>OZ018322.1:27894520-28634520 GCA_963969495.1 Ceratothoa steindachneri
CGAAGCGAGGGCGCAGCACAACTCACTCACAGTAAACTTATCGTTGAAGGGTTCTCCACCTCTGGAGGTAAAGTCCAGCCGGCGGCCTTCCACGACATCACGACGTGCATTGAATGCTGGCGGAGCAGCATCCCGGCTAGAGAATGCGGAAACAGCGGTCGCTAAGGATTCCGCCACGGACGCGGGGTTCGAGATTGCGGGGGGGTCTTGCGAGAACTTGCCCCGAATCCTTTTGACTCGCTTCCACACCTCTGCTAAAGGGGTCTTCCCGTTAAGTGAAGACAAGTATGCCCGCCAAGAAGAGCGGCGGGCGTGCTTCGAAATATACCGGAACCTAGCCCTAGCCTGACGAAATTCAGCGACAGTGAAATCGTTCGGGCGGCGCTTATAGCCCATGTAGGCACAACGCTTCTGTTTGAGGGCCGTCTCACACTCGGCCGACCACCATGGGAGTGGTCGGCGTGCAAAACGGCCAGACGTACTAGGAATAGTAGTCAGGTCCGCGGCGATGGGGTTGCCGGAGAAGAACTCAACGGCCTCATATACCGACCTAAACTCCTCGACCGAGATAGAGAATTCAGTCATTTCCTGAAATGCAGGCCACCACGCCCGCGCCAAGCACCACCGAGGTGGGTTCTCAGGCGGCAGTTGCCCTGAAAATGATATTTGAATGGAAAAGTGATCACTACCATGGAGTTCATCGACCACCCCCAATCAAAATCAGGCTGTGCATCCGAAGAGCACAAAGATAGATCAAGGCAAGAAAATGAAGCGGTTCTCGGACAGTGATGCGTAAACTCATCCACGTTTAGGACACCTATCTCAAGCTCTTCGATCAGATCGGCAAGGACCTGTCCCCTGGGATTTATTGAGTAATCTTCCCAGAGAGGATGCCTGCCATTCAGATCTCCAAGCAAGAGAAAGGGCCTCGGCAACCGTGCCATGACACGGCGGAAGTCTCCCGCGTCGAAGTCAGCTGACGGTGGAATGTACGCAGAAATGATTGTATACCTCCTATCCAGGTGCAGCTGCACAGCCACTGCCTGAAAGGAGGTATCTAAAGAGAAAGGAAGAACGGAGACATCATACCGGGTGTAAACCGCGCATCCCCCAGCCCGGCCATCCCGTGGTGGTGGGGTCGCAAGACCCTTATACCTCAGGAGGGAGGGCAGGGGACACGTGCCTAGCATGGTCTCCTGCAAAAAAGATAGCTAACGGGGAACGGGACGAGACGAGCCTCCGCAGCTCTTCCCAGTTGGCCCGGAGACCACGGCAATTCCATTGAAGGAATATGCCCTCCAGGCCTAGCTCGGAGGAGGCGCGGGGGCCCTCCTCGAAGAGAAGACCCTCACGGGAATGGCCGTACGCTTCCCGGAGGCAGAACCCCGGGCGCTGTTGGCCGGACAAAGTGCTGAAGGCGCTGTCGCCTTCGAGGTCTTATTGGGGGAGGTTGGGCTCACCATGCGAGTCTTTTCCTCCCTCCGCCTCGAAACCTTAGGCGGGCGTTGCGGCTTCGCAGGCGGGGCTCCTCTTTTCGAGGAACCACCGTCTCCGAGCCACTTGCTCCACCTCTAGGCGTGGGCGAAGGAGCCGAAGCTCCTTTGTTGCTGTCCTCCTTTCGGGGGACAGCTTTAGGAACCCCGGAAGATGGCCTAGCGACCAACTTCAGGGGTTTTGCCTCCTGTGAGTATAACGACTCGGTGGAGTTGCGTGGCCGTTTCGCCTTACGGGAAACGGTCACGCTGGGGGAAGAGGGCAAAGCCCTGGTTTTAGCCGGGGCTGGGTGTGAACCCTTTTTGCCGCCAGCTTTACCAGGGGAGCGGACGGGTTGAGTAGAGCCTGCAGAAGGGCTGTGAATGGCCTGGATGGGCCAGGAGCAGAGGGTGCCTTTCTAACTATTGAGGCATATGACATCCCAGGCAGAGCCGGGCGCGCCAGGACCAAGTCCTTAGCCTTGCGGAATGAGAGTCGATCCTGGGCCTGAACAGCCAGGATTTCTTTCTCAAGGAGATAAGCACCACATTGCTTCGAAGAAGCGGGGTGCGGCTCTCCGCAATTGACACAATTGGCCACACATGTTTAGACTTATCTTGTGCGGCCTTGGAGCAATTTACACAGACTTCTGGGTGACCCCGACTTTGCACGTCTACAAGAACGATTCGTATGGCACGAATGCCTTCACGTGGTAGCGGTACCAACCGGCACGCACTGACTCGGGGAGCTTGTCACAGTCGAACGCGACGAAGAGTGTAGGGGTGGGTCTCGAGGCCCCTCCCTGTTTTCTCATCACCTGTTCGACCTTGACCGCCCCATGGTCGGCCAGCTCTAAGGTAATGTCCTCTATGGAGTAGTCAACGAGTTCCCTCGCATAAACTAATCCTTTCACAAAGTTCATGGTAGAGTGCGGCGTCAGACTCACCGGGGTGCCATGAAGTGTCCGAAGAGCGCTCATCTTGGCCGCCTCGGCGGGATTCGCCGCATTCGCCAGAAGGCTACCGTCCGAGAAACGGGTCACCTTCTCTACCAATTACACTAGCTAATCCTCTCCTCTTATGGATCATGTTGCCCTTGGCCAACATGCTGCCATCAGTGGAGCGAATGACGAGGAAGCGTTTGAAACCAGCAGGCTCGAAAACGCCAGGTAACCTCTGAATCAAAGGCCCCGATGTTATTGAGGCTCCACCCTGCGCACTTTTGGTCTTTGTCATATTCGGGGGCTCTGCACCCGGGGGAGCAGAGGGGCCGGATGTGCCGATCTTGGCTTGGTCGCATGCCAAAGTGGCAGCAAACCCATCCGTCCCTGCAGCCCCGAGTCTTCTTCTTTTTTGGAGAGGAGGGTGGGGAATGAACCCGCTTCTCACCTCCACCGGCAGAAGACCCTAGGCCAGATGGACTGGCCTCAGCCAGGTCCTGGTGGTCGCAGGGCCACCGTCCGGAGGAGATCCCTCCCCTCCTTGTACTGCCTCAGAAACCATAGCCATTTGAGGAGGACCTTGCATAGGGGCAGATTCGGGTTCGGGGGTGTGGCGCTGAGTCCGGATTCCCCCCCATGGAAGGCCCTACCATCTGAGGGTGGGTTTCCTCAAGGACCATGTCTATCACAGGAGGGGCCTACAATTGGCCATCTCCTCCCAGGACATCGCAGGTCCCCTTGGCAGTGTCGCCAGTCTTGTGTGGGAAGGCACAGGCCTTGACCCCGGCAAGGTTTAAAATTCTTGCCAGCAGGTCTTTTGAGGGAAGCGACCGAAGGGGCCTGGCTTCCCTCTGCCCCCTAAGGGGGTTTGCCCTACCGAGCCGCTTACACGAAGGGCGGTAAGCAATGGGCTGCCTGCTGGCTTTCTTGGCAGTCCCCTTCGAAAGAAAAGAGGGGACTGCTGCTGGAAAAAGGGAGGTGCCTGAAAGCACCTCCAGAGAAGGGGGTGAGGGAGAGTCCCCTGCACCTGTAGGCGAAGGAGAGGAGTAAGCCTCCTCTCTGGTTAGAGAAATATGGAGGGTCCCCTGCGCAAGCACAGGGGGATGGGACCTCCATTTTTTCGCTGGAGCTGCCCGAGGGCGGCTCCGTCTTTGTTTCAGGGGGTGTTAAAGGGGTTTGGTTTTTTAAAGATTCATCCATGGGCATGGTGACCCTATTTGTGCTATGGGACGCAATAGCTCATCACCTCTCGCAGTTGCCCGCACTGCAAGAGGTGCTTACAGGCCCGACAGAGCCAGGCGCCACCATTTGGGACCACCCCTACCGCCTGGTGGCCTGGCAGTCCATCGGCATGGCGGCTCCACCTTGGACACGGCGTAAAAAAATATAGATTGTGAAGAGGAGAGGAAAAGGGATGTGAGGAAGGTAAGGGTGGGGATGAAGCAGGTTGTTAAAAACCAACCACCCCAGACCGGAGCTCAGGGGTTAGGGAACATTGTCCCCTTCCCCCCTCAGCCCCAATCCGGGACGGTTGGCTGAGAAGAAGGTCAGCATCTACCATGTGAAATTAGAGGCTGACCAGAGAAAGTTGTGGGAGAGGTTGTATGAAAAGCAAGGAAACAAGTGTTTTGAAGGAAGGAGAAGAGGCTAAGCTGGGGTCGGATGGGGTGCTGAGTCCCGTCAGCACGGCGGCCAGGATGGCAAATCGCCGCGCCCCTTACGGGGAGATCTTGTTGATTTTTTTTTTTTTTTACAGAGCCCATCTGGCAACTGCCCACTTGGGCATAAGTCGCCGAAAAACACGACAGCCTAGAACTAGGCTACTTTAAAATAAAAATATGAAAACGTAACAATGATATAAATTCGAAAAACTTAACAACCAGGAAGCAATCTCCGGCAGCGGGGGGAGGTCCCCCTCAGGAGAGTGCAACCTACAAAACAACAACAGAAAAACAACAAAAAGAACCTTAAATAAAGGGGAAGAAGCCTGGCCTCCCCCCAAAAGTCAACAAATCCACCAGTCAATGTGCACGAATCCGTCCCGAGTACAAGGGACAGGCGGTAGTGACCCTGCCCATCCCGGTACCGGGACAGGTATCGTGCGCGAAGATCACCCAGACTGGGACATTCGACAAGAATGTGCTGAACAGTCTGGGGGACGACGCAGTCGTTGCAATAGGGCGCAGGCGAGCGCTCCATCAAATAGCGATGTGTCACACGAGTGTGCCCGATTCGGAGACGACAGAAAGCAACCTGAAGCCGCCGCGGCATTGGGGGATAGGTCCATGGGAACAGTCGCGGCGGAGATCTTGTTGAACAAATCTAACAGAAAGGCCATGCCTCGTACACCCAGGTGTCGAAGCATGGCATACAGGACACCGTCTGACCCAGGGATGGTGTCTGCGCATGAAGCAAGAGCGGAATGCAACTCACTCAAGGTAAACATGTGTTTAAGGGTTTTTCCTACTAGAAAATGCAAAGAAAGCAGTTGGGAAGCACTCTGCCATAGATGCAGGGTCCAAGATAGTAGTCTCATTCTCCTGGAGAACAGTAGGGTGATCCTATGAGAATAGGCTTCCATGCCTCTGCTAGCGGGGTCTCCATTAAGTGAAGACATGTATACCCACCAGGAAGAATCGTAGGCATGCTTCGAAAAATACTGAAACTTAGCCGTAGCTCACCAAAATTCACCAACAGTGAAATCGCTCATGTGGCACTTATAACGCATGTAGGCATAATGCTTCTGTTTGAGGATGATCAGCTGACAACCATGGAAGCGGTCTGAGTGCAGAATGGACAGACATTCTTGGAATAGTAGCTAGGCCCACAGCAATCAGGTTAACAGAGAACTCAATGGCCAAAGGTGTGATACTTACTTGCTTGAAAATTTCAGAGTACTGTTTCATTCTGCTTCTTTGACAAAGTCAACTTTGGAAGAATTTCACTGGGAGTCCATCTCACATATGAGGGGTGGTCAATAAGTTTTGCGGCAGGGGGATGGCTGTTTGTGGGGGTGTTAGGACAAGTTATGACAAGTCAGGCACTGCAGCCGCACGCTCCTGCCTCGTCTATTTAAGAAGCAGTAGCTGATCGCAGATCTTCAGTCACAAATGTCAACAATGGAGAAGGTTGAGCACCGCGCAGTGATCAAATTTTTGACCAAGGAAGGCAAGAATGCAAAAGAGATCCATGAACGCATGGTTGCAGTGTACACCGAGACCGCCCTTTCCTATGCAACCATTGCTCGCTGGAATAGGGAGTTCCGCCATGGTCGTGAGTCCCTTGAAGGTGACCTCCATCCAAGACGCCCATCAGACGTGACCAATGAGGACAATGTAGAGAGGATGATCCTCGAAAATCGACAGGTGAAGGTCGAAGAAATCGAGAGAGAACTTGGAATATCACATGGAAGTGTTATCAACATCATCCAAGACAATTTGGCCATGACCATGGTCTCTGCCCGTTGGGTCCCTAGAAACCTGACGCCCCATGATCGACTTCAACGTCGTGAAAGTCCACAAGGCCAGAGTTGCACAAGCTGCCCTGCACGAGTGCGGATTCAAGGAGCTCAACCATCCCTTCTACAATCCAGATTTGGCCCCTAGTGACTACTTTTTATTCCGCCAGCTCAAGGCTGCACTGCGTGGATGCCGGTTTGGGGATGATGAAGATGTCCAGCTCGCCGTCCAGGAGTGGATCGAACAGCAGTCGGGAGATTTTTGGTTGTTGGGAATTCGAAGCTTCAGGGACAAGTGGCGCAAGTGCATTGAAGTTGAGGGTAGTTATATTGAAAAATAATAAAACACTTTTCCTCATATCTGAATTTCAAAACTTATTGACCGCCCCTCGTACCTTGTACAGTCCTGACCTATCCCCATCTAACTTTTTCCCTCCCTAAATCTTACAAAGCACAAAGGGCGCTCAAATTTCTTCTCTTGTAAAAACAGGTTTTAACTCAGTTTAATTCTCAGAGTTCTGCTTTATAGAAATGGTTTAAATGGATGCTATCATCGCTTTCAAAAGTGGTTTGACCTCAATGGAGATGTTAAAAAAATCAAATTTAGACTTTGTTTTAATTTTATTCCATTTTCTATTAATTTTGTGAAGACCCTTTGTATCATATTAAAATTATTCGACAGAAGCCTTACACTAACCTTTTCTGGATTTGTTTTTTCTCCATCTTCAATGCAACTTATGAAAACTATTCCTGAAAATTAAAAATAAAACAACTTTAAAGAAATAATTTTAAGCACCTTTTTGAACAGAAATTGAGTGCAATTGCATTTTAGTCTTGTTTTATTAGACTTCTTGGAGCTTTTGTAGAATAGCAGTCCCAAATGACCCATTTGAACAATAGAGGTCACAATTTATGAACATTTGAATAGAGGTCTTAAAACAATAAATATGAAAGTAAACATTTATTCGTAAGTTTGCTTTGGTTTGATGAATGAGCAAATCAGCTCTGTACAGTGTCATAGATAAAAAGAATAAGCCTATCTTAAATGAGAGAAATTCCAAGCCAACCCTACTAATACTGAAATACGCTTATAATTTCTGAAGGGTAGGAATGCAACACACCATCCATTTAAACAATAAAGCCCCAAGTTTTGCCCAATTGAAGGATAGCAGTCCTTGGGTCAATTGGGACCGCTCTTCTTCAAAAGCTCTAACTTTTCTTCATTTATATACTCCTCCCCCATTTGAGTGGGCTATGATGACCTAGCCAAATGGAAATATTACTTCAGGCTACAGCAAAGTTAAGCCACATTGGTTGTAGTAGTCAATGGATAGAGGCCTAATCTGGGTCAAATTAATAGTGGCTACCACGCCCTGTAGCAACACCCATGGTTCAGCTGCCAAATTCTAGGTCTCTACTGAGAAATGTCTCAAAAAGAAGTGCAGATGAGTAGTATAGCTTTCATAATTTTTTTTTTAACCTCTGAGTGCAGTTAAGTCGTGTAGCTAGTTTGGGAATAGACCTAATTTGCCTCAACTACCATATACGTAGGCAGATCTATCCTAACAAACTTTCTGCATAATTCACACTCATTGGTATTGCACAATAATTTTTGTCATTTATTCCTCTTCAGGAACAGATGGAATCTCTGCTCCTTCCGACCCTTTAAGGAAGATTAAGGGAGAAAGCTTTGAGCCTACAGTCTGGGCTGTAGGCACCCCCTGCTGTTACCACAATTAAGTGAGGCCCAGCTTTCTGTGAGTCTATCCTGAGGGGAACAGGTTAAGATTGGAGGGAGGCTGTTGCATGCTGTGGGGATTTTATAGCACCCCCTTGTGCTAGCAGTTCCCGCAAAAACTATTGCAACTTAACTTCATACAGAATACATCCAAGAGGGGTGGTTGTGTCCAGGGTTTCGGAGCCGGTAAAAAAAACAACTGGCTCCGGCGCCAAGACATTTTGGGTATCTGGCTCCAGCGCCAAGACATTTTGGGTATCTGGCTCCTGCTCTTTCAAATTTTTTCATTTATACTTATTATATCTAGATGTATGTATTCGTCAAGTTTAATATATTGCGCAAAAATTTATTAGCATTAGTTAAACCCCTAAAAGACTCAAACTTTAAATTTCTATGATTTTTAATTGGATAAATATATTGATAGAATTAAGTTACTGAAACAACTAAAGGAAAAGGAGAAAAACTTAGTTATAGAAAATATTTATGAGCTTGAAGAAAATCAGGGTTTCAACTTTCAAGTCAAGTTGGAAATTCAGTAATACATAGATATTCACAATAATATAAATCCTAATTAAAAAATGAAAGAAAATAACTAATGCTGAAATTGTGACTAATAGTATGAATTGAATAAAACTAAAATTAGTTTCTTACCAACTTTTACTTACTAAATGAAAGAAAATAACTAATGCTGAAATTTAAATTAATATAACCATATAATAAAATTATTTTCTAAAGAATAAAATCAAGATACATTTCCTTGTAAATTATTTCAATTAAAAAAGTATGAATTAAATAAAACTAAAATTAGTTTCTTACCAACTTTTACTTATAAATATTTGTTCTTAAAAATAACAGGGCCTCAATAATATCTTCTTTCATAAATGCCCATAGATCAGATTTTAAAATCCTAAGTGCCGAAAATAGGCTTTCAACAGTGACTTGTGTTGAAGGCATAGCTACTACAAGATTTGCTACATCTTTAATAACTTTAGGATACCTTTCTATTATCTGTTCAAAAGACAGTTTTGAAGAGCAGTCAAATTTTTCAATCTCAGGGGTAAAAGATTTCTTAACTTGCAATTTGAAGGTACTCTGTGGACTGAGAAGAGGTGGTAGTATTGATTTATTTTCTAATTGAATACATTTTGAATTCTTCCGATGTTGAATATCTATTGAAAACCAAAAGCACTCACATCACATGCGGTGGAAGGAAATAATGAACTAGATGATGAATCGGCAATCATCATGTCACTTTCGTCTCTTGTTTGATATTTTTTATTCTGATGACTATATTGCATAAGGCATCCTTGGCTTTAACTACCTGTTCAGATATTAATAAATATCTGTATTTAAGATCTATATAAATACAAGCACGCAATACTTTATTATCAAGTAAAATCATTTCCCGCCTTTCCATGGAACTTCTTATATCGTCAGTAATGGTACCTTCAATCCTGGAAAGAAAAAATATCAAAGATTTCCATTCTTTCATTGGCCGGTAGTCAAATCTTCACTTTGAACTTTATTTATTACTATATATGGCCAGTACAATAGTTTTTTCATCTTCTTGCTTGTTCCCACATTGATTCTGGAAGATTCAAATCTGGATTTGCCATGTCCAACAGTACGGGCTTCAATTCTAATAAGCTCATCTATCATTAGATAGGTGCTACCCCATCTAGCAGGTTAATTTAAAATGCTAACTTTACCTGCACGACTTTTAATATTTCTTCCACTTTAGGTTTTCTTGTGGCTACAACAACCTGTCTCAACTTACCGATGAGAGATGCAGCATGCTTACCTCACAACCCATGACAAATTGCGAGTTGCAAAGTATGTGCACCACATCTCATGTGATAGATAGTAGAGAAAAATTAAATTTCAGGTATATTATCTATGAGTATCTCTTGAATCATCATATTCAGTAAATGTTTGTATAATTTTATCATCATCATTATCTTCATCATTAGAAGTTGCCACATTTAATTTCTCAACAGTTTTAAACATATTTGTAGCATTATCACTGACAATGCAGAGTACAAATTCTTTTGATATGCATAATCTTGCAGGGTTTTCAAAATAAGATCATGCAGGTAGTTACTTGTTTGTTGAGCAGGTGTATCTTTCACTGCTATAGTGCGGGTAAGTATTTTATTATCATCATTAACAAATTAGACCTTTATGGCAAAATAATGGGTTCGTATTCTAGTGCAGCCATCAACTTTTAAATATATGAAACATCCTTTTAATTGCTCTTCAAAAGCAAATTTTTCTTCTTTGTATCTATCAATTACTAAATCATGGATGCTATCTTTATCTAGACTAATCTTGAATTTCTTAGCCATTTCTTCTAGTAGGTTGTGCATACTAGAAGCTATTGGCACTTATGGAGAGTGACTTTTTGGCATTTTTTTTTAAAGAGCTCATCTGGTGACTGCCTACTTTGGCATTAGTCGCCGTATTCAACATTGCCTAAAATTAGGCATCTTTAAAAGAGGATGCTAAAAAAACAAATAAAAAAAAATCAATAAAATAAAAAAAAGAAAAAGGAAACAAGCTCAGGCGTTGGGGGGAGGTCTGCCCCCTCCCCCCCTGGCGAAGGAACATGGACCTACTAAAATAAGAAAAAACAACAAAAAAAACCCAACTATTTAAATAAAGGGGAGGTCGGTGTGCACGAATCCGCCTCGAGTACAAGGGACAGGCGGTAGCGACCACACCCTTCCCAGTACCGGGACAGGTAACATGCGTGGAGATCGCCCAGAGTGGGACATTCAACAAGAATGTGCTGAACAGTCTGGGGGACAACACAGTCTTCACAGTAGGGCACAGGCGAGCGCTCCATCAAATGGCGGTGCGTCCCGCGAGTGTGTCCAATTCGGAGATGACAGAAAGCAACCTGAAGCCTTCGCAGCATTGGGGGGGTAGGTCCATGGGAACAGTCACGGCACAATGGCACGCAACTTTACATTCTCTTCAACTGTCTCTCATCTTCTTTGCCAAGCAGCCCGTATTCCTGCCATGAGGTCGGTGTGAGGAAGAGCGAAACGCAGGTCCGGTTGTAGCGTCCTCGCGGACTCTTTGACGCGATCATTCCTCACAATTCCTACCTATCCAGGAACCCAGCAAAAGATAATCTCGACATCCGCCTGGCTTGCCAAAACTATGGCATCATGGATATCGCGAACCAGGTGATGTTGAAGCTGACCCCCTCTTGGGACTTGGAGCCATCCATATACACTGGCACGGTTCCAGCGTGACACGAGGTGTGCTCCAAAAAGGTCGAACGCAATACTCTCGGCGCTGTACAAGCTTTGGGAGCAGAGGTGTGGCGACAAATAGCCAAATGTGGTACCCTCCAGGGTGGCATCCTGGGCAGAACCAGGGGCGCCCCCGGCCCGAGAGCTATACTGCACTTTCAACGAGTTTCCTAGCTCTAAACCCAAAGGGCTTAGAGTATGGATGGAGTCTCTTGGAGAAATAGGCACCTTCGAGATCAGCTGCGGATGCAGTGAGAGCTGTTGGCGACTCAGGAAGGCGCCAGGCTCGCGCGTACAGGGAAGTGATGCACTGCACGCGGCGTAGAGCGCGTGGCATCTCCCCAGAATCGACCAACAGGCTCTCAATGGGGAAAGTGCGGAAGGCACCGGTCGCAAGGCGAAGGCCGGTGTGGTGGATCGAATCCACCTTCCGCAATACACACTCGGCTGTGGATGCATAAAACTCGCCTCCGTAGTCCAGCTTCGAACGAACAAAGGAGCGATAAAAAAGTAAGGCAGTAGCACTATCAGCCCTAAACGCCACGGAACGGAGAATATCCAAGGCACGGATACAAGAGTCCCTAAGGCTGCGAATATGAGCCTCCCAGGTAAAGCGTCGGTCAAATACAAGACCAGGAAACGGTGCGATTCAACCACTTCTAGGCATACCCCATTAAGAAACAGATCTAGTTCAGGGTGGAGCCGTGGATTGCGGCAGAAGTGCACCACATTAGTCTTGGCCAAGGAAAACCGAAACCTGTGCGCTTCGGCATAGCGAGAGACGCGGTTCAATGCCTGTTGGAGTCGACGCTCCAGAGTTGGCATCTGAGCCGCGCCAAAAGAGATCGAAAGGTCGTCCACGTAGAGCATAGCGAGAACATCTTCTGGCAGCACCGAGGTGATGCCGTTGATGCGTGATGATGAGGGTAACACTGAGGACACTTCCCTGCGGGACACGCTCTTCCTGCTCCTTTGGGCCGGAGAGGGCTCCCCCCACCCTTACGCGGAATCGACAGTCTCGCAAAAATTCAGATATAAGAATTGGGAGGCATCCCATCGCCTCCATCGTGTGGAGAGCCTTCATGATACTGTATCGCCATGCGGTATCATAGGCCTTCTCCAGATTTAAAAACACCATGACGTAGTGCTGTCTACGAAGGGAGGCTTCGCAGACGGCATTTTCCAATTTCTCCCTCAACTTGCACACGCAAGAGGTTAGAGAGATTGGGCAGAAACCGGCCGGAGTAGAGTGATCTCTCCCTGGCTGGTTTGCGAAAGGCGAGCACAGTAGCGATTCGCCATGAATCTGGGAGGAGGTCCTCCACCCAGATCCTGTTGAACAAATCTAACAGAACAAATCTAACACCCAGGTGTCGTAGCATGGCGTACGGGACAATAGGCGGTGTCCGCGCACGAAGCAAGAGCGGAACGCAACTCACTCACAGTAAACCTTTCGTTGAAAGGTTCTTTGCCTCTGGAGGTAAAGTCCAGTCGACGGCCTTCCACGACATCACGACGTGCATTGAATGCTGGTGGAGCAGCTTCCCGGCTAGAGAATGCGGAGAAAGCGGCCACGAAGGATTCCGCCACGGACGCGGGGTCCGAGATTGCAGTTCCATTCTCCTGGAAAACGGGAGAGGTGTCCTGCGAGAACTTGCCCCGAATCCTTTTGACCTGCTTTCACACCTCTGCTAGAGAGGTCTTCCCGTTAAGTGAAGACACGTATGCCCGCCAAGAAGAGCGGCGGGCGTGCTTCGAAATATACCGGAACCTAGCCCTAGCCCGACGAAATTCAGCGACAGTGAAATGGTTCGGGCGGCGCTTATAGCGCATGTAGGAAAACCGCTTCTGTTTGAGGGCCGTCTCACACTCAGCCGACCACCACGGGAGTGGTCGGCGTGCAAAACGGCTAGACGTTCTGGGAATAGTAGTCAGGCTCGCGGCGATGATTTTGCCGGAGAACTCAACGGCCTCATCTATCGACCTAAACTCCTCAACTGAGATAGATAATTCAGCCATTTCCTGAAATGCAGGCCACCGTGCCTGCGCCAAGCACCACCGTGGTGGGCTCTCAGGTGGCAGCTGCCCTGAAAATGATATTTGAATGGAAAAGTGATCACTACCATGGAGGTCATTGACCACCTTCCAATCAAAATCAGGCTGTGTATCCGGAGAGCACAGAGATATATCAAGGCAAGAAAATGAGCAGTTTTCAGGCAGTGATGTGTAAACTTATCCACATTTAGGACACTTATCTCAAGCTCTTCAATCAGATCTGCAAGGACTTGTCCCCTGGGATTTATTGAGTAGTCTCCCCAGAAAGGATGTCTGCCATTTAGATCTCCAAGCAAGAGATAGGGCCTCAGCAACCGTGCAACAACCTGGTGGAAGTTCCCCATGTCAAAGTCAGCCGACGGTGGAATGTACAGAAAAATAACAGTATACCTCCTATCCAGGTAAAGCTGCACAGCCACTGCCTGAAAGGAGGTATGCCAGGTGTAAACCGTGCATCCTCCAGCCCCGCCCACATCTCGTGGAGATGGGGGCGCAAAACCCTTATACCCCAGGAGGGTGGGCAGGGAGAATGTGCCTAGCATGGTCTCCTGCAGAAAAATAGCTAATGGGCAATGGGACGAGACAAGCCTCCACAGCTCCTCCCAGTTGGCCCAGAGTCTGTGGCAACTCTATTGAAGGAATATGCCCTCCAGGCCTAGCTCGGAGGAGACATGGGGGCCCTCTTCAAAGAGAAGACCCTCACCGGAATGGCTGAATGCTTCCCGGAGGCAGAACCTGGGGCGCTGTTGGCTGGACAATGCGCTGTCACCTTTGAGGACTTATTGGGGGAGGTTGGGCTCACCATGCAAGACTTTTCCTCCCTCCACCTCGAAACCTTAGGCGGGTGTTGCGGCTTTGGGGGTGGGGGGCCCTCTTTTTGAGGATCCACCATCTCCAAGCCATCCAGCCCACCACTAGGCATGGCCGAAGGGGCCGAAGCTCCTTTGTTGCTGCCCTCCTTTCAGGGGGCAGCTTTAGGAACCCTGGAAGATGGTTTGGCGACCAACTTCAGGGGTGTTGCCTCCTGTGAGTCTAACAACTCGGTGGAGGCGCGTAGCCATTTTGCCTTATGGGAAACGGTCATGTTGGGAGAAGGGGGGGAGCCCTGGTTTTAGCCGGGAATGGGTGTGAACCCTTTGTGACGCCAGCTTTACCAGGGAAGCACCAGGGTTGAGTAGAACCCACAGAAGGGTTCCAAATGGGTGCGGAAACAACTGTGTTTGTTGGCCTGGTTGGGCCAGGAGCAGAGGGTGTCTTTATTGAGGCGTAAGACGTCCCAGGCAGTAGCGGGCGCACCATGACCAAGTCCTTAGTCTCGCGGAATGAGAGACAATTCTGGGCCTGAATGGCCAGGATTTCTTTCTCAAGGAGATATGCACCACATTGCTTAGAAGAAGCGGGGTGCGGCTCTCAGCAATTGACACACTTGGCCACACACGACTTGGACTTATTGTGTGCGGCCTTGGAGCAATTTACACTGACTTCGGGTGACCACGAAATTGCATCTCTACATGAGCGATTTGTATGGCTGAAGCGGTGACAATAATAGCACCTCCGTGGCAGTGGCACAAATGCCTTCACGCAGTAGCGATACCAACCGGCACGCCCCAACTCAGGAAGCTTGGCACAGTCAAATGTGATGAAGAGTGTAGGGGTGGGTCTCGTAGCCCCTCCCTGTTTTCTCATCAAACGTTCGACCTTGACCACCCTATGGTCGGCCAGCTCTAAGGTGATGTACTCTATGGAGTAGTCCATGAGTTCTCTCACATAAACTACTCCTTTTACGAAGTTCAAGGTAGAGTGCGGTGTCACACTCACAGGCGGTGCCATGAAGTGTCTGAAGGGCACTAATCATGGCTGCCTCAGAGGGACTTGACGCATTCACCACAAGGCTCCCATCCGAGAAATGGGTCACTTTCGGCTCTCTACCAATCACACTAGCTAAAGCTCTCCTCTGATGGATCATGTTGCCCTTAGCCAACATGGTGCCATCAGTGGAGTGAATAACAAGGAAGCGTTTGAAGCCAGCAGGCTCGAAAATGCTGAGTAATCTTTGAATGAGAGGCCCCACTCTGCGCACTAGCACTTTTTGTCTTAGTCAGGGGCTCCGCACCCGGGGGATGGGGCAGAGAGGCTGGATGTGCCGATCTTGGCTTGGTCGCTTACCGAAGTGGCAGCAGACCCATCCGACCGATGGAGAGGAGCCCCAAGGTTTTTTTTTTTTTTTCTTTTTAGGAGGGCGGAAAATGAACCTGCTTCTCCCCTCCACTGGCAGGAGCCCCCAGGCCAGATGGACTGGCCTCAACAAGGTCCTGGCAGTTGCAGGGTCACTGGTCGGAGGAGATCCTTCCCCTCCTTGTACTGCCTTGGAAGCCCTAGCCGTTTGAGGAGGATCTTGCATAGGGGTGGACTTAGGTTCGGTGCGGAGCAAATGTGAGTGTGTGTGAGAAAGGACATTCTCCCAACCCTTTGCCCAATACCCTCTCCCTCCCTCTGTAATAATGTGTGTGAGAGTGGGAATGGTTTTTTTTTATATTTTCTTTAAGTAATTATAAATTGATTTGCATGTTTTCTATAAAATCTTTTTTCTCTCCCCCAGCTATTTAAATTTGATATTGTAATTTGGCAGGCCAATCTAAGACTTAGTTTTATATATCATTATATAGCTAACAAAGTAAATGATAAATAGTTTGTCGAAAAACCACTCCAGTAGACTTAATTGGCACCATTTGTAAGGAGTGGTGGAGATTGTAGGGTTCAGATACCTGAAGAGAGATTATAAATCCTGCCAGGACAGAGAGGGCTTTGATAGCTACAAGAATTGACCAAATTACAATAAGTACAAGCCCAGAGATCCCAATACCCACCTGGGTAATGCGTGAACCCTTGTTTTTTTGGTCCTCTTGTCTGCTTTAGGCCGCTTGTTTACTTAGGGCCACCTGTTAGTGACTTCTTGTCTACTGTGTGATCAGTTGGTGGATATTACCCTGGCAGATAGTTTGTTGTTGTTAGACTTAGGCTATCTCTTTTGCATATATAGGCTAATTAAATGTTGTTTATATAAATTTTGATTGGTATTCATCAGATAATATTGTGTATATAGGAAAATAGCTATATATATTTTTTTATGTGCATATTTACCCCATATTTTTGTAAATATTGTTGTTTTTTTTAAGTAAAAGGACTGTACATACAATCCGTTTCATTCTCCTTCGATTTCTCATGTCTGAATTAGTGTAGGAAGCGGGTTGGATTGATGGAGAGGAGCCCCAAGTCTTTTTTCTGTTTTGTTTTTTTCTTTTTAGGAGAGGAGGCCGGTGAATGAACCTGCTTCTCCCCTCCGCTGGCAGGAGCCCCCAGGCCAGATGAACCAGACTCAGCAAGGTCCTGGCAGTCGCAGGGGCACCGGTTGGAGGAGATCCTTCCCCTCCTTGTACTGCCTTGGAAACCCTAGCCGTTTGAGGAGGACGTTGCATAGGGGCAGACTCGGGTTCGGTGCTTGGCGCCGAGCCTGGATTCACTCCCATGGCAGGCCCTACTATTTGAGGCTGGGTTGCCTCAAGTACCATGTCTATCTCAGGGGAGGCCTCCAGTTGGCCATCCCCTCCCAGGATATCACAGGTCCCATTGGCAGCACTATCACAAGTCGAGTCTGGGAAGGCACAGGCCTTGACCCTGGCAAGGTTCAATATTCTCACCAGAAGGTCTTTTGAGGGAAATGACTGAAGGGGCCTGGCTTCCCTCTCCCCCCTAAGGGGGTTTGCCCTGTAGTAGTTTGGTTGTCCGCCTCCCCTCCCCTATGTCTAATCTCTTTCTTCTTTTGCAGAATGTGTGTGGGTGTGGATCGTGTGATCACCGTCTTTGCTTTGTGTGGGGGGACTCGATGGATCTCTATCGCGCTCCCCCATTCATCTCCTGTTTTCTTTTTAGGCGGATTCTTTCAGCAAATATTTTTCTTTAGAAAGTGTAGGTAAAAGTTTGGAAGTAAAGTTTGTGACTGAGGAAGGAAGAGCCGTCTAGACGGAAGATAGGTGAGTGAAGATTGTGTGAGAGTGGATATAGTTGAATGAGTTAGGAGTAAAGATGTTTGAGTGTGGCAGTGAATAGGTGACTGAATGTGCCTTCTCTTTTCCAGTTCCGTGGTACCGATTGTCATCGACATCTGGCTTTAGGAGACGGCTGAAGCCAATCCTGACCCTCGCAGGTGCGCCTACCTTTTGGGGCAATTTTCTAAGGTGTGGACCTTGGCCAGCACCTTCCAGTCTCCAGGGAGTGGTTGAAGCAGTGTCCAACCGACTGTGACCCAGCAGTTGGGACCAACAAGCGTCCCAGCTACCCAAAATCCTCAGCTTTGCCGAGTCCTGGACCCCCCAGAATCCCGCAGAAAGTGATCCATCTCCCACTTTCTCCAACACGTCTCACTCCATTAGTTAGATAAGGGTGCACCCGTCTTTCACAATATCTTGGTTTTATTATTCGTTTGCGTGGCCAAGATCTTATGTAAGGCCTTTTGGTAAATATATATACGTCTGGTGGTTGGCCAGAGTATTGTAAGGCCAACTGTATTTATATATTTATATGTAATGTATTTTGGTTTAGGTTGAGGGTTATATAATATTTGGGGTTGATTATTTTGCTATAATTACGGTTTCTAAATTAAATTTAGAAAATACTCTCTCTCCTCAATACCCTCTTCTTGAACCACCGAGCGGACCTTGTCAGGGCGGCGGGAACTTTTGGCTAGGGACTCGCGATCCCGCCGCTACAGCCCTACCGAGCCACTTCAATGGGGAGCAGTCGGCTATGGGCTGCCTGCTGGCTTTCTTGGCAGTCCCCTTGGAAAGTAAAGGGGGGACTGCTGCTAGGAAGAGGGAGGTGCCTGAAAGCACCTCCAGACAAGGGGGTGAGGGGGAGTCCCCTACACCCGTAGGCGAAGGAGAGGAGTAAGCCTCCTCTTCGGTTAGAGGGATTTGGAGGGTCCCCTGCGAGAACACAGGGAGTGGGGGTCTCCATTTTTTCTGTGGAGCTGCCCAAGGGTGGCTCCGATGATGGAAAAGGGGAAATTTGGGGGGGTATCATCATTGGGTATGGTGACCCTATTTTTTTTTACAGGATTTTTTTTTTTTTTTTTTTTATAGAGCCCATCTGGCAACTACCCACTTGCGCATAAGTCGCCGAAAAACACGACAGCCTAGAATTAGGCTACTTTAAAGTTAAAATATGAAAACTTAACAATCAATATAAATTGGAAAAACTTAACAATCGAAGCAATCTCCGGCAGCGGGGGGAGGTCCCCCTCACCCCGGTGCAGGAGAGTGCAACCTAAAACAAAACAATAACAAAAAAAAGGAACCTTAAATAAAGGGGAGAAGGCCGGCCTCCCCCAAAAAGTCAATAAGTCCACCAGTCATGGTGCACGCACTCGTCCCGAGTACAAGGGACAGGCGGTAGCGACCCCGCCCATCCCGGTACCGAGACAGGTATCGTGCGCGAAGATCACCCAGACTGGGACATTCGACAAGAATATGCCGAACAGTCTGGGGGACGACGCAGTCGTTGCAATAGGGCACATGCGAGCGCTCCACCAAGTAACGATGCGTCACACGAGTGTGTCCGATTCGAAGACGACAGAAAGCAACCTGAAGCCGCCGCGGCATTGGGGGATAGGTCCATGGGAACAGTCGCGGCGCAATGGCACGCAACTTTAAGTTCCCCTCGACCGTCTCCCATCTTCTTTGCCAAGCAGTCCGAAGAGCTGCCCGTATTCCTGCCATGTAGTCAGTGTGAGGAAGAGCGAAACGCTGGTCCGGTCGCAGAGTCCTCGCGGACTCTTTGGCGCCCTCATCGGCGCGCTCATTCCCCGCAATTCCTACATGCCCAGGAACCCAGCAGAAGATAATCTCGACATCTGCCCGGCTCGCCAAAACCGTGGCGTCACGGATTTCGCGAACCAGGGGATGCGGAGATTCCAATGCCCCGAGAGCACTCAGGGCGCTTTGTGAGTCGCTATAAATCACAATCCGGTCTCCGAACCGGGCACGTCGCGTAATCTCCCGTACCGAGTGGTGTATTGCCACCAGCTCGGCCGTGAAGACAGACGCAGCGCCTGGTAGAGCCCCGCTGACTTCAAACAGAGGGGATACGGCGTGGAAGCCGACCCCCTCTTGGGACTTGGAGCCATCCGTATACACTGGCACGGTACCAGCGTGACACGATGTGTGCTCCAAAAAGGTCGAACGCAATACTCCCGGCGCAGTACAAGCTTTGGGAGCAGAGGCGTGGCGACAAATAGCCAAATGTGGTACCCTCCAGGGTGGCGTCCTGGGCAGAACCAGGGGCGCCACCGGCCCGAGAGCTATATCTACCTCTCGAAGGAGTTTCCTGGCCCTAAACCCAAAGGGCTTAGGGTATGACTGGCGTCTCTCGGCGGCATAGGCACCATCGAGATCAGCTGCGGATGCAGTGAGAGCTGTTGGCGACTGAGGGAGGCGCCGGGCTCGCGCGTACAGGCGAGTGATGCACTGCACGCGGCGCAGAGCGAGTGGCATCTCCCCAGCATCGACCAACAGGCTCTCAATGGGGGAAGTGCGGAAGGCACCGGTCGCAAGGCGAAGTCCGGTGTGGTGGATCGAATCCACCTTCCGCAATAAACGCTCGGCTGCGGATGCATAAAACTCGCATCCGTAGTCGAGCTTCGAGCGAACAAAGGATCGATAAAAAAGTAAGGCGGTAGCCCTATCAGCGCCCCAAGCGCTGAACGTCACGGAACGGAGAATGTCCATGGCGCGGGTACAAGAGACCCTAAGGCTGCGAATGTGAGCCTCCCAGGTGAGGCGTCGGTCGAATACAAGACCAAGGAAACGGTGCGACTCAACCACATCCAGGCGCACCCCATTAAGAAACAAATCTGGGTCGGGGTGAAGCCGTGGATGGCGGCAGAAGTGCACCACCTTAGTCTTGGCCAAAGAAAACCGAAACCTGTGCGCTTCGGCATAGCGAGAGACGCGGTTCAATGCCTGTTGGAGTCGGCGCTCCAGAGTTGGCATCTGGGCCGCGCCAAAAGAGATCGAAAGGTCGTCCACGTAGAGCGTAGCGAGAACATCTTCCGGCAGCACCGAGGTGATGCCGTTGATGCTCAGGGCAAAGAGTGTGACACTGAGGACACTTCCCTGCGGGACACCCTCTTCCTGCTCCTTTGGGCCGGAGAGGGCTCCCCCCACCCGTACGCGGAATCGACGATCTCGCAAAAATTCAGATATAAACATTGGGAGGCGTCCCCTCGCCCCCATCGTGTGGAGAGTCTCCATGATACCGTATCGCCATGCGGTATCATAGGCCTTCTCCAGATCAAAAAACACCGTGGCGTAGTGCTGTCTACGAAGGAAAGCCTCGCAGACGGCATTTTCCAGTCGGAGCAGAGCATCCGACGTGGAGTGGAACTTACGGAAGCCGCACTGTGCAGAAGACAGATGGCCTCCGCTGTCCAGGAAATAGGCTAATCTAACATTTACCAATTTCTCCATCAACTTGCACACGCAAGAGGTTAGAGAGATTGGGCGGAATCCGGTCGGAGTAGAGTGATCTCTCCCCGGCTTGCGAAAGGCGAGCACAGTAGCGATTCGCCAGGAGTCTGGGAGAAGACCTTCCACCCAGATCCTGTTGAACAAATCTAACAGAAAGGCCATGCCTCGCTCACCCAGGTGTCGAAGCATGGCGTACGGGACATCGTCCGGACCATGGGCGGTGTCCGCGCACGAAGCGAGAGCGGAGCGCAACTCACTCACAGTAAACTTGTCGTTGAAGGGTTCTCCGCCTCTGGAGGTAAAGTCCAGCCGGCGGCCTTCCGCGACATCACGACGTGCATTGAATGCTGGCGGAGCAGCATCACGGCTAGAGAATGCGGAAAAAGCGGTCGCTAAGGATTCCGCCACGGACGCGGGGTCCGAGATTGCGGTCCCATTCTCCTGGAGAACGGGAGGGGGGTCCTGCGAGAACTTGCCCCGAATCCTTTTGACTCGCTTCCACACCTCAGCTAAAGGGGTCTTCCCGTTAAGTGAAGACACGTATGCCCGCCAAGAAGAGCGGCGGGCGTGCTTCGAAATATACCGGAACCTAGCCCTAGCCCGACGAAATTCAGCGACAGTGAAATGGTTCGGGCGGCGCTTATAGCGCATGTAGGCATAACGCTTCTGTTTGAGGGCCGTCTCACACTCGGCCGACCACCATGGGAGTGGTCGGCGTGCAAAACGGCCAGACGTCCTAGGAATAGTAGTCAGGCCCACGGCGATGAGGTTGCCGGAGAAGAACTCAACGGCCTCATCTACCGACCTAAACTCCTTGACTGAGATAGAGAATTCAGTCATTTCCTGAAATGCAGGCCACCGCGCCCGCGCCAAGCACCACCGAGGTGGTCTCTCAGGCGGCAGTTGCCCTGAAAATGATATTTGAATGGGAAAGTGATCACTACCATGGAGGTCATCGACCACCCCCCAATCAAAATCAGGCTGTGCATCCGAAGAGCACAAAGATAGGTCAAGGCAAGAAAATGAAGCGGTTCTCGGACAGTGATGCGTAAACTCATCCACGTTTAGGACACCCATCTCAAGCTCTTCGATCAGATCGGCAAGGACTTGTCCCCTGGGATTTATAGAGTAATCTCCCCAGAGAGGATGCCTGCCGTTCAGATCTCCAAGCAAGAGAAAGGGCCTCGGCAACCGTGCCACGACGCGGCGGAAGTCCCCCGCGTCGAAGTCAGCTGACGGTGGAATGTACGCAGAAATGATAGTATACCTCCTATCCAGGTGCAGCTGCACAGCCACTGCCTGAAAGGAGGTATCTAAAGAGAAAGGAAGAACGGAGACATCATGCCGGGTGTAAACTGCGCACTCCCCAGCCCGGCCATCCCGCGGTGGTGGGGTCGCAAGACCCTTATACCCCGGGAGGGCAGGGAGGGGGCACGAACCTAGCATGGTCTCCTGCAAAAAAATAGCTAACGGGGAACGGGACGAGACGAGCCTCCGCAGCTCCTCCCAGTTGGCCCGGAGTCCACGGCAATTCCATTGAAGGAATATGCCCTCCAGGCCTAGCTCGGAGGAGACGCGGGGGCCCTCCTCGAATTGAAGACCCTCACGGGAATGGCCGTACGCTTCCCGGGGGCAGAACCCCGGGCGCTGTTGGCCGGACAAAGCGCTGAAGGCGCTGTCGCCTTCGAGGACTTATTGGGGGAGGTTGGGCTCGCCATGCGAGTCTTTTCCTCCCTCCGCCTCGAAACCTTAGGCGGGCGTTGCGGCTTCGGAGGCGGGGGGCCCTCTTTTCGAGGAACCACCGTCTCCGAGCAACTCGCTCCACCTCGGGGCGTGGGCGAAGGAGCCGAAGCTCCTTTGTTGCTGTCCTCCTTTCGGGGGACAGCTTTAGGAACCCCGCAAGATGGCCTAGCGACCATCTTCAGGGGTGTTGCCTCCTGTGAGTCTAACGACTCGGTGGAGGCGCGTGGCCGTTTCGCCTTACGGGAAACGGTCACGCTGGGGGAAGAGGGGGGAGCCCTGGTTTTAGCCGGGGCAGGGTATGAACCCTTTTTTCCGCCAGCTTTACCAGGGGAGCGCCCGGGTTGGGTAGAGCCCGCAGAAGGGCTCCGAATGGGCGCGGAAACAACCGTGCTCGTTGGCCTGGATGGGCCAGGAGCAGAGGGTGCATTCCTAACTATTGAGGCATACGACGTCCCAGGCAGAGCCGGGCGCGCCAGGACCAAGTCCTTTGCCTCGCGGAATGAGAGTCGATCCTGGGCCTGAACGGCCAGGATTTCTTTCTCAAGGAGATATGCACCACATTGCTTCGAAGAAGAAGGGTGCGGCTCTCCGCAATTGACACACTTGGCCACACACGATTTGGACTTATCGTGTGCGACCTTGGAGCAATTTACACAGACTTCGGGTGACCCCGACTTTGCACGTCTACATGAGCGATTCGTATGGCCGAAGCGGTGACAGTAATAGCACCGCCGCGGCAGTGGCACGAATGCCTTCACGCGGTAGCGGTACCAACCGGCACGCACCGACTCAGGGAGCTTGTCACAGTCGAACGTGACGAAGAGTGTAGGGGTGGGTCTCGAGGCCCCTCCCTGTTTTCTCATCACACGTTCGACCTTGACCGCCCCATGGTCGGCCAGCTCTAAGGTGATGTCTTCAATGGAGTAGTCAACGAGTTCCCTCACATAAACTACTCCTTTCACAAAGTTCATGGTAGAGTGCGGCGTCACACTCACCGGGGTGCCATGAAGTGTCCGAAGAGCACTAATCTTGGCCGCCTCGGCGGGATTCGCCGCATTCGCCAGAAGGCTCCCGTCCGAGAAACGGGTTACCTTCGGCTCTCTACCAATTGCACTAGCTAATCCTCTCCGCTGATGGATCATGTTGCCCTTGGACAACATGGTGCCATCAGTGGAGCGAATAACGAGGAAGCGTTTGAAGCCAGCAGGCTCGAAAACGCCAGGTAACCTCTGAATCAGGGGCCCCGATGTCATCGAGGCTCCGCCCTGTGCACTTTTGGTCTTTGTCATCGTCAGGAGCTCCGTACCCGGGGAAGCAGAGGGCCCGGATGTGCCGATCTTGGCTTGGTCGCTTGCCAGAGTGGCAGCAGACCCATCCGTCCCCGCAGCCCCCGCGGATGGAGAGGAGCCCCGAGTCTTTTTTGTCTTTTTAGTCTTTTTCTTTTTCGGAGAGGAGGGCGGGGAATGAACCCGCTTTTCAACTCCGCCGGCAGAAGTCCCCAGGCCAGATGGACCAGCCTCAGCCAGGTCCCTCTCCGAAATGGAGAAGGTCCTGGTTGTCGTAGGGGCACCTGTCGGAGGAGATCCCTCCCCTCCTTTTGCCTCGGAGCCCTCAGCCATTTGAGGAGGACCTTGCATAGGGGTGGATTCGGGTTCGGTGCTTGGCGCCGAGCCCGAATTCCCCCCCATGGAAGGCCCTACCGTCTGAGACTGGGTCTCCTCAAGGACCATGTCTATCACAGGAGGGGCCTCCAGTTGGCCATCCCCTCCCAGGACATCGCAGGTCCCCTTGGCAGTATTGTCACTAGTCAGGTGGTGTGGGGAGGCACAGGCCTTGACCCCAGCAAGGTTTAAAATTCTTGCCAGCAGGTCTTTTGAGGGAAGCGACCGAAGGGGCCTGGCTTCCCTCTCCCCCCTAAGGGGGTTTGCCCTACCGAGCCGCTTGCACGAGGGGCGGTCGGCAATGGGCTGCCTGCTGGCTTTCTTGGCAGTCCCCTTAGAAAGCAAAGGAGGGACTGCCGCTGGAGATAGGGAGGTGCCCGAAAGCACCTCCAGAGAAGGGGGTGAGGGGGAGTCCCCTACACCCGTAGGCGTACGAGAGGAGTAAGCCTCCTCTCCGGTTAAAGAATTATGGAGGGTCCCTTGCGCAAGCACAAGGGGGGGGACCTCCATTTTCTCGGTGGAGCTGCCCGAGGGCGGCTCCGTCGATTTTCTTGGGGAAGTTGGGGGTTGGGTTTTTTCATTCATGGGCATGGTGACCCTCTTTTGATTACGGGACGCAATAGCTCATCACCTCTCGCAGTTGCCCGCACTGCGAGAGGTGCTTACAAGCCCGGCAGAGCCAGGCGCCGCCATTCGGGACCACCACTCCCGCCTGGTGGCCTGGCAGTCCTTCGGCATGGCGGCTCCACCTTGGACACGGCGTAAAAAATATAGGTTGTGAAGAGGAGAGGAAAAGGGATGTGAGGAAGATGTGGGTGGGGATGAAGCAGGTTGTTAAAAAAACCCCATCCCGAACCGGAGCTGAGGGGTTAGGGAACAATGTCCCCTCCCCCCTCAGCCCCGATCCGGGGTGGTTGGCTTGAGAAGAAGGTCAGCATTCTACCCTGTGAAATTAGAGGCTGACCAGAGAAAGTTGTAGGAGAGGTTGTATGAAAAGGCGACGAGGTAGGGGAGAAATCGGGCTATCTGAAGGAAGGAAGAGAGGCTAAGCTGGGGCCGGACGGAGTGCTGGATCCCGTCAGCACGGCGGCCAGGATGGCAAATCGCCGCGCCCCTTACGGGGTTTTACAGGAAGAAATTGTTCATCACCCTTCGCAGTAGCCCGCCCTGCAAGGGGTGCATACATGGCTGGCAGAACTAGGTGCCGCCATTCAAGGCCACCTCTCCTGCCTGGTGGCCTGGCAGTGCCTCAGCATGGGACTCTACCTTGGACACGGCATAGAATGTATAGTGTCTGAAAATAGAAAGGAAGCAGGGTGGGCAAATAAAAAAAAACAGCTCTAAAAAATGCAGGTTTTATTCGTGGGGTTTTTTGGGCTTTTTTAAGTGAAATTTGAAAAAACCCGGGTTTGTGTTTTTTTCCAAGAAATAAATGCTATTTATTATTTTATTCAAAATTCATATTTATGTTTATAATTTCAACAAATATGTATCAAATTAAGGTTATTTCTCTGATACTGACTCATAATAATTCATCTCTCCTTCTATAGGTTATGGCTATCATGGGCACCCACAATTCTCGATCAGTGGTCTGTTATCACTATAATATAATTATTAAACTAAGTAATTATTAATATTATATAAAAATAGAGATAGCTATTCTTTTTCTATGTTATTCTAATGCTTGTAGCATTTGTTTTTTAAAAAAACCCAAGATTTGAAAAAAAACAGAATAAAACCCAGGTTTTATTGGGCTTTTTCAAAATCTGGGGTTTTTTGCCAACCCTGAAAGGAAGAGGAGGTGAGGAAGATGTAGGTAGGGATAAAGCAGGTTATTTAAAAACCCACCATCCTAAACCAGAGCTCAGGGGGGAGGGATCATTGTCCCTACCCCCTCAGCCCCGATCCGGGATAGTTGGCTGAGAAGAAGGTTGGCATCTACCCTGAGAAAATAGAGGACGACCAGAGAAAGTTGTGAGGAAGAAATACGGGCTGTCCATAAGAAGGAGAAGAGGCTAAGCTGGGGCGGATGGGGCGCTGAGTCCAGTCAGCACGGTGGCAAGGAAGGCAATCACCACGCCCCATACGGGGTGACTTTTTGGCAGGTCAAAAATTTGATAATATCTTGCTGGTTTGATTTAGTTTTGATACTTGTAGAAGTATTAGGTTTTTGACAACTCAAGCATTTGCTTCTTTTCTTCCATAATTTTTAGTATTTCAGGATGTAATCGACTCAAGTGTCTCTTCAAATTATATGCTCTTGAAGAGACATCTGGCTTTATGGTTTGAGGTTTCGCAATTTTAGCTCCAAACATTGAAATATTTCTTGAACCATCCAAAACTTCACAAACACAAATATAGTGTTTATTATCTGAACTCTCAGTAAAGTACTTGAATATATCTGACTTAATTTTTTAATCTTTATCCATTATTAAGGGTCATGGACTAATAATAATTGCAATTAAAGAATCAATATATATTACAAATTACAAAATTTAAAAAAAAAGAAGAAATTTTGCAATACAGATAATTAGCTAAAAAAAAAATTCAGAAATCCCAATCTTATTAGGCATTATTTAGTTAGTTACCTAGATGCCTACAGTAGTTAGTAATTTAATAGAATTAAATAGGGGCCGACCTATAGCTATACAAGTAAACTATGTAAATCTAGTTAGCCTAAATGAATGAGAACCAAGGCCTACAAATTACTATGTCAATTCAATATCGCCAATATGTATTAAAATTTTCTCTTATGCCAAAACAAGGAGCATTGATTTCAAGGTTTCTAGCTCTGGCTCCAGCTCCCAGCCAGTAAAATTCCCTGGGTCCACCGGCTCCGGCTCTGAAACCCTAATTGTGTCGTATCTACTTGGGAAAGACTACCACTCTAACTTTTCCCTTGTCCTACCAAGTGGCTAGAGCTCAAGAAACTCAGCCTAGCCCGCTGGGCTCCCATTGTCAAATACACTACTGAGCAAAATAAGAGCGATTTTCCTTTATTAAAATATTTTCAAAACTATGATGAGTTAGGTATATGAAATTTCTATGGTACATAAATAAAGGCATGTATTTAAAATATTTTATGAAGATTTCACACAATACAATCATATATTCAAGAAATTATACTAAATAAACTAACAAAATAAAATATTGACATGTGCAAAATAAGATAACAATTTCTTTAGTAACATTTTAGAAGTTTCTTGAAATCATCTGGCAACATTTTGCTTATTAGATAAGAACTGTACAAACACCATTATTGTGGTGGTATCTCACATGAGATACCACCACATGTCAAAGTGGCCCCTAAGCTCCATCAGAGAATTGTTTCCCTGAAGATTTCAGGGAGGACTCTTTTCTGCAATTTTAAGAGAGGAAGGAAGATCCAAGAGTGTGATTTCACTTGTTCTGAAGTTATACAATGGAAACAAAACCTATAAATCTCCGGCAAAAGTCAGTCGACCCTGCATAACCACCGTCTGACAACACAGAACTATTAGGCGCTTCTCTATGAAGGATCCCTTCAAGAGTGCAGCATGAATTTCTCGAAAAAATAAGACCAATAGTGGCAAAGAAGTGTCATTTCACAGTGTCCCATCATCTAAATGCAATCTGGTTTAAAAGCTCATTCTCCAGCAACCAAACCAATCATCAGTAAGAAGAACCAGAAAGTGAAACTCAAATATGCTGAAGCTGATGTTGTTTGGAAGGATGAATATTGGGAGAGAATTTACTTCAGTGAAGAAAATAAATTTATTTTAGTTGGATCTGAGGGCAGATGCTTTGTTAGACACACTGCAGATGAGACTTAAACCTAAATGGGATAACAAGTTTACCAACAATGGAGGAGACAGTGTCATTGTATGGGGAATATTTTCTTCTGAAGGAGTTGGTCTGCTACTGTGAATAATTGGAACGGTAAATACAAATATGTACTTAAACCTCATACAACAACATGTTATACCTTCACTCCAAGCCTCCCTGAACCAGCAACCAGTATGTAAGCAGGACAACATGCCATGCCATACTGCAAAGTGAGTAAAATACTATTTTGAACAAGTAGATATCAAAGTAATTAGGTGGCCTGCTCAGAGACAGGACATGAACCCAATTGAGAACTTCTGGAAGATCAGTAGAGACAAAGTTGAAGACTAGCAGCCTTCCACTGTGACAGATTTATGGACAAAAATTGAACACAAATGGAACAAAATAACACCAGAATTTTGCAAGGAACTGGTGAGGTCCTGTGCTCATCATTGTGCCAAAGTAATATAAAACAAAGGCTTCAACACCTCATATTAAGTGTTTTAAGTTTCACCATTGTCAAATCTTCCTTTATTTCTTGTGTATTTGCTTGCAAAGCAATTCTGTAAATGATCGTTCTCTTATTTTGCATGCGTTAATATTTTATTTTGTTAGTTTATTTAGTATAATTTATTGAATATACAATTGTATCATATGGAATGTTTATCAAATATATTAAATACATGCCTTTTATGTACCATGGCAATTTCATTTACCTACTCATTGTAGTTTTGAAAATATTTTAATAAAGGAAAATCATTCTCTTATTTCGCTCAGTAGTGGAATTTACTCAAGCCCAATCTACTCCATCACACATTAAGTTTGTAAGGAAGATCTGTATAGTAAGTATAGATAGAGCAAGTGAAAATTTGTGAAAGATATATAGCTATAGATCCTCCTACAGGCATTGGAGCCGGTATGGCAAACTTTGTATCAACATGGTACCAACATGGTAGCAAGTCTCCAGATATCACCTGACAGTCCCTTCAGAAGTGAAAAAGGATATATAAGGAAAATAAAGAGGGGGAAGGGGGGGGGGGGGGCTAGGAAGAGAAAAGGCTGGGAACTGGAGTCAAGAGAGAGGGGCGAACACACCTCTCTCTCTCTCTCTCTCATGGATAAACACACAAAAGTTAGTAAAATGAAAATGTCTAGAAGAAATAAAGCTCAGGTAGTCTCAAACTCATTCAAGATTATCAAGGGCACTGGGGATGGGTGGTATAAATCTATCTCACACTGATTAACATTGAGTTTTAGCCATAAACAAGCTTCCTGGCATGAGTCGCACATGCAATGGGTTCAGACAGACGTTCTAACAAAAGCATTATACATTTAGATATACCTTTATTATCAATTACATCGGAGGAGTTTGTATTCATACATATGTTTAAGGTATCTTCATTGCATTCATTCCTGTAACAAAAGAAAAGGGTTTAAAGATTATTTCTCCAAATTGAGTTATAGAACCACTCATTCTGTTTTAGCTATGAGGAAAACAGCTTGGGCTTATGCTTCACTACAGCTTTGATATCTTAAAAGCACATTTTTAATGGTTTTTTGGGTAGGGGGTAATGGTTGCTACCACTAATTTTAATTGCCTGATGCCTGTCACAGTGGTGAACTAGTTTTAAGTAGATGTTGAATCATTTCATCCATAGATGGCGTCCATTTATTGAGCTATAAACAAAATATCAGTAGAATAAAAAAGGGTGCAGGGGTGAAAATTTTAAAGATATCAAATTTTAGAATTATACATTCTTTATTTTAACTAGCAAAAATCTGCCCTATAGGCATTTTTTGTTAGGCCTAAGGTGCTTATTCGCTTCTCTAACAAAATTAAGGTGTGCAAGAGAAAAAGGTTTTATTTCACAACACATTCAAAATTGGTATGCAAGAAAAAATCATTTAACATTTTTTTTTTTTTAAATGCACAGATGGACACACATATGCATGGTAGGATCATTATAATAATAATTATTTGGTAGAGGTTTTCTCACCAATCTGCACTAATTTGAGGCCTTTTATTTCTTAGTGGATTCTACAGTTTAATGTGGGATTCCAACCACATGTATCTACAGTGTATGTTAGCCACTGTATAGTTGACACAAGTTAGGACTCCATCTGGTGACTAATCACACCCAATGTGGATTAACTTCACTCAAATTGGAAACAGGGTTTCCACACTGTGAGGCTGTTGTAAATCAATAATAAATTTACTTGAACTTCAAAGTTTCAATCAACTTCCCACAAAGTGAGGTTGCCACTACTGCAATGCCACTAAAAACCACACTACACCAACCATCTTTTTTGTATAGCAAATTGCCCCTACATAGTGATGTGGCACTATTTGCTGTAGCATCTCATCTAGTCAGGGTTCATCCAATGCACCCCTACACAAACCACCTTTCAAACACCATCAAATGCTACATCAAGATTTCCAAATCTTTCACACTCAGCCACCAACACCAGGTTGTCAGTATAGATGGAACCCATTTCTCACCAACCCCACAACCCCTTTCCCTCTTTCCCATAAGGAGGTACTTTTATCACTACTCCATCAATAAAGATAATAAGTCATGGTGATATCAGACATCATCATACACCTTGATGTATGTCAAACCACACATCCATTCACCCTAATGCATGCCTTACTTCTAACATAAATACTCCACACTATCCAATAGTTTACCACTCACTGCATACATTAGCACCTGCCATAATGCTTCTCTATACAATCACAAGCTTTCTCCACATCAATCAACCCAGCATACCCTTTACACCCCTTATTTTTTTAACTGCTTCATTGCAAATACAAGATCCACAACACCCACCCCTCTAAACCCTCATTGTTCATCCCCTATCAACACACCTCCAGTATCCTTCTTAGTCACGTGTAGTTCTTGCATTCACCTTTTTCCAATTTACTCTTCAACAATGGCACTATTACTGCATTTTTCTAGTCCTCAGGCACCCACACTCTTCCAAAACCAAGCACCCAGCCTCTGTGACGATGCTTGGTATCATGGACAGTTACAGGCTCACCACAACAGATTACAGGAACATCTTGGCCACTAAAGTCTGGCATTGGGTGAGAAAGATCACAAAGAAGGTGGACTACATCTTTCAGCAGGGCGGTGCCCTGACCCACATTGCCAAAACCATACAAGAGTGATTGGGTTCAAACATTAACTGGTCAAAGGAATTTTGGTCACTGCAGTCACCCGATCTCAATCCCCTTGACTACAATGTGTGGGCACAGGTCGAGGGCAAGGGTAACAAGGTCTGTCACAGCAACACTAATGATCTGAAATCCTCCATCAACCAAATGTGAGCCAGCATGATGAAGGACTTTGTCCTCAACATGGGTGCAGCCTTCAGGTCTTGCCTGGAGTGCGTGCTCACCACTGAAGAGAGTCACATTGATTAATATTACAATTTATCCACATATTTACATGTTAAAACAGTAAAAATGCGTAACTGCATCAAAATTATCATTGTGTCCTTTGTTGAGAGTATTGTGACAAGTGTGACAGGACTTTTGCAAGACCTGTACATATATTATAATGCCTGCTTGAGGGACAGAGATACCCATACTATCTTCCAGCACCAAAGATATGGCTTATTAAATAGAAATTAAAAATACTCACTGATTTCTCATAGTGGCTGTTTTTTCACTATAATTCATTTCCAGCTGCATGTATGAGAGAGAGAGCCTTTCATACAATGACCATACCAATATCAGAACATAATAGGTACCTTCATTTTCTCTTACAATAAAAAGAAATGCCCATCATTTTTTTTTAACTTTACCTAACTTCAGTAGAGCATTAAAGCAAAAGTATAATTCTAATTATAGATAAAATAAAATTTCAAAATATGATACAACATTGTATTAAAACTGAAAATCAAACATATATACAAGTTATTTATTTCTATAGACTAAAATTAAACATTCTTTGATTACCATAAATGCATTGGGATGCTCATTAACAACATTCATCTCAAAAAAGCTGGGTATTGATGCAACAACTTTGTTGATTGTAATATGCCATACAATTCTCATTTTGAGATTAATGTAGTGAAAGGCTTAAAGAAAAAAATATTTGTTTTGCAAGAGGGCCATGAATTCCTTAACACTGACTGGCAAGCTATAAAATTATCTAACAAGGAAACTAGAGACCTAAATATCTTGGTTCTCTGCTTCTCTAGCCTAAAAATACAAAAAAAAAAGCCGGCTGTTGACAAATCACAGAGAATTGATGGGAAGGATTGACAAGGTATTTACACAGACTCGTTGCTTTTGACTACCCAAGGCTGTCAAGTTAGCTAGAGGTGGTACATGGAAAAGACCAAGTGTCAAGGGCATGTTGAAAGTCTCCCTATTAGAAGGACTAAAGTTCTGAGATAAGAGAAAACAGAACTAGTTTATATTTAATAAAAAATAACCAACAAAGGAAATTTAACAAAAAAAAAGAGGTTCATTAGGTGAGGGAAACCAAAGATGTATTGAAGGGTTTATAGGTCTATGGCCAATAGAGGTGTCTCTTGGGGCCTCCAGGAACAGAGGGTACATAACTCACCTGAACCTACCTTCATTTTACAATAACTTTCCAAGCCTGGGAAGCCACCCCACACCTGCCAAAGTTGTGTATCTGCAAACATGATATACAATGACAGGGCTATCACACAAACCTTGTCCAGTCTTTCCAGTTTGGCATTAATGCCCACCAACCCCACCATGTGAGAAAGGGGTTAGTGATGATGACAAAATAGGATGCACAGAATTTTATATATTCTATCATATTTTATACCTAATTTGTTCCAAGGTCATCGGAATACAGCAGCTCCACCAGAACAGCAGAGGGCTCAAAGCTGAGCCTTGATGAACACCAACTGTGATGTCAAATTCCCCCGATGTGATTTCTCATATAGGGACATAACACACATGATGAGCCTCTCTGGCCCTCCGTCTCCTGAGTGCCCACACCATCAGCTCTCTTGGTACTCTATCAAAAGCATTCTCCAAATTCACAAAAATGTGGTACAGTTTCCTTTTCTCTTGGGTAAATTTTTCCTGGATCTGCCTCATAATAAATAATGCATCATTAGTAGACTTTCCTGCAGCATCAAAACCAAACTATCTGCAATCAACTTTTACTAAATTTTTCAATCTTCCCCCCAACATCCTCTCAAATATTTTCAGGCCATGTTCAAGAAGCCTGATTCCTCTCTATTTTTCGCACCTGAGAGTATCCCCCTTATATTGGGTTGAGGAATAAGTTCTTGCGGTTGTATGAAATTTATTCATTACCATTAACAATTTTAGAAAAATTTCATTTTTAATTGATAACGATATGCAATTTAATCAATAATGTATTCTCCATTTTTATTTACAACTTCTTCCCAACATTCAACTAGTTTTTTGATGCCTCTGCAATAAAAATCTCTGGATTTTGACTCAAAGAATTTGTCTAACCAGGTTCTTAATTCCACATCAGTATTGAATGAAACGCCGCGCAAATTGTTGGAGAGCAATCGGAACAGATGGAAATTCAATGGAGCCAAGTCTGGCGAATATGGAGGATGTGGCAGGATGGTATCTTTTGTCCTATTGGCAATGTGAGGACGAGCATTGTCGTGTTGCAGAAGGACTCCATAACGTCAACGAGGTCGTTTTTCACGAATAGCTTCGGCGAGTTGATACATTTGTTGAACGTAGAGTTCTGCCTTGACAATCTCATTGTTCACAAGGAGCTCATAAAGAATGATGCCTTCACAATCCCACCACACACACAGCATTGTCTTTCGTGGATGAAGTCCTTGCTTTAATCACGGAAGTGTTCTTTTATTGGGGCTAAGCCATTGTTTTTGATGGTTCATGTTGACATAAACACACCACTTTTCGTCGCCAGGGATGATGCGAGGAAGAAATCTGTCCTTATATCCACGAGTAGCCTTGTGACGAACAAACAAACCTGCGGCAATCATTGGGCGTTGAAGTTTGTTGCTTTCACTCAAAGCGTGCAGAAACCATGCACCGAGTTTTTTAACTTTCCCCATCGAATGAAGGTGATATACTACAGTTTTCTGATCATACACCAATTGAACAGCCAATTCTCTAGTCAATTGATGAAGAATGAGAATTTTTATGAAGAAGGTCGTTCAATCGTTCATAACATTCATTGTCATTAAGATTGAAATGATCGTTTTTGAAACATGAAAACCACCATTGAGCTGTCCTTTCTGATAAAGCATTTTCTCCGTACACAGCACAAATATCGCGAGGAGCTTTGGCTGCGTTTGCATTGTTCCCGTCTCGATTGAAAATGAATAACAACAAGTGTCGAAAATGCGCCTTTCTTTCAACTTGACATTCCATTTTGAGGGTACAGAACAAAAATTAAATTAACACAACTTTTAAATAAACCGCAACGACTTATTACTCAACTTCAAGACGTAGCCTAAGCAAAAGCCTAATAGTCTACGCTGTTAAGAGACGTAGCCTAACCTTTACAAATTTTGCTCTCATTATTTATTATTGTTTCTTAATATGTGCACAAATCACGTCAACAAAACTGAAATCAACACAACATTAAAAAAACCGCAAGAACTTATTCCTCAACCTAATATATTGGAACAATCAAACTACTCTTCCAATCTTCAGGGCTTCTCTCCTCCTTCACTATCTCTCAAAAAACTCTTGACAGTTCATCAAGTCCATCTCCTCCCAATCTCTCCAACATTTAACTTGTTATTCCTGTCGGACCAGGCGCTTTGTTCCTTTACATTGCTGCAACCTCTTCCTTTGATATGTCCTCTATTGGACCCTACACCATATTGCCCTCTTCCACATCAAACTCATTTGTTTCAATAATAAATGAAAATACCTTCTCCATTATTTGCTGTTCTTCCACCTGTATGTTGTCCTGTTTGTCCTTTATGAACTTTGCTCCAGTGATATCCTGCCTCTGTTTCTTCATCCGCTTTGCTACTCCACCCGGTCCCACTAGATCAGTCATGGCTCAATGACAGACAGCAAAGAGTTAGTAGAGATGGGATTAAATCTGAATGGAGGCGATGTTACTAGTGAGGTGCCTCAGAGGTCAGTGTTGGGGCTCCGTTGTTATTCTTGATTTATATTAATGATTTGACTTGGGTATAAGCAGCAACCAGAGCAAGGTACGACTCCAGAGCAATGCTGAGGTATTACAAGATGAATTGACCATACTATCCAGAGCAAGGTCCGACTCCAGAGCAATGCTGAGGTATTACAAGATGAATTGACCATACTATCCAGAGCAAGGTCTGACTCCAGAGCAATGCTGAGGTATTACAAGATGAATTGACCATACTATCCAGAGCAATGCTGAGGTATTACAAGATGAATGGACCATACTATCCAGAGCAAGGTCCGACTCCAGAGCAATGCTGAGGTATTACAAGATGAATTGACCATACTATCCAGAGCAAGGTCCGACTCCAGAGCAATGCTGAGGTATTACAAGATGAATGGACCATACTATCCAGAGCAAGGTCCGACTCCAGAGCAATGCTGAGGTATTACAAGATGAATTGACCATACTATCCAGAGCAAGGTCCGACTCCAGAGCAATGCTGAGGTATTACAAGATGAATTGACCATACTATGGGCAGAAAATATGGCAAATGGAATTTAACATAAGCAAGTATAGTAAACTTAGTATAGGTAGGTGTAATCCACTGAATATTTATAGACTGAATGGGAGTCTTTTAGGATGGTTAGAACGCAAAAGAAACTTGGTGTCCTGGTAAGTTCTGACCTTTGGGTTAGAAAGCAGTGCATAAATGCTAGAAATAAAGCTAATAGGGTATTGGGGTTTATTGGGAGGAGGGTAGGTAATGGGAATGCTGATATCATTCTAAAACTGTACCTAGCATTAGTTAGGCCTCATCTTTACTATGAGGTGCAATGAGTCTGTGCAAAGAAGGATGACTAAGATGATTCATGGGTAGAGGAGCTTACCTTATGGCGAAAGACTTAAGACAATCTTAATACATTAGAAAGGAGAAGAGTCTTGAGGAGGACTTGATTGAAGTTCTCAAGCGGGTAAAATGTTATAATAGGGGAGACATAGGTAAGGTGCTTATTTATAGTGAATAGGATTGGAGATGTAGCAATGGGTAAGTTTATGTTGGACAAGTTTAGGCTTAGGAAAGAGATGGGAGAAATTGGTTTACAAAGTGAATGGTAGATGAATAGAATAGGCTGTCATGTGATAGAAGCATCCTCCCTGCCCAGTGTTTCTCTTAACAAAATAAACAATATAGGGGGTTGGGGGCTTTGCCCCTACCTGCCATTTCTTAAGACTAAAGTTTAAAATTGTTTGCTACCCACAATATTGTAACCAGGGCTGCAGAGTCGGAAGGTATAAGGTCTGACTCTGACTCTTAGAATCACTGACTATCTGACTCCGAATCCAAGTATTTGCAGGCTTCAGACCCTGACTCCTTAACATTTATTTGTATTTAGCCTACTATTATTAATGCATTATTACATAAGGCATTTACTTAGAGGCCCATAGCTATGATAAAGGTGTTTCAACACACAAATGAAATAGGTACAAGAAAGTATGGAATGTATGCTATATATATAGAGGGTCATCTACCAGTAACCATCTTCAATGTACCCTCCTCATAAGAGTAGAAATGTAGAAAATTGGTTCAACCAGTGGATGCAGCCTTCACCCTTCTTAAAGTGAAAGTGAGCAAGACAAAAGCAAAAGAATAGTAGGAAAGACCACCTCCTACAAAAAATCTACCTACTTATAAACTATGAGGTGGCAAGAAAATGGAAGCCAATGAAGGGTTAACTCTACCTACACAAAAACTAAGCTTAAAGTATTAAAGATACAGGTGGATAGCACTCATAGCAGCCAGCGGTGCTCCAAAAAATATATCCAAAATTCATTATAGAGGTTTGTTATATCAAGGGTTTACTGTAATTTGATCACAAAAACAAGATAGCTTCTGCTAATTTCTATGATATTGCTGTCCTTTGGTCAGTTCTGATTAACCATAGTGCTGAAAATAAGCGCTCCACGCTCACTTGTGTTGGTGGGAGTGCTGTTACCAAGAAAGCAGGCTGCTTCACAATAGCAAGGTATTGCTGTATGGCTTCATGGACATCCAATTTTGATTTTTGATCTATTGTTTCCACTTTCTCTAATGCTTTATGAAAGCGAAGCTTGAAATTTCTTAGGTCTTCATCCATTGAAGCTGAAGTTTTAGTTGTTCCCTCTAGCTTATGTTGCTTTGACCTTTCTTGATAATCTTGTTTATAGTTTTTTATGTAATTTAGGAGTCAGAGTTTGACATATTTTTTTCCGACTCCAACTCCCAGCATTTACAAGATTCCGATTCCACCAAAAACCTCTGACTCCTTATGACTCCAACTCTGCAACCCTGATTGTAACATCTTACGAAATAGTAGAACACATTGATGAAGGGTGCAATTTATATTCATTTTTTTAACTTTTTATTTTTCTTTCTCCCCACCTTTTTCTATATTCAATTATTTCTTTTTTTATTCTTTCATTTTGGCATAGTTGTTTTATACTTACATGACTTTTTTCAGATTAAATCTTAATAACATTTACTTCTTTTCTTTACATTTTACTTTTCCCACATATTTTTTAAATTTTTTACTCTTCATGCATTTTGGAATAGTATTTTTTGTAATTACTACAGGTGGGCACCCTTAATCCAAAGTTAACTTCATTAACCATAAATCTGTTAACCAAAAAATTAACTTCAATAACCATTAATTCTTTTAAAATGTAATAGAAATTATCGATAAATCGTTAACGTTAATTTTTATTATAGAAAAAAAACAGTTCTTACTCTAAAAGCACCTAAAAACATCTTTAAAAAGTGCCAAAACTATAACATGAGCCTTTTTTGGTCTTTTTAAGGGTTTTAGAACCCCAAAACTATACTTTTTTTAAAGTTAAAAAAAGGCTGATTTCATAGTTTTAACTTTTAAAAGACCTAAAGAAGGCTGATTTCATAGTTTTGGACCTTTTTTTAAGTTTTTAAAGGCTTTTAGAGCCAGAAAAGGGTAAAAAAAATTAAATAAAACACAATATTGGTAATAAACTAAAAAAAATTATTGATAAGGTGGCCAAAAGAAAAAAAAATATGAAAAACACGATATATACATAATTTAATTTTTCCTCTTCTTTTCTTTCTCTATTTTGTTCATGAGATGCATGTTGCCCTTCACGAAAATTAGCATGTCAAAGTTTTCATCAGACAGGGATTATCTCTTGGCCCTCAAAATGTCCATGCCCATAGAGAACAAACGCCCCAGTGCAGCACTGGAGGGCATGGCTGTGTTGAACTTGATGAACAAGTCCAGCAACACTTGCTCACCCAAGAAGGCAGCATCTGTCAGCAAGTCCTTGGAGTTGGTCTCCAACCAGATCTTAACCAAGTTCTGGGCCTTGTTCTTGAGTGATCTGTGGCTCCTACTGCTCTCTTTTGACTGGGTTACACCTCTGAAGAAGTCATCCTCCTCCTCCTCATTTAGGCTGCTCACTTCGTAAGACTGCTGCCTCATGGCCTCCTTGACCTTACCCTCCATGCTTTTCCTTACCTAGGTGTTGTCATACTTATCCAACCAGATGAGGCGAAACCTAGGGTGGAAGGCAGCATCCAGCTGGCATTCCTCATCCTCCAGGAGGGTCCTAAACCAAGGGGCTGCAGCAGACAAGGCCCTTGGACTTCAAGTCCTTGAGCCTGAAGATTGTCACAGCAACTGTTAGCAGCAGAGTTCCAAGGTAGGCTTGTTCCTCCCCCTGGATCTTGTCGAGCGATTTGGCCATGGGTGACATGACCTGGAAATAAAACAATGGAGAATTAGTAAATTTTAGAAATTCAAAAAATAATAATATTTTATTATTTATTTATTTCCTTGGCATAACTTTGTGGAGAACAGGCCTACTAGTCTACAGGATGGTGTTCAGGTCCACCACAGAGTCATGGGTGGAGTTCCATCTCGCTGTGTTGGGGACAACCAGCCTCCTCCCCACCTCAGCGTAGATACTGTCTGCTGCCAGTGTTGCAATCTTGGTGGTTCCAGAGGGCACGTGGCTTGGCAATGGCAGCCCTGTAGGGCCTCTTGAACACTGCACCCTGCATTGCAGCATCTGCATTCTTGTGGCCACTAGGTTGAAGGTGTGGGCAGCACACCTCATGTGGACTGGCAGGTTGATGGGATTGACAACGACAGCGTCGACATTGGCAGGCACAGCGAGGGAGTCTTCCAGGGAGACATACTCCAACTCCTGCTCGTCCACGGATCCAGCCAACAGGGTAGCCTCAGCAGCAGCATCAGGGTCGGTGTCCACATTCTGAACCACTGGCAGGTCTGGCAGTGTGTCATCCTCTGCCCCAAACTGGACAAAGGCCTTTACAAAGCTGCTACCATTGTCTGTGGTAGTCCTGGAATAGAAAGACAGTCTAAATATTTTTATAAAATTACAGTCATTGAATATTACAATTGAATTGAATTTATAAATAAAAATAATCTACAATTTATGTTAAAAAAAAAATTAGGATACAAATTATTAATAGAACTAATAGACTAATAGGGTCATTCCATCCGAATTCAACAAGGGACATTTAGTCACCATCACCGATTTTGATGAAAATTGGTATACAGGTTGAATTTGATGAGACACTTCCCAGCCCTCAATTTTGAATAGCTCAAAAGTTATAACCTGTCAAAGTTGAGAAAAATTGTCAAATTTCTTGATACCGGCATTGATAAAAAAATTATTTCTCCCTTATTATAGCACATAAAACAATGAATTATGTATTTTTTTTTAATCTTAAGGGTTGCTCTAAACATTTTTAACAACAAAATTAATTTTTGGTAAAAAAAATTTGTTTGACCTTTAAAAAGAATATATTGGTATCAATAAATTTTTGTGTAATTTTTTTTTTTAAATATATATGCCTTTAGACTACAATATAAGATAAATTTCATTCTGGGTTTTTCATTATATCAGGAGTTATGATCAATTTTGTAACAACTGGTATGGCCATTTTTTGCTATCTTCACATATAATTTTTTTTTATATGCATCTTTGTCATATTAACAGAGTTACGTCATATTCACAGAGTTAGTTATCAATTATTAGATGCCTAAGTATTATATTTGAATGCTTTTAATATATACTTGTGTATTAGAATCATTAATTCTATAGATATGTGTTAAATCCTACCTACAAGAAAAAATGAACTTTCAGTAATTTTTTATTTAAAATTATAAATATTTTTAAAGCTACTTACCTATGTATTTAATTTATAATTTGCTATGGTCAATGGTGGCAGAGCCACTACCAAAAGTTAAGATACCTGCATAACTGCTTGTATCCCCATCGCCTAAGGGGCCACTCCTGATAGCTCAGCAAAAAAGCCACAGGTCCCACCCAACCTCCCAAAATGAATTTATTCTTTTTATAATAATTTAGGAATCAATTTTTTTCTGCATTATTTCTGTTGATTTTAATTGTTCATTTTTAGATAGTTTGTAAGTTCTTCCTGTTGCTGTTACAGGCTCAACAATGCTCAATATGTCATCTAATGGCAATACTAATACATCTGGTTTTCTTGGATATTTAAATGAATTTGATGGTCCTTCTGGTTCTAGGAATGTTATTTTAACAGTCATTTTCTCAACATTGGTATCCAATACACACCCTAAGTACCATTTGTCATCATACTTAGCAGTGACAAATCCTTTTCCATCCTCCAATAATAGGATATTTTCACTTTCTTGAATTCTGATGCAGATGATATTGTTTTCACTCTTAGTTCATTTTCATTAACTGGCTCAAAACTGTGTAATTTTTGGGTACCAATTATTGCAGAGGCCTGGTCAAATCTTTCTTGCAAATAATTTTTTTCTTCAATGTATTCACTATTTGGGACATATGAAAATTTGATTCCCTTAATGTGTCTTTCAGCAAAATCAAAGAGCTGTTGAGGAGTCATTATCTAATCATTATATGCTCTTTGCAGGCTAGCTTTTGCTGCTAGTCTTTTTACTGTGCCCCCTACACCATCGCATGGTCCTTTTCCATGAGATGTAGCAAAGAAATGCCATTCTGCTTCCAATCCAAAATCTGATTTATGGTGACATAAATTAAATAAAGTTTTTAAAATTTTTATATTGTGACACAGCTCCATCAGAAAAATATATAATTTTTGTTATTGGGAATTTGAGTTCTTTTTTAAAAAATTCAATGTTTTTTTTTAAATAAATGGACTGCAACAGTGTCATGCTTCAAGCAGTTTGAAATCACAACAAAACTTATGTGTTGTGTTTCCCCAGCTTCTTTGTAGTAGGAAAGAAAGAGATGTAATGTAGCTTGGGAGTTATTCCAGTGGTACCTTTGTGCTGCATCCTGAAGAAGGAATGAGTAATTTTCAGCAAAATCGCATACTACTAAGATTTCACCATCTTTTACTTCTTCTTTTTTAGTTGAACAAAATTGTGCCTGCTTTTTTGCTATGAAATCATGTTTTTTTAAATTGAGAAGACTTAAGGTAAAAGTGTCTATAAATTCTTCAGTTGTTCTTGAAACAAGCTCTAAAGTTGAGCGATCAGTTGAGAGCCACTGCTTGTAATTTACCTCATCAATCATATTGTCATCCCAAATTTTAGTAACATATAGTTTTAGTTCGTCTATTTTAGAAAAACATTCTGAGCATTCATCAAAATAGCACTCATAAGTTGGAGGGTCACATGTAATGAATGATAGACATGTTTTGTAATCATCTAAATGCAGGTCACTGTCTTTTGTCAACTGTGGTAGCCTTGTACCAATAATCATCAGTTTAACATTTTGATGATGCGTGCAAACACACACATTGTGAGTTCCTGCACCACCAGCTAATACACACTTGTTGGGTCTCAGCTCAGCAAATTTTGAAAAGCCAATCTTAGTGTCTGGGTATTTTGTTTTAAATAAATGATAAATTTCTTTTAAATTTCCCAAAATTAAGTATTTTTGTTCATGAGTTTTCTGTCCATCTTTTCTAACACTCTTGAAATCTTTTTTCCCTGGCTTAATTCTGCTTACTTCTTCATTTTTATAAAAGTCTTCTACTACTTTAATTGTTTCTGATGGAAATGTACCTTTTCTTTTGCTTGGCAATGACATTATTCCTTCTTCCATTGCTAGTTTTTTAGCTTGTCTGGCCATGTAATTAGTAACATTAAATTCAGATTTAATTTTGGATAAGCTCCAGCTTTTTGGCAAAACAGTTAAGATTTGCAGCTGCTCAGACCTTTTACTAGTAGTTTGAAATTTCTCCTTCAGTTGATTTATCATTTCTTCACCATCTTTACTTGATTCTGTTCTAGAAGACTCTGGGTCTTGATCCAAGGGTAATGGATATTTTGTTGCAGAGCCTACAGTTCTGAGTTTACTTGAAATGGATTTTTGAATTTGAACTATATTTTTTTACTACATCCATTTTAAATTTCTTGACTGGTGACTCTCCAATAGCTATTAATGATTTATTTAATTCAGTTAATGCTTCTTGTGATTCTTCCTGTTCAGTAATTGGCTCAATTTCCATTCTTTCTTCTGAAAGGCTTGGATTCGTATTTTGAGATGAAGAACTATCATCACCAGCTATCTTTTTTTCTGCAGTTATCACAGATTTTTTGGTCTTTAAAATTTTTTAATTTTGGATATTCTCTTATTAAGTCTTCTGAAATTAGTCTCAGATTTTTCTTTAATAATTTGTTAAAATACAAATAATTGGTAATGCAAATTATTAATTACTTTTTTATCTAAATATTAAACTTTCTGAAAAAAAAGAAAAAATTTTAAATTAGCTTTCATAGTTTATAAAGTAACACCTAATAGGTAAAATTTATAACATAAAAATAGGTAAAAATTGGCATACCAATGGTTATAAAATTGATCATAACTCCTGATATAATGAAAAACCCAGAATGAAATTTATCTTATATTGTAGTCTAAAGGCATATATATTTATAAAAAAAATTACACAAAAATTTATTGATACCAATATATTTTTTTAAAGGTCAAGAAAACTTTTTTTATCAAAAATTAATTTTGCTGTTAAAAATGTTTAGAGCAACCCTTAAGCTTTAAAAAAAATACATAATTCATTGTTTTATGTGCTATAATAAGGGAGAAATAATTTTTTTTCAAATGCTGGTATCAAGAAATTTGACAATTTTTCTCAACTTTGACACGTTATAACTTTTGAGCTATTCAAAATTGAGGGCTGGGAAGTGTCTCATTGTTTTTCTCTCATCGAATTCAACCTGTATACCAATTTTCATCAAAATCGGTGATGGTGACTTAAAATTTCCCCCAAAATTGGTTGATATCATATGGAATGACCCAATAGTCTAATAAGTAATATTAATATACTATCAACTATCTAACCTGGTGACTTTTTTCTCAATGTGGAATTCATAGTGGACATTGACCATGGCCTTGCAAGCACATCATAGGTATGATGGCCTCTCAGCCTGATGCACGCGAGCACTGCTTTATGCCTCTGTCTGGTGGTGGGGTCCAACCAGTGGACCAGCAGTCAGCTGTGGTGGCCACTCACTTAACATTGCCAAAAATTACATCTAGTGTGGTAGGTTAATAAATGATGCTCAGCATGGGTTTGGAAGAGGTAGATCGTGTTTAATAAATTTACTGGATTTTATAGATTATGTTACTAAACAATTAGATAAGGGAAATTATGTCTGTGAAATTATGTTGATGAAATTTACTTAGATTTTAGCAAAGCTTTTGATAAGGTTCCACATAGAAGACTAGTTCACAAATTAAAAATGCATGGGATAGGTGGTAAAGTTTTGAATTGGATAACTGAATGGCTGAAAGACAGGAAGGAAACAGAGACTGGTGCTGAATGAGGTGAGGTCACAGTGGAGGGACATTATCAGTGGTGTACCTCAGGGATCCGTTCTAGGCCCTTTATTATTCATAGTTTATATAAATGATCTTGGGGAGGCTGCAAATAGCAGTGTCAATTTTTGCTGATGACACTAAATTGGCAGCTGCAGTCAAAGAAGTTGAGGGTAGCTTTAAAGTGCAGTGACTTAAATAAGTTATTAGCTTGGGCTCAGAAATTGCAGATGACTCTTAACCTTAAAAAATGCAAAGTTCTTAACATGGGAAGGGATAATAGGGAATATCGCTATGATATGGATGGGCATTGGCTGAATTCCGTTGAGAATGAGAAAGACTTAGGCATAGTAGTAGATAGTTCACTGAAGTTTTCAAAGCAGTGTATTGAGGCAAAAAATAGAACAAATAGGGTGTTAGGATACATTAACAGGAATTTTAGCTACAAGAGTAAAGAGGTTATCCTTAATCTCTACAACTCGCTTGTTAGGCAACATTTAGTACTGTATACAGGCATGGTCACCACATTTTATACATGACAACCTGCTGGAGTCAGTACAAAGGAGGGTAACAAAAATAATACCTTGAATATGAAGATAGACTGAGGGTACTAAATATGTTCTCATTTGAGAGAAGATGTGTGAGGGGAGATATGATTGAGCTTTTTAAAATCAGTTCTGGGATAGATAAGTTGGATTTTAGCAAGTTATTTGAGTTGGAAGGTAGTAATAGGACTCGGGGTCACCCCTTAAAAATTAAAAAATAGAGGTGCAGATTGGATGTTAGAAAATATGGTAACTCTGAAGATCGGCGGCGCGATCGATGGGATGCAAAATATTTTGTCCTGTTCCAATATGTTTCACCTTTTTTGAGTAAATCAAGGGGACTGCTCATGGGAAAAGATATCACTACAGGAAACCCACCTAGGATGATCCTGAGTTTCAATCAATTGGAAGGGGTCTGGGGAGCTATATAATCATAATTATTTATAGAATAATGTGCTAATATTTTTATTTAACCAAACGCGCATGAATATTCATAAGAACATAAGAAAAGAAGGAGACTGCAAAAGACCATTCATGGCCTACACTTGGCAGCTCCTGTTCCATTCAACACACAAAAGATTTCTTACCAGAGAAAAGTCATCAACATTGTCACCCTTAACAGGAGTTCGTCAGATCTAATCTACAATATACATAAAATGCATCCAGAGGATTATGTCCATTCATGCAACCGCAAAATATAATCTTCCCACTCCTTAGAAAAATATATACATATGTACATAAAAAAAAGTCAGTCCCATCTAGCAGCTTCATCCATATATTTATCTAATCTATTCTTAAAACTACCCAGAGAGGAGGCTTCTATCACATGCCTAGTGAGCCTATTCCATTCATCTACCACACGATTTGTAAACCAATTCCTCCCAATCTCCTTACTAAACCTATACTTATCAAGCTTAAACCCATTGCTACGTGTCCTGTCATGTTCACTAAGTATAAGAACCTTACCCAGATCCCCTTTATTATATCCTTTTACCCATTTGAAGACTTCAATCAATTCCCCTCTGACTCTTCTCCTTTCCAATGTATGTAGATTTAGTTTTCTGAGCCTTTCACCATAGGGTAAGTTCCTTAGCCCACCAATCATCTTTGTCATCCTTCTCTGCACAGACTCAAGCAAATCAATATCCTTCCTATAATATGGTGACCAAAATTGTACTGCATAGTCTAGATGAGGCCTAACTAGCGCCAGATACAGTTTTAGAATGACTTCAGCACTCTTATTGCTTACACTCCTCCTAATGAATCCCAATATCCTATTAGCTTTATTCTTAGCATTTAGACATTGCTTTCTAGGACGAAGGTCTGAACTTACCAAAATACCCAAGTCTCTCTCACAATCAGTCCTCCCTAAAATTCTGCCATTTAATTTATAACTATTCAATGGATTATTTCTACCTATACTAAGTACACTACATTTGTCTATGTTAAACTTCATTTGCCATTTCTCGGCCCAATTGGACAGAATGGTCAATTCCTCCTGCATTACAACAGCATCAGAATCAGCCCTAATGGCCCTACCTAGCTTAGTATCATCAGCAAATTTACTCAGGTCACTACTTATACCTATGTCAAGATCATTAATATAAATTAAGAATAGCAAGGGACCCAAAACAGATCCTTGAGGAACTCCACTGCTAACACACCCCCACTCAGATTTAACTCCATCTATACTAACTCTTTGCTGTCTGTCACCAAGCCATGACTGAATCCACCTAAATATACTGCCATCGAAGTCGTAAGTGTGGCACTCGATCAAAAGCCTTACTAAAGTCCAAGTATAAAATATCATAGTTTTCATCATTATCTGCTGCTTCATACACCTTACTATAAAAAGACAGCAAATTAGTCAGACAGGATTTACCCTTACTAAAGCCATGCTGTGATTCTTTTATCAACTTATGCTTATCCAAGTGATCTCTAATATTCCTTGCTATAATAGATTCCATCATTTTCCCTACCACTGATGTCAAACTTACTGGTCTGTAATTAGACATATTTGTTTTATCCCCTTTCTTAAATATAGGTATCACATTGGCTTTCTTCCATGCCACTGGCACAATGCCACTCTCCAATGATTTTCTAAAGATGCATGCTAGGGGCTCACTTAACACATCCTTACATTCTTTCAAAATTCTAGGAAAGACCTCATCAGGACCGGGTGCTTTACTACTTTTGATTTTATCAATTTCCTTTGTCACTATCTCCTTTGTGATCAATATATCCTTTAATTTCTCTTCATCATTACCCCGAAAGATCATTGACACCTCAGGTATATTTAGAGTATCCTCCTGTGTAAATACTGAGAGAAAAAAGTCATTTAGCATTCCAGCCATTGAGTCCCTATCACTCACTAATTCTCCATTGGAATCTATAAGTGGGCCTATTTTATCTCTAACCTTAGTTTTGTATAATTGATAAAAACTTTTAGGATCTTCCTTTGCCCTATTTGCCACTTTAATTTCATAATTTCTCCTTGCTACTCTAACTAACTTTTTAACATCTCTTGCTAGTTCATTATATTTCTGCCTTAAGTGATCCTCCCCATTTTTTATTTTCCTATAAATGCCCTTTTTAATGCCAATATAATGCTTAATTTTATCTGTCATCCATTTTGGGTCATTATTTTTAGTCCTAATCTCCTTATATGGAATGTTAATCATCTGACCTGTAATTAATTGCTCAATTATTCTTTCATACTCCTCTTCAATTGTAATCTCTTCCTCCTGGTGATTATTGTCTCCACTAACTGATATCATTGAATCTATTCCTGAATTGATTTCATTGCCTGGTTTCTGTACAACTGCCTCCAGGTAAGTCCTGAGCCCATTATAATTTGCTCTTCTAAAGTCAGGAATTTTAACATTGTTCATGCTACTATCAATACCATTCCATTTCATCTTGAATCTAATTTCACAATGGTCACTATTACCCAAATTTCCTCCAATCTCAGTATCCTTAATAACTTCTTCCCTATTTGTCAGAACTAAATCCAGTATATTATTACCTCTAGTGGGTTCGTTAATAATCTGCCTCAGAAAATTATCTTGGACAACATTCAAAAATTCCTCAGCCTCCTGATCACCCACAAGAGCTTCACAGTCTATATTTCTGTAATTAAAATCGCCCATTATACACACATGCTTACTTCTACATGCCCGTTCAATCTCCTGCCACAGAAGATTTGAAGCTTCCTTACTAAGATTTGGTGGTCTGTATAATAATCCTAAGACAAGCTTGTTTTTACCTTCCTTTACATTTAGCCATAATGACTCTGTGTTATCATCTAATTTAATTGTACTGTTTACACAACACTGGAGATTATCTTTAATATAAATAATAACCCCTCCTCCTCTCTTCCTATTCCTATCTGTATGGAACATGTTAAAGCCCTCAATCTCAACCTCTGGTTTAAAGTGATTACCTGCCAAATCAAGCCATGACTCTGTTATCGCAATTATATCAAAATTCTCTTCACTTGCTAACGCTCTTAAGAGATCTATCTTATTCCTTATACTCTGACCATTTGTGTAGTATATTTTTAAGTTTTTTTTATTATTCCCATCTTCATTGCATTGTGCTTTTTTATTCCTAGTTATCTGCTCATTCACTTGTGCATTAGTCCCCCTATAACGCATCAGTATGCCCTCTCCCCTAGCTATTCCTCTATCACTGCATTCCTTCCATTTCCTACACCTGCCCTCTATTCCTGTTATTCCCTTACCTCTAACAGCTTCTAGTTTCCCACCCGTAAGGACCTAATCACACTATCCAGCTCCCCCCATAGAACCTCAACACCTGCCCGACTAAGATGGAGCCCATCCATCGCATACAACCTCCTATTCCCGTAAAACCCTCCCCAGACATCTACAAACACCAATCCTAGCTCCTCACACAGTCCTTTCACAAATTCATTCAAACCAATTGCACGCGACAACCATTCTACCCCCACATCCAATCTCAGAAGCACACCAGAAACAACACCTTTTACCCTGCTTTTACTCATCCTTTCAACTAACCTTTTATACTGCTCACGTAACTCACATGTACCCACCTTCTTTACATCATTCACTCCCACATGCGTAATCACAACTGCATCCCTCTCACACCCAGAAACCAGCCTATCATACCTCTCACAAACATCACTTACACCAGCACCCGGCAGACAAACTCTCATTCCCTTCCACTTGCTATCACTCAACTTCCTATCTAAATACCTAATCTGAGAGTCACCCATCACTAGCACCTCAGTCATTCTCCTATTCTGTCTTGGCCTAACATTACCCTCCCTCCTGCTCTCAGTCACGCTACCACCCATCCTGCTTTCATCCACAATCACACCAGGCAAATCACTTTCACACTCTTCCTCTCTCAGGACATTGAATCTGTTAGTCAACCTAACAGGTTCTATGTCCCTCTCATTCACACACCTAACCTGTCCTAACTTATCTATCCTATCCATTTTCACCCACCATTCACATCACTCACAACTTCCACACTGTTCCCAGTCCTAGCCCTATCTTCCACCCTCTTAGCACTAATCTCACCCTTCAATCGCACACTTGCATCTCTTCTCACCTAAAACACCAAATCATTCAACCTCTTACATTCCCCACTCAACCTCCTAACCTCCCCTTCCAGAAAACACACACGGCATTCAGTTACATTCACTCTCCTTTCAACTCCACAAGCATCACACACCACATACACACTACTTTCAAACGGCATGCTCTCACCATCTATACAAAAAGCCATACTCTCAGAAATTTACTAATGAAAAAGTTAACACTCACCAAAAAAAAAAATTCTTGCTCAGGATTGCTGCTAGTTATCTTCCCCAAAAGTATTAATCACTAATGTATTTATTATACAGTGATTGATGTATTAAATAAATACAAGAAAAATTACACACCCAAATCAGTATTATATCCCAATCTTACAATGAGAATCAGGAGCTCCTGTAAGACAACCTTCCAGAACAAAGCCAGACAGCCAACTGAAGAACAAAGCCAGACAGCCAACTGAGAACAAAGCCAGACAGCCAACTGAGCCAGACAGCGCTGGTGAATAAAACATAAATGTATCTTAGTGGTGTTTCAGCTGAAAAAAAAATTCAGGCGCGCCACTGATCTTTAAGTCTACCAAAAATATTTTTTCACCAATAGAGTGGTAGATAACTGGAATAGTTTGCCATCTGAGACGGTAAACAGTCCAAACTTGAATGTATTCAAACATAGATTAGATGATTATATGGGAAGAGAGGGTATTCTAGGCTCATTCCTGTGGATGCAGTTTTTTATTATTGTATATTATAGGTGATTTGGATTTTAACGAGTCTTGATGATGATGCTTTTTGTTTTTGACACATTCCTGTGTATGGTTTGAATTGTATATGGTAGATACATGATCTGACACAATCCTATGGATGCATTTTATGGGTAGGATCCAGCCCATGCCTTGAATAGCAGCTGGCTTGCAAAACTCCCATAACACATATTCTCAATGCAAGGCTCCTTTTTGACTCTGTATACATTCAGACTTCTCTTTCCATTTATTCCTCTTCTCCAGAGCCTTTCTCTTGAATCTAATACTTTTTTGTTTCAGCTTTCCTTTTGCTCTGTCCTCATGTCATCCGTGAAATTGTTTTATGTTTAAGTATCTCTTCAAGTTCCTCGGACTCCTTCAGTTTTTGTCATGATGCTACCAAACATCTTTCAAGCTTACCTATTTCAATAACATGGGAGGTTAAGAGACTTGTCTTGTATTTCTCCCATCTCGACTCCAACGATGAGTAGACGCACAAAACACTTAATACAAAATTTAAATTATTCACTCATTATGGCTACTGGCCTGTAGCTATCTATCAAGTTTTTTGTGTTCATTACTACAATCCAAAATAGACAGGGGATTTAGAAATAGGATTAGATAGATGGTTCTCTCCCAGTAAAGTATATATAGGGGTTACTTTTCAGATAAACAATGACCCGCCCCCTTGTAAGTGGAAACGGAAATTAAGGAATCATACAACCGGCCGAATTTACTAAGACACTCCCTCTTTGGCCAATACCAAAAGGAAAAGAGAAAAAAGCTCAAGAAGTAGTAAGGCAAATTTTTGCACAAAAATTCCCATTACCAGATGCATCGAGACCCCGAACGAATTTACTGTCATTTGTCCTGAAAATCATGACGTAAGACTTTTTTTTATCGTCAGCCGGAAACATTACACTGAAAAAAATAGATCTTAAAGCTAAAGTCCCACCACATATAACAGTTAATAGCAGCATGATGTGCAGGAAGATTGAATCTTGGATCGAAGAGCATTCTTGTGAGGAAATTTAAACAGGAACTTGAAGAAAACCAGGCATAGCTGAAAATAAAAGAGATCGGTAAATTCAAGGAGCACACACACGTGTTCAAACTTCAAGAAACAACTGAAATAGCGAAAAAATTGTGGAAAAAAGATTATTTGCCTTTAGCATGAAAATCCCACCCGCAAACATTCAGATGTACATATTTATTAATATCTAAATAGGCTTCAAATCCTATGCAATGGAGAAAGATATTACAGCTAACCTTCTAAAACAGGATAAATAAATATATTCCGAATGCAACTTTGAAAACCATTCGTGGAAATATCAAATTCTCAACAAGAATGCATCAATTGATCAGGTCCACATCGAAAAGTGGCCATGGCATGCCCCAAACGACAAGAACTCGTTAGAAGAAAGGAACCAAAAATAGCTGAGAAAGCTGAAACGAGAAAAAAAAGACATCCTACACCTCAACCACACAGAAAAAAACGCACCTCAAATCCAAGTAAGCCAGATAAATATGGATGGATTAGAGGGGAGGGGGCAGTCGAATTATTAGGGGCACCGTACGTTCTTGCGGCAGGCTTCGGTGCAGAGGGGAATTCGTTTGGCCAGGGCTTGAGATTAGATAGGCTGGGTTTACCGAAGGTGTCTTCGTGATCGAGCTAAAATAAAGGACTTGGAAATGAGGCGGCAGAGAAAATATAAGTTTACTCTTGAATTGGCCTACTCGAAATATTTGCGGTCTGCGTGTAGGCTTTCTGTTTTGCGCGAAGTATCGAGTCTAAAGGGGGCATGACTTAGGCGAGTAAACGGGATTCCGTAATGCTGCTAAGGGAAATGAATTGAGTTAATAAATAATAAGGAATAATAATTCTCCCCTTAAAGTCTCTCTCTCTCTCTCTCTCTCTCTCTCTCTCTCTCTATATATATATATATATATATATATATATATATATATATATATATATATATATATATATGACCACTAACGAAATTCAATGAAATTGGGACATTAACGAACCGCCCTTGTCTGGTACGTTTTCTTTCACGATAATCTGTCAAATTTGGGGCAGAGTAATGGAGGCACCAATAGGGCGAGTTGCTACTTAGTATATTTCGATAGTTGGAATTTTCTTTTAACCTCTGCGTACAAGGATTATGGTGAATGAATGGATTATTTTATTTTTCCAGGTGGTAATAAGTAGAAAATAAGTTTCTATCCTCTTTTCGAATTTTTAGTTTCACAAGAAATCATGTCTAACGGTCAGTGATAAAAAAATATCTTTATTGTATTTTTATTGCCTTTTATTTAAATGGGAATGTTTGCAGACGAGTACTGGCTGTAATGGTGTACATTTATCAGAGAGAACTCAGAAGCAAGAAAGTAGCATAACTTGCATAAAAAATTGCTCTTCAATTAAATATACTGAGAAAACAAACGTTTTATCTGCAATTGATGCTGGTTAGCGACTATATATTCGAAAGCATAATGAATTAAACGATAAAAATACATACGCTTTATCAAGAATTATTAATTGCCTATATTTTTGTGGTTCACACGCGTTGCATCTACGAGGGCACTCTGAAAGTAAGCAATTTGTTAAAAGTGAGGGTGGGGTAGATATGATCTATACAGCTATTCTTGACAGTGACTGTACTTAATGATCATCATTTTGGAGGCAACGCGTAGCTCCACCTTCCTTGGGTCGTTGAGGCGGTGCTTAGCTACCTATCAGTCCACCCAAGCCGTGTGATTGGCTGAAATTCTCCACTTCGTATCTTAATTTGGGGATCTCTCCCCTGCGAGGGTATCACAGAGACTCCGTTTGCTTAAAGCTACAAGATGACCTTATCAAATTTTACATCTTTTGTCGACGATTTTGTTCCCCATTCCAGACAGCTTTAATTACTGTTTGCAAATCTGCTCTCACACTCGAGTACGATAGTCTTAAATTGTGGTCGAGTTTCAATCCAGACGTTCTAATCAGATTCCGCTGGTTCACAAACTGTCTCCAAACGACCTTATTTTATTGCTCCTTCCATTCCATCTTTGATACTTCGACCTGGCAAAATATGTATTTGTCCTTCTCTCTCTATCTCTCTCTCTCTCTCTCTCTTTGTGTGTGCAGTGATTGTACACTACAAGCTTACGACGGAGCGGCCGTCCTGAAAGGAGTTGATAATAGTGTACATATACATTTGAAGTTTTTTTTCTGTACACTTATTACATTCATTGCTACCCACATAAGTTGAATATGGTAATAAAAAAAAAATGTTCTTCAAAAAAGGGTATTGAGCTTTTTATTCAACTTTAAATAGCCTTGGTGTCTTCTTTGTAATGCCAGAATTACTAATGTACCTAAAACACCTTGGAATTTTCATTATCTAATTGTTGCCAACGTTAAAGAGACAAAAAATGAGCTAATAAGATGTTTCACAAGAATTCAGGATGATGATGACTAGGATGAAAAGAGCATATGCGAATTTACTAAGTTCAAAAAAGCACTTGAAGATAAAGTGTTTAATTTTTGGTTGTCAAATTTTTTTATGTTGCTCTTAAAAATGCCGACATTCCATACAATGTTTTGCAAGCAAAATATCTAATGGTGTTATTGCTGTGTAACCAATAAACGACCCCTTAGTCATTTATGAGTCAATTGCAAAATAACGTCAGTGAGCTAATCTGTAAATCAGCTGAAGATTATAATCTAATCCAAACACCAGACGGAAAAAGAGACAGGAGAGAGAGAGAGAGAGAGAGAGAGAGAGAGAGAGAGAGAGAGAGAGAGAGAGATCAAACAAAAAATGACAGACTGGATGTGTTCGCAAAATTAGCCTGCATTCAAATTACAAACGATATGAAGACTAGATTTAGTAATTCAGAAATATTTCGCTCTTTTGCTGTTTTAGATGCTAAGGAGTTCATTCTTCATCTCCAAGATTTCCCAATTGACCATAGCACTGTCATTGAAACGAATTATCCTATCCTGCACAGGCACTGATCCAAGAGGGGGGCGCTAGGTGGTTGAAGCCCCCCCCCCTCCCTCAATTTCAGACCCATTTATGTTTAAATTTCTTTTTAAGCGACACTGGTATTCTGGTATCCAGAGTTATGTAATAATATAGAATATATATAAACAATTTTTAAACTGTTGTGATCGAATGTATCTCATATCCGAAATCACCGTTAAGATCCTCGCGAGTGATCTTCGAGGTTGCCAACGGACACCTTCGAAGATTGCGCCAAAAGTACCCTACTTGTATGGCCCTTAAGGTCTTCTAGGGTACTTATTTTCCTTGTAGCTCCTTGTAGCTCCTTATATGATACATGACTAAAGTACAGCTAAATCTCAAAAATAATGATTAAATTCAGTATTATACCTTAGCTGACATCCAAAAACTACAAAAAAATACAATTCATAATTTTCTGATGTGTGGAAAAGAAATTATGCTCTGATAGAGTTAGGACTCAGTCCTTTATGAAATGCTGTTATCAATGGTAGGTAAGGTCATTATTAATCATCAATATCCTTCTCTCAGGCTACTCAGAAGGAGGAGGTTAGCTCTCCCCCCATTTTTTTTTATCCTGGATCCCGCACTGATGCTACCCAAAGTAAAAATTTCACCTGAATTAAAAATCATGTATTCTAACAAGAGTTTCACTAGTATTCCTGATCTCCGGCCGATTGTGAACGTTTTTTTAGCACTCTGAAATGCATCAAAACGCAACTAACTAAATGTTTTTACCTTTCTTTCCAAATGACTGTGATTATATATTACAATTTGTTTTCGAGAACAACAGAGGAGGAGAATATTTATATAAATAAATGTAACTATTATATTTTTTTAGTTAATGTGTAATACATACTGTTCAGTATATTACCGAAAGTTTTAATATGATATGGGTTGTCACCGGTTGTGTATATATATATATATATATATATATATATATATATATATATATATATTTTCATTTCCTAATTCTCTTTAGTTCTTTATTTATTAGACTTGGCATATTATTTCCAGAGTTGGGCGCGATTCGAAAAAATTGAAGTCCGATTAGCGATTACCGATTCGCCAGCTCGTCAAGTCCGATTCGATTATCCGATTCGGGTGCCAAAAATCTAAGTCCGATAAGCAATTATCCGATTCGATTAAATTGTTTTAATACGATTCGATATTTTTAAAAGCAATTCAATGTTTTTAAAGCGATATTCAATGTTTCTAACGTGAATTTAATGCTTTTTTACCCTAAATAAGCCATTTCTAACTAATACAAAGAGAAACCAAGCTTTTAAGATAAAAAAATAAACATTTTATTTTAATTAAAATATAATATAACAGGAAATACAGTACATATTATACAAAATACACACAGTAATACTAATATATTCTCCCCGAAAAAAAAAGATAGGGTCAACTAACAATTTTATTCCATATATACCTCATAATATTTAAAGTTTTCCACTCTACTCTACTCTACTCTACTCTAAGCTCGCCAGCTTAGACCTCGTCTTCCTCCTCCACCTCTTGGGCCTTCTTGAGGAGGTGGAGGTTGCCCTTCATGAAGACGAGGGCCTCGAAGTTCAGGGCAGCGAAAGCCGCCCTCTTAGGCTTGAGGATGTTCGACCCATAGCTGAACACGCGCAAGACTGAGGCGGAGCTCGGGAGCGGCGTGTTATACTTGAGGAAGAGTGTTACTCAAGCATCACGGAACTTGAGCGGGAAGAGATTGGGCGAGAGCACCGGGCTTCCCCTAAGCAGCTTCTCGAACAGTTGTTGACCTATTCCCTGACCTTCTCCTCGAGGCTCTTCTCTTGCTGCCCATCCTCCATGGCGAACAGGTAGTCCGTGCTGCTATAGCCTGGCTGAAGTCCCAGCTGGGGGGGCAGGGTCCAGGTGCTCGTCAGGCCGGACGAGGGCGAGAAAGTCCCTGATGAGCTTGTCCCTCACCAGGTCGCAGTAGACCTCATTGTCCTGTCTCCTGCAAATGGCCCTGACTGTGGCGAGCTTGTATTGGAGGTGCAGCACCGTAGCCATCAACAGGTCCATGTTCACAAAGAGGTGGCTGAACCTGCAGTAGAAGAAAAGTTTTAAAACAAATTTTAAAATATATCAGATTTGTCAATTGAAAAAATTAAATTCCATTACACTGATTTTAGTTCATTTCAAATGAATCATTTGACCAGCAAGGATTATAATCATTTAATAATTTTATAATATAAGAAGAAAAAAGCACTTATTAAGTTTTAACTCACTGCGATAAAATATAATAATAATAAATAATAATATCATAATATGACAAACCTGCCATCAAAGCCCTTTGTTCCAGGCTGGTGGAGAAGGTGGGCCACCAGGTTCTGGGCATGGACAATGCCACTAGGGAGTCTTTGAGCACCTGGAGGTGGGGGAAAAGGCACCCCATGTATGCTTTCTCCTCGCCCTGGCGTACGTCTAGGCAGGCAGCGAGGGAGGCGGTCACCTTGACGTACTCCGACCAGATCTGCACTTCCTCCTGCGTGATGTGCGGCAGGGGGTGAGGGTGCTGCCGCTGACAGATCTGGTTCAGCTTTTTCCTCTTGTCCAAGTCAAGCACCTCGGTCACAAGGCACTTGTAGGCGTCGTGGCTAGAATTCCATCTGGTGATGCCAGGGGTAACAAGCTTCTTGCCCAGAGGGGATTTAATGTCACTGGCGGTCACTGTCTTTCTGTTCTGGGCGTTCCATGTGCCCTGGGCCTTGGTGGCCTGCTTGTTGAAGGCCGGCCTGGGCTGAGTGGTCCAGCCGAGCACGTTCTCCACATCCCTGGAGGACAGCAGGTTCACTGTGTGTGCCGCACAGCGGCGATTGCTTGGGGAGCTGCTCCACCTCTTCCTGCTGGTTCACCTCCTCCAGGGCGTCTGCCACCAGGATGGTGCTGGTGTACACCACCTCTGGGTCCATCACCTCCGGGTCCACCTTGAAAATGGAATATCAATGGGCAGGGTCGGGGATTTCGTGTGGCGATTAATCTTGGAAGATTGACAAAGGAGGCACTCCCTTGTCCATGAGAGAACATCCCTGTCCATATTGGACCAGAAATATCGAGATTTGATGAGACATAGTGAAGCCTTGATTACATTACAGGGTGTGACAGATTATGTAACTGATTGAAGATAGTAATTCTGCACGCCATAGGGACAAATGGGCGTTGGTATCTTGATGTTATTTCACACCATAGTTGAGCATCCTCGGGAAAATGGAAAGATTTTAATCGCGAGCGAAATTCCTTCGTTTCTTCCTCATCATCCTGAGCTGCTGCCAAAGCTCGGAGGTCAAAGGAGTCAGTTTGAACCGAGTTGCCGTTTCCCGAAAGGTAGTTAGCGACTACGTTGTCCTGACCACGCACTTAGATAATATCGCTTATGTATTCCAAAATGGGTGTCCAATGGTGTTGCTGCCTGGCCGTTTTTGCACTTAATGGCGACGAAAAAGCCAATACTAATGGCTTGTGGTCCGTGCACAAGGTAACATGGCGACAGTAAATTATCTGCTTGAAATGGATAACACCAAGATACACCGCTAGAGCTCTCTGCCGTAGGTGGAGTATGCTTTCTGGGTCCGGCTTAGCTTGCTCGAAAAGAATGCCACCGATTTGCAGATCCGTCAACCATTTGGTGAAGGGCAGCACCTTCCGCTTATTGGGAGCAATCCGTCACCAGCCTGTATGGCGAATCGTTGGGCAACAGGTGACAGAGTTTGATGGAGTCGATTAAAGCCGATTTATTATTCTCAAATGCTCCTCGTGCCACATCGTTCCATTCGAGCTCACGAGCCTTAGGTTGCAAGCTCGGTCTACGGGGCTGCAATGGCGGCAAAATTAGGAATCATTCTTCGGTAGTATCGCAACATGCCCAAATATCATCGTAGTTCATTGGGTTCCTTTGGCAAGAGCATATCTCTAATTTCCTTTATTTTCTTGGCCGGTGGGTAAATTCCTTCCACCGAAATGTGATGCCCTAAAAAATCAATCTCCTCCTTTGCCAGATCGTATTTCTCCAGGGATTTCTTCAGACCGTTTTCGACCATGATTTTGAAGACTTGATCCAAATGCCTCAAGTTGTCGTCTATATATACATAAACGAACCATAATCCTCTAAACAGGTTATCCATGTGTCGTTGTAATGTGCAACTTGCATTCCGGAGGCCGAAAGGAAGCTTCACATACTCCCATAATCTACACGCCGTTATCACCGCGGTCTTCTCTATGTCCGCCGGGTTCATAGGGATTTAGTAGTAAGCACGAAACAGATCCAACCTTGAAAAAATCGTTTTGGTATGAAGGGGGTTTGCTACACTTTGAACTCGCGGCACTGGATATCTGTCGGGCTTTGTGATCGAATTGAGCGCTCGAAAATCGCCGATTCCCCTGTACTCACCGAGCGACTTCTTGAGTACCATGTTTATCGGCGACGCCCATGGTGATTTTGACGGGTGCATTACTCCCTCCTTCAATAGTATTTCGAAAGTTGATTTGACAACCTGCAGCTTCTCCATTGAAAATGGTATCTGTAGCGCGAATGTCGGTGGGGTACTAACTGTCTCAATTGCGTTTGTCACTGAGTTCGGCGAAAATGGGGATTAATAATTAAAGCTACCGCAGGCTCACCTGATAGTTTCACTTATGATACGAGTTTGGTTTGTTCGTCGATAAGTATGCCGCGCGCACAGACACTAAGAGATTAAAATGCCTCAGAAAGTCAATTCCTAATTACGATGAAGTGGTATCTGCGACCACAAATGATTACCTGAATGATCGGCGAAGACTAGGGATAAATATATCCGTGTGTATCTCGCCGCATTGGTGGTTCTGCTCATGAACAATATGGGCAAAATAAATTGAAATATATATATTTTTTATTAATATAAAAAAAACATCTGTGATGTTTCACAAAAATAATTTGTTACCACCGAACGACAAAAATAGAAAATCAGCTCAATTTGGAATTAAGTTTTCCATTATAATAGTTTTAAAATCTTATAATAGAGATCTTAATTTTTTTAACAATCGGAATTTTTTTTTAAAGAATAGAAAAAATCAGTGATTTATTTTCTAAAAAAAACAAGTGATTTAATAAATGCCATCCCTGCAACAAATCTTTCCCTAAAAGACCTGCACAATGCAAAATTTCCTAGTAGGCCCCTGATTTCCCTCGCGATATTTGAACTATTTTGCTATTGTTTTTAGTTTTTTTAGCTATCCCACTGGCCAATCAACGCCTTGTATTATACACCGTCATTGACCAATCAGAACCGTTTATTTTCCCAACTTTCTTTTGTTTCTAAAGACGGGTAAAAAGTAGGGTTTTTTTTGTATTTTCTATGTTTTTTTCGTAAGTTTATTATCAATCTCGCCTAAATAATATATGCCTGCCACTATTTTGTCTTTTGGCGTAATTTGCTTTGTTTTGTTTTTATTAAATAAAATCACCTTTTCTTCTTGCCAAGGAATTGTGTTCGGTGAATCAAAGTATGAAAAGCGTTAACCGTTTATTTTTTCCAGCTTCCCTTCATGTTTATAGAGACGGGTAAGAAGTAGCGTTTTGGGGGTATTTTCTATTTTTTTTCGTAAGTTTATTATCGATCTTTCCTCAATAATATATGCCTGCCACTATTTTGACTTTTGACGTAGTTTTCTTTGTTTTTTATTAAACAAGGAATTGTGTACGCCGACTCGAAGTATGAAAAGCGTCATTTGTTTCGAAATAGAAAGTGCGTGCGCTGTCTGTTAATTATCTTTGGTTCTAACTGACCACAATAAAACAAACGAATTTTTAATTAACCACTAGTTAAAAGAAGATCGAGTGTAACTCTGGAGTTACAGTTAACAAAGATTTTTTTTTTGTTGCCGTAAATATTTTTGGGGGCGCTGGGGGCAAGTGCGAACGGTGCAAATTCAAAATGTCAACTCGACTTTTGCATTCAAATCACAGGTTTGGCTTTCAAATTAGGAATATTAAGAGGGTTTTTTTTTAAGTTGTGGGGGGTGAAACCCCCGACAATTTCGAAACTGCCTAAAAAAATGTTAATTTCTATTCTCGTCTTAAAATAACGACTCAAAACAATGAAGTGAATGAGGCAAAAAGAAAGTAGCTAGAAAAGTAGCCCAAAAAATCGCGCGGGAAACCAGAGGCCGCGAATCTTCACAATTACCTAGTATTCTTTTGGGAATAAAGTCTTATACTAAAATTTATTTCAGGGACTGTAGATGACAATCATACCTCAGCGGGGCTAACATGAGGGAAAAAAATAAGAGTGTTCAGAGCTCTGTTTGTTCCATGTGGAACTCACTCTTTAAATTTGGTGTTGGCCGATGCTGCTAAGAGATCTATTGATGCCACAAATTACTTTGGTTTCTTGCAGGAACTTTTCAACTTGTTTTCAGCCTCCACACAGCGATGGACCATTTTGAAAAATTATGTGGACATCACATTGAAGATGTGGTCTGATACAAGATAGGAAAGCAAGATCAAGACTGTGGCCCGCCTGAAATGTGAGGCAGCCGCAGTGAGAGATGCACTGATCGAGGTGAGGGCCAACACCAACGATTCATTAGTAAATGTAGAGGCTCAATCTCTAACTGAGGAGGTTTGGTGGTACCGCTTTGCCATTTGCTCAGTGGTGTAGTATTCTGACCTGTTGTGCCAAATTCAGCATGTGAGCAAGCAGATGCAATCTCCTAGCATGAACATTGATGTTGCATTAAATCTCTAAAAAGAAAACAGAGAGAGGTTTCCGTAATTACATGGCAACAGGTTTTGTGGCTGCACAAATGGCAGCCTCAGTCATATGTGAACAAATGAATGTAGAGGCTGTGTTAAAACAAAAACGGATGAGATCCCCAAAGCGGCACTTTTCCTATGAAGCATTTGATGAACCCTTGATTGATGCTCTGAAGAAGCTGGAGGCGTCATTTTTCAATGCAGTGGTAGATTCTGCAACATTAGCCATTTAGGAAAGATTTTCCGCGTTGGAAATTGTGGGAGAGAAGTTTTGAGAGCTGATACATTTTCAAAATCTCACATTTGAGGAGCTACCAGAACAATGCGCGAACCTTAGTACTACGCTACACTTTAAGGGACAATCTGACTTAGATAGCAAAGGGCTTGCACGGGAGCTGAAGAACTTTCGTGACTTGCCATCGAAGACCATATCCTTGCTTGAATTGCTGACATTTATCCATGAAATATATCAAACTTTGTGAACTGTCAGAATTAGTCTTACTCATCCAGTCACTGTTGTCGAAGCAGAGAGGAGCTTTTCAAAGATGAAGCTCATCAAATCTTACCTGAGATCCTTTATGTCACAGGAGCGTCTTACTGGTCTTGCCATCATCAGTATAAATCACACAATTTCTGTGCAGATTTCGTATGCTGATTTAATTGATGACTTTGCATCAAGGAAGGCAAGAAAAGTTAGGGTTTAAATGGCAGTTGTCCTGTGGCGCAATTTGATTTGTTTCTTGTTTTGAGTGTAATAAAACACTCTCTTTTAAGTGTCATAATTTTATGTGATAGAGCATTTATATAATTTACAAATTAAATTCGCTAGTTTAATATATATATATATATATATATATATATATATATATATATATATATATATATATATATATATATATATATATATATATATATATAATGGAAGATATCACATTAACGTGATGTATATAAGTGAAAGATAATGGTAAACCACAATATTTGAATCAAGATTTTATTTATAACTATCGGACTAGTTTCAGCAAGATGCCCTTTATTAGTTGAAATGATTCAAATATTGTGGTTTACCATTATCTTTCATATATATATATATATATATATATATATATATATATGTGTGTGTGTGTGTCCTTCCTACCGCTTTTCGTATTTGCACATAAGCAGGAGAGGGCGGAGCAGTCTTTGTTTTTCTTCTTAAGCTCCCAAAATTTGTCCAATAAAATTATGATGGTCAAGTTATTTCGGTTCTTTCTTTTACGTGGATTTAAATGTATGTTGGCGAACTGAGGGTGGGGGGCGATGAAGGTGAGGCTTGCCCAGGGCCCCATTTAGGCCAGGACCCCCACTGATGCACATAAAATACAATATGTAACTATAGATATCTCTAATAATATAAGACTAAAACCTCATTCTATTGCTCATTATGCTTCATGATCATGACATTTAGATAAACAACGAACTTCGTGGATTTTCTCTTTTGCTTCATCCTCTTTACATTTATTCGAAGAGCCGCTCAACTTATCCGGCACTTCTACTTGGGCAGGTTTGAATAAGCTTCTCGTGAAAATCCTTGAGAGTTTCTTGTAATACGTGAAAATTTGCAGCTTCTGGTCTATATAATTTCTATAACTTTAATATAATAATTAATTTCTAAAATGAAAAGAAAGGAAACCTAATATCAAATTTCTAGTAGACCCCATGAAGGAAGGGCAGAGAAAATGCAACATGTAAGGTAGCTAGAAGCATTAGTAATCAACAAGAACACTCACACTAACCTTCGACATGATCTAGAGAGGATTAATTAAATAATATAATTGTGAATACCTTTTGTAAATAGATTTTGTACATAGTATATTTTGACACCTAGATATACCTTGTAAGGATCTTCTTTGTCTGTAAATAAATGTTTTAAATGATTAGGATGTTCTTTACTATTCGAATTTATTTTTCTCGTAAAAAAGTATATGATATATATTTTTTACTATTTTGGGTGGCTTGGATTTTGGGCTGGCCCTAAGGCAATTGCCTTGTTTGCCTAGTGGTTGATCCTGCACTGGGTGAAAGCTATAGATATAGCAAAGAATGTAAAGTATTAGACCTAACTATCTCAAAAACAGGTTACAGGAAACATTTAACAGTGAGAATTAACAATGGAAAATGGGACTCAAACTACTATTCAGATTAGGAAATCTTAACCTTAAGAACAAAAGAAAAATATACTAAGCTACAGCAGTTTACATAATAATGAATACTAGAGGAGCGGAGCTAAGAAATCAACGTGATTTACACAGGGATGCAAAACTTGCTCTGATCAATAAAAAAAATACGAAAAAGAGCCACGAAAATAATAAGGAAAAGTCCAGTGGTGACTCGTGGCTAGCTAAAATTCGTTGGGGTGCTACATAAGAAATTTGGCCTCTTTTCTTAACTGCAACTTTCTCATGGAGAGAGAGAGCTGTGAAAACTTAAGCTGTTGAAGTTCACTTGCAATCACAGAATTTATTTCTTGGGAATGCAAGGAGGTCATGGTTAAATGTTCTGTAAAATACAAGAACCGAAAAAAATATGAATTAAATTCTACACTTTATCACACTACCTTCCACAGTACTCTCTCTCTCCCTAGCGTGCAGCTTCCTATCTCGGACATGTGAGCATGCGCACAACAGCCAAACACCGCGTCGCTGGAACTGTGAAGCGCACAGTTCTAAACAAGGATTTTTGTATTTTTTTCATAAACTAGGGCAAGGCTACTGACATTAAGCTTAATGATTATAGTGTACGAGTATAAAGAAAGAAGTAAAGAAAAAAGGACTCATTATATTGAATGTTATCAATAATATCGAGTGGAAATAGGGGGTGCTGCAGTTCCGCATTGCCTATATACGAGCCGCCAGTAATGAAAACCCAAGGGGAGAGGGAAGAAGAACCCCCCCAACATAGTGACGGATCCAGAATAAGAACTTTGGAGGGGGCTAACCTGAATTCGTCCCTCTGAAGAGTCTGTGAAAAGGGTATTGAACATTAATAATGGTTATCTTACACAACATTAATAATAAATAACAGTATATCAGACGGGAATGAGCACTGACCCTATTAGATCCGAATATTTTTCCACACATCAGAAAATTATGAATTGTAGTTTTTTAAGTCAGCTAAGGTAAAATACTGAATTTAATAATTATTTCTGAGATTTACCTCTATTTTAGACATGTATCATATAAGATACATTTGATTGCATCGGTTTAAAAATATTTTTAGATATATTCTATATTATTACATAACTCATTCTGAATTGCAGATACAAGTATGACTTGAAAAAGAAATATAAACATAAAGGGGTTTGAAATTGGGATGGGGGTGCTTCAGCCCCCTAGCCCCTCCTGGATCCGCGCCTGCCCCAACCAGATAGATCACCTAGAAGGATCGAGACCACATCGATTATTTCCTAGTAAATTAGACATAATGGAAACAGAAATGGAAGAATTATACACATAAGTGTAAAATTCCATAATAAATAAGCTGACCAAAAGTGGAAGATAAAAAACAAAGGAATAAAATAGGTCAAGTAGACCTTTTAAAAAATAAAAATAAAATAAAAAGATACGAGATAAAAGTAAGTACTCGCGAGAGAATGCGTAACAATAGCAATTTATTAAAGCTAAAAACGGTTTGAATGCCATGACAATTAGACAAAAGAACAGCATTAAATTTTAAGCATACTCAAAAACAACTCTATAAGCCATTACCTACTCACACGAATTCTAACTTAAATACCTATTCAAACTGCAAGAGATTAGCTTAACTTCCAAGCAACCTTGCAATCCTATGCAAACCTCTTACTTCCTTCAATTTCAACCTAAGAAGTTTCTCTCTCTATTAAAACTCACACTCATCGGGCCTACAGCTTATACAAGGGTCAGTGGACCATAGGAAATATTGAATGCAATGAGATAATAAAAGACACACCGTGGTTCGGATCCCACGTTGAGCTGTAGGGCCAATGACTGCCTAGGTCACCTATATTTTCCCAGACTATATTTCTCGTTGTTCTATCCTTAACTTTTCTTCTTCCTCTCCTTCTCACTCCTACCCCTGTGTTCTCCCAACTCCGAGTCCCAAACTCGGATGGAGGAGGTTCGGAGGACTACAAGGGAGTACCGGGAACTCGTCCCCCTCCTTGCCCTGGCACTCAACGTAGTGCTAGCGTAAGGGTGGGGTAGGGGAAGGGAAAGGGGATCGGCCGATCTGTTTCTTTTTCTTCCACTTTCTTTTTTACTTCACTTCACGCAGATAGACACACAGAGGAAGCGAAAGTAGAATGTCGATAAGAGAGAGTAGATTTGATAACTGCTCCACACGTACTATTCAGTTCCTTTCACGTAAATATCTCAAGATTTTGTTTCCACTCCTTGTCGTAGATCTTGGATTTAAAGATTAACCATTCATCTGAGATTTTACCTCTGTCGAATGATTCCAAAAACCGACGGAAATGATTTTGCAAGATGTGAATTTCGTTGTCCTCAAAACCTGGAAAAACATATTCAAATGGACATATTAATTGAATATTAAACAATCATCATTCATAAAATATTTATGTCTAATTTTCCCTCAACTTGAATTTTATATTAAAATGAAATATAATTTCATATCCAAATATTCTAAACATTAAATATTAATATTTCTATAATAATTCGAAGTAATTGTTTAATAACTGAATTTAACACACTCACGATAGCAAAATATCATAAGATTAATCCATACCAGACATTATCAGTGTTTAAATATCAATAATATAATATCCAATAATAAATATAGATTCCGACCCTCAAAAGTACTGCTTTGGCCTTAACGGTTTGAGAATATCAAATTTATAGAACAAATGTTTTCATTTATACTTTCAGAAAAAAAATTGCACTTGTAGTTAATTTTGGTTCTCAATAAACGTTTATTTTTACTTTTTTTTTACTATACAAGAGCAGGTTTACCTTCATGGTTTCCCACGTCAGGCCAGTTTTTAAACTCTGCAATACTCGTAGCTTCTACGACTTCTTCCTGCATGGAAGTTATTCGCCTATCAAAGGATTTCAGAAAATTAGCAATAATTGAGTCTGAGGCACTGACGAAGGAAGAATTCGAACCGTTCAGGGTGAAGTCAGCATATGTATGACCAGAAAAGTCCATTGAAGATGAAGTCTCTTTTTTGTATTTTTGAAGCACAGTTACTGTTGACGAAAGAAGTCCATACATCCTGCCAGAGACAGTTCATGAGTTTGCAAGTTAAGCAATAGCCTGAGGAGTGGTTTAATGGTTTGATAACTATCCGAAGATACATACGAAGCCCACTTGATAATAGATAAATTTGTCAAAAGCCTAGTGACCCCTTTAGCTTTCTCGCGTTTTGTCCCGTTTGTTTCGTCTTCAGCAGCCTATAAAATATAATATATCTCATTTTAATATTGTGAGGGAACAAGCACGTGATGGGAGAAATAACGTCGCTTTTAAGCATAACCTCTACGTGATGGACCTCTTTGTAGCTTACAAGCAATTTTCGAAGCTCAAAAGCGTGAGAAAGTTTAGGAGCGGGCTCATGGAATGCAGCCCTTATCAATCCGAGTATTTAAACAAGACAAGAAGTCCCTCTCCCCCGCCCCTCCCAGCCACGCTGGGAGAGGCTGAGACAAATGCCACCCGGGCCGCGTTCGCCATTACTCAAACGAAAGGCGATAGTCCCCCTCCCCTTCTATGGGGTAAGCTCCCTCACTGGTAGGCGTCCATATGTACCCGTGTGAGGAGGAATTGAGAGAGATTTGTGTGAGAGAAGCTCACGAGAGCAGACTAGCTTACTCCTCTTCGATTCGGGTTGTCATACGCTGAAGGCAAAGAAACCTTGTGGCATAAAACCGAGTATCCCTCCTTGGATAAAACAAATATTCACCCTAGAACTAGTTAAGAACTCTTCTCCCCATAAAAATACCCGTCCAACTCCACGCAACGACGCCATCTCCAGACAAGAACCAAGTCTTATCACAAAAGGCTTCAGTGAAGATTAATCTTAGCCTAATACCCCCTTGATTACGCATAGTCGACCAAACAAACCGTTTGACGTCTCAGAGAAATTCACCCTCCGTTTTCTTCAAAGGAATTTACACCGGAAGAATTCCCAGCCTCCATTCTCGAAGGCTCTGTTGACCCTGGACCCCGTCGAGGTGACCCAACCATCATCTCACCGCCTCGCCAGAAACGACCATCGTCTCCCCCAACCCTTTCCATTTTGTACAAAGTATTTTAACGAATATTTTAGCTTCCCCAAAATTTATAATTGCCGTCTACTATTCCCCCATTATCATTTGTGTGCTTACCATGTTCCCGTGTAAAGCTCAAATTTTCTTTCCATCCAGCCTACCCAATTGTATTGCATTTTAAATACCTAATCTCCGTACTAGCCCGTTGACCACTGTAACTGTTTGTTTTATTATATGTCTGTTTATTGTTGTACCATTTAACTTAAATTATTAATATTTATTAAAGTCTATTTTGCCGACTCCTTTACTTTCCGACCCTTGAGCTCATCCTAGCCGTGTAACAGCCTGTCACTAAGAGAGATTTGGAACTCTAAGCCAATACAAAGATTTAAAGTAGCATCTATTGGACTAGCCCTCCCTTACGAGGATCTGACCTCGTAACCGGACCTCGGCCTACCCAAAGTTATTAAAAGGAAACCCCCGCTCACTCTAAAATCAAATATAATAGATGTATGTATGGTATATAGAGCTATACCACGACAAATATCTTCTCGTAATATGTCTTATTTTAGATAAAAGTTATTAAAAATAAAAATTACCTTAGATAGATGATGCGCGACTTCCCAAAATCGCCCTCTAAAGATGCTGCAACCATCGCGTGCCACCAATTCTTTTGGGATATATAGGCGTTTTATTTAAGATGACGAATGACTCTTTCAGTTTGGCTTTATTTTGGGCTGACTTTTTGTAAAATAAGTTAAGTGATTTTAGGAGGCGAAGCAACTTATTATGATATTCAGTTTTTATGATGGAGTCCTTAAAACAAAGTTCAATGCGATGACGCAGGCAATGAATCGAGATGATGTCCTCGTCGTCTTATTTAAATTTACGCAGAACTCCATTTGTCTCACTTATCATCACTGATGCTCCATTAGCTGTAACTCCTACCTGTCTTTGAGAACAGACAATGTGACTTTCTGCTGTAATCCTGTTTATGATTTGCTTGATGGCTTCCACTATTCCATCAGCATTCGCCTCTGTCACAATTTGGATTCCAGAGAGGTGGACAAATATTTCTCCTTTCTGAGTAAACCGACAATAAAAAATCACTTCTTCAAATACTGAAGCGTTTGTTGATCCATCAGACATCAACATGTTTTAACTTTTCTCTTTCATTGATTGCATTGGCTTCAATAAATTTCTTTCCTTTTTTTTCTGGTATTATATTGCATACCAACATACAATTTATTTGCTCTGTCAAGCTTACACAAGCTTTCAAATTCAGTTTAAAGTCGGTATGGAAAAAAAATTAATTTTTAAACAATATTTACCATCCCAAATTTAAATTCCCTACTGTTTGCAAAGACACCCATTACATAATCTTTCCGGATCTGGGTTTTTTAAATAATTTTTTTTCAAAAGAAATTACATCTCTATTAAATAAATTCTTTTTCCATACCGTCTTTAAGTTAATTTTCATAACTAGACACCACATAGGATTATACTTCAATTGTAAGGACAGAATCCCGCCTGAAGCGAAGTGCTCCGTTGTTTATGAGTTTACTTGCCCCAATTGTAAACTGGGGAGATACATCGGTAGTACGATTCACTCGCTGAGGGCGAGGTTCTGTTTACATTTGGGTGTTAGCCACAGGACAGGAAAGGTTCTCTCTATCAAAGAATTTTCACCTGTTAGGCTTTACTCTATTAATTGTAAAACTGAAGTCACAACGGATGATTTTAAAATCTTAAAAAAAAAACCCTGATCCCATATCATTAAGGATTCTTGAATCCATGTATATTAAGTACCTTTCACCTTCCTTAAATTCCGATTCTTCTTCTCACCCACTACTACTACTCTAAAAAAAAATATCACCAACCTCCTAACCTTCTCTTTCTTTTTACGCTCCTCGCCCTTTCTCCCCAGTTATCCTCTAACGGCTAATTGTTGAAGGTTGGTTTATCCTGATTTTTCTCATGTGTTTCCCCAATCGGTAATTCTTAACTCGCAACATAATAATCCAAAAATATCAATTACTTGCAAATTTATCGCTCTCCCCCCTTAATAAACATTAAATACTTTCCATAAATTCGTCATTTTGATTATCTGTTTGACTCTTAACTTATATTGTTTTCCACGAATTGTATTTCCAGTACCCGAAGATGGGTGAAAAGTTCACCCGAAACGTTGTATCAAGAAAATGAAATGAATTTTCCTTTATACGTCCTTTCGTTCATCCTTCAAATTATATATATTGTGAGGGCAGGGAACGTACATACTCGCATGCCGCCAGACAATCGTGGGAACGAAAGAAATTTGTCGTTTGAGTTGACCTTCGTCTCCTCTCTCCCCCCCCCCCCTTCCCCCAACTGGCGACAGGAAGTCTGACGAAAGAAGGCCTATCTCACAGAGAAGCCTAAATTCTATTTGCTTGCTTTATGATACCATGGAGATTGTCCAGAAGGTGCTGCGATAAGCGAATTGTCGTGAATGGAATCTCTCTCTCGATTTCCCACAATCCGCGGTATAAATAACATCGCCGTTCATCCTTCTAGAGCAGTGTCCCAAACCTACTCGCGTAACGCGTAACCCTCACGTTGAACGAGAGTCGTTGCCGTAACGTATCGACTGCCAACGCGCCGCCGAGTCAACTTGGTCGCTGTCTCAAAGTGTTCCTGAGGTAAATCCCGCTCCGCAGAGTCTGTGACTAGAAGAATACGCTCTGTTGCTCAACGTAACTTGAGAAAGAAAAGGAACATCCAAATAGTTACTAGAAGTTACTATTTGTTAGTGTTACATCCAGTTAGGAGTGAACTAATCCAAACTGCAGTCAGCAGCCCCGAAACCGTTGTCTTATTCCCCCTCTCCCTGAGAACTTGAGAACTCGTGTTAACGCCACCGAACCACCACGTCTGGACCTGAGTAGTCGTCTCTCCAATCCATCATAATTAAAGGTAATCTGTAAACCCGTTGTCCCTCTATTCTCAAATTACCTATTTAATTAACAGTGATTGATACTCTCATTGAGTCATTATATATCTAGACGCTTAATGTCAGTGTTTAATATTTAATCCTTAATTTTGCCTGTTAACTATTGCTAATTATTATATTTGTGTAAAGTAAAGTTTATGTTTTGTACTTGTGTTTTTTTGTGGCTCCTCCCTTTTGACGTACCCTTGGCAAGACTTTAATTAAGCATCCCTTCGGCTAATTCATTCAACCTGTATTTTGCACTCTTAGAATTCAACAATCACAAATCTCCCCCCAGTAACAAGTGGGACTTTAAAAAGTGAGAATCCTGGCTACGGCACAACCCGCCTCTAACCAGCTTTTGTACGTTCAGTAGGAATTAAAACCTACCTATATATATATATATATATATATATATATATATATATATATATATATATATGATCGTAGATTGAGTCATAGGGTCAATACCATCCACTTAAACAAAAGCGGTGTGTCCAGATCAAGGACTAGAATAATTATTGGACCAAACTATGATCAATTCTACGAAATATATATATATATATATATATATATATATATATATATATATATATATATATATATATATATATATGATAGTGAAACCAGTGTATAGGAGGCAAAAGTTTAATTTACGAGACTAGTCTCAGTATGTAAATTAAACTTTTGGCTCCTATATATTGGTTTCACTATCATATACAATAAGTCGCCATTGAGTTCTTTTACTTTATATATATATATATATATATATATATATATATATATATATATATATATATATATATAGAGAGAGAGAGAGAGAGAGAGAGAGAGAGAGAGAGAGAGAGAGAGAGAGAGAGAGAGAAAGAGAGAGAGTACAATAGAAATAAATTTGACGTAAATGAGCAATGAGACAAGAAACAGAGTTTTTTAAAAGCAAGAGAAAGGGGCATTGGTAAAACACAAGGATCAAAAACAGCACAATGAAGGCAATCCTTACTGAGAAGCCGGAAATAACGCGAGGGGGGGGGAGTTTGAATACTCCTAGCCGGGACTCGACCCGAGTTTGCCGATTGCCGGTCAGATGCTCTACTGTACCAGGCACAGTGACTCAATTCCACCAAAGCGTTACCCTCTCAAACCCATTATGTTCCTAGGCCAGGAACTAACTGGGATGTCCAAGGGTTATATGTGGTAATTAAAAGGCTACAGTAGCAATTTGAAAAGGGCAATATTTTCTGTGCCCCAAGTTCGGCAAGACTATCACCCCCTCTCCATCGGAACTAGAGACCTAGCGTGTGTCCGTTTCAATCGTGCAGCTGCTATTCATTTTTATCTCCGCTGAAGTTACTACTGTTCTAACTACATTAATGAATAACATTATTAAATGGCTAAACAATCTATATATTTTTCATATTTTATGTCTTGCATTTCTTTATTATCAACCTCCTCCCCAAAAAGGGCGGTCGGCGCGCATCAAAGCCAACGAAAAGTAACCATCCCTCTCCCAACTCCTAATACCACATCAAACAAAAAGGGATCCACCATTTTTCCCACGTCCGTCATATTAGCCTTTCATAGTGATAGGGTGTTATGTGCTGCAGCATGTTGTAGGTACAGTCAGTGTTCAACCTTGCTCTTACTTTAGATATTTCCTTCCCCTTCCATACAATACTCTCACTCCCACATACCAGCGTTGGCTACAACATATCCTCATCCTGCTTCACTTCCTGGTAAATTCCACAATAAAATTCTTAAGATTCAATACCACTTTGATCGCCTCTGAAACTTTCTTACAATTTAAAACCTTGTGGTTGCGAACTCCACCACCTATACTATTCACACTATATCCTAGGTATTTAAAAGTTTCACTTATCAAGGATAACACCACAAACTGTATCACATCTATCCCCATCTTTGCAAACGAATTCTATCACCATTCTCTTTTTTCCTTTTATCCTTAGCCCTCTCCTAACTCATCGTAACAAACGCTTTGATAAACATTCAAAATCGCTTTCAGCCACTAACACCTGGTCACCAACATATGCAATCATAGATAGAACCCACCCAAAACCATCGCTCATCAATCCCACACCCCTTTCTTTCATTTCCATTTGTACTTCTTTCAGTACTCTATCCCTAAAGATATTAAGTAGCCTAGGTGAGATCACAGAACCTTACATTAATCCAGCCTCTATAGCAAGCCAATAACTACGGCTTTCGCCCGAACGCACTCCTCACTAAAAAAAATAAGGAGTTTACAGCTTATTAGAGTACATATATTCGCCGAACATGAAGACATATTTTTTTTACCGCTAAAATGAAAGATCCACTAATACAATGTCTCCTATTTCTCACATTCAAAGTAAAAAGAGTGCAATTAAATGTCTTTGAAGCCCTTTCCCCTCTCAACAGCAATGATGTAGCGGGTCACTTAACTCACCTACTATATGTATAAATCGTTATTTTAAATTTATATATTAATTACCTTTTTTGTGTAAATATAAATCAACCTGATTTGTAACAACAAAAATTACATTCCTATAATGCCTTTCCAAAATTGCCGCTATTATTATAATTGGTATATATAAAGGGCTAAATTCGTGAGTTGATAAAAATTTGATGAACGAAATAGTGGAGAAAACTTATAAACATAAGTGATAAGTTGAAAACCATACGCGTTGTATTGCCGTGTTTGTAAGTTAACTCTCCTAGTCGGTTCGTTAGATGGGAGGCATGTCGCATTCATTTGTTGTCACATGCTGCTCTGTGTCTTCCTCCCTGGCTAACCCTCCCCCACTCCCACGCCTTACGTCGGCGAACCCACCCCCACTCCCACAAATCTCCTGGGCGAACCCTCCCCCACTTTCTACGAGTCAAGTTAGGGTTAAGTTTTCACGTCTTCTGCGTTCTTCATAATTCTTGCCTTTGCCCTCTCCTTTCTCTCCCACGATGTATGGTAGGGACTCAATCCTCTCACTCAACTCTTTAAATTATCGTCGTTCTCCAGCTACATACGCGAAGATAAAGGGGGCTAGTATCCCTCGAAATCACTCAACTAGGAGGGGACGGAGACTTTCGGAGTCCCTTAGGAACCTCTTTCGCCTTTCCATTCTTCCTTTACCCAACACCTGCAAATCTTCCCTTTCCTCCTGTGATCTTCAGCAGGCGCTGTCAGCGTCTCTTCCGAACATTAGGAGCCTGACCAATAAGTCGGAGTATGTCCATGACCTCGTTGTTCACACTGGGGTTTCCTTCCTTGGCCTTACAGAAACCTAGGGGGAGTTGCACTGATTTCCAACTCATCCTTCTCCCTGAATCTCATCCCCCCTTCTCTAGCTTCACTTGAGGCTCTCATTGCTGTCTCGCATGATATGCCCACTCTGACTATTGTGGTCCTTTACCACCCTCCTAGCAAGTCTCCGGCCTTATTTCTCGAGGAGTTCAGTAACCTATTCTCCAACCTATCCTCTACTGGTTCTCTCCTTATTCTCAGTGACTTCAATCTTCCTAGCCACATTGAAACTTTTCGTGCATTAATTGACAACATCGACCTCTTCTCTCTTACACAACATGTGTCATCCCCAACACATATACATGGTAATATCCTTAACTTAGTCATCTCGAACCTCCATCTATTTAATCTAATAGTAATTGACCTTTCTAATACGATTTCCGACCACTTTTTGCTCAATTTTTAATTGTATATTCCCTACTACCTACCTCCTCGTTCGTCCCGAGATCCTACTCCTTTCCGGCGACTATCGTCAATTGATACTACTTCTCTCCTTAACGATGTTGTTTCTTCCCTACCTTCATTGATACTACTGCTTCACCTGACCAAACCTTAAACTCTCTGCACCAATCATTACTCGCCTGCCTTGACGTGCACGCAACCCTTGTCACTCCTTCTTCAAACTGCCATCACCGCGCCCTCTTGGTTCACCATGGAACTCCTTTGTTCAAGGAGGTCCTTACATGCTCATAAACGAGCCCTCCGTAAAGCACGCTCCCGTGACCAGGACACGACCTCCCTCTCATTTGCCTATCGCCTTGCTACTTCGACTTATTCTTCCAAATTAAAATAAGCCCGTGAGGCTCATTCACGCAAACTTTTGTCTGAGAGCAAGAATAACCCCCAGACTATCTTTCGTCTCCTGTCATTTTTCCTCGTCTAGCCCCATTTCCCCCACCTCCCCTGCCATCAACCCCTCTACTCTTTCTAAATTTTTCTCTGATAAAGTTATTAATCTTCGCGCCACACTACCCCAGTCATCTAAACAATCCCATGCTGTTCTCCCCAACCATACTCCATTGCCGCTTAACGTTCTCACTCGGGCGTCCTCTGAGGAAGTAACTGCCCTGATCTCACGCTCTAACAAATCTGGATCCCCAATAGAGGTCTTTCCACCCAAACTCCTCCACCTAATTCTCCCTGCTGTCCTCCCACTAATTCTCTATCTCTTTAACACTTCACTTGCCACAGGGGTGGTTCCCTCTTCCTTCAAACATGCCTCAATTCGTTCTATCCTTAAAAAGACACACCTTAGCCCGTCTAAACCATCTAGCTATCGCCCATTTTCATAGCTTCCATTCCTCTCTAAGATCCTCGAGAGAGTGGTTTTCTCTCGCTTTAATGACCATATTTCTAACTGCAATATCAAAGAAATGTACCAGTCGGGGTTCAAAGCGAACCACTCTGCTGAAACTGCTATTCTTAATGTTTCAGACGGTTTACGTAGAGCAGTCAATAGGGGTTGTACATCCATTCTAGTCCTCCTAAACCTCTCCTCTGCTTTCGACAACATCGACCACACTATCCTCCTTGATCGTCTTCACACTTTCCTTGGTCTTTCGGGCACTGCACTTGATTAGTTCCTCTCATACCTCTCCTCCCGCACTCAGTCGATCGGGCTCGATAACCTCTCCTCAGAGACCGCGCCCATTCATTTTGGGTGCCTCAGGGCTCAGTCCTTGGTCCCCTCCTCTTTCGCATCTACTTACTTCCTTTTCGCTCCCTTCTTCGCAATTTGGGCCTGTCCTTCCACCTCTATGCTGATGGCACTCAGAAATACCTTTCCTCATTCCCTGTGTCCTTCTCTCAATCAATTACCAAGTTCCTTTCAGACTTCACCTCCATAAACGAATGGCTGTCTGGCAACTTTCTCAAACTTAACCGCGATAAAACTGAAGTTCTCCTTGCTAGTACCGCTTCGATGATGGAGAAATCTAAAGCTTTCTTCCCCTTCCTTAACCTTAGAGAAACCAATGTCACCTTCTCTGTTACCCTCAGTAATCTTAGCGTTATTTTCGACGAGCAACTCTCGTTAAACCGCACATCCATCGTATCTGTAAGTCTTCCCTTGGTTTTCTCCACAACTTTTCACGTGTTCGATCCTATTTTGATCGACGAAGCCTTGAGACTGCTATTCATGCCTTCGCCACCTCACGCTTAGACTACCTCAATTCTCTTCTAGTGAATCTCCCTTCTTCGTCACTTCGCCCCCTACAACTAGTTCAAAACTATGCTGCCCAGCTCCTTCTCTTCCGCCCCCAGTTTTCTTCCTCGATGCCTCTGTTACAGGAGCTACACTGGTTACCTATTTGCTCCCGTACCCACTATAAAATTCTTTTCATCACCTACAAGGCCCTAAACCTCGAGGCTCCAACTTATCTCTCGTCTGCCCTCTCCCATCTTTAAACTCCTCGGGCACTCCGGTCTAACCTCGCTCCCATCTTGAACACTCCTCCTTCTGTTCTCTGCTCGATGGGTGAGCGTTCCTTCTCAGTTTGTGCTCCTAGACTCTAGAATGCTCTTCCTGCCGAAGTCCGATCCTCTCCCTCCCTTGCTATTTTTAAACGTCTCCTGAAGACTCATCTCTTTAGAATTGCCTTCTCTCCCTTGTAAACTTTCTCTACACTCGTTACACAACCTATGCTATGTGAAGGCTAACAGCCCTGAAGGGCATATTATGAATACCTATTATTATTATTATTATTATTATTATGTAGAATAATTTGAATGCTTGAGGGATTCGATGGCGCGTTGCCATAGGTAGAACTATATGAGTGCGAATGAATGAACTTTAATTAATTTATGAGAAGTGAAGCACGCAGATAATTTACCGATCTAACAAGTCGGCTATAGGGGATTTTTCAACCAGATCTGCGTATACAGTTTGAAATTGTTAAAGTTGTCACTTACTGAAGAGTGATGTGATTGAGAGTGGAAGAGTTGCGTGGCGCGGACGTTGAGCGTCCCGTTGAGATGATTTGGAGTCTCTATAAGATGAAAGTGGGCTCCTTCTTGATGATCACGATGTGATCATGGTTGTTGTGATGGCTTGATCCACGTTTGCAGTTCTGTTGAGGGAATTCGAAGATGACTCCAGGAAATTATGCGATGCTTCGTAAGATGATGAGATACACTCCGGGTGTCACCAGAGGCAGCGAGAGAATTATAAACAAGTTGATAAAAATAACTTTATTCTGCACTAACGTTTGATAAGAATGACAAGAGTCAGTGAGTTTAAATCCTTGTTTTGGTGGATGGATTAAATGTGAATGTGGATGGAAAGACTGGTAAATCCTATCCACCGAGGACTGGTCGAGAAGGTGAGTTAAAAGTTATTCCTCGGTGGATGAAGCACAAGGTGAAGACGAATGGAAGAGACAAGAGAAGTGTATTTCCTGAAGTGATTTGATCGACTGTGTGAGTAATGTGGTATAATGTCCGATTGTTTTATATGCATAGAGAAAGTGGGCGTGACCAATGGTGCTTCTGGGGAGGAGATTTTTCTGAAGTGAATGTTCGTTTGATGTGTGTTTGAGAGAGAGAGAGAGTAACAAGGAGTAACAAGGAAAGGAAGTACCCTAGGAGACCTTACGGTCCATTTAAAGAGGGTACCTTTGGACTAGCAATCGAGCAGGCACATGGCTGTTCAATTGTTTTGCGTCCCTAAACGGCCACTTTTCAAGACTTTGTCTAGACTTGACTTGAACTGGTCAACAGATTCACTGTTGAAAACTTCCACTGGAAGTGCGTTGCACTTACCGCAGATACTGTAGGTGAAAAAATTTCAACACAGATTGCTGTTGTAACGCTTCAGTTCAAGTTTGAAGCCGTGATTGCGCGTTCTGTTCTCACTCAGTGTGAAAATATCCCGGTAGTCAACATTGTCGAACCCTCGAAGTATTTTGAAAACTTCGATGAGCTGACCACGCAGTCTACGAGTTTCCAGCGAGAACAGATCTAGTTCCCTTAGTCTATCCTCATAACTTTTATGTCGGATAGAGGGAATCAGCTTGGTTGTCCTGGCCTGTGCGCGTTCCAACCTTGCGATATCCTTTCGAAACGAAGGACTCCAAAATTGTACGGCATACTCCAGGTGCGGCCGAACGAGGGAATTGTACAGACAAAGTACTATCTTCCTGTTACGGCATCCAAACTGGTGCTTTATGTAGCCTAACATCCTTTGGGCTTTCTTCTCTGCCTTGATGCACTGTTTCGAGAACTTGAGGGCGCTAGTGATAGTTACACCCAAGTCCTTCTCGGTGTCACTCGATTCAAGAGCAATGTCCTTAAGGATGTACTGAGATTTGGGGTTTCGGTGGCCGATATGCATTACTTTGCATTTCCCCACGTTGAAAGGCATTTGCCACGTGTCCGACCACTCCCTAATCTTTTGAAGGTCCTCTTGGAGGCGGGCAGTGTTCCCCTCCTTTGCCACATTGATACCAAGCTCGGTGTCGTCGGCAAATTTGGAGATTTTGGCAACCATGTATCCGTCCATGTCGTTGACATAGATAATAAACAGTAGTGGTCCCAGGACGGAGCCTTGAGGGACACCGCTAGATACGGGCGCCTATTCAGAGGCCCGACCATTCTCCACTACGCGTTGCCGTCTGTCACTTAGCCAGCTCTCTATCCAACCTACTACGTTGACGTCTATACCCTGCGCACGCACTTTCCGGAGAAGGCGGCGGTGTGGTACCTTGTCAAAGGCCTTTTGGAAGTCAAGAGAGAGAGAGAGAGAGAGAAAGAGAGAGAGAGAGAGAGAGAGAGAGAAAGAGAGAGAGAGAGAGAGAGAGAGAGAGAGAGAGAGAGAAAAAAAAAGAGAGAGAGAGAGAGAGAGAGAGAGAGAGAGAGAGAGAGAGAGAGAGAGAGAGAGCAGAGTAGACTCAAAGTAATTATGGAAAGATAGATAAATAGTGAGAAAAGGAATGATAATAAAGTCGGAGAAAGTTTTGGAAATGTTTAAAGGATTTCAATCTAGCAAATTGGCGTTAATGAACAAATAAAACGAAATGGTTAAATGATAGTTTTGTGTGGACCGAGGTTGTTGTGATTTAGAAGGAAGATATGTGACCAAAGGCAAGATCAATAGTCTGTCCGAATATTTGAGCCTCGAAAAAGACTGTATACGAGAGTGTGTTTAAATGTATCTATTATATATATATATATATATATATATATATATATATATATATATATATATATATATACCCCTTTCTACAAATTTGGTGCTAGCTATTTGCCTCCTCCTTTCTCTGTATTCATTTTAATCTCATTTACAACCCAATACCGACTGGTAGTTTGCTTTAAGCTTCATTTCCATTGCATGTTGTCCATTTCGATCCGGTATTCATTATTTTATTATCACATTAATTGCAATTCATTTGATCCTTGTGTTACCGACGATCTAAAATAGGCCATCTTGCATTCATTTCGACTTTTTGCTATATATTCTATTTTTTAAAGACAATGCTTAATTATTATTTATTCATAATTCATTATGATTATTTCTTCTAACGTTTACATAAAAAAAAAATGAATCGAGGCGTGTAATTTTATGTGAACTTAATTTATTACATAAGTATCCACAGGAAATACCTAAGAAATTTGAATCACTTTTCAAGTACGAATTCATATTTAAACATGTTTAACCGGTTAATAACATTAACAAAACATTAGGACGGGGACTTACCACTATATTTCGAAGTGATCAGCGTTCGCTCAATTAGTTTAAGTCAATAAGCATACCAATAATTCACCTTGATGAAAGCACAAACCTGTTCTTATTGATGAAGAATTATCAGCTGCAGTGGCGAATGACACAGGAACAACAATCTGACTACTTGCTGAAGGCTTTAGTAATTCAGAAGTCACCATCTTAAACAAATTGGAAATGTTAAAAAAATGAAGTGTGTTGTTCCACATGAATTGAATGAAACATAAATTAAAGTTTTGTAGTCTGTTCACAGAGGTGGGCATTAAATACATTTAAATTATTTAAATACTAAATATTAGATAGTAAATACATTATATGTATTTATATACATTTTTAAATACATTTCAAATACATGATATATAATGACAATCGATAAGGACCATTGGTATCACAACAAAAAAAATATCCATTAAAATGAAATTGTATATTATAATTACTAATGTAGGATTTGATGACAATTGGACTTGAGTACTACAAAAAAATTAGAAAGTTCCATAAAATTAAATTTCAGTTAGGTATCTATATCAGCATTACATTTAAGTAATATCAGTTGCTGAAATGTTTCGTCAGATAAAGAACTCCGTTTTGGAGATAAGGTCAATCCTCCTAAAGAGAAGAGCCATTCCACAGGAGCTGACGACCCAAGGGTGGTGTTGTATTTAATAAATAACTTTTTTATGTTTGGATATTTGTCTAAACATTGAAGTGTTTTATTTTAATCCTGAAGGTAACTGAACAATTCTAAATCTGGGGTTGACCGTGTTTGAGTGGGTTTTGTAAATCCAAAATAATCGTCACTGTCTGATTCACCACTGGATGAGTCAGCCTTGGGTCCCTCTGCTAAATTATCAATCACTTGAATCATAATATTTTTAACAGTCTTGGTTGCTTGGATTGTCCCATGAAATTCTGGTTTATAACCAGCGGAGTTTGAGGAATGGATGGCTTGTTGATGCAATCATGGCATCTGTAACGCTGGCTTCATTTGCCAAAGTCCAAAAAGATTGATAGCGCTTTCCAAAGCACTTAGTGATTGCACTTAGAAGAGGTTGTCAAAATTTCAGAGAACGTGACTGAAGGCTCTTCAGCTTTTTCTCCACAGTGAGCGAGGTAGGGAGCAATTCTACATAAAGCAGTTTTTTTCTCCCTGTAAGCAATCAATTGCTACTGCAATAGGAACCAAAACTGAAACATACTCTCCAATAAATTTACTTCTGAACACTGGAAGTTCAAGGGACGTCATGAGTTAATGTAATTTGTCCTTGTGTTTTAAAAGTAATGACAATGCATCAAACAGAGAGTTCTACTTTGTAATGCAAGGCACCTTTAATGAGCAGTTGATAACAGCTTTGATAATCTCTGCTGATCTTGGACCACCGCTTTTGTTCTATAATATAATGCTGGGCATTTCTCCATCGCAGCATGATTGATATTTGCAAAAGAAGATATTTTTAGTGCCTGTTTTACATCAGTTGTAGCGACGAGACTGAGTGTGTGTGAGGCACAGCGCATATGCTTAGGTAGGCTGAAGCTGCATGGGTCAGAGTAAAGGTATTCTTCCTGATCTAAGGCATTTTTCATTAAGAAACTATCATCCAGCCCGTGCTCACCCTGATCTTCACCTACCTTGATTCCATCTTCTGAATCTGTGAACACATTTGCAGCAGTGACTGCAAATTCCATAAACGCTTTAACAAAATTAGAGCTGTTATCAGTGACGGTGCTCGTGATTTTCTGCAGGGGGATATCGTATTCATTGATGATATTCTCCATATGTTCAGCAATCTTGATGTAGTTATGTTCTCCTTTGAAGTGACAGCATGCCAATACTCCACTGTGACGGACAAGAGCAGCTTCCTCAAGCTCAAACAAAAATGAAATAACAGTCCAATGTTTGTCTCATAAATATTTCCATGAATTTTACATATTAATATAATCGAGATAAATTCCACCAACAAATAGGTCTGTTTTCAGCCAAGTGCTGATAACTCCGTAACTGTAAAGACATTTTCAATTTCATAAGGAGCAAAATCTTAACATACCCAATGAACTGTAACGCCCAAAAAACTACGGTGACGAGTTGACCAAATATCTGCAGTAAGACATAAATAAGTAAGAGGTGCTGTCTAGTTTATTCTTCAGTAGAGCTCTTGTCACTTTCTCTTCTTCTAAGATTTAGGCCTAACATCCGTCTTAAAATAACGTCAACTGAAGAATTTAGACCTGCGGTAGTGGAATGTGTGATTATTGTGAGTGAAATTGATTCATAAATATATTATTAGTCCTTCATATTCAGAATTACATAGTAGAATATTGACTTTATTTCCTACACTTTTGACGGACGGGCATGCTAGTTTTGACATAATGATATACAGGGATTGCTACTATAACGAAATACATCGTTATAGGGATTCATCTAATAAATACATCTAATCGATCAATATTTGTACTAATTATTCCTGAAATTTTTTTATTCAATAATATCTTTGATTAAATGATAGCGCGCTTTAAGAATATATGTATGTGGATTCTCATGAAATTATTGCAATATATTAACCTCTGTTGTTTGTATATGTCTTCCTCTATTTAACTTCGTTATATAGCCTACGTAGTGACCAATGATTCAAACCGCTTTAGTATTCGGTCGTTATAAGAGCTTAACCTGTACTACTAATACTATAATTGTAAAAAAACATTTGTAACTCAGAACTCACCTTTAATTAATCTCACAAAAGCTTGTTAATAGGGGATGCACATCTTGTATGATAGAATCTGCAAATCAGCTTATCAACAACAGAATGTTTGACCTTCTTAGTATTCGCCGCAAAACATTCCGGTAATGTCTTTACTTTAACACCGTTGCATGAAGGACCATCGTCTAATACTGAACATTTTCTTTTTGAACCTTTTCTTTGAGCTGTCACGTAGTTATCTGCTTTTTGCACCAAAGCAGGATGCTCTCTCTGTTGATAAAGGTACATGATCAGATAATGAAAGGACATCTGTTTTAACTTGCCATAATTCACGTTAAATTCAAACGTCATATACTATAAATAAAGGTGTTGGAAAAGGAAGCAGGTAGGTTCGTGCATGATAAACCTACGCTACTTAACATTATCGTTAGCTACTAGCAATTTTGCCATTTTTTTAAAAATAAGAAATATTGAAACTTTTCAATTTGATTAAGTATCATATAATTAGCTTTAATAAATTCTTACCTTCAAATGAATGCGTAGATTAGAAGTAGCATTGCTCGCCGCAGAGATTTCGCCATTTCATGATGTACATACACACTTCACTTTTTTTCCGGCAGAAGATTTCACTCTAAAAAATTACCATCTAGTAAAGGATGACTATAATTACATGATTCTTTATCTTCCTCGTCTTTATTATTGTCTAATCTCTCCATTTCACACTCTTTCTAAGAAGCTGAAGCTGCCATTCAGCAGTTGAAATAACGCTGAGCGCTCTCACTATACAATTGAACACAACTGTGACTATATGTTAAATGAATTTGAACTGATGCAAGCAATCTTCCCTCACCGGCTCACGCAGTCAACCGCTGGTGTCATACAAGTTGCGACAAACTAAAACATGCAGTACACGTTCTTAACAGCTATATAAGCCATTCTCAGTAATGTATTCGCAACAAGTATTTAAATACTTTCAAAATTATCTAAATACATAATTTCAAATGTATTTACAAATACAATTTTAAATACATAAATGTATTTAAATACTGTCCACCTCTGTCTGTTCGTCGCATGATGTGAGAGAATAAGGATCCTTTTCAAAGACGCTTGTGACCTGTGCTAAAAATCTATCCTCTACATATTAGGAAAATGCTTAGTGAATGGCTAGGTAAGAATGAAAAACGAAGTTTGGCAGCTTGGTAGAATACTAAAGGAATCATCTCATTTTCATTTTTGGAATGAGTGAAAATAATAACAGTCAAATTAAATTTTCGTCATATTGTTGAAAAGCATTCAAGATTGGTCATGAGAATATCTTCATTGATCAGTGGCAGAGTTGTGAAGTAACGAAATACAATTACTTAAACACTGTACTCAAGTAACTTTGTTATATTTTTTTATTTCTTAAAGAGTACTCACTAAATTTAGTGCTTTCACTTCCACTTTCGTATTTTTTCTTATGTTACTTTTACTTCATTACATTTGAAAATCAGAAGTATTCGTTTCTTCTCAGTTAATTTTGCCCAATCACAGACGTAGAAGCAAAAGTCAGACGCTGACCAATCACAAGCGTGTACTTTGGTTTGAACCAATCATAAGCGCTTGTTTATGTTTGGACCAATGACATGCATTCTTTCATACCCTATAGACTGTTCATTTGTCTCTCGCTCTTTCCCGCCTGAGAGAGGGCGTCAGTTTATTAAATTATTCCTCATTGTCCTAGACTCATAGCGTGCTGTCGCGCCATTATTCGCCCATCTTGAGTTCTGCTCCTACCCTCGAAAATAAAAATAGTGGCGATTCCCACTCATGGCCATACTTAGAATATTTTTTCCATTATAAGAAAATTGTGAGAAACTTGGTGAAGCTGCAATGTTTGTTCCGTTTGAGAAAAATTGCCAAGGTGGCCGCATACATCAGTTCGCCTTCAAAGTTAAAGAAAGACAGTGGGGTGAGTATTCATACTTTTAACTCTGTAATGTATAGGCTATTTGGTAAAGATATCCACATGCGGAAGAGGAAAACATATAGGCTATTTATTAAGTCAGAGACCCCATACACTGTAATCTCTACGTTAGCTTGCTAAATCATCCTTTACTTGCACAGGTAAATATTTTAATAGGTATATGTATTGGTGCTAGGTAAATTTGGTCTTGGAAAAGTTGGTCTCGGAAAATTCGGTCTTGAAATTTAAGGAGTTAATATGCTAAATACTTGAAAAAAAACATTATAAATGCAAGAACACTAAAAAAATTGATAATTGTCAAAGAGTAACTCAAAACTAAAGGAGTAGGAACAATTAAAACACAATTATTTCATAATCTTTTATTAAAAGTACTTGAGAAAATAAAAATATTTGGTCTTGAAAATTCGGTCTCAGAAATTTCGATCTTATACAGAACTTAAAAAAAAAACTTGTTATTTAAGATTATAATAAATTGCTTTTAAAAATGATAATTTGTTATCTTAATCGTAAGGATGTACAAGTTCTAAAAACTTTTCAGCTATTTTCTCATATTCCTTTTCTTTTGTGGATTATCTCCTTTTTTAATGTGAATAATTTTCACTTGCCCAAGTTCTTCTTCCTTTCGAAGGGCATCAATGAGCTTTCAAATATTAGGATGCTTGCAAGTAACGGATGCTCTCAGAGCGGACTGGAAGCCTTCTACAGCATTGTTTGTTCTGGGCAATCCATGGATAGCTCGAGGGCGGATATTCCAAAAATTAATTTGATACAAAGGCCCTTCTCGCCTACCTCGTCTTCCTCTTTTTGGACCAATGTATGTTAATTCAAAATAGCTTATTATTTCTATTGGCACTAATTCATCCTCGCATAAATCTTCATAGGCACTAATAACATCACAGAACATTTTTATCTTAGTCACAAAGTCGCCTTCAGTACTGAATTGGACCTTAAATCCCAGTTGACTTATTTTCTTATAAACATTCTACTAAAATGGAATAGAAAACCCACGTTGTTGGCACCAGTAAAGTTACGACTGTAACTATTTCGAAATGCTGTTTCAAACCAATCGCTTCTTGTGGGTTCATATTTGGTACCAATTTTTTTTGTTTATTAAAAAAGTTGTCATACATTCCTTCAGTTTTGTCAGGCAAAAAAGCAAAGGGACAAGGAAATAATTTACCGTTTAAAACAGCGTAAATAGTGAACGACTGATACCATATAGATGGAGCTGATTTAAAAGTGCCATCCATTCCTAAGTGTGAGGCATTCTTAAAATCTTCAAGCCCCTCATTACAGACAAAAATTAAGATTCTCTTTTCGTCATTAGGACCAGTGTCACATTGCAAGAAAGATGCACCTCTTTGAAAGCTAGTGAAAGTATCTGGTATTTCAAATCCTGTACGAGAAAGAGGCAAATGAGGTGGACCGAAAGATTTATTGCGCCAATTAGTTATATTTATTGAAACTGTTTGCAAATTTGGCAATTCATACTTTGCATATTCTCCAACACCACTTCCTGTTTCTGAAATGAGAGCTCTGGTGCTTGATGTAGCGCCCTCATTCACTTTGGTTTTTAATTCTGAAATGGCGATTCTTGCTTCTGTTACATTTGAATCAGCTTCCTGTTCATAATTATTGAGCTTTTTTACAATTACAGGATCACCAGGTTTGTTCTATGTATGCAGGCGAGCAGGACACTTATTATGCATCTCACATCTCCAAAGTTTATTTTCCTTATCAACACTAAGCAAATGGAAAACATGAATATAATTCAGTTCGTCAATCGACTTTTATTTATTCTTCTCACTTTTAAAATACTTAGCAGCCATAATATGATTAATGGACAATTTTAAAAATTATAGAATGTTGAACTTGCATGACACTGCTCTTTAAGAAGTATCTTGATAGTGACTTAACGATCATATCCTGAAGACTCTAAATAACATTCTTATCTGTTCCGAAGGATTAACACAATTTAAAAATAAATCCATGAGAATAGGATTAACCTGGACTGAAGATTACTACGCTGCAATAAAATAAATGAGAAACGGAAGTTTGGAATTAAATACATTTCTCGGTATCTTTGCTTGATCCGAAGGATTAACACACATTCTATCATTAAAAGAAAATAAAAGCATTATAAGACCGAATTTTTCGAGACCGAATTTTCCGAGACCGAATTTTCGAGACCAAATTTTCGAGACCATTTTTCCCAGACCGAATTTTCTGGTCACCCTTATTGTGAAAGAGTACACATAAAGAAATGCTTCTCCGAATTCTGTATCAGTTGTTGACTAAGCTGGAGAAGATCAAGATTTCTGCTGACCTGAGCCTTCCTCTCATTACCTGCCTTCTGTCACCAATAAGACATCGCTTTGCTGAGATGCTCAAGGATCTTGAAGTAATTGCTGCTCCTATTTTATTGTCAAAATTTAAGAACATTTGGACAGATGATTGCAATATCATCAGCAAAGGTATCATTTTGAGTTAAATTAAAATTTAAGTAATAAGATTAAGGAGGAGAAGGTACTCAACCACACAGAATTATTTTGCGAAGTAATCACAGTTTGTTTCCGGTTTCTGTCATAATGCAACGAGATTTGCTTGATTGAAACCTTTCTATAAATAAACCAATTTTTATTCACAATGTTGTTTGGGTTCTTAATTTATTTTCTACCATTTCAGGTTTGGTATACATCAACATGTGTCCGGAGAAGAAATTTACTGTCACTGAAAGAAGTGCTTAATGCCGGTAATAGTAGCTAAGATGATGAAGACTTCTTTTCTTCAATGAAAGCAAAATCACAGCCAGGAGTTACACAATATTGACAGGTACTTGTCATCCCCATGGAGTGATATAGAAATCCTGAGGTGCTTTCCTGCATTGTGGGATATTCCACTTAAACTAAATACCCCCACTAGCTGCATCTCCTGCTTGTGAGCGTCTTCTTAGCTCTCCAGGACTAATTTTCGCTCCGAAACGTTCGCTGTTATATAGCTAGAACTTTGAAAATCAGTTGGTTGTGAAGATGAATAAAAAATATGTCAATAATTAATTCCTTTGTATATTTTTTACCTAATAATTAGTTTAGTTAACCAGACTCTTATATTCTAGAATTCTATTAAACTGGATAAGTTGTAGAGTTAATTTTACTTTTCATATAAACTAGACTTTCTGATCAATAGAGGGATATTTCCAGCTTGATTGTTAAGTCTAATTTAACTAAATTCCAATATATAAGGGTCAGTACAGCGAGTATAAAAAGGTTTACTGTACAGTATACTGAATAGTGTCTGAGGTGCTGGGTACTCTACTAGTTTCCACAGCTTTTAACATTTACTAATTTAGTATTTCATGAATAAGATACTTTATTACTTTCACTTAAGTTCATGTAAATTTGGGTACTTTTACTTGTACTTTGAGTAAAAGTTCTTCAGGGTTAACAATACTTTTACTTAAGTATCAAAGCATGGTACTTTTTACAACACTGGACTCAGTGGAGATAGACGAATACTAACCATATGACAATGTCTGGCTTCACACCTTTGAATATTTGTCGCCACTCCTCTGCTCCCAAAGCTTCTACAGCGCCGGGAGTATTGATTTCGGCTTTTCTGGAGCACACTTCGTGTCACACTGGAACCGTGCCAGTGTATACGGATGGCTCCAAGTCCCAAGAGGGGATCGGCTTCCACGCCGTATCCCCTCTGTTTGAAGTCAGCGGGGCTCTGGGACTTGTCTTCATGGCAGAGTTGGTTGCAGTACACCGCTCGGTATGGGAGATAACGCAACGCACCCGCTTCGGAGACCAGATTGTGATTTATAGCGACTCACAAAGCGCCCTGAGTGCTCTCGGGTCATTGGAATCTCCGCATCGCCTGGTTCGTGCTATTCGTGACGCCATGGTTTTGGCGAGCCTGGCGGATGTCAAGATTATCTTCTGCTGGGTTTCTGGACATGTGAGAATTGTGGGGAATTAGTGCGCCGATGAGGAAGCCAAAGACTGCGAGGACTGGGCGACCAGACCAGCGTTTCGCTCTTTCTCACACCGATTACATGGCAGGAATATGGGCAGCTCTCCGAGTTGCTTGGCAAAGAAGATAGGAGACAGTCGATGGGAACTTAAAGTTGCATGTCATTGCGCCGCGACTATTCCCATGGACCTACCCTTACCCTCCCCCCCCCCATGCTTCGACGGCTTCAGGTTGCTTTAAGTCGTCTCCGAATTGGACACACTCGCGGGACGCACCGCCATTTAATGGAGTGCCCACCTTCGCCATACTGTGAAGACTGCGTTGTCTCCCACTGTTTGTCATATTCTTCTTGAATCTTCCAGTCTGGGTGATCTCAGCGCACGTTATCTGTCCCTGTACCGGGACGAGCGGGGTCACTACCGCTTGACCCTTGTACTCGGGACGAGTTCATGTACACCATCTTTTGGTGGACTTTACGACTTTTTGGAGAAGGCTGACCTCCTCCACTTTATTTAACCTTTTTCGTGCGTTTCTTTTTGTAGTTCGCATATTCGTGCGCGGGGAGAGAAGTGCCTACCCCCGACGCCGTAGCACGCTTCCTTCTTGCTTATTTGCTTTTTCTCGTTATTTTTTTAGCCTTTGTCCTTCTTTATCATTGTTATGTGTTATTTATATATTGTTATTTCTTTTTTTATTTACTTTTTTAATATAGCCTAATAGTAGCCTGTTGTTTACGGCGACTTATGCCTAAGTAGGCAGCCGCCAGATGAGCTACAACAATAAAAAAAAAATCAACTGGTTGTGTCTAAACTTAGAGAATTGAGCTATAAAGTTTTTCATTATCTTCCATCTTTAGCCGACATCACGTACTGATTAACATCCTTTCCAGCAATATGAATTTCATATTCGCAATAAAAGGTTCAATAATAAGGAACCAATAATTCTTTTTTTTTATTTTGTGACCAATACATTTGAAGAATTCTATGTAAATGGAATAATAATTAAATGGAGTTTATTTTTATTTAGGTTATATTTTCTTTAATAAGTTAAACACTCTGCTGGTGTTTTATCACGCTAGGTCCCACACAAAGGATCATTACCCACAGAGCAAACCAAATCTTCCTGTATTGACTGAAAACCCTCAACAATCTTTGATTCAATTAACAAACCTACGTCGCAAGGCAATCGAGAATAACAGCTACTGCGCTACTATTGTAGCAACAATTGCATTTATTATTGCCCTGTATGATTCCTTTCGATATTTGTATAAATGTTTCCTTATTTCTACTCCTCGTTCACTGGATGCAAGTGTTCTTAACGTAAGGGCAATCATGAATGTCCCTTGTAATCCGGCTGTATATCTTTCTTCACCCTAGAGAGCCTCTTTATTTTGGGATAAATAAAACCATCTTAATTCTTTCGAACATATTTTAAGACATACAGTAAGTGAAAACCATATTTTAATAAGGAGTTACTAAGATGTTTAAACACTTTCTCTCTTTCTCTTCTTCGCCAAGTGGGTGTAGCTCTTCACGTCATAAGCATGGTTGATCAATCTGAGTTTTTTGCCACCCGCCTGATTGACTTTGGAGCTGTCTGCGTTTGCCCCATGGATATATCTATTCGGAATGACGTAAAGTACGTCATCATCTTGTGCCTTTGACGTGCTTAACATTTTCCTGGCTGCACTCGCTTTTATTCTCCAAGGGGTGGTGCTATTTGCGATTGCCTCATATATGTACCTATAACCTATACCTATAACGTCTAATGTGCGGCGTCGGTATAATGTTGTTTCTATGAGATATTATTTACGTGCATGACATTAACATTAAAGGTAAGAGTATTGTCCCTACGCCATATTGTGTCTTTATTTACTTATCTCGCCAAGTTGTTTTCTTTTCTCATAGCGACTTCCATCACAAAAGCAATGATACTCAAGGTGCTTCCAAATATGAAGATGATGAAAGGGCCTTGAAGGTGATGCAATGTCAGGGGACTTAATTGATTAGACGAATCTCCAATTCGTTTCTCTTGATCAATAAATTCCTTGTACCACTTATCGACGAGACCTGCTTCTACCAGATGGCTCATGGCATCATTGAAGATGGAAAGCCACGGGGTGAATTTCTTGAAATAAAACACCAAGGCTCCCGAATAGATTTGTTCGTGCAGGAAATAAGACTGAGAAGACGCCATTTCGTGAGTCTTTACCAAGTTTCTGTCAACATTAATAAAAAAATAATTAGTTAACATCGATTGAGACAACCCTATTCGTGCACTAAGTGCTCGATGTCTCTCTTAAAGTTATACACTTAGGGGAGACATCTCACTGTAGGGTAAGGGTAAATTATTTAAACCTATCGGTGTACCATACCTAACCCAACATCTACTCGGCGTTTAAAATTGGTTAGGCGTCTGTGAATGCACAGAAGGCATATAAACAATTACGGCAATTATTTAAAATTAGAAGGGGCGTAATCCAACGAGGGCATCTCTATTCCGTAAGAAGAGATGGTCAGGCAAAAAAAGGTAATAGTGAAAATGATGAAGGGCTTTTAGACCAAATTATCAAATCAAGGCATGAAATTGTCCTCCCTCTATTAGGACCTCATGATAACTAGCTCTAAATCGTAGCATTTACAAATAAACCTAATGGTAATTATCAACAATATTAATAAATAAAAGTAAAGCTAAAACTATTGTGATTATTATTATAAAGCTCAATTCTCTTCTGTATTTACAGCAAATAATCCAAAGGAAAGGTTTAATATCAATGAACAAGTGTGTGTTTTTTTTAGGGTTTAGGAGATTGAATTTAAATAAAACCCGCAAACCACACACTACCGAGTTTTTTCTTTATCTTACCACACAAAGCAAACAACCACAGTCGTATTTAGATACCTACTAAGACGCGCAGCTGATGTTAATGTGGTTGCTTTCATACTCCCAAGAGAGAGTTACATAGAGTTACATAGATACATAGATCACACGGGCCTTACGGCCCAGACTAAGGTGATCTGGCCTTAAATCTACTGCCACTTACACATGGAATAGTAGAAGTAAAGGATAGAAAAGTTTTAGGCTCTCCCCACCCTCCACTCCCCCCGGCAAAAGCCGTACATGAAATAATTTGGGAAAAGTACCTTGCAGGTGTAAGAAGACAGTACCTGAAGGAAATTTGCATTGAATAGTAATTAAATGAAATGAATATGAAAACCACTTACATAAACCTGAAAGAGTTATATTTTTGTAATATTATTTTATTTTGTAGCTTATGCTAAACAATTCCAATATTTGTTAAGTGTTTGTCTAATCTCATTTTGAATGAATCTATAGTGCTGCTGTCCACTACCTCGTTTGGCAAATTATTCCAATCATTAATAATCGAGTAAGTGAAGAAGTTGTTTATTACATCCATAGTGGCTCTTTTACCCTGAAGTTTTGAATCATGTCCACGGGTGGGACACTCCCCTGTCAGTGTGAACAAGTTATTGGCATTAACGTTGTTAAATCCTTTAAGTATTTTGAAGCACTCTATAAGCTGCCCCCTTAGTCTTCGTTTTCTGACGGAAAATAGATTGAGTTTTTTTAGCCTCTCGTGGTAAGGTTTGTTACGTACTGACGGGATAAGTTTTGTCGCTCTGTGTTGTACAGCTTCTAATTTATCTATGTCTTTTATTAAGTAAGGGGCCCAGAACTGTACAGCGTATTCGAGATGGGGCCTGACAATACTTTTATATAGTGGCATAATTATCTCCTCGCTTTTATAAGTAAAGTTTCTTTTTATAAATCCTAGTGCTGTGTTAGCTTTGTTTGCAGCAGCTGCGCATTGGTTTGATGTTTTTAAGTTTTCTGTAATTATTACTCCTAAATCTTTAACCTGCGGGGTTGTGTTTATTAAGCCGCCTTGCATTGTATAGGTGTATTTTTTGTTTTTTTGTTCCGCACTGAAGGATTTGGCATTTGTCGATATAAAATGGCATTTGCCATTTCTCAGACCATTCGGTAATTTTATTTATATCAGCTTGCAGGCTAGCCCTGTCCTCTTCGCATAATACTGAGTTACCTATTTTCGTGTCATCTGCAAATTTAGATATGATATTATTTATTCCAACGTCTATGTCATTGATGTATATAGTAAATAAAATAGGCCCCAGGACTGATCCCTGGGGAACACCGCTGGTAACAGATACCCAGTCCGATTCCACGCCATTTATTATCACTCTCTGCTTCCTGTTTTTTAACCAGCTACTAATCCATCCGTATATATTACCGTTAATTACTAGCGTACGCACTTTGTTCATGAGTTTCTGATGGGGAATTTTGTCAAATGCCTTTTTGAAATCTAGGTAAATTATATCTAATGATTTAGTATCGTTATATAGGTTGAAAAGGTTATGGTAAAAGTCGATTAGGTTTGTTAAGCACGATATCTTAGACCTAAAACCATGCTGGCTATCACGTATAAGGTTATTGTTTTCGAGGAACTCTACTAGCTTGTCTCTAATGATCGTTTCGAGCAACTTTCCAACTATTGAGGTTAAGCTAATGGGTCTGTAATTACTGGCCTGGTTTTTACATCCCTTCTTAAAGATAGGTGTGACGTTAGCGTCCCTCCAATCATCAGGGACGACCCCATGCTCGAGAGATTTGTTAAAAATGAGAGCAAGTGACTCTGCTAACTCATTATGGACATGTTTTAAGATTCTCGGGTAAAATTTATCAGGACCAGGAGTCTTGTACGAGTTCATTTTCTTTAATTTATCAATTACTAGTTTTGCGGATTTACTTCCAGGCTCCTTAGTGATGGGTGTCTGACCTGTATAGACTCGTTGTTATCGTTATTAGTATATCCTAAGGTGAAGACTGAACTAAAAAACTAGTTTAAGATATTAGCCATACCCATATCATCTGAAATAATTTCACCCAACTGGTTTTTCAAGGGGCCAATCCCGCTTCTCATTTGCCTATTTCTATTGATATAAGTATAGAAGTGTTTGGGATTAGTGGTGCTTGCTTTCGCTATCTCGATTTCGTATTGACGTTTCGTTGATCTTATGAGTGTTTTAACCTTTCTTCTGCTAGTGTTATATTGTTGCTTAACTTGATAGCTTCTATTGTGTTTTAATAATGTGTGGAGAGGGTTCCTATCTCTAATTGCTCGTTTGACGTCATCATTAAACCACGGCGGATTGCCTCTATTCGTGTTACTATTCCTTGTCATAAGAGGAACATGGTTTTCTTGGGCTATAAAAAATAGTTCTTTAAATTTATTCCAAAGTTGATTTACATCTTCTATTTCTATCAGCTGCTCGTGAATATTTCCCAGGGCTTCTCTGAGGCCCTCTAAGTTAGCTTTACTGTAGTCTGGTACTTTTGAATAGTTATTGGTAGTTGAATACCTGGCATTTAGATCAAAGCGGATTAGTTTATGGTCACATGTACCTATATGTTCCGCTACTGCCAGAGTTGATATTAAATTTTCCTGGGATGCAATAACTAGAGAGAGAGAGAGAGAGAGAGAGAGAGGGAGAGAGAGAGAGAGAGAGAGAGAGAGAGAGAGAGAGAGAGAAAGAAAGTAACAAGGAGTAACAAGGAAAGTAAGTACCCTAGGAGACCTTACGGTCCATTCAAAGAGGGTACTTTTCGACTAGCAATCGAGCGGGCACATGGCTGCTCAATTGGTTTGCGTCCCTAAACGGCCACTTTTTAAGACTTTATCTAGTCTTGACTTGAACTGATCAACAGATTCACTGTTGACAACTTCCACTGGAAGTGCGTTCCACTTACCGCAGATACTGTAGGTGAAAAGGTTTCCACACATATTGCGGTTGTAACGCTTCAGTTCAAGTTTGAAGCCGTGATTGCGCGTTCTGTTCTCACTCAGTGTGAAAATATCCCGGTAGTCAACATTGTCAAACCCTCGAAGTATTTTGAAAACTTCGATGAGCTGACCACGCAGTCTACGGGTTTCGAGCGAGAACAGATCTATCTCCCTTAGTCTATCCTCATAACTTTTATGTCGAATAGAGGGAATCAGTTTGGTTTCCCTAGCTTGTACGCGTTCCAATCTCGTGATGTCCTTTCGCAATGAAAGACTCCAAAATTGTACGGCATACTCCAGGTGCGGTCGGACAAGTGAGTTGTACAGGCACAGTACAATCTCCTGGTTCCGATAACCAAATTGGCGCTTAATATAGCCTAGCATCCTTTGGGCCTTTTTCTCCGCCTCAATGCACTGTTTCGAGAACTTGAGGTCACTAGGGATTGTTACACCCAAGTTCTTCTCAGTGTCGGTGAATTCCATAGCAGTGCCCTTAAGGATATACTGAGATTGGGGGTTTCTGTGGCCGATATACATCACTTTGCATTTGCTCACGTTAAAAGGCATTTGCCACGTGTCCGACCACTCCCAAATCTTCCCAAGATCTTCCTGCAGGTGGGCAGTATTTCCAACCTTTGCAACGTTCATACCAAGCTTGGTATCGTCGGCAAATTTTGAAATCTTGGCAACCATGTCACCGTCCATGTCATTGACGTAGATGATGAATAGTAGTGGTCCCAGGACAGAACCTTGAGGCACCCCGCTAGTAACGGGCACCCACTCAGAAGACTGTCCATTCACCACCACTCGTTGCCGTCTGCCACTTAGCCAGTTCTCGATCCAGCCGGCTGCCTTTCCGTCTATGCCAAGCGCTCGCACTTTCCGGAGAAGGCGGCGGTGTGGTACCTTATCAAAGGCTTTCTGAAAGTCTAGGTAGACCACATCCACCGCCTTGTCCTGATCGTGCTCACTGAAAACAAAGTGAAAGAATTCCACAAGGTTCGTCAGGCATGACCGTTGCCTTCGGAAGCCGTGCTGGGAACTCCTCAGTAGCAGGTTTGACTCTAAATACGACGTCACTTTGTCCACCATGATGCTTTCCATGAGTTTACCAACTATCGAAGTCAGACTGATAGGTCGGTAGTTCGACGGTTGGTTACGGTCTCCTTTCTTGAAGATAGGAGTCACCTCCGCCTCACGCCAGACTCTAGGAACGCATCCGGTCCGGATTGACATGTTAAAGATAGCGCACAGATGTCGTGATACTTCATCGCACACTTCCTTCAACACTTTAGGTAGAAACCCGTCCGGTCCAGGGGACTTATTCGTCTTTAGGTCAGCGATATTTTTCTTTATTTCTCCTTCGGTGAAGTCCATTGCCTCCAGCTTTTCCCCCGAGTAGGAATCCGTGGGCTGGGGGATGAGACCACACTCTTCAGTAAACACTGAAGAGAAGTAGTCGTTGAGTAGGTTAGCATTTTCTGTATCTAAGTGCTTTAATGCCCCCTTCTCATTTCTCAAAAGGCCCATCGTTCGACGGATTGGTTTACGGCTGTTCACATATCCAAAAAACTCCTTGGGATTCTCTTTGTAGAGTCTCGCCACTCGGAGTTCGTCAGAAAGCTAAGCCGCCCTTATGCTGGACTTCACTCTCCTGGCTAGCCTCCGGTATTCGTCAAAGTCACCCGAGATCTTCGATTGCCGGTACACATTTCTCTTTTCCCTAAGCAGTTGGCCGATTTCTCGATTAAACCACTTTGGTTGAACAGAAGACCGACTGGAGCATTTCAGAGGGATGAAACGCGATTGAAGACTCATGAATGTGGTTTTGAAACTATTCCACGAGTCTTCAACAACATCGCACACTTCTAGCCTCCCGTCAGTCAGTCCAGCACGAAGACCTGCAAAGTCTGCTCTTCTCAAATCAAGTTTCCTCGATTTACTAGTTGCAGGCTCTGCCTTCGGGACTTTGACTACAAATCTAATTAGTCGCTCGCTAAACCACAAACTGAAAATTAGGAATTTGAAACCCCATTTTCTCTCTTTCCCTCTCCTTCATTCGCTCTCTCTTTCCCTCTTTTCCTTCTTTCTCCTTCTTCTCCCTCTCCTTCTTTCTCTCCCTCCCTCTCCCTTTCCCTCCCTCCCTCCTACTCGGGGGAAAACCTGGAAGCAATGGACTTCACCGAAGGAGAAATAAAGAAAAAGATCGCTGACCTAAAGACGAATAAGTCCCCTGGACCGGACGGGTTTCTACCTAAAGTGTTGAAGGAAGTGTGCGATGAAGTATCACGACATCTGTGCGCTATCTTTAACATGTCAATCCGGACCGGATGCGTTCCTAGAGACTAGCGTGAGGCGGAGGTGACTCCGATCTTTAAGAAAGGAGACCCCAGCCATCCGTTAAACTACCGACCCATCAGTTTGACTTCGATAGTCGGTAAACTCATGGAAAGCATCATGGTGGACAAAATGACGTCGTATTTAGAGTCAAACCTGCTACTGAGGAGTTCCCAGCACGGCTTCCGAAGGCAACGGTCATGCCTGACGAACCTTGTGGAATTCTTCCACTTCGTTTTCAGCGAGCACGATCGGGACAAGGCGGTGGATGTGGTCTACCTAGACTTTCAGAAAGCCTTTGATAAGGTACCACACCGCCGCCTTCTCCGAAAAGTGCAAGCGCTTGGCATAGACGGAAAAGTAGCCGGCTGGATCGAGAACTGGCTAAGTGGCAGACGGCAACGAGTGGTGGTGAATGGACAGTCTTCTGAGTGGGTGCCCGTTACTAGCGGGGTGCCTCAAGGTTCTGTCCTGGGACCACTACTATTTATCATCTACGTCAATGACATGGACGGTGACATGGTTGCCAAGATTTCAAAATTTGCCGACGATACCAAGCTTCGTATGAACGTTGCAAAGGATGGAAATACTGCCCACCTGCAGGAAGATCTTGGGAAGATTTGGGAGTGGTCGGACACGTGGAAAATGCCTTTTAACGTGAGCAAATGCAAAGTGATGCATATCGGCCACAGAAACCCCCAATCTCAGTATATCCTTAAGGGCACTGCTATGGAATTCACCGACACTGAGAAGGACTTGGGTCTAATAATCACTAGTGACCTCAAGTTCTCGAAACAGTGCATTGAGGCGGAGAAAAAGGCCCAAAGGATGCTAGGCTATATTAAGCGCCAGTTTGGTTATCGGAACCAGGAGATTGTACTGTGCCTGTACAACTCACTTGTCCGACCGCACCTGGAGTATGTCGTACAATTTTGGAGTCCTTCATTGCGAAAGGACATCGCGAGATTGGAACGCGTACAAGCTAGGGCAACCAAACTGATTCCCTCTATTCGACATAAAAGTTATGAGGATAGACTAAGGGAGTTAGATCTGTTCTCGCTGGAAACCCGTAGACTGCGTGGTCAGCTCATCGAAGTTTTCAAAATACTTCGAGGGTTTGACAATGTTGACTACCGGGATATTTTTACACTGAGTGAGAACAGAACGCGCAATCACGGCTTCAAACTTGAACTGAAGCGTTACAACCGCAATATGTGTGGAAACTTTTTCACCTACAGTATCTGCGGTAAGTGGAACGCACTTCCAGTGGAAGTTGTCAACAGTGAATCTGTTGACCAGTTCAAGTCAAGACGAGACAGGGTTTTGAAAAATGGCCGTTTTAGCACGTAAAGCATTTGAGCAGAGATGTGCCCGCTCGACTGCTAGTCCAAAGGTACCCTCATTGAATGGACCGTAAGGTCTTTTAGGGTACCTTCTTTCCTTGTTACTCCTTGATACTTGTTACCTCTCCTCCACTATTGCTTGAAGTTTAGTTGGGTAATTTTCTATGCAACGGCCACCCCTCTTTGTATTGGAACAACATTATCTACTCAAACTGGTTTTTATGTCTAAGGAATAAAATTGGTTTTTATGTCTAAGAAATAAAATTGGTTTATGTCTACGGAATAAAATTGGTTTTTATGTCTAAGGAACAAAATATTCACCAGTAAACCGAGTTATTGCCTTTGAACCGCCACCTCGACCCACCTCAAATACCTACTGAGTTTTGAAAAAGTTCTGTTACACTCGGGGTTTTTTTTACGTGTGTGATAGAAAAAGTTCCGTCAAACAATCTTAAAGTTATCCTTTTCCAGCACGTGTCATTAAAACATCTTTTTTCCATTGTGTGTAGGTGTGCTGAGATGGAAGTGAAAAGAATCGAGATGTTTGCTATCCTACAGGCGGGCCACAATTCCGACATCGCTAAGTGGCTCAACGTCAGCCGCATGACCGCCAACAAAGTCGCGCAGAGGCTCAGGAACGGGTAAGACCCCAAAGATCAACCTGGTTCAGGCAAACCTAGAGTTGTCAACCATTTGGCCGTGAGAAATGCCTTTTTAAGTACTCCGAAGCTGAAAATGACTGTACTCGCGAACAAGAACATCTCGGTTGCCACACTCTCCAGGGCCGATAAAGAGAAGGGCGGCAAGAGCTTGACCTGCGTGGAAAGACCTCTGCTCACCAACTGTATGCGAGAACAACGATGTGAGCGCTGCCGTCGCCTTTTCAACGACTTGGAGAGTCATGGCAATCGAAGTCTCAATTTTTTTTTCTGAGGAAAAATGCCTTCACGGTCGACCTGGTCATCAACAAACAGGCGGCGCAGATCCAGGATGGAGGTAGGGCTAGGGGGCTGAATACCTCCTCCCCCCCAAAAAGAAAATGAAAATTGGACCCGTTATGTTTATTTTTCTTTTCTAAGCCATACTTGTATTCTGATATTCAGAAATAGTTAAGAAATATATATATATATATATATATATATATATATATATATATATATATATATATATATATATATATATATATATATACATATACATACACAGTTTTTCAAAACTTTGCGATCGAATGTACCTTATATGATACGTGTCTAAAATACAGGTAAATCTAAAAAAATAATGATTAAATTTAGTATTATACCTTAGCCGACGTCCCAAAACTACAATAAACCATAATCCATAATTTTCTGATGTGTGGAAAAATAAATAATTCGTATCTGAGAGATTTAGGACTTACTCCTGTACGAGATAGTTATTATTAATGTTTTGTAAGATAACCATCAATGCCATTTTCTTAGACCCCTCAAAGGGATGAATTTAGGTTAGCCCCCACCCCTAGATTTTTTTTAGCCTGGGTCTGCCACTGCAACAAGCAGAACGACCGCGTTATAAGCTTCGGACAGAACGTCTCCGAGGTCCGCCACGTGTCCACGAGCAAGTACTCGTCCTCAGTGATGATCCTCGGCGTCGTGACTTCGAATAGCGAGAAGATGCCGCCGGTGTGGTTTGGGGCCGGTTACAGGCTCACTGCAGCCGACTACAACGACTTCTTTGACATGAAAATCCTGCCCTGGGTGAGAAAGATAACGAAGAACGCGGTCTAACTCTTTCAGCAAGACAGTCCCCCGGCCCACACAGCCAAGTCTGTGCAAGAGTGGTTGGGTTCGAACATGAACTTCTGGTCAAAGGACTTTTGCCCGCCGCAGTCCCATCGACCATAACGTGTTGGTGCATTTCGATGGCAAGTCCTTCAAGGTCCGCCACAGCAACGTTGATGAGCTGAAGGTCTCGTCTGGAGTGCGTGCTCGCCGTCGAGGGCGGCCACATTGATTAATATTACAATTGAAACACATATTTATTTGTTAATACAATAAAAAACGTGTCTATCTGCATCAAAACTATCATTGTTCCATCTGATGAGAGCGTCGTAATAAGTGTAACAGGACTTTTGCAATACCTGATAAACATCTACAGATTGGAAAAGAAGAATGTCAAATATAAGATGAAGGCATTCTCGTAACCATGGCGATTAGCTGATCACTTACTCTGAAACACTGAAATCATCGGACGGTTGTTTAATCCACTCGGTTATTTCTGACCCCGTAAGGCGATTTTGCCTTCCTGGCCGCCGAGCTGACGGGACTCAGCAATCCATCTGGCCTCAGTTTAGCCTATTCTCCTTCTTTCTGACAATCTATGTTCTCTACCCTACTTCCTCACTTTCCATACAACCTCTCCCACAACTTTCTCTGATCGGCCTCTAATTTCACAGGGTAAATGCCGACCAACTTCCTCGCACCCAACTATCTCGGATCGGGACTGAGGAGGGAGAAGACAACGTTCCCTCACCCCTGAGCTCCCTTCTGGGGTGGTGATTTTTTAACTTGTCTTATCCCCACCCACACCTTCCACACATCCCCTTTCATTCGCCTTTCACTATGTATCCATTTTACGCCGAGCCTAAGGTGAAGCCGCCATGCCGATGGGCTGCAGGGCCACTAGGCGGGAGGAGTGTCCTCAAATGGCGGCAGCTGGTTCTGCTGGCCCCGTATTCACCCCCTCACAGAGCGGGCTACTGCGTGGGGGTGATTAGCGTTTGCTTCCCGTATCACTAATAGGGTCACCACGCCCAATTTTGAGAATAAAATAAACCCCTCTCCATTTCCCCTTCTCCAGCGACGGAGCCGCCCTCGAGCAGCTCCACGGAGAAAATGGGGGTCCCTTCCCTCTGTGCTTTTGCAGGGGACCCTACAAACTATTTCTAACGGAGAGGAGGCTTACTTCTCTCTTATACCTACGGGTACAGGGGACTCCTCCTCACCCCCTTTTCTGGAGGTACCATCGGGTGCCTCCCGCTATCCAGCGGCAGTCCCCCATTTATTTTCTAAGGGGACTGCCAAGAAAGGCAGGCAGGCCATAATCGACCGCTCTCGGTGGGAGTGACACAATAAGGCCAACCCCCTTAGGAGTAGGAGGGAAGACAGGCCCCCCTCAGCCTCTTCCCTCTAAAGACCTGCGGGCGCGCATATTAAGCTAAGAAGGGGTCACCGTACGTGCCCCCTGTCTTCCCGGACAAACGACTTTGTGACTAATGGGACCTGTGATGTCTTGGGGGGAGGGATGGCCACATGGAGGCCGCCCTTGAAATGAACATGGTACTTGAGGAAACCCAGCCCCAGACGGTAGGACCTTCCATGGGGACGAACCTGGGCTCGGTGCCAGGCACCGAACCTGAGTCTGCCCATGTGCAATGTCCTTCTCAGACTGTTCGGGTATCGAAGGCTTTACAAGGAGAGGAGGGATCTCCTTCTACGGCTGTTGACCCTGTGACAGCCAAGAACTTCTCCATCTCGGAGAAGGATCTTGATGAGGCCGATCCATTTGGCCTAAGGGGTCCTGCCGGGGGAGGGGAAAAGTGGGTTCATTTCCCACCTTCCTCTCCTAAAAAGAAAAAGACGAAGAAGACGCGGGGCTCTTCGCCTTCCGCGAGAGCCGCGGAGAGGGACGGGGATATCTACATTATATTCTGCAGGGTTCCTGGACATGTAGGAATTGCGGGGAATGAACACGCCGATGAGGGCGCCAAAGACTCTGTGAGGACTGGGTGACCAGACCAGCATTTCGCTATTCCTCACACCTATTACATGGCAGGAATACGGGCTGCTTTGAAAGAAGATGGGAGATAGTCGAGGTGAACTTAAAGAAAGTCGCGTGCCATTGCGCCATGACTGTTCCTATGGACCTACCCCCCAATGCCGCGACGGCTTCAAGTTGCTTTCTGTTGTCCCCGAATTGGACACACTCGCGAGACGCACCGCCAATTGATGGTACGCTCGCCTGTGCCTTATTGTGAAGACTAAATTGTCATCCAGACTGTTTGGCACATTCTTGTTGAATGTCTCAGTCTGGGCGATCTTCGCGCACGTTACCTGTCCTGGTACCGGGACGAGCGGGGTCGCTACCGCTTGTCCCTTGTACTCGGTATGGGTTCGTGCACACTGACTTGTGGACTTTACGACTTTTTGGAGAAGGCCGGCCTCCTCCCCGTTATTTGACTGTTGTTCTTTTTTTGTAGTTTTCATTTTCCTGCACCGGGGGGAAGGCAGACCTAACCTCGACGCCGGAGTGCGCCTCCTTCTTGCTTTGTTTTCTTGTTGTTATTTTTTTAGCCCTTGTTATTTTTAGCGTTGTTATTTGTTATTTACATACTGTTATTTGTTTTCGTTTTGTGTTACTTGTTTCTTAATATAACCTAGTAGTAGGCTGTGTCGTGTACGGCGACTTATGCCCAAGCAGGTAGTCGCTAGATTGGCTAAAAAAGAAGAAAAAAAAAGTTATTTCTGATTATCTTAAGACTCGATTCAAGCTGAATTTTAAGATACATCTCAGGGTTTTTTTGCCCCCAGCATAGTTAGAGTTCTATATAGTGTCATGTTTGCCATGGCTTCACATACCTCAAGTACGAATAGGTCTCTGTAATGGCATGCCTGCCTTCCATTAAGGTCGAGACGAGGTTGTTGTAAGTGAAGTAGTCGTCATCATACATCTGCAAGAGGTCCATCTTTTCACCCAGAGTGTGCAAGTGAGGATCAATGGAAGATAAAAGAGCTTCCGGAACGAATTCCCCGTAGTCAATCATAGCCATTCTGAAAAACGAAGCACTTAACGCTCGAAGGGATGCGATGAAATTCCCTAAGTACGGAGCTCGCCTTATCCATTATACAAAAGAATCACCCATTATATACATTATGCATGATTGTATACGAAGTTTTGTTCGATAAATGAATTTTATTAAGAAAAAATGATTAATATTCGATGTTAGAAAATCTCTATATGCCTTAGCCTAAACATAAGGAAATACATTAAATAAACCAACCGAATTTTCGTATCCAAAGAGACCTCAAAGCTTACGCATAGCCTTATATCAATCGAACATTTTCGTAGCCATAGCGACGCCATGGTGCTCGTTTAGTATAAGGTCTACAACTTTTGGTGACTTTCATTTTTAGGGTAAATTGATAAATAATAAGAAAACGAAATAATTGAAAATTAATACGGCTACCAACTGTGAGGAGTTTAAAAGATTAGAAGCAGTTAAGAGGCTAAAAATTTTAGGGGTGTTAAAGAATTCACCAGCCATGTATTTAAAGGAGTTCTAATGTATTCTCATTTATTTAGGAGAAAAATCCGTGACATTTTAGAGAGTATCATTTATTGGATGCAGTACAAGATTAGGAACCATTCAGTAAATAAGGTAGTTACAGACAGTATAACAGAAAGCGGGATCTTGGTGGTGATTTCGGCCAGTGCTTCGTTGCCCAAAGAGAGGATGTCAAACGGCAAGCTCAATTAGAAAACGCAACATTTTTTTTTTCATTACACTGACAGAATAGAATAATCGAACCAGTAGAAAGTTAACTATATGAAAAAAAATAACAAACGCGGTATAGGGATTTGTACTTTTAAGGAAATTCCCATGAATATGACGCAAACGTGAACAGCCAAATCGTCTCGTACTGTCACGATTTGTAAAAAAAGGGCCAAGAAGTAAGTGTGTGTTCAAATTGTTCATCGAGAGGTGAAATGGTGGGAACTTCTGATATACCTATTCAATAAATACTTTAACTCAGTATCGAACTTTCAAATGAGAAAGAAGACTCAGTTTTAAGGATTTTTCTATATAATTTGCTATATAGGAGACAGGTTTCGGCATCAGTCCCAAACTAATAGTAAAAAGGGGTAATGGGTTATTATTTTTATTATTTTTAATGAGAGGGGAAAAAATAGCGGAGGGGTTATCTGTGTTAGGCCAAATTTAAATTAAATATAAAACAATAGGAAAAGTCCCACCAATGACCTATGGCGTTTTGTGATAAGATGATAAATGGTTATTGCATCGATGGTTTCCCATGGTTCAAATCACTTACAATGCCCACTAGATGGTACATTTTAAAGTAAAAAAATGAGGCCAAACTTTATGAGGACATAGAGCCTCCTTAACACCTCCACTTCAGTTCATTTTCCATCATCCACAATATTAAGATGGCATGTGCAGTAATGAGTGACTTGGATTGTTTCAGAGGCCCGGACTTGAGGCCAGCTAACTTTGAAATGAGAGTTGCAGACTTGATGGATAGGTTAGAGAAGAGAGCAGTTGCACTGGTCTTTTGAGAGTTTTCACTATTTCTGCTAGAAAGTTGGCAACTCCATCAAATCTTCAACTACTTCCCCTGGTTTAAAGTTGAAATTGCCCGGAAGTTCGTTAACTTGCTCAAGACGTTTTCTAATGTTCCCATTGAAGCCTGATCGGAAGTTGCATGGCCGTTTAGCTTAATGATTATTTGCCTCGAAAGTGGCTCATTTATTTTTAGTTTACTGATCATGCAGTGTCACTTGAATCCAGAATCTTCTCTAATAAGGTCATGACACCACCAGCCCACAACGCATTCGCGTTCATAGTCTCTCCTCCAATCTTGAGAATGCTCTCGTCGCTTTCGTGGTCCACAAACAACTCCTACAGGCTCTAAGCAGGCTTTTTTCCTTCCTCATGTTGATTGGAAGCGAAGTGGGACAAATAATATCTTTCAGGAGGGCTATCATGTGGCAGTGTTATGATCATCGATCACTATGGAAGGACGAGTTCTCCCTGTCATTTCCTCACTTTTTATCGCATTGATGAGACCATTAATATCTACTTGGCCTTTTAGACATTCATGCCATCTATGGACATGTATGCCTTATCTTTGGAAAGAGGACCTGTTTTGACGAACTCGCTCAGGAAACCTGCAGAAACTGCAGCTGCAGGAACATTTTCCACCTTGTACCTCAAAGCTGCTGAAGCTGTCATTTGGATCTACCTGTGGGTTTGTGTAGCAGAAATTGAAGTTTTGGCAAGTGCTTCGGCGGGAACGTGCATCAGACCTACAATAGCTTCAGTATTGTCAGACTTCTCTTTTGCGATTGCTTCTTCCTCTTCAAACTTTTTCATGATAAGTTTACCATTTATTGCCTCTTCGTTCTTCTTCCTCTTTACAGCAGAATCTTCTTCAGCAGCCTTCCTCTTCGCTGTTTTAATCTGTAGTTTGCTGTCTTTGTAATCTATAGAGGATATTTAAATTACTGAAGTTTCAGTTGTCTTCATTTCTGGAAGTACAGCCACTGAAGATCCCTTTTAGGTATCTTCACTTCCAAAGGATACAATTCACATGAGCCTCGAGGGGGCATCTTTAACACCCATTTTCCACTGAGCCACATAAGAAGTTCTTATGTTTTCTAATGCAAACTTCACAAAGTTTATTTAGTTCAGCTACCGTCTTAATTGTGGTAGTAGACCCAACTCTTTCGTTTATAACGTTTGTCATTCGCTAACATATTTACATAAAAAATAACTAATATTAAACTTAAAAACAAACTCCCTTGGTTCGCTATCTTCAAACTAACGCAACAACAAAAATTTTCATTTTCTGCGTAATTAAGAAAATGAGAATTTATGATCATTATATAAAACTACTTATCCCCAATTAATCAAATATACCCCCCCCCCTTTAACACATAAAAGAGCTGAAATATTAAATTCAAATAATAACAAAACCTAACCATAAACAATCTGAACTTCGCCATGTTGAAAAGCATTCTTGCGTTGCTAAATTCCGTAAAAATATTGATTTTTCATGACCTTATAAGGGGTGATACTTCATCTGTGCCATCAAAATATTACTCCTAGGACACTATTGCCAAAGCTAAACTTGTATGACTAGCCTACAAACCCTAACTTTCTATATTGTAGTTAAATTGATGCCGGTTTAGTATGTGGCCTACTAGTTAGAAGTAGCCTACCACAGTTCACTGGTTTAGTATGTGTCCTACCTGCATACTAAATCTGTGAACTGTGGTTTAGGTTGTATTCATATGCGAACTCACACTTCAAAGGTTTCGTTTTGTTTGTAATTGTTTAAATGACATCAGTCTACATACACCTTTCTAAGATGCTGCCAGGGAAAAAAATGCTACATTGTTTTTAAGAGAAAAGGGCCTTTTACAGGATGCAGATTTGGGTCCGAAGTGTGATGGACCCATGGTACCGACGAACACAGAAAATATAACAGAGAACGGAGGTTAAATGGAGACCATGCAGCTGCAGAAAAAGATGACAATATTGTTGGAAATAATCGCAATCATGGGCGAAGGAAGAATCGACGGTCTTTGGGTGTTTGGTTTGATTCGAGGACGAGATGTGTGCTACTTCTATGTGGAAAAGCGCATTGCTGAGACTCTTATTCTGATCATTCAAAGGGAGGTAGAAGCAGGTTCAAGCATTTATTCAGATGAGTGGGCCGCTTATCGCCAACTACAGCGACTGGGATTTCACCATCAAACCGTAAATCATCAACAGCGCTACGTTGATCCTGATAGTGGTGTTCACATTCAGTCAATTGAGCGATCTTGGCTGGAGAGCAAAATCACCATTCTAAGGAAGAAACGTTGAGTCCCCAGTCATCAGCTCCAAGGGCATCTCGATGAATACTGCTAGAGTGTGTCAAAGGGAGATGATGTCGATTTATTTTTATGTATGCTTCAAGATATTCGAAAGATTTTTACTAATTAATATTATATTTTAATTGACTATAAATGGTTAATATATTTCTGTATATCTTATTTTATCCTTTGTATATTGGTATTTTCCTTTCTGATTACGTACGCCACATAAAAACATGGTAGGCCGCATACTAAACCAGAATCATATGGGTAGGCCACATACTTAACCGGCACCGTTAAATTAACGTCTTACCTAGAGTTGAAATGGTTGAAATAAGCGCGCTATTATTAATAATAAAAAATATTGCGCAACTTTTATGTAGGGTATATTTATACGCGCAAACCATAAATGTCCTAGAAAACATATAGTAAGTGGTTTTAACCTGTTTAGCAACCGCGGATCTTGTTGACAATTACCGAGTTTTCGATTGCTTATAGCGACCTCCGATTCCGTTAATGAGCTTAGTCCCACTTGGGTTTGTGGAGCTTAAACGCATCAGAACTATATCGTCGTCGGCTCCAGCTCGTGTCCGAGCATTGGTATCGTCGTCAGTTACCCGATCTCCTCGAAGAAAGAAAACAGCCGGGAGAAAACAGTGACGAATGCCATTCGCTGAGGAATTTGTTTTGGGCGATCGTGGCTGGGCGACGGCTACGCGCCTGCACTTGGCCAGTAACTCGTCCACTGCGGCTCAAAACATTGATACATGCGGTTTTGGCGAGGCTGGTTGCATCGGTCTGCCGGGTTCTTGGTCTATCAAGGCTCGCCTTTGTCGCGCCTGGCCACTGGCTGCTGCCCTCTTCCGCCGGAGCCAGACATAGGAATCTTATATGCCTTATGTCTGCTTGGTCGGCCGTTGGTGTCTTGCTGTTGGTTGCGACCAGTATGGAACCTCATCCACGACCTTACCCCCTAGGGTGACCCTGCAAAGAGTTTGAAACTCCCGACGGCATCGCTCTCGAAATCATTGGAACACTTAAGCCCTTCCAAACGCTATAATACTCTTTTTGATACTTTCTTATTTGTATCATCTCAAGGGCATTGCAGTAGGACACATCCTAAATTAACTTGTTGAAGAGTTAGTCTTGCCACCTGTCACAGTATCTGATTATTTGAATTAATGCTTCATAACTAAATTACTCGAGGGTCAGCCCGATCCGCCTCTAGATAGGATATTTTACCCTCGTGAACGTCGTCGAACGTCGTCGTTCATTTCGCTGTGCACCTTCCGTTACCCCAGTATCGGAATCAACTGAGGCTGAGGGGTCGCTGGTCATCCGCCCGGTCATCTACAGACGTACCCTCCCCTACCCGAGTGTCGAGCTGCCTCCTCAAGGATTGCACATCAAATCGCAACATCTTCATTTCCTGTTCAGACATAATTTTGACTTCCAAATCCTTTCTCACTTCGCAGCCTCTGCAGCTTCGACTCGCTCCGACAAAGTGTGCAACGAGGAAAACGCCTTTACAGGCGGAGCAAGGTCGCTTTTTTGGCGGCATCCCTGCAGAGAATTACACCTAAAGGAGAGCGAGAGGAATGATCCGTTAATCCACGCAACGGAAGCTAAATTAATTAAGTAGCTATTCCTGAAGAATTTGGGGAGCGGAATCAGGCTATTGACACGGACAAAGAAACTGAAGGCTTCCTCGGATAATCAATAGGTATGACCTAAAATGTATGTGTGTGTACAATCAGGATATAAGAGTGAGATGTAAATTTTAAGCTGGAATGTCCAGTAAACCGCAAAAAGAATGTAAAACTGTATAAAATTAGAGGAGCAGCGCAGAGATAAATCCACGCACACTGAACGGATCAGTTAATGATGAAACAATGGGAGCAAACTTAATTCAATCATATATGGAACGAGGTAAAAAAAAAAAACAAGAAGAGATACACTTAGCTTTGCAAGAGATATACTTAGCTTTGCAAATAAACTAGGCTGTCTTCAGCACTGTATGACAATGTAACCAACCACTTTAAAAACACAGCCGTGTTCAGCGATGCATGACAGTGTAACTAACTACTTTAAAAACTAACCACTTTAAAAAAAACACTCAGCCGTCTTCAGGACTGTATGCCAATGTGCCTAACCAGTATAAAACACTAACTAACCATTTTAAAAACATTTGGCGGGTCAGTAGAAACTAAAATTTAGGAATATATATATATATATATATATATATATATATATATATATATATATATATATATATATATATATATATACTGTTAAAAAAATCGGTAATTTATAACCTTTTCCTTAGAGCATACAAAATATGTCATCCTTCCTATTTAGATAAAGAAATTGTCATTATCATGACCATTTTTTCTAATTTGTATTACCCCGATTGGTTCATATCGTCTGCCCATTTTGCAGCTAGGAAAACATTCTATGGTAATAAGCCTTCCCGCACTAACGACTTCAACAAATGTATAACATTGCCATTTAACAATAAATTAAATAGTTTAAAGGACGTATTTGGAAAAGCGGGTATTAATCTAGCCTTTAAATATAATAATTCCTTAAACCAATTGATGATGGCCAGGAAACCCAAAGAACATCATAACATAGGAGTATATGCAGTACCATGCAACGATTGCCATAAAGTTTATATAGGGGAAACGGGGAGAAATCTAGACAAGAGATTGTACGAACACAAAAGAGATATTAGAGTGGGCAGCGAAAGTAGTGGAATATTTTGCCATGTTAGAGACAAGAATCATATGATCGATTTCAATGGAAGTAAAATGTTATTTAAATCGGCTAACTATGTTAAGAGAAGAATCTTAGAATCGAGCTTGATATCGTCAGTTCCTAATTTAAATCTATCTGAGGGTCAATTTTCTTTTAATCCTGTAATAAGATCGCAAATAAACAAAATAGTAAAATGCCAGCCCTTCAATATTTTTAGGCCTACCCCCCCCCCCCCAGATTAGCCACAAGTAGGGGATTAGGGGAAAAAAGAGGGGATCTTGTGTTATGCTTATATGCATTTCTCTTATATTTTCTGCCCAGTGTCAGTTGAAAAAGGGTGTGAGATACACCGAAACTGTTCTGAATTAAATTGTCTTCGGAGAATGTGGTTTAATTCCTCATATATATATATATATATATATATATATATATATATATATATATATATATATATATATATATATAAACAGGGTACGGTGCAATGAACTGCCGAATATATTTAGGAGCGACGGGCGACGGGCAAACACGTCTGTTCGCCACGAAAACCTCGAAATATATCTTTTCTTGTGGTAGTTCCTCTCATCGATTGAATGTCACGCATTTCTTCTGTAACATTAGATGTTCTATCAATTCTTCGTATAAAAACTGCAAGCTGAACAGTACCCAAAACATCGGTACTTTCATCAACAGCTAAGAAAAATTAATCATACTTTTGAGACTGAATTTTAAGAGTAGATTCTAAATCTGTAGAAATGTCTTCTATACGACTAGTGACCGTTCCGCGACAAACAGATTTGATCAAAATCTCTCTGATTTTCAGGACATATAATTTCATTTACTTTATGCATGATTTTTTTTTTTAATTTTAGGAGCCTATCTGGCGACTACCCACTTGGGCATAAGTCGCCGCAATCACGACATCAAACATTAATGCATTCCCCATCCGAAACGTTTTTTGAATGTTTATTAATTTTTTGTCTAACAATATAACTAGCATGTAAAATAATATTAGTCATTCTACCACTATCAGATAAAAGGTATCTAATATACTACATTGCTGCATCAATTTTTGTCACTTATTCCTTCTCAATTCACATTTAAAATGATCATAATGAGGATGTTTATGTAGTATTGAAATGGCGTTTAAGATTGTATTCTTTACATGCAGCAATGGACTCCGAGCATATCAAGCACACAAGTTTAGATTGGAAGTCAATAAAAAGAAATTATTTGTCCATTTTGCTGAAAAACTCTTTTCGTCTACTATTTTTCATTTCTTAGTTGGAGAAGGCATTATGGGCGATAAAAGAAATAATTAATAAATACTTATCACCCCGCTGTAATCGAAAGTCGTGTTTCCACTTAGTTGGATGAGCCGTAGTCCACAGATAATAAACAAGGTCTGCTGACCAAAAATGTCGCGTGCACTCACTTATTCTGATTTATGACCTTACGACCTTCAAAACTTTCAATAATTCCAAGAATAACTCTGGGAGGACCTTGGAAATTATATGATTCCAAAGAGAATGTAAAACAACATAAGAGTTTCAAATTTCGTTAGAATCAGCCGAATAGTGATTATGTATTGCCAAAACAAAATAATTCTTCGGCTAGCCTTGAGAGAACTTTGTCAACTATATTATTCGAACGAGAATGTAAAAGAACATATGGGTTTCAAATTTCGTTAAAATCGGCCGAAACAAAATAATTCCCGGGCTAATCTTGGGAAGAGCTTGTCAATTATATCATTCGAAATATAATGTAAAACAACATAAGGGTTTTAAATTTCGTTAGAATGGGCCGACTAGTTATGATGTTATTGCCAAAACAAAATAATTCCCTGGCTAACCTTGGGAGGACTCTAACAATTATATCATTCGAAACACAATGTTTAAATAACATAAGGCTTTCAAATTTCGTTAGAATCGGCCAAATAGTTACAATGTTATTACAAAAGCAAAAAAAAAGGCAAAACGGGGACCGACTGACATAGTGAGATGTAGAGTCACCCGCGACTAGACTCCCTGGTGACTAAAAAAATAAGTAAGTGGCCTATTCAAAAATATAAACTCTAGAATCATGACATGGATGTAAATAAGGAAGTTGATATATAGCAGGGGTGGGAAACCTTTTTACGTCGGTGTGCCAAAATTAGCCAAATCTTTGTTACAAAATTTTCTCACATGCCAATACTTGGCTAAAACACAATAAAAGGATATAAAATTAAAGATGTTCTTTTATTCATTCTTAATCCCTTATACTGCATAAAAATTACCAGGGAAATATAGTTATTTTACCTAAAAAAAATATATATTATTTTAAACAAAAATGAATCTTTACCATTTTAGCAGGAAAATTGTGGACCTTTTTATTTATTTACCATCAATAAGACTTCTGCTTATGCATCACTGATAACTGATAATTTATAACAGGTTGTACAAATGCGGTTGCTATATAAAAGAAATTGGAGATACATTTATTTAGTTTTCTTAAGCTAAGCATTTGGTTTCGCGTGCCGGTAAGAGGTCGTGGACGTGCCACCTTTGGCACGCGTGCCAAGGGTTGCCCAGACCTGGTATATAGGGTAAGAAAGAGCATATATGACTTCGAAATTATATTACGCTACTCCGTTACATCAAATATTTGATGTAACTCCGGAAGATAAACAGACATGACTGCAATCTTTATTTATAGATTGAACTGTTCGCCAAAGATGAACGAGAATTTGTGTATAAATGTGATCCATTTTCCAGAATATAAATCGATCAAATTAAATAAAAATTTATTCATGTATTTTTTAATTACGAAAATAACCGGGTACATACAGCAAAGAAGGAAAAGAATAAATGATAATGAGAGGAATAATGAAAACAATGCTAAGTATAAACATCTGGGTGACTTACTGGATGCTTGATTATAAATTATAATTTATGAACTAAGTAATAAATAACTTACCTCAAAGGGCTAAGTGCAAGATCGGATAATGTGCGAATTTTCTCCGGGAACACAGGGACAGTGAGAACTGCTATTAAGTTATTCGTGTAGGTCATTGTAATTATAAGTCCCCCGATTGACCATGTTGCAAAAACAAGTCGAATGCTGGTATTCTTTGGGATTTTGCTTACAGATTGCTTCAGCAGACTCTAAAAAATAGATAGATTACTAAATTGGAAAGATTATTTCTATATCTAGTTTTTAAACAAAGCTATTAAAATCTAAAAGGAAAATCATAGTAAATATTTGATTATGATTGAGAATAATCAAGGAAAAGGGTCATCAATGAGTTGATAAAGTATTCTCCAATCAGGATTGTTCCATCTACATGTTACGTGACGCGCATTACTAATTACAGCTCTCGTTTCGCATTTTCCCTTCGTGCCTAAAACACTACTCTTCTGTCTTGGAATCCATCCAAGGGTTTTTATTCCACTTTAGACTGACGTGGTATAAGTCTCTCTCCCTTAGACCAAAATTGATTTTCATGGATAAAGGTTGGTAACCAAAACACACTTCTTCCCACCTATTTTCCACCAAAAGTTGGTGATCCCTTGTACCCACGTGCTTTCCATTGATGCCATAGTGATCGTTATGTTGGTTGAAATACCTGGTCTTACAAAACTGCCAAAAGGAAGTTAGGCTCGCGCTAATAATTAATTAATTAATAGTCAAACGCCTTGGGGCAAATCTGAAATCTGAAGGGAAGTCTAGACTAGAGAAATCTGAAGAGAGAAGTATAGTGAAATAGGAAGCGAAACTCCGGTTTAATTTCATTAAATTTGGTTATGGTAAATCTGCGGACCTCTCACTCCCAACTTCGACTATATTTTGGCTTTTATTTTCCGTTTTTGATCATGACTCATGAGTTAGCCGTGGATGAGTTCACCGAAATTCATCAGAGAAGGAGTAAAATACAAATCGAGACGCACTAAAAGAAAATAATACTAAATTAGCAGTAGCCTTCAATATGTATAGTTGATTGATGTGCGAGTGAATTGTTGATATATTGTGATGAGTGGTTCTTTCTGTTGCGCAAAGGTGGTGTTAGCTAGTTGTTTTAGGGCGTTAATTTTCTTTGTGGCTTCGTTTGCTATGTTGTTTATGTGTTTTTAATTTCAAGGGGATGTGTGGTGTGATTCCTTAGGAGCGTCGGAGATATATTTATGGGTAGGATTTTCCAATTTAGTCTGATTTGGGGGTGTTTGCGGGATTCGTGTGCGTCGGATGCATTTAATTTCTGTTGATTTGGAGGCAGATGCTGTCATCTGGTTTACTGCAATGGTGTTCGAGTGAGTTTATGCATAACTGATGTATAGATTATGTATAGTTGTTTTTAGGGTGCTGTGCTGTTATTGTGACGTCGTGTGTGTAGGTGTGTATGGAGATTATCGGGGATTCTGGTGCTTCGAGGTCATGGGTGAATAAGTTGAAGAGTAAGGGTGAAAGAATGGGACACTTGTTACTATGTCGAAGGCCTTGTTGATGTCGATGGCTGTGAAGCTTGTGCATGAGCGGGGGGAGGGGGTTCAGAGAATCCATCTGGGATGTGTTGTGTGGGGTTGGTTAGAAAGAGTTGTGGTTAAGTAATGTTTTCTAAAGCCGTTTTCTTGGGCATTGGTTTTTCATGGGTTTTAGCTAGTGTAAATTGTAGCGAGATGGGTCGCTTGCGTTGAGGGCTTGCTTGACTTGAGTATTCGGATGATGTGTACTTTTTCCAATTTGAGGGGATTTTGTTGTTGAGTCAGATGTAGTTGGAGATGTCTGTGATGGCTCAGTTTGGTGTGTTGCCAAAGTGTTTAAGGTGAATGTTTGATTTGTTGTCAGGGCCTCTCTGTGTGTGGATAAGAATCTGGTGTTGAAGTAGTCTTTCATTATGATGTTGCAGTATTGTTTAGCTGAGGCTATTTTGTTATTTTTGGGATGAAGTGATTCGTGAGCGGGGGTTGGGCTGAGTGTGTGTGTGTGTATTGTTTTGTTGATGTATGTTAGGTCTTTGTCAGTGGAGGAACTAGGAATAAAAATTTGGGAGGGGAGGGGGCTAACCTGAATCCCTCCCTCTGAGTAATCTGAGAAAAGGGCATTAATGATTAATAATGGTTACCTTACCTACCATTTTCGTTTATTGTAGTTTTTGGACGTCAGCTACGGAATAATACTAAATTTAATAATTATTTTTAAGATTCACCTCTATTTAGACGTATCATATAAGAGACGTTCGGTCGCAACAGCTTAAAAACTATATATATATATATATATATATATATATATATATATATATATATATATATATATATATATATATTAGAATAAAAGTATGGCTTAAAAAAATATATAAACATAAACGGGGGCGAAATTTGGGGGGCTTCAGCCCCCTAGCCCCCCTAGGTTTTGTGTAATTTGTGTATATAGTCTTGAAAGAGGATGAGCGAGTGTGTGTGTGGTTTGGTATGTTATGATGATGGGCAGGTGGTCGGAGGGCCGGTCAGCTATTGTGTTCCATGTGGCTCTGGTATGTAGGTGAAGTGAGCAGAATGTTATGTCTGATGAGATGTTATTTTGGGTGTGTTGGGGGTTTTCTGGTGGGTTAGGTTGAGTTGTTTAGTGTGATGAGTGTATGGAATTGTTCTGAGATATGTGCGCCTCTTTAGTCTCCCGCTTTTGCTTTGAACCATTAAGGGTGGTGTGCATTGAAGTCGCTACAGATAAATGTGTTCGGAAGTTGTGTGAATGGCGCTAATATTGGTGTATAATTTGGTGGGGTTATTTATGGAAGGGGGGAGGGATGTATAGGTTAACATAGTTAAATTCCTCGTTCTTCACTTTAGTTCTAATGGCTTAAATTTTCAGTATTCGGGCATAATATAGGAGTGTTTAGGTGTGGGGTACGGTGTTAGTGAAGAGAATTGAATTGTGTGCGAATATTATGAGTCCGTGTGCTCCGGATATAGATACCTATCGACATGATTCCTTGTAACAGAGTGTGTGTGTGTGTGTGTGTGTTGGTCGTGCTGACAAGATGGGAGATAAAATAAAGCAGTGTTGTAATTGGCTGTGTGTGAGATGAGAAGTGCAAGATCTACCCACCCGAATACAGGGGTGAGCACAGCGCGTCCACCAGTCGGTAGCCAGAGCTCTACTTGCGCTGACGTTTGTGGCCGCTCTTGCTGGAATCGAACCCGATACAGCGACGTTAGCGAACCAATGCTAACGTCCATTATTTCCCAATAATGAAATGCTATAGTTTGTTATATCATATTCGTTTGTTACGATATTTACACTAGCTGATTCCTTCCCAACCACCACACGCCATATTCCATTTGATACAAGGATGAATTTGAGTGTCTGAGTGCTGCACATTTTGTATTTTATGCCTCGAAAATACCTTCTGGAACACAATATTTAGGCACGAGTTTTTCACTGTTCTATTAATTATCCACTCTTAAACTTGTTTACAATTGCTGAGTTTTCTATTCATTTGATTTTTCTATTGCGTCATCACTATCATTATTTTTCCCCTCATGAATCTGTCCTACTTTGATTAAAGATTCCCGTGATTTCGTTAATCAGTACAATTTTACTTCATTTTCGGTGAATTTGGACTCATCCTAGATTCCAAGTATCCCTATAGTCTCAGGAAAGGAGATATTATATATATATATATATATATATATATATATATAAGGGGGAGATGAAATTGGAGTATTTTAAAGATAAAAGGTTGTCGTGAAAAAAAATCGGTTACACAATAATTAATATATTGCAAAATGAAAAAAAAAATAACCTACGTCCGGCCAATTCAACCATAGAGTAATATATAATCATATTTAAGAGTAAAATCAATATCTTGCATTCTGATTGGTCATCGTTGGTCACATGACTGTATTCAAAGCGGCTCATTGGATAGGGGTTCAAAAACTGAGAATGCCTACCTTTTTCCAACTTAATCTTATCTCTAAATTAGGTTTTGATAATATAACTAAATTCCAAGCATGGAACAAGTCTTTTTTAATGGAACATCAAATCAAATGAACGCAAGAAGGAACTGAATCCTTCTTGTGGGTTCCTTACATATAATCATTTTTCACAAAATCTTTTTTTGTGTCAGTTTTCGAAAAAAACTCTATGGAAACGATTCTGGCGCGAATATACCCATCTCTTTCATCATGACCAGCAATTTTACCGCATGCACTTGTTTAATTTGCGAATCAGACGCTCAACCAATTGAGAGTGGGTTGCTGATAATCTAATCATGAAGTTCGGCAATGGTGAGTGTCGAGGTACGAAGGCCTGTGACCAAAAAGTCTCTAAAGGTACACACTACTGTACGCCAGGCAGCCACTATTGGCGCTACGCTCGGGTACAATTGAATTGGAGAAAAGGTAAAGACCTTCTACTTAGAGTGCGTCCCAGGGAGATATCTGACGTGGCTTAAGCAAACATGGACTTTGATTATTTTGGGCATCGACGAGGCAAAAGGGAATTGAGTGAGATTCGCAAGGGATATCGGACGCGGCTTAAACAAACATGAACCTTAATCATTTTGGGTATCGACGAGGCGAACGAGAAATAAGAGAGATTCCCTTCTACCCCAAAAGGGGAAAGATGGATACAGCTGCCACCTGGGAGCGGGAGAGCATTATCAAACTGGGAGGAAGACGGTGATAAGGCACCGCAAATTGAACACAGCTGCGCTAGTCCGTCTCGACCAGAAAAATTCTGTGTGATAACGGCTGTGGGGGAATTCCACGTGGAATTTCTCTTCCATCACAGAAGTGACGTCCATGCATTAAAGAAAATTCTAGAATTTGGTTAGGCTTAAATTATTAAGCCCCCCCCCCCATCCACAAGCGGTATCCTCAAACCGCGTCCACCCCGGACCACCTTTTCGCGGGTTAGAATCGCCTGGGCGTAAGGTTCGAGGCCATTCGAGAGTAGCGCTGGCCAAACACCCAATGTTTCCCCCACCTCTGCGGGGGAAGCCTCGGATCTATAGGGCTCGTCTTCCAGGTGGGAGATACAGAGTTGAGGAGTCCCACCAGGATCCAAGAAACATTTCCCCTAGTTCCAAGTCAGTTGCTTAACAACGAAGCAAAGTGACGGCTGAACTTTTCGTGTCGTTGGAATTATCCCAGCCAGTGAGGTATTCCCATTTGACTATCGCCACCAAGTGATTTTTCCGACTCCATTCATCAACTTCTGTAGAAGCCCTCCTCGTTCCCTCCTCGTCTCCGGGTGGCCGAAGTACTCTCCCCTGGAACGGACGTTACCGCCCTCCCCCTCCTTGGAGAACCGTCATCACGTCAACTTCCCGCTCAGGAGCTCCGAGTGCCGTCGCCCTCACGTTTATTGCCTGCAGAAGACATCCGTGAAACCTTACCCTGAAGTCTCACCCGAAATCCTCCGTAAGCGAACCACTCCTTCCCTTCAGCAACCCATTTGAGTTAATCCTCCCCATTGCAATGGTCTCCTTCTGTAACGCATTAATTTCTAACTTCAGAGTCTGATGCATAAATCTGCAATTCCCCTCCTCATTTACCAATTTAACTTTGCCCATTAATTCTCTTATTTTATGTGAATAAAATTATATTTTTGTACATGCCTCTTTAAATAAACTTGAGCTGTGCCATTGCCCAAATTTTACCTGACCTCGTTTTGCACTCTATTCTCACTGCTCCGCGCGTCGAAACTCGTGGCGTTCCGCCCCTTTGTCGGTTCGCCTTTAAGTTATTAGTCCCTTCCCCATAGATATAATATGGTATTGATATAATATAATGTCACACCACGACAACGGCGCATTGAGTTTCATGCTCCCACAGTGATATCGCAAGAGAGGTTAAATTCGTAAATCGTAAGTGAATCTCAATCGATGAATTCAGCGGTGTTGTTCGCATTGAAGTTAAGGGGAGAAGAACGAATTTCCTCACCGATTTGTCACCAACATCGCTTCCTTGGCGAAGGTCCATCCATATTCTTGCGAACGGCGAAGGCGTGGAGATTTGGATCATCGTTGCAGAGGAGAGAGACGAGCAGAATTTTCTGGGTTTACGTTCCATGATTTGCGTTGATTGAGAAAGAAGGTAGAGACATTTGATTTGGAAAAGAATGTGATTGGCGGCGTCAGAAATATGTTTTGATCGCAAATAAACAATGAATGTAGTTGTTGACGACGAAGAACATGAGAGAGTGCAGGGTTTTTGTAATTTTACCTTTAAAAGGATGCTTGGAGAGGTAAGTTGCGCCAAGGCGACAGGCTAAAGTCAACCACTTGAAGTGGGAAATGGGTCCTGGCTTCAGTTTTCAGTTGCGGGTCAATTTTCCGGCTGTGAATGGATTTGGGGACGAGGGAAAGGTACTTCTGATCACAGGACAAATTCGACAACACTTCAATTGTCATCGGAATTTCTGGTCTATCTGTGTTCGGAATGAACTCTTCATCCCATTCTAACTCTTCCAACTTTGACCAAGACTTCCCTATTGGTCCATTGAAAGAATTATTGCCTGTTGTAGGTCCGTCCACGGTTTGGTTTGATGAGGAAGGCCGAGTTGATTTCAATGGAGGTCTCAAATTGGCCAATAAACTTTGTCACCTCGTCGATCCTCAATTTATTTTCAAGATCCCGCCATCTCTCTATCTCTCTCTCAGAAAAATACCCTGTAATTTACTGTCACTCACCTCGAGAAGAGAAATATAGGCTAAATTATCTAGTTGTGTTCGGAGATCTGCGAGTGATAACGGCTTAGACAATCCGATGACATTATTTGAGCCACTTCGAGAATTAGCGTGTTTTCTTGCTTTAGGCATTTTTGACAATATATACAATTAATTTCCAATTATGCAATGGATTTACACAAAACAGTTGTTACATCCTTCGCATCTTTTTAAAAATCATGGTCCAGGAAGAAATTAATATGGAAGTTGATCAAGATTATGACACAGCTGAGTCTTATTAGGTTTCCACACATTATATGGTCGCAAGACCATTCACTCAAGTTCAGTTAAATGACCTGACCAGGGATCTGGGGCTTTCAAAGGAGAATGCACAACTTCTTGGCTCTCGACTTCGTGAAAGTAATCTTCTCGCTACAGAAAGAACATTCTTTTGGTACAGAAATAGAGAACAAAAGTTTCGAAGCTATTTTTTACAGCATTCTTCTAGCTCTTTAGTATACTGCGTCATTATTAAAGGACTTGTTGAGGCCCTTGGAATTCCTTACAACCTATTAGAGTGGAGACTTTCCATAGATTCCTTCAGTAGAAGTAAAAACTGTGTTACTTAATATTGGTAACAAGATAGATTCCGTTCATATAGGCCATTCAATCCAACTTACTGAGAGTTATGAAAATATGAAAAAAAAGCTGAATGCAATAAATTACTCTACCCACAATTGGAGGATATGTGGTGACTTAAAGGTAAGATAATTTTACACTTGGCATTTCTAAGCTCTTTGATATTGACATTTTCCTTTTTAATTGCTAATAATTGTATACACCTTTTGGTCAACTTACATTTTACAAGAATGCAAATCTGGAAATCATGAGTCATTTTTGAGTTATATTTTTTGTTGAAGTGTGTCCCTATAGGTTAATGCATCCTTTTGGGTTAATAGGGAACTTATCCTAATTGAGTAGGTATACAACATAACTTAATAAACTAAAAATAAGATGTACATATAGCCAATTAGTTCCAATACAATGATTTAATGCATCGGCATACAGGATATTTCAGTACATATTCATATTCTTATTGTTTTAAGGAATATTACTTTGAATTTTTTTTAGAAATATTGCACTTTGAATTTACATACCCTGCTAAATTTATTTTCAGGTAGTTTGTCTTATATTTAGGATGCAAACAGGCTACACGAAGCATCCCTGTTTCCTATGTTTATGGGACAGTCGTGTAGATAGTATGTACTATGAGGAGAAGGTTTGGCCTCCACGAGAAAGATTTAGAATTGGATCAAACAATGTGATAGCTGAACTTTTAGTGCCTCCTCACAAAATACTGCTTCCTCCACTGCATATAAATCTTGGCATAACGAAAAATTATGTCAAAACCCTTGATAAAGAAGGCCAAGCTTTTAAATTTCTTCTTCAAAAATTTTCACAAATCACTGCCACTAAGCTCTATGCGGGAATTTTGGATGGACCTCAGATCAGGAACTTGATGAAAGATCAGCAGTTTGGGGCATCAATGACGGGCATAGAAAAAGATACCTGAAAAGCTTTAAAAGCTCTAGTTAACAATTTTCTACGTAATAAAAGAAGCCCAGAATATGTTGCCCTGGTCAATCAGCTCCTAACAAGTCTCAAACGTTTGGGAGCTCGAATATCTATAAAGATACACTTTTTACAGTCTCATCTGGATTATTTTCCCGACAACTGCGGGGATTACATTGAAGAACAAGGGAAAAGATTCCACCAGGACATAAAAAAATGGAATCCAAGTACCAGGTTAAATGAGACGTAAAAATGCTGGCTGACTACTGTTGGTGTTTAAAGCGTGATGCACCAGATGAGAGGCACAAACGAAAATCGTCAATGGCGTCCTTTCTTAGAAATTAGAATTATTTTCTTTATTATGCTACATTCTTTATTTTTTTGTTTTATTAAAAGGATTATAGTTTACATATGTTTATTCCTGTTTTTTTATGATATAACAATAATAATGCATTATTAGATAGAGAAAGGTTTTTGAAAATTCTTTTCAGGAAAAATGAGGTAATTCAATGAAAATGGTGTATGCTGTACTGAGAAAATCTGACCTGATTGAACAAAAATACATTCATTTTTGAGCTCAGGAGGTTTGATTCATTAAGAAATCACAAAGAAATCCTGAGGAACATAAAGGTTTTTTTCCAGCGGAGGCCTGTGTTATAAATAACAGTAACTCAGTTTAGCGAATTATCCGTAGGGACTTGGGTCTGCACCCGTACAAAATCCAACTAAACCCTTTTGGACACCTTTAGAGTCTACTGACCAGAGCATTGTGAATAAATACACACTGCGCACGCCACGATAGACATTTTGTAAGGACGATTTCAGGGCAGGATCATCTCGCGTGGCGGCGACGTCAGCTGGCCACCGAGATCATGCGATTTTACGCCATTAGACTACTTTCTTTGGGGCTACCTTAAATTGCAGGTCTATGCGAATAATCCGCAAACAGTTGATGTCCTCAAAGTCAACATACGAACACCATCCAGCAAATTCAGCCAGATTTATACGACAAAGTCATCGACAATTGGGCCTCCCGAATACGTTCCACCAATCGAAGCCGCGGCGGACATTTGAATGACGTCATATTGCACACTTAATGCCATAAAATGTACTTTCAAATTTAAAATAAATTGAGTGCATATATCACACACAACTTGTTTTTGACATTCAAAAATCGAGCGACCTTATTGAAAGACCTTATATTTGTTTTAGCATACTGGAGACCAAAGTTGTGATAGTATCTTGATTGATATTGCTCTATTTTTTGTTCAATAAATACCCCAAACTCCTTACAATTTGATGGCTTCTCTTTATCATTCGCAGATTTGATTCTTGCCCACAAATTCTCTATTGGGTTCAAATCTAGTGAATTCCTTGGTCAAGGCCCCGAAGGCTCGATGTTATTTTCAGTCAAGAACTTTGTTATTGATTTTGCTTTGTAACAAGGTGCGCAATTATTATCCTCAAATTGGTCCTGAACTGTTGGGAAAATGTGCTAATGAAGCACGTTTTGGTACCATTTTTAGTTCATGGCAGTGTTTTGAGGCAAAATTGTTAGAGTTCCAGTTCCCTTAGATGAGAGGCAGCTCCAGACATGGAGTGTGTTCGGATGATTCACTGTGAGAACGACACAGGGCTTGTGAAAGTGCTCTCCTTTTCTCCTCTTAATGAGGAATCTTTCAGAAGCTCCATTCCATTCCATATTCCATATTTATTCCATATTAATCCAATGTACAGTATAAACATATTACATTTTAAATCTTAATGACAAGTTACAATAAGTACTTATACATACTCGTATATATGTATATACATACAAAGATTAGTTATGGGCCCAAAATAAGTCAGTGACTTTTAGGGCAGAAACTTAAAACTTAAGACTGAGCATAACATTATCAAGAATAAAATCCCTTCATGTTTATAAAAATATAAACAACTTAGTATACATTTGAGAACCTAACCATTGTAAAGATTGCAAATAATGAATATTTATATTATTTAAATTTAGAGATAAATTAAAAAACTATTTTATTTCCAGCAATTATTTCAAAAGATCTGTAGTTAACATAGTCAACAGTCTTATATAAATAATAACATATTTATAATGTATAAATCAAAGTAATAGTACACAGTATAATAGTGTACGGTAACAAATAAATACACAATAACAAAAACTAAATAGAAATTTAGTAAGCCGAAATTATATTGTTTTTAAGAGCTTTTTTGAATTGAGCTAAATTGGTTTGGGATTTGATATTTTCGTCCAAGCCATTCCATATTTTGATAGATTTGTACAGAAAGCCACATCGTGATTTTGATTTTGAATACAAAGGAAGGGAGCTTCAGAGAATATTTTTTGCCCGTTTACAACAATCAATTTTTTAATATTTCTTACAAAAGTGGAACCCATCCGTAAGGTTTTTCTTGGTAAGAGGAGGCTTTCTTCGCAGCCCTCTTCGACTCGAGACCTTTGTCAAAATGTATCTGCCTCTCTGTACACGTTGAAACGTTCATATTTGCTTCTTCCCGAACGTGAGTAAGTTTGGCACTGAAGGCAACCCGCTCCTTGAGCTTCTACCTTATCAGGAGGCGATCTTGGCGTTCACTCGAAACTCTTTGGTGCCCAGAAGACATCTTCACAGGAGTCTTTTTAAAGTCATTAATGATCCTTAAAAATTACCTCCTTGCATTTCAAGCCGCTTTGGTGCAGAAAAACAATAGTTGTACGCTTTTCTTTAGAAAGAACCATTTCTGGAATTAAAAAAAGATTTAAACATTAATTTTTACAAAAAATATTACGAAAATATTGTTACAAATTGCTTTACATTTAAATTAATATAACATAGCCTTAACATACGTTAGGTTGCATTACATATGTTCACACTTCCAGCAAAATCCTTCGTTAATAGATGCATCCCAAATGAACTCTTAAATATATTGTTCCCATCAGAAATAACCTTAACATTGTAAAGGATCGTATGTATATTTGTGCTAATTTTACCCGTTTGATTGAATATCAAAGCTTTAAAGATCAACTCACTTCCTACCTGAACGGGACTAAAGAGCCATTTTTGATTGAGCGCAGGAATGCCGTTTTTTCTTACTTTTGAAATGCTGACTTTTTAATAAATATTAGAATAAATATTCCTATCCCGTAAATTTTAATAACGAACGAAAAAAAAATATATTACTCTTAGAACTTATCGCCACGAGTCTGGACTATTTGAAAGAACTTCTACTAATATATAGAATAATTTAAACTTTATATTATTAGAATCCTTGATTAGGGATGGTAGGTAGGCGGATTAATTATTCTTCATGACAATACGCCTCCATACGTGAGACGCGTAACCAAATAAACGATAATTGATCTTGGTTACGAAGTTCTTCCTCATTATCCATATCTTTCTTGCCCCATCTTATTAATTATACACAGGGGAAAAATTTTAATCACATTTTCTGGTGACTTAGATTTATCTGCCAATTTTAATTCGTTTTTTCATGCTGATTTCAAATATATAATCCATTTTTACCTACATGCTATAGTTATTCTGTAATTTCTATTTTCTCGTTTCCCGAAAACTACCCCCCGGACGGACAGAGAGGGTGCTTGTAGAAAGCAAATACTTCACAGTACATAGTAGTAAGATAGTAATAAGTGTTATCGTGCAAAATATTGATATTATTGTTTATTTTTTCAGGTCTCATGTTTGAGTGATGGCTTCGTCAAGAGGAAATTGCGTTAATGATCCAGACACCTTCTGCTACATATGTGGCTGTTACATGCTAGTTCGTCAAAGGCCCAATATATCAAACTTTGTGATCCGCACTTATAAGGTATATTTTGATGTTCCTCTTGGCGATCAAGATAAGAAGTGGGCCCCACATGCTGTTTGCCATAGTTGTGTGGAACATCTTCGTGAGTGGACGAAAGGAAAGAGAAATGGTCTTCCTTTTGGAATCCCCATGGTGTGGCGAGAGTCAAAGGATCATGTATCGGACTGTTATTTCTGTCTGGTGAATACTAAAGCAATTGGCAAGAAAAATCGGCACAAGATCGACTATCATAATATCCCCTCGGCGATCCGGCCAGTACCTCATTCTGAATCTTTACCAGTTCCGATTTTCGTTGGATATGCTTCTTCCGAGGATGAAAATGATGTACCTGATATGGACGTCCACGGAATGGATTTAGAGTCTGTAGATTCATCATCAGATGCGGAACAGTCATTAGCTCCTCACTGTTTCGATCAAGAGGATTTAATGACTTGATACGTGATTACGCGCTCTCCAAGAAAGCTGCAGAACTTTCTAGCCTTCAGGTTGAGTGAAAGACATATGCTTGACAGGTCGGTACGGGTATCATATTACCGTTACCGAACAAGGGAGAGTACATTTGTTAAGTATTTATCTGAGGACAAACAATTTGTATACTGCCACGATGTTCTTGGTCTTTTTACCGAGTTTGAACTTGGCACCTATAGCCCTGCTGTGTGGAAATTGTTTTTGGATAGCTCCAAGCGTAGCCTCAAGTGTGTCCTTTTGCATAATGGCAATGACTTTGGTGCAGTTCCTCTCGGTCACTCTGTCCATCTGCGAGAAACTCACGATGACATAAGAATGGTCATGGATTTACTTAAGTACCATGAACACAATTGGATCATATGTGTAGACCTTAAGATGGTCAACTTCCTCTTTGGCCAGCAGAAGAGATATACAAAGTTTCCATGCTATATCTGTATGTGGATAGTCGAGCCCGTGACAAACACTGGTCCCAAAAAGATTGGCCAGTTCGGGAAACTTTGGAAGCAGGAATGAGCTAATCGTAAGTCTAGAGAAGATCGTTTTCCCTCCACTTCATCTAAAACTGGCGTTGATGAAGCAGTATGTCAAGGCGTTACCTGCTTTGTCATACGAAAAAATAAAAGCAGGAGTATTTGATGGTCCCCAAATCCGAAGACTTCTGAGTGATTCTAGATTCGTGAACACCATGAATGAAAAAGAGAAGGCAGCCTGGCTCTCATTTTCTGCCGTTGTTCGTAACTTCTTGGGAAACAAAAAAGCGCATAACTACGAGGATCTGGTTACTTATATGCTTTTATCATATCGTGATCATATAACAGGAGTGTAAAGCTGCATTTCCTAAATAGTCACCTGGACCGATTCCCGGAGAATCTGGGAGCCGTGAGCGACGAACAAGGGGAACGCTTCCATCAGGATTTGATGACGATGGAAGAGCGCTACCAAGGTCACTGGGATAGACACATGATGGCACAATACTGCTGGACAATTAGAAGAGATCAGCCAGAGAAGACTTACAAGAAAAAGAGTTACAAACGCAAACTTTTGCCCGATTGAAATTAAGAAGAGGTCCTCCAGCCTGATGTACGGTAATTAATAAATTACCATCTATTTGATTACAGTATTTGTAATCCTAATGTGTAATTCAAGTTTCTTCTCATATGCAATGAAATGTTTGTGCAAAAAAAACCTGCTTTACTATAAATAACGCAAAAGAATGATTCAAAATGACTTCAGGGCATGATGATAGGTGTGATAAAATGAAAATTATTGTATAATATTAATTATTGATATTATGAAAAATCTGTAGCATTTAGAATCTGATTTCAGATTTGAATTCAGTATGCTTGAATTAGGCAGGAAAATGTACTTTTGACAATTCACCAAATACAGGGTGTTCCCCAGTGTTATCACTTATGTATCATTTCAACAGCATATCACTAGAAAAAAAGTGGAGGTCGAGAGGTTTGGTATTCACCGCCTAGTTAAGCATCATTAACCTTTTTTTAAATTGCAGCCGTCTCATCTGGCGGCAACTTTCGAGGTCACAGCCGCCAAAAGCAAGGCCATTAATAATATTGCGAGCTACCTTGGTGATTATAGTTAATATTTTCTACATTAAATAATGTTTATTGTCCTAGTCGAGCCTCATTTATTATAACGCTAAAAGTTCCACTCTGTCATATGCCAAAACAGCACAGGCAGGGTGCGGAGAAAACTAATTAACTTTCATCACCCTGTATCAGCCAAAACGTTAATGTTAAGATACAAAGCAATAACAAGAATATCTCACCTGAAACGTGTAAATGAAGGCCATGAGGAAACTTGTGGTTTCTATCCAAGGGGAAAGTTTGTAAAATTCGTAGACGACGGCGGAGAGAAAAGCAACGAAGAGGGCAGCTGAAATCCAAACTTGCCAAGAGAAAGGGTACACTAAACTGAGCCAAGGCGGCAATGGAGGAGGTAGGAGAAGAGCAAAGCCAAAGCCTTCGAAAAAGTAGAAGGTAGAAAAGTCAAATTCTTTAGAACGATCAAGAACGATACCAAAGTAGTTGATAGTTAAGTTGTATTCATCATATTCTACCATTCCCAGAAGACCATTCCATGTACCGTTCACCTTTTCTCCCCAGTATCCGTCGGGAGCTTGGTGAGTCATATTAAAAGTAAAGTTGAGGTATTTTCCGATGGTTTCTACAATCCGAACGTTAGTTCCATCCACTTGATCTAGTTCGTTAACGAATATCAAAGGGTAGTCATCCTGGTCGGATGCGATACGAAAGACTTCTCCATTGAAGTTGGTAAATCGTTCCGGAAAGAGAGCGGCTTTGGTGGAAAACCTTTCCTTTGACCACTCCCCGAGGAATTCCGAGATTTGGCGTCTATCATTTTTGAAAGAAAAAGGAAATGAAGTGTAGATCAGAAGTTGAGATGTTCTATTCTTCGTCGGAGTCATGAGGCTGAGATATTGCGATCTTTGGATGATCGGCGAAGCAAGAATGGACGATAATTCCTCCTCCAAAGCCAAACTGACGACGAGGGTAAGAGAAAACTCATAAGAAATCTTATCTTCCATCCAAGATATCTCATCGTCAATTATAAGTACACAAGCACACTTACTCCTTTGAATAAAAGAGGGAATTGACTTGATATCAGGCGAAATCAGGGTTTCTTTGGAGATATTGATTAAATATAGGTTCATACTTTTCCGAAAAAGGCTATCTACGATATATTGAAATATATCTCTGCTTTCGGGTGATAATTTAGCCATAATTACAATGCCGTAATCGCTCAGTTGCTCAGTTATGATATAGGTGAGAGCGTTGAGAGTTTCATTGTAAATCATGCGCTCAGGCATAGAGCTATGTAGTTCAGCTTGGCATCTAAAATCAATGAACAATAAAAGAAACAGAAGACACTTCATAGCTGTCAACGACACTTGGCTTCATTGAATAACCTAGCACAAGACAGCCTACCTAATGTAGAGAGAGCACGTCACCTTTTCTTTTAGTTTTCTAATTATTTTGATTAAATGCCAAATAATATTCCTTGTAAATTTGATTCCTTTCAATATACATATTTAAATTAACTTTCCATCTCGTTTCATTAAGAAATTATAAACTAAGCTCGTAATTTTGACTGGGCGATCTATTATAAGCGAGATCAGTTAACCTTCGAGGCTTACAATTGAGAAATCATATATTTATAAAGTTTCAAATCATTCTTCACTTTCACATCAAATTAATATCGAGGTGTTAATTTTTAAAAAAAATGATTATCCTCATAGAAAACGCAGTCAATATCTAATATTCAAAATACACCAAATTAAGAAGCTAATAAAAATTCTCTAACATTCAATAGAATTTTATAATAGTTAATGATAACTATCCTCCGTATACATAATAAAGTTATTCATCGTTTTTTTATAATAAGATTTCGATTTACATAAACTAAAAGCATATCAAAATCTGCGTTTAAAATGTTTAGAGATTATACGGGCTTAAATACATTATGGCTCTTATATAGGAAACGTCAGCCGTCTCGACTCTTGACCAGGACACCCTCCCTCTCCCTAGGATAGGTTATGCTTTCAGGACTTTTTTCGAATTAAAGGAAACTCCCCCTATTTCTGTAATTTTTAACGCTGACTCCATTGTTATAGTTAAGAATAAAAAAAAATAAAATTCCGAATGGGCGCGAAAAAGACCGTGCTCGTAGGCCCAGAGGGGCAAGGAGCAGAGGGTGTGTTTTTTTAACAGAGGCATAAGACGTCCCAAGAGTTCTTTCCCAAGGAGATAAGCACCACAATGCTTCGAAGAAGCAGGGTGCGGCTCTTCGCGATTTGTACTCACCGTGTGTGGCCTTGGAGCAACTTACACAGACAGGGTAAACCCGAATTTGCATGTCTAAATGAGCAATTCGTATGACCGAAGCGGTGGCAGTAGTAGCACCTCAGCGGCAGTGGCACGAATGCCTGCACGCGGTAGCGATACCGACCGGCATTCAACGACTAAGGAAGCCTCCTATCACGGTGGAATGTAACGAAGAGTGTAAGGGTGGGTCTTGACGCCCCTCCTTCTGTTTTCTCATCACACGTTCTTCGAATTTGACCACTCAATAGTCTGCCAGCTTCAAGGTGGTGTTATATATGCAGTAATCTACAAGTTCCCTCGCGTAAACGATCCCTTTCACGAAGTTCATGGTAAACTGTGATGTCACATTCACCGGCGTGCCATTAATTGTCGGACGTGCACTAATCATGGCCGCATCATATGGATCTGATGCATTCGCCAGAAGGCTCCCTTCCGAGAATTGGGACACCTTCGGCTCTGTATCAATCAAGCTAGCTAATGATCTGCTCTGATGGATCACGTTGCATTTGGCCATCGTATTGCCACCAGTGGAGCGAATGACCAAAAAGAGTTTAACCCATCGGGCTTTAAAACGCCAGCGCACTCGCGACTTTGTTCTTCTTTATTTGGGAACCCCACCCCATCCGGTGGGAACTAGTCGGTGGACGTGCCGATTTTGGCACGTCCACCGGCCGTCACCGGAATCCTCGCGGAGTGAGAAACTTTTAGTCGTCATCTTCCTTCTTTTCTTTTGGGGATAGGAGGGTGATGAATGAACTCACTTCTCTCCACAGCTGAGAACCCCTAGGCCGGATGGGCCGGCCTCAGCAAGATGCTTCTCTAAGATGAAGTAGGTCTTAACTGTCAGATGGGACACCAACCGAGAGAAGGGTCCAACCTTTACTTGTGATTCTTCTGGGGCCCGCGGTTTCTGAGGAGAAGCTTGTACAGGGGCCAGGGGCGGTGGAAACTTCGGGTTCGGTGTTTGGCAACGAACCTGGGTTCGACCTCATGGATGATACTGAGGTTTAGGGCTGGGTCACCTCCGAGGCCAAGTTCATTTCAGGGGGAATGGGTCTCCGTGTCGCTATTCCACCGAAGACATCACATATCCCATTCGAGTCAATTCTCTTGCCTGCGAACCGACCTTCATCGTGGAAGAAAGGGAGGCAGTCAAGCTGACACACCCGATTTCTCTTGCCCTCCTAAGGGAGTTGGCCCTTTCGGTCGCTCCCAACGTGGGCGGTCGAATTTGGGCCGCCTGCCTATTCTTTTGGCAGTCACCTGTGAGAGAATAGAGGGGACTGCAATTTGTCGACAGATTGAGTCCTCTATGGGCGACTCCACAGAAGAGGTCAGGGGAAAATCCCCGCACCCATAGGCCTAGGGAAAAGGTAAGCCTCCTCTCCGATAGAAGATGGTTGGAGGGGCCCTTGAGAAAGAACGGGGGGCGGGGGTCACCTTCTTTTCAGAGATGGATCTGCCCGAGCGGGGCTCCAGAGATGGCAAAGGAGAAACTCCTTTGCCACATGGCGATGGTGCGAGGGGAGCCTCACCACCGGCTAATGTGGTGCCTCGATTTCCTTCATCTTTCCTTAAATCTACTGATGACAAGGCTGTGCTTGGAAGCGGATTTCCATGCGCCTGCGGTCCCTCACTATCGATTTCCATTGTCACCATAATCAAAGAAAAGGGTGGGCCTCATGGAAAGTAAGCACTATGACCTCCCTATGATTAAATAGGTTAAAAGAAAAGTCTCCATGGGAGCAGAAATTCCAGAATATGATCATTTACACATATTTAGTCCCGGTCCGGCGTTGATAGGCTTTGCCAACCCGGCCCGCCATTTAGACGAAATTTTCGTGGAACTTTGACCATAAAAGATAGTAGCAGCGTAGCCACATTAAATGTGTACTAGAGGAAGGTGAATAGAGCCCACGGTCCAGCACACCCCGTAGTCTTACCTAATACTTGTGCAAGCGAGCGGGTGGTCGGCCATCGCAGAAGATAGGGACCTCAGGGTATAAACTGGCACTCGACTAAGGCTCATTGGGGGATGAAAGTGCGCCGGGTAGACAGAACCTCTGTGGATGGGAGAGCAAGTGTAAAAGGCAGTAGGAAGGTATGTAAAGATTTTTTTTTAGCCCATCTGGCGACTGCCTACTAGGACAAAACTCACCGTACTCACATCATAGCCTACTATTAAGCTAGATAAAAAAACTAATATGTATTTAACAAATAACAAAGATAAAAAAAGGCTAAGCACAGGCTAAAAAACAACAAATTAAAAAGGAAAAAAAAAACAGAAAGGCAACAAGAAGGAAACGCACTTTGTCGTCAGGGATAGGCCTGCCTCCCTACAGCGCAGGAACATGCGACCTACAGCAGAGTCGAATAAAGTAAGGAAGGCCAGCCTCCTCCAAAATGTCGTATATTCTACAAGTCTGTGTACACAAACCTGTCCCGAGTACAAGGGACAATGTAGTCCCGGTACCGGGACAGGTAACGTGCGCAAAGATACTCAGACTGAGACATTCAACAAGAATGTGCCGAACAGTCTGGGGGACAACGCAGTCATCACAGTAAGGCACAGAAGAGCGCTCCATCAAATGGCGGTGCGTCCCGCGAGTGTGTCCAATTCGGAAACGACAGAAAACAACCTGAAGCCGTCGTGGTATTTGGGGGTAGATCCATAGGAACAGTCACGGCGCAACGGAACGTAACTTTAAGTTCCCGTCGACCGTCTCCCATCTTCTTTGACAAGTGGCCCGTATTCTTGCCATAAAATCGGTGTAGGAAGAGTGAAACACTATTCTGGTTGCCCATTCCTTTCGAAATCTTTGAGAGCCTCATCGGCGCACTCATCTCATTTCCTGCAATTCCTACATGTCTAGGAACGCAGCCGAAGATAATTTCGACATCCGCCCGGCTAACCAAAATCCGTGGCATCACAGATATCCATAACTAGAGAATGCGGAGATTCTAATGCCCCGAAAGCACTCTGAGCGCTTTGTCACTCGCTATAAAAAAATCACAATCTGGTCTTCGAAACGGGCACATCGCGTAATCTCCCGTACCGAGTGGTGTATTGCAACCAGCTTGGCCGTGAAGACATACACAACGCCTGGCAGAGCCCCGCTGACTTCAAACAGAGGGGATACAGCGTGGAAACTGACACACCTATTGGGATTTGGAGCCATCGGTATACACTGGCACGGTTCTAGCTTGACACGAAATTTGCTCCAAAAAAGGCTGAACGTACGATCCACGGCGCTGTATAATCTTTGGGAGCAGAGGCGTGGCGACAAATAGTCAAAGCTGTACCCTTTCAAGGTGCCGTCCTGGGCGGAACCAGGTGCACCACTGGCCCGAGAGCTATACTAAGATCTCAAAGGAGTTTCCTAGGCCTAAACCCAAAAGGTTTAGGGTATGACTGGTTTCTCTCAGCGGAATTGGCACCGTCGAGATCAGCTGCGGTAGCAGTGAGAGCTGTTGATCACTGAGGGAAGTGCCGGGATCGCGCGTACAGGAAAATAATGTACTCTTCACGAAGCAGATTAAGTGGCATCTCCCTAGCACAGGCAAGTGTGCTCTTAATGAGAGACGTGCGGAAGGCAACGGGCGCCAGGCGAAGGCCGGTGTGGTGGATAAGGTCCACCTTCCGCAATACATGGTCGGCTGCGGATGAATAAAACCCGCATCGTTAGTCGAGCTTCGAACGAACAAAGGATCGCTAAAATAGTAAGGCAGTAGCTCTATCAGCGTACTAGGTGCTGAACATCATGGAATAAAGAATATCCATGGCGCGGGTACAAGAGACCCGAAGGCTGAGAATATAAGCCTCCCAGGTAAGTCCTCGGTCAAATACAAGACCAATGAAACGGTGCGAGTCCACCACTTCTAGGTGAACCCGATTCAGAAACAAGTCTTGGTCAGGGTGGAGCCGTGGATGGCGGCAAAAGAGCCCTACCTTAGTCTTGGCCAAGGAAACCCGAAGCCTGTGCGCTTCGTCATAGCGAGAGATGCGGTTCAATGCCTGTTGGAGTAGACGCTCCAGAGTTGGCATCTGGGCCGCGCCAAAAGAGATCGAAAGTTCGCCCACTTAAAGCGTAGCGAGAACATCTTCCGGAAGCACTGATCTGATGCATTTGATGCTCAGGGCAAAGAGTGCGAGACTGAGGACACTTCCCTGCGAGACACTCTCTTTCTGCTCCTTTGGGCGCGAGAGGGATCCCCCCCACCCGTACGCGGAATCGACGATCTCTTGAACATTTAGATATAAAGATTAGGAGGCTTCCCCTCGCCAAAATCGTGTAAAGGGTCTCTATGATACCTTATCGCCTTGCGGTATCACATGCGTTCTCCAGATCGAAAAACACTGTGACGTAGTGCTGTCTACGAAGGAAGGCGTCACAGATGTCATTTTCCAGTCAGAGCAGAACATCAGGCTGGATAAAAGTTGCGGAAGCAGCACTGTGCAGAAAACAGGTGGCATCTGCTGTCGCCCCCAAATTTCTAATATACATAATATTTACCAATTTCTCCATTAACTTGCAATCCCAGGAGGTTAGAGAAATTGGGCGGAAACCGGCTGAGATAAAGTGATCTCTTCCCAGTTCGCAAAAAGCGAGCACAGTAGGGATTTGCCAGGAGTCTGGGAGGATACCCTCTACCCATATCCCGTTGAACAAATCTAAAAGAAAGAACCTGCCTCGCTCATCCGAGTGCCGAAGCATAGTGTACGGACATCGCCGGACCATGGGCGGTGTCCACGCACGGAGCGAGAGCGGAACCCAACTCACTCAATGGAAACATTTTATTGGAGAATTCACCGCCTCTGGAAGTCAAGTAGAGTTTATGGCCTTCCGAGAAATCACAACGTGCATTGAATGCTGGCGAAGCAGCGTCCCGCCTAGGAACTGCGGAAAAAATGGTCGCAAAGGACTCAGCCACGGACGCGGGGAAAGAGATTGCGGTCTCATTCTCCTGGAGAACAGAGGGGGGAGGAGTTGCGAGAACTTGCCCCGAATCCTTTTGACTCGCTTTCACACTTCTGTTAGAGGGGTCTTCCCGTTAAGTGAAGATACGTATGTCTGCCTAGGAAGAGCGGTGTACGTGCTTCGAAACATACCGGAACCTAAGCCTAGTTCGACGAAATTCAGGAATAGTGAAATGGTTCGGGCGGCGCTTATAGCGCATGTAGGCATAACACTTCTGTTTGAGCGCCTCCTCACACTTGGCTGACCACCAAGAGAGCGGTCGGCGTGCAAACGGCCAGACATTCTAGGAATATTAGTTAGGCCCACGGCGATGAGATTCCCGGAGAAGAACTCAAAGGACTCATCCACCGACTTAACTCTTTGACTGAGACAGAAATTAATCATTTCCTGAAATACACACCATCGCGCCAGGGCCAAGCACCACCGGGGCAAGCTCTCAGGCGGCAGAGGTCCCGAAAATGATATTTAAATGGGAAAGTGATGACAACCATGGAGATTATCGACTACCCCACACCCCAAATTAGGTTGTACATCCGGCGAGCACAGAGATAGATCAAGACAGGAAAATGAAGCTGTTATATGACAGTGATGCGTAAACTTATCCACATTTAGGACACCTATTTCCATCTCGTCAATCAAGTCGTCAAGGACCTGACCCGTGGAATTGATCGAGTAGCCTCCCCAGAGATAGTGTCTACCGTTAAAATCCCAGAGCAAGAGTAAGGGCCTCGGCAACCGTCCACCATTAGTCGGCTAATGGTGGAATGCGCATAGAAACAACGGTATATCTCCTATCCAGGTGCAGCTTCACAGCTACTGCCTGAAAGGATGTATTTAAAGCAAAAAGAAGAATGGAGACAACATGGTGGGTGTAAATCACGCATCCTCCTGCCCAGCCTCGATCCGGTGGTGGTGGAATTGAAAAACTCTTATACCCCGGGACGGTGGTTAAGGGGCAGGCGCCCAGCATGATCTTCTGCAAAAAGATAACTAAAGGAAAACTTGAGAAGACGACCTCCGAACCTCCTCTCAGTTGGCCCATATTCCGCGGCAATCCCATTGAATGAATATTCGCTCTAGGCCTAGCTCGGAAGATATGCAGAGGGCACTCTTCGAAGAGAAGACCCTCACGGAAATGGCCGTACGCTTCCCAGAGGCAGAACTCCGGGCGCTGTTAGCCGGACATTACGCTGAAGGCGCTGTCGCCTTTGAGAAATTATCGGAGGAGGTAAGGCTCGCCATGCAAGTCTTTTTCTCCATCCGCCTGAAAACCTTAGGTAGGCGGGGCTGCTTCGTAGGCGGGGTCATTCTTAGAGGGTCCGTCCTTTGGAGAGTCTATCGTCTTCGAGTAACCCAGCCTAGCACTGGGTGTGGGCATATAAGCCGTAGCTCCATTAGTACTGTCATCCTTTCGGGTTGCAGCCTTAGGAACCCCGTAAGATGGCCTCACGACCAATTTCAGGGGTGTTACCTCCTGTTAGTCTTAGGACTCTGTGGAGGCGCGCGGCCGTTTCGCCTTACAGGAAACGGTCAGGCTGAGGGAAGGGGAGGGTAGAGTCCTGGTTTTAGCCAGAGCTGGGTAGGAACCATTTGTGCCGCCAGCTCTACGAGGGGAACGCCTGGGGTGGGTAGAACCCGCAAAAGGGGTCCAAATGGGCGCGGAAACGACCGTGCTTGTGGCCTGGAGGATACAGGAGCATAAGGTGTCTTTTTTAGCAATTTGGCATAAGACGTCACAGGCAGCGTCGGGCGCACCAAGACCAAGTCCTTAGCCTCGCGAAACGGGATACAATCCTGGACCTGAACAGCCAGGATTTCTTTCTTAAGGCGATATGCACCACATTGGTTCGAAGAAGCGGGGTGCGGATTTTCGCAATTGATTTGGATTTATCGTGCGAGGCTTGGAACAACTTACACAGACTTCGGGTAACCCCGACTTTGCACGTCTACAAGAGCGATTTGTATGGCCGAAGCTAAGGCATTAATATCACTTTCGCGGCAGTGGCACGAATGCCTTCACGCGGTAGCGATACTAACCAGAACGCACCAATTCAGGGAGCTTGTCACAGTCGAAAGTGAGGAAGAGTGTAGGGGTTGGTCTCGCCCCTCCACCCCTGTTTTCTCATCACACTTTCGACCTTGACAGCTCCGTGGTTGGCGAGCTCTAAGGTGATGTCATCTATGGAGTAGTCCACGAGTTTGCTCGCTTAAATCACTCCTTCCATGAAGTTTATGGTAGAGTACGACGTCACACTCACCGGCGTGCCATCAAAGGTCTGAAGGGACGTAATTATGGCCGCCTCGGAGGGATTCTACGCATTCACCAGAAGGCTACCGTCTGAGAAACGGGTCACCTTCGGCTCACTATCAATCACGCTGGCTGGTGCTCTCATTTGTTGGATCATGTTTCTCTTGGCCAACATGCTACCATCAGTGGAGCAAATAACGAGAATGCGTTTGAAGACAGCAGGCTCGAAAACGCCAGGTAGTTTGTTCCTTTTTTTAGAAGAAGAGGGTGGGGAATGAACCCGCTTCCCTCCTCCGCTGGTAGGAATCCCTAAACCAGATAAACCGTTCTCAGCAAGATCATTCTCTGAAATAGAGTGTCTTGTCTGTTACAGGAGCACCGACCGGGGGAGGTGATCCCTCCTCTCTTGTAATGCCTCGGTGGTCCGAGCCGTCTGAATAGAATCTTGCACAGGGGCGGACATGGGTTATCTGCTTGGCACATAACCTGAGTTCAATCCCATGGAAAATCCTACCATCTGGGGCTGGGTCACCTCAGGGACCATAGCCATCTCAAGGGGGTCTCCATGTGGTCATTCTCCCCCTAAAACATCACGGATCCTCATCGAAGTACCTTTTTTCTCGTCTTTGGCCGGCGAACCGGCATCCTACGGGAGAGGGGGACAGGTACAGTGACCCCATGTAAGATCGATATGCACCCAAGCAAGACTTTAGCGGGCACGGGCCGACGGGACCTGTCACCCCTTGCTCTCATAATGGATTATGGCCTATCGAGCCAGTCCCACCGGGAGTGGTCAATTACACTAGCCAACAAATTTTAACTTTGTCTCAGCTACTTGTGTAAATGTTGTTGTAATTAACTAATTTGGGTGCGCTGATTCCAAATCTGTACTCAGATTTGTTCTAGCACGTAAGGTTCCTAAGTTATGCATCTAGGCTATATGGCTCACTATGTCACCTTGGAACAATTAATGATATAATTATTACGAGTTTGAGAAGAATGCAACGTTTCTGGGCAAAGGTTTGGAACCGGGGCACCCTATTTGGCATTATGTACGTCCTTTTGCAGAACCAGACAAGATATGTATTACATATAAAAGAAGTAGTACTCACCTAAATATAAATTTCTTAAAAAATGTTTAAGACTCTTGCTCTTGCGCTTGTACGTGGATATAGGATCCTCCCGTTGTAGGAACCAGCAGTAGTCACCCATCATGTTTTGGTTGAAGCGGTCTTGATACCTGCTTTCCATCATTGCGATATCTCGGTGGAACCTTTGCCCATGTTCGTCACTAATATCACCCATATTAGATGGAAAGAAATCTAGATGCGAATGCAAGAAATGCATCTTAAGATACATCCGACACCCCATTCGTTGATGGGCGTTTAGCATACTGTCCACTAGTTCTTCATAGTTTTCAGCCCTATGATTACCTAGGAAGTTCTGCACTACATGGACAAATGAATCCCATGCTGCCAACTCAAGTGGAGTTAGTTTATTTCTGAACTCCCTGTCACGTTTAACATCGGTTTTCTTTGCACTCCATCAGAATCATGAGTCATTGCTTTAACAAAATTCGTGATAACGCCAAGTTTGATATGAAGTGGTGGAAGGTAGATCTTCTGTGGATGTACCAAAGGCATGTGCTTTATATTGTATCGGCCAACTATGTGTTCTCTCTCGGGCCACTTTTTGACAATATAATGATTTCTGTCGTTACGGCTGTTCCATAGGCATAATAAGCGCATATTCTTTGTATATCCTAGCTCCAGTCCAAGAAGTAAAGAAATTACTTTTAGATCACCACAGATATTCCACTTATGATGCGAGTAATGAACACCTTCCAAAATAAATTTCATTGAGTCATATGTCTCTATCATCCCAACAATAAGTGCGACAGGAATTGAAGGTTTTTTGATACCATTGTGTAGCAACACAGCTTTGAGGCTAGCAATTCTTGCATCGATGAATAGTCTCCATTCATCAGGTAAATGCTCGTTTCCTAGCTGATTCATGAGGCCATTAACATCAGTACATAAACAAGCACCATCATCTTCTTTATAGAAGGCAGCTAAGGCATCATGGCGTTTACGAAAAGAAGATATTTTTGCACCGTTCTCTAGAAGATTCCATTGCTGTAGTCTGGAACCCAACAGTTCTGCGTTCTCCTTTAACAATGACAAATCCCTCACCAAATCATTCGGTCTTTCTTGATTTATCAACTGGATCTTCTCTTCCTTAGAATCATCCTCATACATTTCATCGTCATTGTTATCCTCCTCTTCAGGCGATGAATCATCTTCTTTAACTGCACTAGCTGATGGCGGAACTGGGATTGGCATCTCCATATTATGAGAGACTGGTTTTATAGCTAACTTACAATCTGGATATACAATTTTTGACTTGTTCTTATTTGAGAATCCCGCAATATTTTTCATACAAAAGTAGCAACCAAAGACATGATTTGTTGGCTCACAACACACCATTGGTACAGAAAAAGGCATATCCTTCCCTTTGCCATTTAACCACTGTGTGAGCCCCGTATAACACACAATACAAGATTTGTGAGGTGTCCAGGGCTTGTCTTGGTCACCAACTTCACAACCAAACTAATAATTGCATGCAGTTTTCACTCTTTAAGCTAAAGTTTCCGTTGGTTGCTTGGAGTATATCTTCCACAGATATAACAAAAGTTGTCTGGGCTATTTATACATCCTCGCTGATTCATGTTTTCAACTTAGTTTGTATATATCCTGTTATATACTTTGGGGCAATCTTATTTCATTTACAAATTTATTGAGAGATAAATCTGAAACAAAAATGCAATTAATCACTGTATGTAAATACCGTTTCAACACCACTGCTATAATGGCTAAATTTGACAACGTGATCAAGCAGGAGTGTAACTCAGGCAACAAAGACACACAACACATCCTTTTACTACGGTAGCCGAAGCAACACTGCCCATATGTGTAATTAAAGAGTATGTGTGTAACTCAGGAATTTTACGTGCTAAAACAATTCTGATTACAAATTCGGAATCAGCATACTCGATTTAGTATAAATCACAAGCTAATACCCAAGTAGCAAAATCATTGTTGACTAGTGTTATGGGCCACTAGCGTCCTTTCTTGGCAGTCCCCTGGTAAAGTAAATGGGCGACTGCCGCTGATAAGAGGGAGTCGCCCAAGAGCACCTCCGGACAAGCGGGTGAGAGGGGAGTCCCTTCCGCCCATAGGCCTAGGAGAGAAGTAAGCCTCCTCTCCTATCAGAGAGGTTTTGAGGGTCCTCTGAGAAAGCAGAGGGGAGGGGAACCTCTTTTTTTGTAATGAAGCTGCCCGAGAACGGCTCTGACGATGTTAAAGGCGGAGTTAATGGGGAGTTTAGAGGTCATAAATAATTGGGCATGGTGACTATTATTTGCATGGGACGCAAACGCTAATCCCCCTGCGCAGTAGCTCGCTCTGCGAAGGGTGAATAAGGGGCCGTCAAATCCATTTGCCGCCATTCAAATCCACTCCTCCCGCCCATCGGCCAGGCAGGCCTTCAGCGCTGGCTCCACTTTGAAATGGGCGTAAAATTGATAGACTCTGAAAGGGTATGTGAGGAATGTGTTGGTGGTGGGAAGGCAGGTTTTTAAAATCCCACCACCTCAAACCGGAGCTCAGGGGTAAGGGGGCGTTGTACCCTCTCTCCTCAGCCCCGATCCGGGATAGTTGGGCGAGAGGAAGCTGGTCTATGTCTACCCTGTGAAATTAGAGGCCGGTCAAAGAAAGTTGTGGATGAGGCTGTAGGAAAAGTGAGGAAGCAGGATAAGAAGTCAGGGTGTCAGAAAGAAGAAGAAGAGGTTAAGCTGGGCCCTGACTGGGTACTGAGTCACGTTAGCACGGTGAGGGATGTATGTAATAAAAGAATTAGAGATAGACGGGTCCACGAACGAGTGGGGTGGGTGATCGCCTATAATTATCATACCCCGGTGCTAGGTGATTCCAGGATGGCATGCAGTCTACTAAGGCACCATGGCTACTAGACCGAACTCTTCATAGGTGGAAACACTCCTCCTGGTGCAAATTGCCACTTTACGTTATGTAGAGTGGCGTAATGATAATAATAACTCTAAAACAATGAAAAAAACTGAAATGAGAATACCCTTTTCTAGAGGTATTTTTTTGCGTAAATCACGAATATAACATCTGTTTCTTTCTGCAACCCTCCAGATTTTCATAAATTACCATCTTACTTACGTCAAATACACTGATGGTTCCGTAGGGATTGAATGCAAACATGTTTGGGCCAAAACTGACAACTCTAAACGTTATAAACGGATTTTGATATAATTTTAATGAGGTGTTCGTAAGGTATTTGTTAACCTAACCCATGAAATTTTTTAAAGTATAGTCAATTTCTTTTAGTTATCCGGATGCAAATCCGTGGTAACTCTTACGTAACGCTTTATATTCATGTAACTTAGTATAAATGCTTCGTATTTTTACTTTTTTATTTAATATTTGTTGCTGTTCCTATTTATATTATTTTTCACATATTACAGTGTTTTTTTCTTTACAGAAGACAAAGCTAAAATGCCTAGAGAAAGCAAAAATTCCACAGACAGTTTCTGTTATATATGTCGATCAGTTACATTAAGAGAATACAAGAGACAGTTGACTAAATATGTAAGAAACTTATGAGATGTACTTAGGATGTAAATGGTTGACCAGGACAAACGCTGGGCACCTCAAATATGTATATTGTGTCAGGTGTACAAGTTTCCTTTCTGCCTGGGTGAAAGGCAAAGGGCCTGGCTTCATGTTTGGCGTACCAATGGTCTGGAGGGAACCAAAGGACTATTCAACGGATTGCTACTTCTACTTAACAGATATTAAAGGTGGGTATTCAATGTGTTTTATTCTTGGTCTTTAATATATTTTTTTAAAGATATATCAATTAAAAAGATCAAAATACAAACTATGTTGTATTTCTACTATTTCTGCAAGTGATCACAGACATTAATATCCATTTTTAGTATGATTTTATTTTATTTCACTGCAGGTCGCAAGAGAAAAGGCAAGAAATCTATCATGTATCCAGATCTTCCGTCTGCTATTCGCCCAGTTCGACATTCAAGTACTATTCCTGTACCACATCCGCCCTCTGAACTACCAAGCGATGACACGAGCAACTCAGACGATTCAGAATCTCAAGATACACCATATGTGTCACAGCTTGAATCTGACAAGAAACTACACCTCATCACCCAACTGGAACTCATTTATCTAGTTCGTGATCTAACACTTACTAAGCAACAGAGTGAACTCCTGGCCTCACTTCTGCAACAATGGAACATGATGGATGAACATGCTCGAATTACAGTATTTAGGAAGCCTTCTACAGATCAACAGAAATTCTTCACTTTTGAAAACAACTTGACTTATTGTAATGCTATCAGAGGCCTATCCAATGCCTTATGAACCAATTAAGAGGAGGTTATTCATAGATGCATCCCTTTACAGCATAAAAGCGGTTCTGCTACACATGTGAACACCATGCCTTCAGTTCCAGTTGGTCACTCAGTCATTTTAAAAGAGACATATGAGAACCTTGCTTTTATTCTAGACCGCATAAGGTACAAGGAGCACTGACTGGCGAAGTTGTGCAGACTCGAAAGTAGTAGCCCTACTTAATGGGCTACAAACTGGATACACCAAGTTTATGTGCTTCATTTGAAAGTAGGAGAGTAGGGCCAGATCAATATGTCATTGAAGATTCACTTACTTCATTCTCATCTGTCCTTCTTCCCAGAGAATGCAGGAGATGTGAGTGATGAACATGGAGAGAGGTTCTACCAAAATATAGTGTCAATGGAAAACAGGTCAAAGGGAAAATAGAGCCCTGCTATGCTAGCTGACTTCTGCTGGAACCTGAAGCGTGACACAACTGAGACTTCTTACAAACGAATAAGTAAATACTAAAATGTAGACTAATACATTATATAATGCTAACAAACATGCTGATTCATTATATATTCATGAATTAATTACAGTGGACACATTTAATCTGACTTTTGAGCGAAATACATTTATGCTATCGTGGAAATCGGTATCAATTGGATAATTATTAAATCGGAAATTTACAAAAAAAACTTTACGTGATGGACAATTTTTGTTAGCAAATTCGAATTCATAAAACTCAACTTCAAAATAAAATGCCCATGAAATCTATGTTTTTTTTCTCGACACTGAAATTTGTTGTAGTGTAATTAATAATTATAATAAATAATATAAATAACTTATACTAATAATAATTAATACTAATCCTAATAAATAATTATAAATAATAATAGTATATCATAGTACGGATACTAATATAAAAATAATATTAAATATAATAAAATTAATTATTCTAAATAATAATAAGAATAAATAATATTAAATTATAATAATAATGATAATTAATGCTAATCATAAGATAATTATAATAAATACTAATATATCATAAATACTACTAACAAATATAAAATTATACTAAATAATAACAATAACAACAATCGCAACAACAATAATAATATTAATCATGATAATAATAATAATCTAAAATCAATGAGGATATATGTGAGAGCTTAGACAAATAGTCGAAAGATAACGACGTGAGGAGAAGTAAAAATGAGAGAAAAGGATTTAGCCCAAGTAGTCGTAAAAGTAGAATAATTGGCGCAGTCAAGAGAGTAAAGATAGAGATAAAAGAATGAGAGAGCAAACGAAAGAGGGAATGAAAGAGGGAATGAAAGGGAGAACGAGAGGGAGAACGAGAAAAAGCATAACAGATATAGGATTTCCCTACCCACCTCCCCCACCCCATTTTGTGGACACAGAAAGTGGAAAAGATACTTTATTGTGATGTGAAAAGGGACACAATCAGTAATTTTAATAGAAAAGCTGAAGTCTCTCTAACCTCCTTCTATACTATACTCGACACTACTTTCTATAGAAATTCATGGATTACATCATCTAGTCTAGATTTGATCTGTTCTATATACGAACTGTTCACCACCTCGGCCGGAAGACAATTCCACGTACCGCAGATCTTATACGAGTAGTTCCCGCAAATACTAGTATGGAATGGATTACGAGTCGGATATATTCAACATGAACATTTTCCTGGAGTCCACGTTTTCAACACCCATAAAAATCTTAGAGGTCTCTAGTAGCTGACCTCGTAATCGGCGAGTCTCCAGGGAGAAAAGTCCTAATTCTTGAAGCCGGCGCTGATAACCTTTGTGCCTAAGTGATGCAATTAACTTAGTGGTCGGGGCCTGGACTCGTTCCAGTCGATTTATGAGTATGTCCTTACGCAGTGTAGGGGACCAGAATTGAACGGCGTATTCGAAGTGAGGTGTGACTAGAGAGTTGTACAAGTTTAGCATAATCTCCTTTTTTTCGGATGCGAAATTGCCCCTTTATGTATCCCAATAGTCTCTGTGCCTTTTTTTTTCTATATTCTATATAGCACACTGCCTGGAAACTTTAGGTCGCTGCTGATTTGCACAACTAAGTCTTTTTCCATGTTAGTCACTTCCAGAACTTTACCTAACAAGTAGTAGTCTTCTTGAGGATTGGCATTGCCGATGTGCATCATCTTGCACTCGTCAACGTCGAATGGCATCTGCCAAGTCTCGGACCACTCCTCTAACCTCTGAAGGGTGTTTTGCAGGCTTTCCACTCTTTCGCGTGAGCTCACGCCGGCTCCTAATTTTGTATAGTCCACTAACTTGAATATGAAGCAAAGCAATCATCCATCGTCTATATCATTTATATAGATAATGAACCAGGAAGGACCTAATAAGGAACCCTGGGGCACCCCCACTACTCACTGGGGCCCATCTTGAGGCTACCCCGTTAATTCTCACTCTTTGTAGCCTACCTGACAACCAGTTCTCAATCCAGTCGGCCACCCTACCGGTGATGCCAACCTCGCGGACTTTGCGCATCAACCTACGGCGTGATACCTCTTAAATGTCTTTTGAAAGTCCAGGTATAAAACTTTCACCACCCGATTACGATCGTACTCACTCAGAATGCCGTGAAAGAATTCCAGTAGTTTTATGAGACACGATCGGTTCCTGCGAAACCCGTGTTGGGAATCCAGGATCAAGTTGTTTGTTTTTAGGCGTGTTACTATGCTATCTGTGATTATGTTGTCTAGCACTTTGTTCACAACGGATATCAGAGTTTTAGGTCGGTAGTTATCCGGGCTTTCGCGCTCTCCTTCTTAAGTATGCGAGCCATGTCTGCCCTCCCTCAATCCTCTAGGGATTCGTTAAAGATCGAGGCCAATTTGTGGCGCAATCTGGAGTGGGAGAATGAGAAAGAGAAAGCGAGACACACATTTAATAATAATTTGATTTAAAATTTCTGTATCCTACATGAATGACTTTGAATTTACATCTGTTAAACTTCATTTTACATTTATCTGCTCATTCGACAATTTTGTTTAGGTCTTCAGCAGTCCCACAATATCGCATCATGCTGCAGCACTGTTTCCTATCCTGTCTTGGTGGCTTCCGTGAACTTAGAAATTTTACTGTTTAATATGTTATCGAGGTCGTTTATATATATTATAAACAATAATGGTTACTGGGGCCTAGTCCTAGTTTATCTTATTTATGACTACCCTCTGTGAGCGGTCGGCAAACCAGTGTTTAATTCTCTTAAGAATCCCCCCTCCCCCTATTCCGTGGCATTATAAGTTGTATAATGTATACTAGTACTTGTACATACTGGGATCTGCAGTTAACTTAAGTATACATGTTATATGACATGTAAATTTGGGATTAGATATACATGTAATATGCCTTGCAGTATGTAACTTTACAATTACATATACATTTGTTATAGTTTGTTCTGTTTTTATTTAGAATTATGTGGATGCTGTAATAATGAGTAAATGACAAAGGAATATTGGTAGAAAGTATTAAAGTGGCAGTAAGAAGAAGGCTATAGTCATTGAGCCAAATCAAAGAAGGCTGAAACAGAAAAGTGCACTGAATAAGTATTGATACAACCTAGCAAATGTACAAGAGCAAGTATAGACACAAAAACCGAGTGAAGATGAAGCTATTAAAGGAAGCCAACCAATGGTAATTATATATATATAGCTGATGTTGTACAGTCGAATGTTCCAGCAGGAGTATATGACCATTTCATTAAGTTTCTTGTGTTGGAAAGCAGCACAGGTGAAAATATGTACCACATTCTTCTTGGATGTTGGGCTTGGATGTTGAAAATATCCGTGGACAAGGCTATGATAATGGTGCCAATATGAAGGGACACACCTCTGGTGTGCATGCAAGAGTACTGAAGAAGAATTCAAAGGCGTTTTTCACACCATGTACATGTCACAACTACAACTTACTTTTGAGACATGTATCCAAAACGCCCAGATGAATTTACTTTCTTTGGAACTCCAGCGTATTTACACCCTTTTTGTATTATCTATTAAAAGGTGGACTGTGTTTAGAAAACATGTGGCAGGTCTGCCTGTAAAACTTTTGAGGGAAACATGATGGGAATATCAAAGTTGTAAGACAGCAAGCTGTTGAAGCTTGTGATGCACTAGAAGAGTTATTAGAAAGTACTGATGATGTTCAAGTGAATTTGATGTTGATTCATTAATAAGTCAAATGAGAGATGAAGAGTTTCTGGTTTCACAAATGTTCTGGCATTTCTTACTCTCTCAAGGAAATTTTGTGAGAAATTAATGTCAGAGTGATACCATGGATATTGCTACAAGGATTGGTTCATTCTAAAAGCTTTGTACCGCTTGGTTAAAAACATACAAGGAGAACGTATTTGATCTTGTGTAGGTTTTACTAGCTTCATTTTTAGAACTTCTTCTGATGGAGGGTTGTCGGGGAACCACATTTGTGGCATTCCGTTATTCTCCAGCATCATATTTAATTTTTTCTTGAAAGTTCCGTGCCTAGAAAGGTTCGCCATATGGGCGTAATATATACATGCCATTATTTGCGTTGAATTCTCATTTTCTACATGTAGAACTGTATTTTCCTTTGCTGGTTCAACTCTGGATGTTTTTGCTACCTGGGAGTACGAAATGTTCTTCTTTTGTTCTTCTTCCTGTATTTTTACCTCTTTCTTCTTTATTAAGTTTTTCTTAAATGGGCATATCATTGCGAGAGTGCAATGGTCGCCGCCACAATTTAGGCACCTTTTACGATCGCCATTGCAGCTCCTCCAGTTGTGGTTATCTGCGCTGCATTCAGAACATTTCTCTGATTCTTGTGTGCAGGCTCTTGTGGGGTGATCGTCCATACGGTAACATTTGAAACAAATTTGAATTTCTGTGAATTCCTCCCTCTCAATTTGATCGAGAGTGATTTTCACGTTGAAAGTCAACAGTCCTGTTTCCGTTGCTCTTTGGGCCATACCTGTATCGCTAAAAACTACTTTAAACACATGTGTATATTCTTTAAATTTAATGACTTACTGTCGCCCAGCTGTGGTTTGTTTCAATTTCTTTTTCAGCTCTTCAGTGTTGTGCGACCCGACCCATGGATCTAGACGCCTACATATTACGCTTCTATGAGTCTGTATTTGGGCGGAGATTCTGGGGGCAAGTCCGATGACTTTTAGCACGTCTACTGACTTTTGTGCCATCAAAGTTTCTACATCCTTCTCATTTTGGCAGATTGCTGTGTAGCCTTGGCGATTCTCCATAAGTCTGACCAAAGCAATATTGATTTTAGAGTATATTGCTGCAAAACCGTTCCTCTGTCGGGCTTATCCATGGTTAGGGCTTTGAGCGGGATCCTTGTTGTTTCCCGCATGTTTGTAGTGGGTTTTAGTGTACCATGAGACCCGTACTATTGTATTAATAGAGGGTACTGGGAGGGAAGAGGGACATTATGTCTTACCCAACTGTATATAAATGTATTTGTTTGTTAATTTTATTTTTAGGCCTAATAGGATAGAGTGGGAGTAGGAAAAAATATAGGATAAAGAGAATTTTATAAGTCCTTGTCAACGTACCTTTCTTCAGAGTTTTCTTCTTGTGAAGTAAAGATCACTTTTGATACTCCTTCTTATTGTTCACTTGCACTTAAGTCTCCGGTGGAAAGTTCATCCACAAAAATCAATCACTTGTTTCTTCACTTTGTTTGTTGGGGCACTGTTTTTAAGGTTAAATGGATTTTTTCTTCAGGAGAATAAACGTGGGGTTCACTAAGTTGATCACTGAGTTTGGGGCAATTGGTCCCACTTTAAGATTAACTACACCAGACGAACAATGTTTATTAAAAATTATTCAACGTGTTCACTGATTATAGCACTTCCGTAGTCTGGCGAGTATATGGGCACTTGGCTAACATGAATTCACTTTTGCATTTTGAAGTTTAATTACTGTATTATGGAATGCCACACTAATTTGCTTTTACACTTTTGTCACTTCGGTTTATTCACTCCGAGTTCTCGTTGAAGTCAATAAAACTTTAAGGAACAATTAACACTTCTATATGTTATAAGGTGAAGCACTGTATGTATCCGTTTGAAATCCTCCTTTATCGATTCTTCAAGATCCGCGACAGTAGAATTCCACAGGCGTATAAGGCAGCCAGTCAATGGAGATTTTTCATTGACGCTCCTTTATATAGTAGTAAAGCCGTGCTTCTGCATAATGGAAATAAACTACCATCGATACCAGTAGCTCACTCTGTTCTTTTGAAAGAAACTTATGAGAATTTAGATTTCATTTTAAAATGCATTAAATTCAGTGAACATAAATGGTTACTTTGTGGAGACCTTAAGGTAGTAGCCATTTTAAATGGCTTGCAGTCAGTCTACACAAAATTCATGTGTTTTTTGTGCCAGTGGGACAGTAGAGCTCAGGGAGAACATTACATACGCTGAGAATGGCCTTTAAGAGAAGAGACAAAAGTAGGTTGTCAGAATGTCATACGTGAACCATTGGTTCCTAAGGAAAACATAATTTTGCCACCACTTCACACAAAATTAGGTTTAATGAAACAATTTGTGAAAGCCTTAAAGCACGACCATCCATCCTTCTTATATTTAAAAACAAAATTTCTTAAGATTAATGATGCTAAAATAAAAGAAGGAATCTTTGTTGGGCCTCAGATTCGACAACTTATGGTAGATAGTAAGTTTGAGGCAAAATTGAGCAAGCCAGAATTTGAGGTCTGGCATAGTTTCAAAGGTGTATTTAATGGTCTCCTTGAAAAGCACAAATCAGAAAATTACCACATTCTTGCTCAGAATTTGATTAGGTCTTATAATGAGTTGGGATGTAGTATGTCACTAAAGGTGCATTTTTTGCATTCGCATCTGTCTTTCTTTCCAGAGGATCCAGCAGCCATCAGCGATGAGCACCGTGAAAGATTCCACCAAGATGTTGCTACTATAGAAAATCGTTATAAAGGAAAATGGAGTCCTGCAATGTTTGTTGACTTCTGCTGGACCCTTTACAGAGACAGACAAGATGTTGTAGATAAAAAGAAGCCTAAATATTCTAAAAATATATGACTATTGTATAGATTTCAGCAATTTTGAAAAAAATCTTAAATTTTCATTATTTTTTTAAATATATTTTTATAATACCACACTCTGAAATGTATTGAAAGGACTTATTAATTTATTTTGATGAATAAGCTTTTTGTTTCCACTTATCTTTGTACTTTTGCCAAATAAAATAATAAATATTTCATACCTCTATATAGTACTGAATAATCTAATAATAAAAAAATAAATATGCAGATTACAAAAAACTGAAGTCATTTCATGAAAAATAAAGGTCATTTTCGTAATCTACGCAAAAAAAAACCACAATAAAAAACTACTTTCTCATTTCTGTAGCAAAATCATTGTTGGACAGTGTTATCGCTAATATATAATTATGCATAACTACTAGCGTGTTTGTTAAATGTGGTACATTAAATTATTTCACTTAACCGATATTTTTTCATAGTAACCAGTTTACTAGTTAAAAGGGACAAATTTTACTAAATTATTCGAGTTTTTCGGTAATTTTACATAGCAAATTTGAATCTTTAGGTTCTGGTAGCACGTTCACGGATTCCTTCTGTGTGTGTGTAAACTTCACTATTAATTTAGTCTTTTACACATTCTAAATTTGTATTGATTTTTTTGAAAAAAGACTTTTTAAAGTTGGGATAAATTAGTTAAATATTAAAATAAATTATTCGAAATTATTAAATTAAATTAGCGGTTTTAAATTAGTATTAATAATCGCCAACATTTAGAAGAATGTATCTAGGCTTTCATTACACCTTGATCTGCAATCTTAAGCAAGTCAGTACGCCAATAGTTCAGATGTTCCTGGGTATATGTTTAAAAGGAAACCCGTCGACCATGGTATCGAGTTTAGATGTCCTGGACATCGAACTCAGCCAATTCAAAAGACCTGGATTTGCGTAAAATGTGCAATAGCCGTTATATTCGCATTTGAGGGAATTCGCAGTTCGTGCAAAGTACGAAAATACAGATCCATTTAAGACGATTTTGCGCTGCGTTTTGGAGTTGAGGCACTAAACTATTGGTTTAACCTACAATTTAAGAAATATAATATATTTTGAAATAAATGTTATAATCATTATTCTTTATCATTTATACCTGTACCATAATTAGACAACTTTAACTAGCTTAATTTTAAAAATGAAAAATCCCCCCCCACCACAAAAAATAAGTGCATATTTGGAATCAGCATAAAAAACTGCATTCGTGGTGAAATTTACAAAAGAATCGGAGAACATTCACTAAACTCAAAAGATCCGCAAATTGCTTCAAATAACCTCTAGTAACTTTGATTAATCTAGTTAAATTTGTTACAAATCAATTAAACTCTGTAACTATTTAAATTACAAGTTAATCTGAATAATTTGTTAAATTTTCTTACGAGAATTTCAACCCATTTCGTCTTACATGACTACGGGTTTCATGACTACAAGAACCGCGATGTAAAAAATGGAATAGCGCTTAGTTTCAGGCTATTTTCCTTAATAGCAGCTGAATGCTTTCTTAGTGCCAGCATAGAACTAAACTTCTTAACATTTACAATCTTTGAAATATCAAAAACTTTTACATTAGGTGATTACCATGATAGAGAGAAAGCAACCCTGCATTTATATGAGGTATTGTGAAAGGGTCATAGTCTGGCATTATGTAGGTCAGATGGCGGGCATTTTTTAAGAGCATGGCATTTTTATTTATGGTTGTGGTTCATTTTTTATATGCATTTCTTATGCATTATCTAACAGTACACGTTTCGATGGCGCAATTTCATACCACAGTAACATCCGAGTGAGAGGTAGAGCAGTATCTTTGGTAAAACTGTCCACTTTATTTAAATCAGAGAGATTTCTAAGGTCACAAATCGAGGAGGGGGGAGAGGGAAGCGATGTACACAGGAAAAGACAAACAATACAGAGAAGCGGAGTTCGTTATAATTTATGAAACTCCTCAGGCTATACTGGGAGAAAATTCCAGAGTGCAACTTATCTAATAGGCATGAGTAAATGAGAAAGAATAGAAAGGAAAAGGGATGAAATAGAGGTTTCTTAAGACAAAGGATGGATCTAGTAAAGATAGTCCCTCCTAAGAGAAAAAAGAGGGATTAACTTTAATTGGTTAATTGGGGGAGGGAGGAGCTTTACTTGGTAAAATGGGAGGTATACGAGGTGATGACATCGTCATTTTAAAGCTACTGGAATAAGCATAAACTAAGAATTAAACGCATGCGAGGATGTAAGAGAGAATTTATGTGGCTTGAAAGACATAAATACAATGTTTTCAATGATTTTTGCGATACGATTGCCAGCCAATACCGTTTTAATTAAGTTATTAAAATTTAATTTCTAGTTCTGCAAAGTTTACAATTTTTAATCCGTCATAATCCTACCAGGCAATGGCTTCGCGACCCTCCCCTACGGTGGGAGCTTGCGCTTCACTACTAAGATTAAAATTTAAAACCTTAAAAAAATAGCATGGTTAATTTTTTTAAAAATTTCTGAACTTCGCCAATTATAATAATTTTAAAAAGGAACTCTAAGCTAAATTTCCCCCTTTTCAAAATATCACGTTGCTAAAATATAATTATAGAAGAAGATATATAAAAATAAATTTTATGAACTTCACCATCTGTAATTCTTTGGGTTTTAAATTTTTTTTAAATTTCAATACTTATATTTATTTCTGAACTTCACCATTTTGTTTTTGATATTATAAAAGAATGATTAGAAATAACTTTGATAAAAACATAAGTCATAACCAAACTAAGATGAAATTATTATTCAAATACTCAAAATAAAATCCCCCTCTTAAATTATAGATTTAGTAATGATGTGATGATGATGATGATGGTTAGTGATGATGATGACGATTTAAGAAGGGGATTCTCTGTTTACCTGGTCAAAGGGTAGTGCTAAATGGTGTAAAGTCAGAGTGGAGGGATGTTATCAGTGGGGTTCCTCAGGGATCAGTTCTTGGTCCATTATTATTTGTCATCTATATAAACGATCTTGGGGAGGTAGTTAATAATAAAGTGTCAATTTTTGCGGATGATAACAAATTAGCAGCTGTAGTTAAAGATATTGATGATAATTTCAAAGTGCAGGGGGATTTAAATAAATTGTTATCCTGGGCACATAAGTGGCAAATGACTTTCAACCTTGATAAGTGCAAAGTTATTGACATGGGAAAAGATAATAGAGAATTTAACTATGAAATGGATGGGCATTGGCTGAGCTCAGTAGAGGATGAGAAAGATCTAGGAGTAGTAATAGATAAGTCATTAAGGTTTTCTAAGCAGTGTATTGAAGCAAGAAATAGGGCAAATAGAGTGCTGGGTTTCATTAAGAGAAATGTCAGTTACAAAAGTAAGGAGATTATTCTTAAACTCTATAACTCTTATGTTAGGCCACATCTAGAGTACTGTAAACAGGCATGGTCCCCACATTTTAGACACGATATTAACCTTCTTGAGTCAGTGCAACGGAGGGCAACAAAGATTATTCCTTCCCTGAGGCACCTTGAATATATAAATAGACTGAGGGTATTAAATATGTTCTCGTTCGAAAGGAGGTGTGTGAGAGGGGATATGATTGAGCTCTTTAAAAAATTTTCTGGGATAGATAAATTGGATGTTAACAAGTTTTTTGAGTTAGATGATGGAAATCGGACTAGAGGTCACCACTTGAAAATTAAAAAGCAAGGGTGTAGGTTGGATTTAAGAAAATATTTTTTCACCAATAGAGTGGTAGATTTCTGGAACAAATTGCCGCGGAGGGTAGTAGGTAGTCCAAATATAAATGTATTTAAGAGTAGGTTGGATGAGTTTATGGGGAGGGAAGGTTGTGATGGTTCCTAAGTTTTGTATATATTAATATTGTTTGTATATATCTATAGCTGCAAGATTTAGTTTCTGGACGCATTCCTTTGGATGTAGTTTTCCTGGGAGTTTGGGTGCCTTAAAAAAGAGGCCGTTTGACTCGGTTGACCTATGATTAGCCCTTGTGGCTTTTGTCATCTGTTATATTATATTGTGGGGAACTTTGATTTTGTCTTCCCCTGGTGATGGTGCTTTTTGTGGGCGGGTTTTGACGGAGGCGGATGACCTTTGATAGGCCCTGGTGGCTTTTGTCATCCGTGAAATTATGTTATGTTATGTTATGTCTGATAATGACCAGGTAAACAGAGAATTTCACTCAACTGTTCGCTCTCTACTTAAAGGATCCTCTGACCTCATTAGCAAATATAAATCTTCAAATGCTTCCCTTCCCTACCTTTATGGTGTTATTAAAACCCATAAACCTGTTACCCCAATGCGCCCCATCATTAGCTCGGTTGGGTGTGTTTCCTATACCCTATCAAATTGGTTGGCCTCTCTACTAAGCCCTTTGGTTCGGACCATTTCCAATTCACATATTATCAATAATATTCACCTCATTAGTAAACTTAATGAGATCCAATACCCTGATAATTGTAGCCTGGTTAGTTTCGATGTTTGTTCCCTCTTTACTAAAGTTCCCGTACCCGATCTCTTAAATTTCCTTAAAGAACACCTCGACACAGTTGCTCTCCCTATACCCGCTTCTACCCTCATAAAACTCATTGCTCTTTGCATCAACAATTACAAATTTACCTTTAATGGAAAATTTTATCGCCAAATCTTTGGAATGGAAATGGGGAGTTGTCTGTCCCCTGTTCTCGCAAACCTATACATGGAATTCTTTGAATCTAGAATACTTCCCCAAATTAATGAAACTCCTATAGCCTGGATGCGATATGTTGATGACATCCTTTGCCATTGGCTTAATAATTTAAATATTAATACATTTCTTACTTAAATTAACACCTTAGTGCCCTCGATTAAATTTACTTTAGAAGTTGAAAAAGATCGCACACTCCCTTTGCTAGATATTCTAATTCATTGGACAAACCATTGTTTCAAATATGAAATATATAGAAAACCTACAGTCATAGACTCCTTTATACACTTTTATTCTAACCACCAAAATAACATCAAAGTGTTTTCTCCTCTATGTTTTTGCGTGCCCTTAGAATTGTCTCACTAGAATACCTAGACGAAGAATTCGATAGAATATATAAAATAGGGATAAATTTGTGCTACCCTCTGTACTTTCTCGACAAGTGTTATAAGTCCGTTAAGCGTTCCTATTATCAAATTAAGGTTAATATTCCTAAGATTCAGGCCAAAAACTTATTTGTTTTACCCTATAACCATATTTTCATTAAATTACCTCGTTTACTTAAGGCATCTGAACATAAATGTTATTTTTAAGTACGAGACTACAATTTATCGCATCCTTGTCAAAAATTCATCCCCCCCCCGACCTGGCATTGTTTATTCGATAGGCTGCAACAACGGCCAAAAATGTTATGATGGAAATACCGGGAAAGAAATAGATGTCAGGGTTAAGCAACATCAAGCCAATATACGTAATCACAGTGAAAAATCTGCGTTTTTCTACATATGTACAATCTTAACCATAGCATTAACTGGAACACTGCCAAACCAGTCATAAAATGCAGTAATTATATTTCGAGAAATATATTAGAATGAATCTCCATTAACGCGTTCCCAAATTTGAACCTTAGCCCTGGTTTGTTCATGCTAGACCCCATTATCACTACATACATAAAATCTCAAATAAAGTTGTTTCAGGATTTTGTAGCCCCTAATTAAGGTTCAGAGGTTGGTGGTATAATCCCTCCTTCCACTATTTAAGGCAATGTATGTCCAGCCTCCTGTTCATTCCTTGAAAAGGTCTTTAAGAATAAAGACGAAAGCGCTCGGAATCGTTTTTCACTTTTCCTTTGTGGGTGTATCTGCATATATATATATATATATATATATATATATATATATATATATATATATATATATATATATATATAAATATATATATAATGGTGCAGTTAGTATATAGAAAATATTAACAACTAACACTGGTTCGAGCCCCCTGGCTGAAGAGCGTCGTCCTCGCCAAGAAAGGTAGGAACCTGATTAATACAATTAATTTGGGGTGATTGTTAGAACAGCCCTTTGAAACCTACTTTTCCTGTCGATGACGATGCTCCTCCTCAAGGGGGTTCGAAGCAGTGTTGGTTGTTAATTTTTGCTATATACTTACCGCACCAATTGTCCCAAACCTTTCCATATATATCGAAATTGGTGTGTATATATATATATATATATATATATGTATATAACCTACAGGTATATACTGGTATTTTATTAATCTAAGATAACATGGTTGAACGTTGGTGTTTTATATGGTAAAATTCATGATATAATTTATATAAATAAACGCCAATTCCTTCCTGATTAGAAAAATATTCTGGTTTGAAAGTTCAGGTCTTCGATAATATTCGTGTTTAATCGAAATTGCTTTGTGATTATTATATTACATTGGTTGAAGTGGACGTAGCAATAACTTGGTCTTATCAATGTATACCTTTCATATCCTGTATTTTTGTAATTCTTATCAAAATAGTGATAAGTGATTCATTAATTATTTATTATTTTTATAAAATACAAATAGAATTTGACAAAAAAGAGACAGTTTTTAGTATTATCTTCAATTTTTACATTCCTTAAAATGTAAATGTTTTCCTACATGACCTGTTATTTAGTTTCTGCAAAATAATTGGCAAAATTGATATCTAGAATTCTATCGTCAATATCCTAAATAGGTATAACAAGATTTTTGACCAAATTTTTACTAACGTTTTTTTCCCATTTTTCAGAAATCATCATCACAACTTTCAAATAAGTATGTAGCCTTCAAGTGCTCAAAATCTACTTTGGAATGGCAAGGCCTCATAACTTTTGGCAAGGAATATATTTCCTCTAAAAATAGATCCGGAAAAAATTAAAATGCTTGTCAGTACAGTGATAAATACTATCAAGTTTTTGAAGAGACTGGTATACATCGGGATAGATAAGGGACGGCATAGAAATAACTCAAAGACAAGGGATAAGTTCAAAAGAGCTAAAACTCACCGAAACTCCCGTTTTATAACTTCAGAAATAGCTCAGCAATTAAACAGTGCCGACGGATGTCTCTGCCTCAACACTCAACACTGCAGCGCGGTTTAGATTACCTGTTTTTTTTCAGTTCAATGTCCTTCTAAAAGAGCAAAGAGGCTAAATCTGATAAAAGGTATATAAGTTTGGCGAACGGTCTGTGAATCGGTGTATTATCGCCTTGGAATATGGAACCACACTTGAGAAACAGCGTTTGTAATACAGGGTGAATTCTGTGTCCAAAAGTTGACAAATAATCCTTAAAAGAACATTCATTGCTATCATAAGCACAAGAGAATTACACGATATAGCCCCCTCCCCCCAAATCTCAGAGAACCGCTTCCCCTCTTCTCGGTCGGGGTCAGGCATCAACCAAAAGGATTCTTTGGGCGTCCTCCATACATACATAAATCCTCCCTGAACAAGAGAAAAGCGTGAATATGACTCGTCAGAGAAAATGAAATTCTTGTACAGGCCCATCGTCCAGTTATTGTGGTCTTTCAAAATATTGGGTTGAGGAATAAGTTCTTGCGGTTTTATCAAATTTATTCATTACCATTAACAATTTTAGAAAAACTTCCTTTTTAATTAATAACAATATGCAATTTAATCAATAATGTATTCTCCTTTGTTATTTACGACTTCTTCCCAACGTTCAACTAGTTTTTCGATGCCTCTGCCATAAAAATCTCTGGATTTTGACTCTAAGAATTCGTCTAACCAGGTTCTTAATTCTACATCAGTATTGAACGAAACGCCACGCAAATTGTTGGAGAGCGATCGGAACAGATGGAAATCCGATGGAGCCAAGTCTGGCAAATATGGAGGATGCAGCAGGAGTTCCCAATTAAGCGTTTAGATGGCGTCTTTTGTCATATTGTCAATGTGAGAACGAGCATTGTCGTGTTGCAGAAGGACTCCATAACGTCGATGAGGTCGCTTTTCACGAATAGCTTCGGCGAGTCGATACATTTGTCGAACGTAGAGTTCTGCATTGGCAATCTCGTCGTTCAAAGGAGCTCATAAAGAATGGTGCCTTCACAATCACACCCCACACATAGCATCGTCTTTCGTGGATGAAGTCCTTGCTTTAATCGCGGAAGTGGTTTTTTATTGGGGCTAAGCTATTGTTTCTGATGGTTCATGTTGACATAAACACACCACTTTTCGTCGCCAGTGATGATGCAGTGAAGAAATCTGTCCTTATATCCACGAGTAGCTTTGTGACGAGCAAGCAAACCTGCGGCAATCGTGGAGCGTTGAAGTTTGTTGCTTTCGCTCAAAGCGTGCGGAAACCATGCACCGAGTTTTTGAACTTTCCCCATTGAATCAAGGTGATTCACTACAGTTTTCTGATCACATGCCAATTGTACAGCCAATTCTCTAGTCGATTGACGAGAATTTTCATGAAGAAGGTCGTTCAATCGATCTTCATCCAACTTAATGGGGTGACCAGAACGTTCTTCGTCATTAAGATCGAAATGACCGTTTTTGAAAGGTGAAAACCACCATTGAGATGTCCTTTCTGATAAAGCATTTTCTCCGTATACAGCACAAATATTGCGACGAGCTTTGACTGCGTTTGCATTGTTTCCGTCTCGATTGAAAATGAATAACCACAAGTGTCGAAAATGCGCCTTTCTTTCAACTTGACATTCCATTTTGAGGGTACAGAACAAAAATTATATTAACACAACTTTTAAATAAACCGCAATGACTTATTACTCAACTTCAAGACGTAGCCTAAGCAAAAGCCTAATAGTCTACGCTGTTAAGAGACGTAGCCTAACCTTTGCAAATTTTGCTCTCATTATTTATTATTGTTTCTTAATATGTGCACAAATCACGTCAACAAAACTTAAATTAACACAACATCAAAAAAAAACGCAAGAACTTATTCCTCAACCTAATAAAAGGGTGAAGGAAAATGTTTATCTATCGTAATCCTTCCATGGTATCCATTTGCAGTGAGATCTCGATGAACTGTTTTGATTGATACTGGGTTGACCAAATATTGGTTTAGCTCTGGAGTCACTCATGTAGCTGTGATTCTGTGATTTATTGTCACATTCCATTTTGATGTTATGCGGTGTATGTCAATGAATTTCGCCTTTCATGGTGAGATACGCTTCCTAGATATAGTTTTTCTTTATTTTGGTATGCCATCATGACTTGGAAATCTGAAACGTCACTCATGTTTTGCATATACTGATGCACAGCTGAGTGAAAAAGTAAATGTCTTGGTTAATAAATTAAGTGCAGGAGTAACGGAGTGCATATGTAGCTGATTTAAGTACCATCGGGATTTTTTATTTAAATTTAAACCTCAAATCATAGTAGTCGAAATATAAGTTCTTTCCATATCTATCTACCTATATCTCACAATATCTCTTTCTATCCCGCTCTATCTTATCTCTCTCTATCTCTAAATCTCTGTATGTATCTATCACTCTCTATCTATGACTATATTTCTATCTCTATCTCACTGTACCTCTCTCTATCTCTCTACCTCTATTTCTAAATCTTTCTCTATCTATCTCTCTATCTCAAGCTCTCTATATATCTATATATACAGGGTGGGAATAAGTTAAGTGTGCAGTGTTCACCAGGATGGAGTCGAGCAAAATGCGCGATTGACCTATTCGCCCAAGTTGCTAATCACCATGGAAAATGAGCTTAACCTCTGTCCACGACCCGTCGGGTAGAAGAACCCCACCTTTAACCTGTCCTCCCCTACCCTAATTGAATTTAGTTCGCTTACACGCCTCCATTCTTTGTTTGTTAGTAAGTTTCTAACAAAATATTGTAATATATAAACCCATTTCTTGTAACATTTGTCCACTCTGGCTCTGAAGATGATACGTGCCGTAACGAAGCGCGTCAGGTGAATAAAGTATTGTGGAAAAGTAGATTAATTTACTACTATCTTTCATAGGATTGAAACCATAAGTTTTCAATAAAGTCCGGAGAGTTTATTCACGAGTTGAACCAAGAGGAGAAGGCGAATATAATACAAATAAGAAGATTAAAGAGAACTTTAATGCAAAATTATCCGTCGCTTTTAACAAAACCTGTCATGATGAATATATATATATATATATATATATATATATATATATATATATATATATATATATATATATATATATATATATATGTATATATGTATATACACAAAGAAAGCAACTACAGGATCTGCGGGTGATATCACCCGCAGATCCTGTAGTTGCTTTCTTTGCATGTGACCTGGCCAGTGAGCCTTTAAATTGTGAGCGGGTAAGAGGATGTGGTATAAAAATTCCTTGGAAGTTCCTAGCTTATGGAGATACTGGGTTTGATGGGGTAACGCTTTGGGTGAAATATAGTTACTGTGCCTGGTAGCTTAGCGGTAAAGCATCTGACCGGCAATCAGCAGACCCGGGTTCGATTCCCGGCCAGGAATTCAAAACTTTTTTCCCCTGGCGTTATTTCTGTCTTCTCGGTAAAGGATCGCCTTCACTGTTCCTCCCTTTGATTCTGGATTCTTCTAATGTCCCTCTCTCTTGCCTTTAAAAAAAACTCCGGTTTCTTGTCTCATTTGCTCATTCACGTCCAATTCTTATTTTCTCTTGTACTCTCTCTCTCTCTCTCTCTCTCTCTCTCTATATATATATATATATATATATATATATATATATATATATATATATATATATATATATATATGGATTCAAGTGATCCGTTCTTTATAGTCCGGAGTTTCAATATATATAAGAGAACCAGGGAGCTGAAAAGAAATTTCCTTGCTTTAGACTCTACAAGAAGAGCCTACAATCAAAGCAATTTTACAAAAAATGGCGGGGTAGGCTTTTGAATGAAGAACTTAATTTTAAAAATACTTATTTATTTAAACTCTCCACTATTGTCTCTATGCATTTAAATCAATATGAAAATTGAGTTAACTAACATTGAATTAATTCTTGTTAACGGAAATGCAAAGGAGACTATCTCACGGTACATCGCCAACGTATCGAACATTCAGAAACGTAAACGAGCCCGCTTAGGAATTCCTAATAGTTCAAACCCTCGCGATCCTTCCCGTGTAATATTTAACTTCTCTTCGAAATCTCTTTTCCCCTCGTCTCAATATACTCCTAGCATTTGGCCTTGAATTTGCTCTTCCCATTTGTAAACTCAATTTCCATAAATACTTTCTCGCCTTTGAGAAACTTACGGCTTCCCTCAAGAACATTGCTCACAATAATAATATAGGCAACTTTGAGCACATAAAAAGCTCCATCCAATCCATTACATTCAAGTACTTTATAACATCAAACCCTTTAAATTTTTTAGCACAGTTATTAAAAGAACAGATATAAAAGATCTAAAAAAGTTAGCTCAAGACAAGTCTTTAGTAATTTGCCGACCCGACAAAGGTAATGGTGTGGTAATTTTGAATAAAGTTGACTACATCTCAAAAATGCACACTATCCTTTCCGATGTTATAAAATTTGTTAAAGTCAAATCATCTATTAAACATATAATGTATAAAACTGGGGATAAAATTAACCGTGTACTATCCAAATTTAAGAAGTTAAAGCTTGTTGATCCGCAGACAGAATCTCTTCTTTTTGCTTCAGGTTCCGCCCCAGGTATTTTGTATGGCCCACCGAAAATACACAAACCATCTAATCCATTGCGACCCATTTTTTTCTGCTATAAACACACCATCCTATACCCTTGCAAAATATTTGGTACCTCTTCTTTCTTCCCTAACAACAAATAAATACACTCTCCGTAATTACTATGACTTACTTGACCAAATCTCCAGCCTTCCTATTCCTCATAAGTATACCATGGCAAGCTTTGACATTATAAATCTATTCACAAACATTCCATTACAAGAAACAATCGACATCATTTTACACAAAATTTTCACTTCTTCTCAACATTTTCTACAATTTGACCAATCACAATTTCGTTCTCTTCTTGATTTATCCGTTTCCAATTCCAATTTACTCTTTAATAACGAACTTTACCTTCAAAAAGAAGGGGTCGGGATGGGACTTCCGTTAGGTCCAACTTTTGCCAATATCTTCCTCTGTTTCTATGAAGCCTCTTGGCTCCAAGCTTGCCCCAAAGAATTCGCCCCAGTATTTTATAGGCAATTTATTGACAACTGCATAATTTTGTTTCGTAAAGAACAACATGCATCTAAATTTCTTGAATTCCTTAACAAGCAGCACCCTAAAATACAATTAACAATTGACATAGAAAACAATGGTTGCCTGTCTTATTTAGACATCAAGTTAGCCCGCACCCCCACCGGATTATCTACAAGTGTATTTCGCAAAGCCACTTGGACTGGCCTATCAACAAGCTTATTTAGCTTTATTCCACGTTCTTTTAAAACTAATACTATTGACACCCTGCTACATAGAGCATTTAAAATATGCTCTAATTACAAACTATTACGTGAGAAATTTTTTCAAGACAACGGATTTCCAACCTTTTTTATGGAAAACCGCATAAGGAAATGTCTTGATCATTTTCTTAATCCGACTGAAGATAAAGCCACCGTTAATAAACTCTTACACTTCTGGTCGGTGCCCTTCTTTGGCCCAAAACATCAAAGATGACTGTTGAAATATGCTCGATTATCAAAAAAAATCTTTACTTTTTGGACCTCAAAATAATCACCCCAAACCACTATACAATAGGCTCGCTCTTTCGTTATAAAGATCGCCTTCCTGATGCGTGTCGTTCATCTCTCATATATAATTAATTGTGTCCATCGTGCGATGCGACCTATATTGGCTCCACCAGCCGAACTCTCCATTCATGAGTTGAACAGCACGCCGGGAGGTCCTGACGTACGGGTTGGCCAAACCTGACTATTCTATCATCCGACTTCACGCCAATTCTTGCAATTTACAGGTAAAACTCGAAGACTTTTCAATAGTCTCTACAGCTAATACCCTCTCTGATTTACGAATCCTTGAATCCATATATATTTTAGATAGTAAACCCACACTTAACGACCAAACTTCGTCTTTCCCATTACATATTGCACGTTAGATGATTCCCTTACTTTATCACCTTCATGTTAGTATAAATTAATGTTTCCCTTACTTTGCCACTTCCATGTTAATTTGTGTAATGTTGCTATTACCAATGCAATTCCATCAATTATAGTTGTGGTATCATGACTTATACAAAAAAGTGACATGTTAGACCATTCCCCTTATGTTACCTATCCAATGTCAATTAGAATTACTTTGTATTTATAATAAATATAATTCCAGTACCCAGAAGATGAGGCTGGCCCTCGAAACGTTGGTTGAAATTAAATGAAGAAAAAAAAAGAAAAGAAAAATGCATTTCTTTTCTGCTGCCCTGGTTCTCTTATATATATATATATATATATATATATATATATATATATATATATATATATATATATATATATATATATATATATATATATATATATATATATATATATATATAATGGAATGGAAGATATCGCATTTGAATCAAGATTTTATTTATAACTATCGGACTAGTTTTGGCAAGATGCCATTTTCAACTAATAATGAAGAAACTAGGCAAGGAGCACATTATATTTAAAGTAAGACACATCCTAAATAAAATGAAACAGCATGGAACAATCTGGAGAGTTGCTAATCCTCGAGACGCATTACGTCCGGGGCCTTATAAATACGATTAGCGACTCTATTCATTATATATTTTTTTAAATTTGTATTGCCCTTCAGATAAATTGAAATTATCAACCTTGTTGATGATTATGATGGATTCTGCAATTCTCCTTTCAATATAACTGTTTGATTTATAAATGATTTTTGCATGGTTAAAATCAATTCTATGGTCGTGCTTTTTCATGTGCGTAAAGAGACTTGAAGAGTTCGTACATCTTCTGATATCAGCTAAATGTTCTTTCATCCTCTTATTAAAGTTTCCTGATTCTGCGATGTATGTTAATTTACAATTATAGCATGGTATACTGTAAACTTCAGCATCAAGATTGATTGGGCGCAGTCTATTCAAGGATTTTTGAATGGTATTAGAATATTTAAATGTGATATTTATATTATTTCCGTTCGCATATGATTTTAAGGAGCCAAGGCTGGAGCGCATGGGAAACTAATACATTTTTTTTTAAATCGTTCCTTCGTGGCTTAGAGGTGGCATAAAAGTTTTATCGTGCTTTGGAATGGCATCTATTTATGAGGTGACTTGGATATTTTAGTTAAATGAAATTGCAGATAAGGTGGTTAATTTCATCCTGAAGGAAGATTGGGTCGCACGTTCTATAGGCCCGGAGAAAGAGGGAAGAAATAACAGATATCTTAACGGATTTGTCATGCAGTGAGAAAAAATGTATGTAAGGATTTGAATTTGTAGGCTTTCGATAGACTGAACACTGAATTTAATTATTTAAACGGTTTCTAGACGTAAATATTCCGCCCTTTTGGTCTTTCAAACCACTTTTTTCAACCTCCATTCATAAGGGTTTTAATAATTTGCTTAGACACCACCTTGCTCACCGTAAAAAGAAAGAAAATACATAAATGCACTAAAAAAATTTTAAAAGTTCAAAAGATTTTTATTTTTGTAATTACTAATAAATAACCGGCATTATAAATTATTTAAATACGCAATTTTTTAAATGCCTTAAATTATTGCCTTTCAAACCCCTTTTTTCAACCCCCTTTCATAAGGTTTTAACTCTTTATTTAAACTTCACTGTTGATCTCATAAAGAAGAAATAAAAAAACAAATACACTAAAAATTTAATAATAATAGACCTTGAGACGGTCTACAGCCAGCTCACGTTTCCCTGTACATCTAAACCCAGAGAAACCCATTTTAAGAATCCCATTCTAAAAATATAGAGTTAGAGAATATACACAGCCTAACCAAAATAAAGGTCGTTCAGTATAATAATTATTTAATAATCTATTGGATCTCTTCTCTATAGAATTACAGCTCTCATCTTATCTGGCATTGATCTACAAGATTTTGCATCTTCTGTAGCTTCAATTTCGGCCACAATTCCAGCAACCGTAGACCCAACTCATTCATTGATGATGGAAGAGGAGATGAGGCAGGTCGGTCTCTATCAAGCTCATCCCATAGATTCTCTTTGGGATTTAAATCACGGGGCTGTGGTGGCCATTCAATATGCCCAAATGATCCCTCATGATGGGGGAACCAATCTTTAACGATTTTAGACCAGTGGATGCGCGCGTTATCGTCCTGAAACATTCCATTGCCATTAGGTAAAAAGAAGTCCATTGAGGAGTAACTTGATCGTACAGGACCTGCAAATACTCGCGGGACTTCACCTTCTTGCTGCAGAGGGTTGCAGATCCATTTCCTGCCCAGGCAAAACAACCCCCGACCGTCACACTCCCTTCAGATACCTACACAGAGGGGACGATGCATGATGGGTCCAATGCTTCATGAAGTTCTAGCCATAATCTAATGCACGCATCAGTCTGAAAGCGGGTAAATCTAAATTGATCGGACCGCATGACACGTTTCCAATCCTCTACACTCCAGTTTTTATGTTCTTTGGCGAACTGAACCCCTTTTTTTTATTTTTTGCAGTCACAAGTGGCTTCCTGATTGAGGCGCAGCTGCGTACATGCATTTTTTTCAGTTCACGACACATTGTTCTCGTTGAATTCTTTTTTGAACCTTTACATAACATGTGGTTAGCTGCTGCGACGAGCAACGCCGATTTTTCTTGACCAAACGCTTTAAGTTGCGCCTGTCTCTTTCGTCAAGAATTTGATGCCGACCACATTTGCTACGAGATGAACCAGCTTCGCTATCTTGTTTCCCCCATGCAATTGTTCTCTGTATAGTCCTCATGCCTATACCTGTTACTGTAGAGATATCATGTGTTGATTTGCCACAATCAGGGAAGGTGACTACGCGTCCTTTATCAAATAGTGTAATGTCTTTTCCACTCGTCTTCACTCTTGCAGCTTCTGGAAAAATTAGGGCAGTTATAACATCTATACCAGGTGGTTGCTACATCAGAGACACTACTGAATGTTGCTATATATATATATATATTTACTCTAAACTAAAGGATTCTGAAACAATACTTTGATCAACTGAACAAAATGTCAGTATTAGTTGTCAGTTGGCTACAATACACAACTCTAAGAGGGTTACACTCCCTTGTGAAAAATTTGTTTTACATTAGTCCTGGTATTGTTGGCATCTCCTAAAGACGCGGCCGCAACGTGTCACCATGCCGGATGTCTGGCTACAGTCAAGGGGACACAAATTGGTGGCATTGGCAGTTAATTGAGGCGAGGCACTATCGTGAGCGAAGTTGTGTGGTGCTGGAACCACATTATGGAATCACATCTGACTCAAAACCACCCCCTCAAAGACGAGCATTTTGAAGTCTTATGGAGTTATATAATTGGTTCACAGTAAATCGGTCTTCACAGTTCTTTACTGAACGAAGGCATTTTTAGACTACCATTAACCGTTACCTCCTTTACCCGGTAGCGACATGCCAATAGCAAATATATTTCGCCCAAGAATTCAAAACAATAAAATCTTTATCTAATTTCAACGCCTCTTATGTTTGTTTGTGCTTGAACGTAAAATGTCTCTAAAAATCTATTTGATGCTGATTGGTCAATTTATATATATGTAAAATATAAAAAAAAAATTAATGCTGAATGAATAAACTAAAAATAATATTGTCATTAAAAATCTGCTTAATACTGATTGGCTAAATTTTGTATAGCTTATGTTACATATAATAACTATATATAAAGCAGCATTTTGGTAAAAAAAATAGACGGCGGACTCTAATGCTCCAAGAGTACCGCTAAGAAATGTGAGTGGCTTGGAGAAACCGGATAAGGGGGCGGTATACGAAACCTTATTCGGAAAACTAAACGTTGCTATTTTTCCGCCTGCCCGATGCACCGACAGGTTATGTCGCTATATGCGAAAAGGAAAAAGACGTAGAGAAACTCACCCTAGAAGAAGCGGTGGAAATCCTGAGGGGAGTAAACATCCAACCCACTACCCTTCCCCAGATCCAGGCACACAGAAGTGTGGTCTGCAGAAAGTTGGATCCCTGGATAGGCCAACATTCTAAGGAGGAAATAAAAGCAGAGATTATGAGAAACCAGCAGTGGGCAAGGATAACAGAAGTGGTGAAATTCAAAAACCTACGTGACGACACAGACTACAGCCATGTATTTAAAATCGTCTTCAGTGATACCACTATGGCAGCTCGGGCGAAGGAAAGTGGATTGTTGCTCTTCAACGCGAAGATAAGCGGAGAACAGATTGAGAGGGAAGAATATACTCCAATTCAAATCTACTTCAGATGCTTCAAGCTTGAAGTGACGGCACAAAAGACTGCAAGGAGCAGGAGATTACCTGCTTCAGAGGCAGAACCAAAGGACACGGCTGGCGGAAATGCCTGGCAACCGAGGAAAGGTGCCCGAACTGTGGCCTAAAACACGAGGCTATGGCCATGTCATGCCTAAAGAAAAAGGAAATGGTGAAAAGGAAAGTGGAAGAAAGAAAGGCAGCGGGTATATATAAGGAGAGCTAACACCTCCTATGCTCAAGCAGCCAGAGCCCTCCCCGCAAGGACAGTCGAAAGTGCCCCAGCCACAAAGACATATCTCAACGTTGGGAACAAAATTTCGACTAAAATCCTTACGTGCATCATGTATGCGCACGTCAGAAACCTGATTAACCCGGGATACTTCTCGAACGAGCTGAACACCATGCTCAAGAAAAATGGTCTAGAAGAAATGTGGTTCCCGGACAACCATCCATCGGGGGATGTCCTGCAACTACAGTACGAACCCGAAGAAGAAGCCCCAGCAACACCCTTCCCACCAACAGAAGCCAGAACAGACACAACAGAAATTACTGAGAGACCCCAAGCCACCCACAAACTAAGAGCAGAGACCCGAGGATAGAAGCCCAAAGGAAAAGGGAAATGCAGGCGAAGAAAGCGGAAAAAAACATTAAACAAGCTGTAGGAAATCTCACTAGCTCCGCTTCTTCGTCGAAAGATGAGGAAAAAGAACAGGCTCAACCCCCAAAACATACCAAGAGAGCGAGAAGCGCTAGCAGGAGAAAGGCTCCCCAATTGCCCAAGAATTTAGATGGAGAAGATCTTAACATGCTCTTCTACAAGACCAAGCAAACCCCATTTCCAGCAGACCCCACCATCAAGGGGATAGTTGAAGGGTTAAAAACAGGGCAACTAAAATGGAGCTATGACGCACAGTTGCAAGAGGCAACAGTAGACGAGGCGCTCATGGCGGCGAAAATTAAACTACATACGGACTCCTGCCTCAGCATAAGTGAAGCAGAGTTTAGTAAAATTCGAAATGGAAGAAAGAGAAGAGACAAAAAGTAAAGGAGAACACTCTCATACTCACATAGAAAACAAGAACACTGAACAAACAAAACATGGAAAACACCAGCAACAAGTTAAAAATACTCACACTTAACGCCAACGGTTGGGAAGGCAAATCCATCCAATACGGAAACATATTCCGCATGGTGGATCCCGACCTGATCCTTATATCTGAACACGGTGTAAACACTGAAACAACCACAATTAAAATACCATACTACACTGATCACGAAAAACCACACACAGGAAAGGTACGAAGGCGCAGCCATCGCGATACGAAAAAACATTAAACACAAACTTTCAGACTTAGAGGAGTCTTTTGTGGCTGTCGAAATCCCAACCCTAGTAGGAGCCCTAACTTTGGCAGCGGCCTACCAGCCGCCACGCCGAGAATATCTGCCCGTTTCCAATCTATTTAACATCTTTGGGCGAGAAAAAATGGCATTGCTAGGTAGAGACCTAACGCCCGTTGCGGAGCTTCTGGTTACGGTCGCACCAACCAGAGGGGAAGGAACCTGGAACTATTGATCGAAAGAGATAGACTCCAGAGAGTAGGACCAGATTTCCTGACTTACCTAACGCAACCTTTGACAACCAAACCGGACATAGTATTGGCAAGCCGCAACTTTCCCTTTAACATCAGCAACCAGCCCGGACCTGTAGTACCAAGCGAACATATCCCTATCCTAACAACTATCTCGCTGGCACCGATTTTCATGCCAGTCCCACTTAGGAAGAGTTATGCGAAAGCTAACTTGGAGTTATATAGAAAGATACTCGGCGAATACCAACCAGCCGACCTGAGAGACGCCAATCTCGAAGAGGTGGACGAGGAGATAAACACCATCACTAATCTCTTCGTCCAAGCCGACGAGAGATGCATCCCCAGGATCTTCTATAAAATGCTCCCACAACCTAGGTGGACGAACGAGATGAAGGATAACGCTCGGGAACATAGGGAAATCTTCGAAGAGATAGGCATGACAGGCCCAAATAGGGAAAGGACAGCCAGAATGAGACAACTGAACGAGGAACTAAAACACTCAATCACAGAAAAACAAAAGGAAATCTGGAATGACATCATAGGTAGGCTGGACGGGGAGGTCAGTCCAGTAAGTTTTTGGAATACAATCCGAAGACTTAGAGGACTGCCCACCAAAGCCAGAATAAAAATAAAAGATGGAGAGGAAATTATTGAGGATCCAGAGTCTCTGGAAAAAAATTCAGGGTGCACTGGAAAAAGATTTTCGCTATTACCCCTGAGGAGAACGACGACTTCGACCAGGAATTCGAAGACCAACTACTCGAGGAACTCGGCACAGTGATTCATAGAACCCACCCCCACCAACAAGTATCTCAGGACAGAGAGATGGTTGGCCACGGTTGCCCAATAACCTTCGAAGAGACCATGAAGACCATAAGGTCCTTCAAGCAAAGGGCACCAGGCTGGTCTGGGATGACGAAAAACAACCTCGTGAATGCCCCGAGGCAAATCATTCAGAGACTGGTTAACACCATGAATGCTGCCCTGAATACAGGTTATTTTCCGGACGGGTACAAGATAGCTAAATTCATCTTCATCCCGAAAGGAAATAAGCCACCAGACCAGGTGGCAAACTATCACCCAATCTCTCTTCTGTAGATGCTCGGCAAGATCTCTGAAAAGATCATAGCAAATAGGCTACAAGCTCAACTGAGCGAGTTAGGAGCGCACAACCCCCAGCAACATGGGCTTCGCCAAAAAAGGGGCACCGATACAGCACTAGCGCCCCTGACAGAAAAAAAATCGCCTATTGCCGTGCGAATAAGTTCTATGTAGACATAGAACCTACATGAAAATAAACCAATACATAGTAGACACTACATACAATGAATAAGTAAAGGAAATTTTAAAAAGTAAAAAGACTGCGATGCCCTCCTACTAGGGCAAAACCCCCTTCCCACTTTAAAATTTTCACCACTTTTATCTACTACTATCCCAATATTTTCTAAGAGTGAATATAACATCGGAAGATAGAGATTTATTCAGTCTGTACGCTTGCTCTCTCGCTGCGAACTGGTAAAGGCTATCACAGGTAAAGGAGGAAAGGTTTTAGGAAGGACCTAGAGAAAACGCCTTCTCAAGAAAACCCCTAAGAAGAAATATATGCGCTCCTGGGGCTGATTGGAGATTTCTCCTGTTCCTCTTGAGCGAATTAGCCCCCCCCCCCTCCCCCAAGGGGTTGCTCTTCCTTATTCTAAATTCTTGGCTCTTTTTTCATACTTTTTACCTCAAACTTACTTTTCACTAGCACTACTTAACTTGATCACCGGCAAGATCTGAGTTGCAGTTGGTAGTAAGGTATAGTTAACCCCTGCAGGAGACCCTCTTAAGGGGTCAGAAAGGGGGGCCGATTCTCTGTCACGAGCAAGAACCCAACTGTGGACCGCTGTTAGGGCTAGGCCCAGATAGGTACGGTTGACCAAGGAGAGTTCGAAAATTGGAAGGTAGGCAAGATAGAAATAGGACAGATACAGGGGCTCCTCCTACTAGTGGAGACTGGGTACGACTCTACAGCTGAAGATCGACAGAAGAACCCCTCTCCTCGGATAGTGGACGACTCCCGGGAAGATGGACCCATGGACCCACCGGACTTCAAAAGGCTTCCCCTTAAACTCATACTCAACGGAAGGAAAAGATTACCACAAGAAGGAGTGCATTGCATACTTATAGATCTGGAGATACCACTAATCAAATGCATTGAGACATCAACTTGATTCACAATTATTTGTTCCCAAAATAAAGACGCAGAGCAGCTACTTTCATCTGCTGGGGGCATTACGCTAAGGAAGTTGTACTTGGAAGCTAGAGTATCAGCACAAATTACGGCTAACAGAAGTGTCATCTGCGGAAAAATCGAGTCCTGGGTAGGAGAGCACTTATGCCAAAAAATAAGAGAAGAACTTCAGGAGAGACAGAAGTGGCTCAAAATTGCAGAGGTGGTCAAATTTAAAGATCACACTCACGTTTTCAAGGTCATTTGTGAATCTACCAAAATGGCTTCAAGGATCATAGAACACGGACTTCTCGCTTTCAACATGAGAATCCCATCCGCCCACATACAAAGAAACATCTTCACAAGCATACATACATACTTTAGATGTTATGCTTTGGAATAACATACGACGCAAAATTGCCCCCCCAAAAACTTAATCATCTGTTCTGAGTGTGGAACTGAAGGCCATTCTTGGCGTTACTGCAACAACACAGTTAAAAAAGATGCATTAACTGCCAAAGAGGACACAAAACTATGGCCATTATCTGTCCCAAAAGAAGAGAAATTATAAAGAGAAAAGAAATAATACTAACGTAAATAAAATCTCATACGCATCAATGGCAAAAAGTGACCGCAAGACCCGGCAACACAAATAAACTTAGATGGTACTCTCAACGTAAAAATACTTACTTGTATATTACATTTCCACGTGACGAACATAGCTAACCCTGGAAATTATGCAACAACAGTCAATAGCATGTTACAGGAAAACGGGCTCCAACCAATGGAATTCCCCAAAGAAGTCGACTCATCGGCCATTTTCAGAATCAAAGTCACAGAAAAGACAAAACATGAGTTAATCGAAGAGGCGAAAGGAAACCAACAGGCAGAAGAATCAGAAGAGGGCACAATCAGCGAAGACTCAGAGACTGAAATTCCTCCGACGACACAGAGCAAGAGTGCACAAGGGTTACTCGCAGGAAAGCCCAAAGAACTAACAGATCTAAATCCGCAAGTAAAAGGGGTTCATCACCCAGAGATGAACTACCAGAAGGACCCTCGAATGCAGTCAGCAGAGGGGGAACCCAGGAGAAACGAAAAAAAAAACAGAAAAAGAAGAAGAAACACCGATAACTTAACAGATATGACAAACTAAACGGAAAACAAATAAACGAACGGAAATAGACAATTGGATTATGGATATTAGGAAACTAAAATACTACAAATTAACACATGCGGATGGAAAGACAAGGAAATTATGAACGGAAACTTTTTCAGAAAGATTGACCCAGATGTTATACTAATATGAGAACATGGAAGAAACACAGAAAACGAGAAATTAAAGATATGGAACTATAATGTTATTAATTAACACAAATCCTTCAGGAGAAACACATGACGGAGCGGCAATAGCTGTCAAACAAGGATTGCAGTACAAAACAATACAAGGATTATTAGATGCATATTTGGCTATAGAAATTAAAATGGAATTAAGCAACACGATTGTCGCAACTGGATACCAGCCACCCAGGTGCCCTCAATTACCGGTACAAAACTTTACGAAACTCTTCAACTATAGTATACTAGCCATTTTGATAGGTGATTTAAACGCCCATTGCGGGGCTTCTGGGTACAGAAATACAAACAGAGTTGGAAGACAACTTAACACACTTATCAATAGACGTATACTGCAAAGACTGGGACCCAATTTACCTACATACTTACAAAGAGAACACGCATCAAAACCGGACATCTGCATGGCTAACTTCAATCTGCCCTTTAACTATTTTTTTGGAACCAGTGGATGTTCCTTGCAGTGCCTACACTGCGACTCTAATGCACATAAACAAGAATCCTATACAAATCCCTTCGAAGAAATAGGAGGCATACCATAGAGCGGATTGGGACAAGTACAAAGAATTACTTCAAACGTACGTGCCCAGCCCGCTCGGGGCAGCCACTCTAGAGGAAATCGACGGGGAGTTGGATAGGATCAGAGAAGAAATTAAATGGGCAGAGAAGGGGGCCGTCCCCATTAACTCGTTCCAAACTATTAAACAACTTAGGTGGACAACTGAAATGGTGGCTTTGAGCGAGGAGATCGGCCGGGTGGCAGAAAGTATAAGCAGATTCGTAACATCACTGAAAGTATACAACGCACTCAGGAGACAGAAAAGAGAGCTAATAGCACTAATTTATGAAAAACAGAAAGAGAAATGGGATCAGCACATCGAGAAAATAGATGTGAAAACATCTCCATGGGAATTTTGGAAACATATCAACAGATTAAAGACACGGACAACAAGGGATGAAATGAAAATTAAGGATGCAGGGAACAACATTTTAGAAGATGAGAAAGAAATAGAGGCCTTATTTAAAATTATTCAAAATTAGCGAAGAAGAGAATGAGGACTATGAGATTGAATTCAAACATCAGATCGTGGACGAACTCAATGGGGGGATCGAAAGAACATACCCCTTCCACTTTGCCGAGGAAAGGAGAAACAACAACGACGGAATAGACGCAATCATTACATCTGAGGAATTAAAAGAAACCATAAAGAACTTCTGACAGAGAGCCCCAGGCAGATCGGGACTCACCAGATTAAATTATGTCAAAGCATCCCCGAACATACTGGAGGGAGTGAGAAACGTCTTTAATGCGTGTTTGAACACAGGATACTTTCCTGATGAACTGAAAGTGGCGAAGATAATATTCATACCCAAGGCGGGAAAACCCCCAAGATCAAGTGGGTAAGGTATTGGAAAAAATAATAAATAACAAACTGTCCAAATTCCTCGATGATAATGGCCGAAGAAACAGCTGCCAATTTGGCTTCAGGAAAAACAGAAGCACGCAGATAGCCCTTGCAGTCATCATTGAAAAGATAGTGAAAGCAAAGAGAGAAAAAATGAGCGTAGACATCGCATGCCGGGACGTGTCCAAGGCATTCGACAAAGTATGGCAGAGGGGCACACAACTCAAGATACTCGTACTCAGATTAGGAATGAACAACAAGATCGAAAGGATTTTATGTGATTATGTAATGTAGAGACATGCTTATGTGGAAATAAGACGACATCAGGGAGAAATATTCGAGCTCACTGCGGGTTTGCCCCAAGGCGAATGTCTGTGTCCGTCTCTCCATTCAATCTACACAGCAGATATACCACCACCAAGAAATGAAGGCTGCTTGAACATCCAATTTGCCGACGACGTCACTCAAATCATAGTTAGCCGCTACAGGAACGGCCCAATGAATGCTAGGATGACTGTAGAAGAGATAAGAAGCATTAATAGATACGAAGAAACAAGGAAAATTAAAACCAACAGGGATAAATTAAAAAGGGTACCCGTGTACAGGAGGAGCATCTCAGATGTATATGTAGAAGGGCAGCGCTACATATACGACAAAGAATGTAAGGTGCTTGGACAAATCATTAGGAAATCAGGTTATAAAAAGCACGTAACTCAGAGGGTAAATCGAGGGAAGAGTGGCGTGGTATTACTGCACAAGTTATTTAACCTAAGCATGAAAAACAAGAGAAAAATTTATCAAGCCATAGTACAGTCCGCGATTATTTATCTAATAATCGCCATGTACACGATCTCGAGAAGTAACCTGTCCTAGAATGGACTCTCGACGATATACCATATATAACTATTCGTTGAGGGAACTTCTTTAATTATCTTTAGAGTGCGTGGATGTCAAGCGGGCCGATATTATGTATCTTCGATATGCTTAAGAAGTGGAACTGAGCTCAAGGATAATAATATTGCTATCATTAATAAAATAGAGTTTTATTAATAATAACTATCAACAATACACAAAACGGAAAATATTGACATAAACAGAGAATGGAAAGGGTCGTGGGGGCTCGGGCTAATCCGAGGGATTAAAAGATTTAAAAAGGTAAAACAAATATAACGTTAAAGAGATGGGATGGTTCGCTAAACCATTTAGAGCACAGGATAGAATTGACAAAAGGTTAAATACTCAAAGGTAACGTTCGGCTTACGTAATTTTATACTAATGGTGCAGGGGAAGTCAACGTGAAGGAATTTTCGGTCCGCTGGTGAATTCCAGCCGAAAGGGGGGAATAAAAGGATCCTGACGTGGCGTCTTGGGAATGAGAACCGTTTCTCGACGAACGGCTTGAAGAACAATGGCTGTTCTACGTTGTTCTCTTCTGAACAACAGGGGGTGGGGGGAGAACCGTCTCTTGTCTACGGGCTCAAGAACAATGGCTGTTCTAATGTTGTTCTCTTCTGAACAACAAGGGGGAAGGGTGAGAACCGTTTCTTGGCGAACGGGCTCGAACGAACAATGGCTGTTCTAATGTTGTTCTCTTCTGAACATCAAGGGGGGAGGGTGAGAACCGTTTCTTGGCGAACGGGCTCAAAAGAACAATGGCTGTTCTAACGTTGTTCTCTTCTGAACAACAAGGGGGAAGGGTGAGAACCGTTTCTTGGCGAAGGACTCAAAAGAACAATGGCTGTTCTACGTTGTTCTCTTCTGAACAACAGGAGAAGGGGTGAGAACTGTTTCTTGTCAACGGGCTCGAACGAACAATGGCTGTTCTAACGTTGTTCTCTTTCTGAACAACAAGGGGGAAGCCTTGTGGACTTGGCGTCACGAAAGGCTCGAACCTTGGCACTCAAGGGATATTGTCCTTCTTCTGGACAAGTGATGGTGAATCTCGAGGTCGAGTTCCCTTGGCGCACAAAGTGAGATAGGGTCGTGATGATTTTTCGTGACGAAAATCTGGATCTCCAATCTGATCTTAGTGGTAAAGTTTCCATCTAAATAGTCGAGACACTCCCTTGGCGTGGGGGACAATGGAGTGGGAGCTTCGAGGGAATGCACAGCCGAGCCTGGGAACAATGCCTTATCTGCCCATAAGCCTAACTCAATCTGGCGAGGTCGGCGTATGGGGGCGAACGGGGGGAAGATAAACCTCCTTGTTTAAACATTGACGCAGGGGGCTGCGATAAGATGCCAAGCTTCAAAGCGAAGATGCACGTGGGAGCATCGTGGTTTTTAAATAACATGGGATAGGGGTTGAAATTAACGCGGCCTAAACCCGTTCTATCACATAACCTATTAAGACTCTAAATGTCCAAAACAAAGCTATCTACTTAATAACAAACACCAGAAGAGGAGAAAGAAAAAGACTACAAGACCTGCACAGGGAGGCAAGAATAAAACCACTTAACAGAATAATTGCAAAAAGAGCAAGGCAAGTGTTAGAAAAGTAGGAGTTGAATTAACCAACCAAATTGCTCAGAGAGAAGGGTGGAGATCACACAGATTATTCCCAAGTTTCCCAAGGATAGATAAGGAAGGAGAAGAAGACAAAGAAAAAATCTCTACACCTAGAGAAAGAGAATAATACTCGACGACGACTAAGAGTAATTAATTAACCGAAGCAACACCAGAGAATAGCATATAGTCAATTATAACTAGGATAGGAATACGAAAGGATAGATAGAGAGATTGAAACCTACACCAGTTTTTAGTAATAATATTTGCTAATAACGGTTTGAACGCCTCATAAATACCAATATTACTTTCTAACTTTACTACGCTAGCTATACTACCTAAAATGGACAGAGATAAGTCTGACCTCTAGGCAACCAGCATCTCTTTGCAAACCTCTTACTTGCTTCAACCTTCAGCATCTATTCGGTTTTTTTTCACAGTGATACGTGAACAGGGGTCACGATAAACTGCAAGGTTATAGTTAGAGACAAGCGACACATCGTGGTTCGCATTCCACGTTAAGCTGTAGGTCGCATGACTAACTAAGTTCACTTTTGTCTCCTACTATTTTCTTCGCTGTCCTATCCTAAAACCTTCTTCTTCCTCTCCCTCTCACTCCTAGCCGCCGTACTCACAGTGCTTGGAGCCTACTTTGGCCCTAGACAGTGTGACTATGGGGGTCTATAAAGAAGTACCGGGCCTCCTCCCCTCCCTCCTTGGCCGCTCTATGAGCGCCAAGGGGGGCGGAAGAGCTGTTCTTTGTCTCCAACTTCTCTTTTCATTTCATTTCATTTAAAAGGATAAATAGTATTAGCAGTCATTATTCAAGAAGCAAGAAGTAATCCTTACCATTCGCCTTTTCAAGACCTGTTCCCGAAATTTACGACGGAATAAAGAATCCACCTGAATATTTTCCTTTATCCTAAGGAAGTTTGTTTGATCACTTAACCCAACCTGCTACACGAGAAGAGCTTCCCTTTACGCACTTTACATAAAAGAGGCATATATCGTCTGCATAGCCATACCATAGGTGGACGGACCGAAGGTGATCTGTCTTGTACTTCCTTTCAAGCTAGGTGTCTGGTGAGAGCTGGATGTTTTTATTCTAGCTCTCGTTGAATGGAAGACTTGTTAGTGAAGAGATTTGTATTTGACTGACCACCGCTGACGACGAAGGTTCCTGCAACAAAAGAGGAGCGGCAGCAAATGGGAAGGAGAAATGGGCGTAGTATAGTTAATTGGTGGAAGTTTTAAGAAACGAGTATTGGTAATCACTCAAAAATTTAGCGTTATAGTGGAAGTAGAAGGAGAGGATGGCTTCTCAGTGTGAACAGTATCTATATAAGAACACAGGCTTCAGGCGATCCAAAAAAAACAGTATCCTGCTTGGTGCCAAGCTGCAGTACCAAGAATTTCAGCTTCCTAGAGATGACGAGAAAGGGTCCATTATAATTAGGTTGCATTGAGGAGCGAGTTGAGTTGCGAAGGACAAATTCACGAGAAAAAAGTGATTTCTTTTGGCAGAAAAGGTTTCTGGTTAGCAGGCAATCTTGAGGAGGTAAGCCTAATTTCGGACATCACCCGTACTAAATTGTGAACGTAATAAACAGAATTGAGATAAGAAGAGTGTGGTCAGTAAAAGAAAAGAATTTACCATGAGCATGTAACTGAGCACCAGAGACAAGTTCCGTTGCAAAGCAGGTCAAATCTTCTTTCAAGAATCAACGAATACCGAGAAGGAACAAAATCACCTTTTACATCCAAGTGAGGTTTGTAATTGTATCTATGGAAGGTAAGCTTGCTTTGAATGTACAGTGTAGACGTTTATCAGCGACGTAGCTTTGTAGATAGTAGCTTGTGATACAAAGGCGAAAAGAGCCAAACACTGGTATGAGTGCATCCCATTGGTGGGATTCAAAATGACTACTACGATCAATCCTGATTGTGGATTGGACATCAAAACCAGTAAAACATTCTGAGACGAAGGCTTAAGCGACGGTAGAGGCTCAGATGTCCGGAATAGCGAGTTCTCTGGACAACTGGTAAAGTTGTCGATCATGGTGAGAAGATAGATGTAACCACAAGAATAAGGCAGATGGCCTGCAAGATTGACGTAAATGGCGTCAAAACGTGACGAAGGAAGATAAACAAGAGTCAAGGAGTCTGTGGGTCGCAAAACATCGACAAGTTGACAAGACAAACATGAACGAGTCCATTTGGCAAAGTCGGCATTCATACCTTGCCACACGGAACGTTGTGCAACGAACTTGCCTGTTGCTCTAATACCAGGATGGGAAATATTGTGAGCTTAGTTGCAATATGCCGAAGGTAAGAAAGAGGAATAAAAGGACGAGGATAGTCAGGTAATGAAGGTCGATAAGGATGCGCCTGGAATCACTGTCTGGAAAATCGATCTTACGAACGATGAGTTGAGAAGAATGTCGTAGTTTTTGCGTGTCTTCCTCCTATTTCTGAACAAGCACTAACGTTGCATGATCGCTAGGCACTGTATAGAAGAGTTACGTGCCCGAAATCACAAAAATACGAGAAAGCACGCCCATTATGAATTGTTTAGAACCAGAAACATAGCAAATATCGCTCGTAATCTTCAGGATGAGGCCGTAGTGACGAGACTTGACTGCAGGGCGCACAGAAAACTTGATACGAGCCAAAAGTGCACCAAACAAATGCTTATGCTCAGTGTGCACAGTATAACCATGCCTTTCGAAATGTTAGTGTTAGCAGCAGAGTGCAAGGTAAACAGATAGCAGTTCCCTTGAAAACGTACTGTATGTACTTCTGTTGGGGAGGAGTTAAGGATTTATAGAAGAATGTAAGAGGTTACCAAGAGCTGCCAATCTTCTGCTGCAACGTCGTACCTCCATGGGTAGCTGATGCATCCGGGGTAACGCTTAGTTGAGACCCAAGACAAGGTTGGGCCAATGCAACAGCGGAGATCATAGCCACTTTCATACAAGAGAAAGGTTCGCATGCCTCGGAAAACAATTCCAGAGGGGAGCTCTTCTTGGTGACAGAGATTAAAGTGTGAAGAGGATGTATAATACGAGAAAATTTAGGAATAAATATATGGAAGATATTTTTTACCATACCACAGCACCGCCTAAGTTGGTTGAGTGAAGAAGATCGTGATAAATCCCGAATAATAGCAACTTTGTCCTGGAGAGTATGAATTTTTCAAGAGAAAAATGTGGTGTCCAAGAAAGGAGATGTGCGGGACGACAAAATTGCACTTAGAAGTGTAGTCTGACCACTATTACTTAAAATATAGGGCATGCAAAGCAGTTTAAAGGACCCAAAAGGCGTGGATGAATATGAATCTGTTTGAAAGCACGAACCAGATCAAGTCGAGAAAAGATGGAACAACAGAAAAGAGCAAAGTAAAAATCAGAGAGGTACGGTAATGGATACCTGTCAGATATAGTTTCTGAATTCACACGCATGTAATCCCCACTGCGCGAAATACAACAGGAGTTGACTTCGGTACAACGTGAAGCGGAGAGGCCCAATGGGAGATTGAAGGACGAACAATGCCAGCATCCATCAGAAAATTAAATCCTGCTTAATTGCCGTAAGTCAATCTCAGTCTAATCTTCGCAGACTGAAAAAATAGAGGCGCAACGGTCGTCTCCACCCAATGTTCCCCCTTTGTGTTTAATGGGCCTATCATTCGAAGGTGGAAGGTTAATGCTAGGAAATTCCTGCGAAAGGTGATGCAATTGGGACTGGATGCGATTACGAGAGTCAATCAGGAGGTCAGGAAGTCCAGACCTAATATTTGACAATCTACATCAGCAACAATGAAAGTCCATTGAAAAACACGACGGAGGTCCAGGTAAATTGGAAGGTTACGGGTTCTATAGGCCCTTATGCCCGAGGAATTTGTAGGTTAAATGAATAAATCGCAGAGAGTACAAGCTTTATATGTGTCAGAGTCAGCGATGACAATGCATTCAGCACCACTGTCAACCAGGTAAGAAAAACAGAAAGTAGGAAAAAAGTGCGGAAAAAAGCACCAACCTGAGGAAAAGAAGGGAAGTCGGAGAAGGATGTTTAAATTAGTTTTAACTAGTTAAAGAAATGGAAGGGTTTAGAGTATTGGAATGAGAAGAGTGAATGTGGTCATTGGTGAGAAGAAAAGGGTGGATTAGGGTTAGGTGAAGGAGGTACTGGTTGTAAATATTTCCAGAACGGTAAGCATTTTACGGATTGTGCACCATATTTGGTGTAGTACCAACAAAATTTAGTTGGTTGGAGGAAAGTAACATTAAGTGAAGTGTGAAGATTAGAAGGGTTAGACTTTCATAGAAAAAGGAAATCGAATGAGTGGTAATTTTGGCAAGGCTGTGTAAAATATACAGCATTACCACCATATTTCTCACTGCTGAAATTTACGATGGTGTGGGTAGAGAGAAGAAAGACGATAAAAAAGAATGATGCACCTCACCTTTTGTGCTAGAATGCTAACGTTGGTGGCCCTTTTGAGAGGATGGACGGCCCATGTCGGTCCGCCCTCCTTGCTCATGACTACTCTGGATATGTCTATTGGTGCAGTATCAGTTAACGGAATTGAATTTTAATCCTCTCTAACGCGCAGTAAAATGAGGCGGCAAAAGGGGAAAATTTAGCCAATTGAATATGTTTAGTACGATTGTCAGAAGACTACTTTGGTACTCGAACCTGCGAAATACTGGCCTTAGTATTTTTTGCAATGTTATAAGGAACAGCTCACTAGTTCATATAAGGGTTATAATAGAGCTTGTCAGCTATTTTGGCCATCTGCTCCACATTATTGGGGATAAGCCATTGTTATAAGGGGCCTAATATATTCGGGTATTGCACGCATGAATATGTCTGTGAGTAAAGAAAAGCGTGAGACATTGGAGACTAATTTGCCGGGTATTAAGTAATTCCGGCAAATCTTCCATCTGCGACATCCCAAATTCCCGTTGGAGGTATTGCCTCCTTGTGAGTCGCGTGCGGCCGTTTTGCCTTAAGGCAAACAGTCACGCTGGGGAGGTGGGGGAAGCCAGGAGTGAGTAGAACTCGCAAAAGAATTCCGAATGGGCGCGGAAACGACCATTCCCATAAGACTATAGGGACCAGGAGCAGAGGGTGTCTTTTTAATTGAGGTATAAGACCTCCCAGGCAGAGCCAGGCGCACCAGGAGCATGTCTTTAGCCTTGCAAATGAGAGACTATCCGTAGCCTGAACGGCACAGTGCTTTGAAGAAGCGAGGCGTGGTTCTCCGCAATTGACACACCACTTGATCATACACGTCTACCCGAACGATTCTTATAGTCGAAGTGGTGGCAGTAGTAGCACCTCCGCAGCAGTGGTACGAATGCTTTCACACCTTAGCGATACCAAGCGGAACGCACCGACTCAGGAAGCTTGTCACGGTCAAAGATGGCGATAAGTGTCAGGGTGGGTCTTGAGGCCCTGCCTGTTTTCTCATCACATGTTCGACCTAGAACTGCTCTATGGTCGGCGAACTCTGAAGTGATTTAATCCATGGATTAGTATACGAGTTCCCCTGCGTAAACCACTCATTTAATGAAGTTCATAATAGAGTGCGGCGTGCTATTAAAAGTCTAAAAGGAACTAATCATGGCCACCTCGGTTTGTGGGATCCGACGCATTCACCAGAAGGTCCACGTCCTAGAAACGGGTCTCTTCTGATGGATCATGTTTCACTTGGTCATCCCCCTCCCATTGCATCACAGTTCCCTTTCGAGGTTCCTTTAGTTGGAGTCAAGTCTCTTGCCGGCGAACCGACCCCAGGCAATATAAAAATACATGATGGAGTGCAGGGAGCACAGCCGGACCCCGTTTTCCCTTGCTTCCCTGAGAGAGTTGGCTCTATCAACTTACCCTCACCAGGAGCGGTCGATTTTGGGTGGCCTGCTTACTCTCTTGGCAGTCGTCTGTGATAGAAAAGGGGTTACTTTCATTGGTCTAAAGATGGAGTTGTTCATGGGCGACTCCACAGAATTTCGTGATATAGAATCCCCGCACCCATAAGCCTAGGAGAGGAGTAAGTCTCATCTACGGTATAAGAGGGTTGGAGGGGCCCCTGAGAAAGCACAGGGGTCCATCTCCTTTTCAGAAGTGGAGATGCTCGAGAGCGGCTCTAAAGATGGCAAAGGGGTGGCTCATGTTAACTCCTCCTCCACAACAGCTACGTAGAGGTTGCGGTTCGAGGCAGAACCTCAAGCGCAGTCCTCCTATTTCATTATATTGTCACCATATTAATAGGAAAAGAAAAAAGGGCTCATTGGGTATGGAAGAATGAGAGAGAGAAGGAATCCTCCCCACCCCTCCTTTGACTTCTCCAGTTCGCCGTTGACCGCTCTAAATTCGTCTGCCCTATATACTGCGGAAATTAGAACAATGGAAATATCATTAAGAGGGCATCGCGACTTCTCGCTATGGGCCCTTATCGTGACCCAAGGCAATTAAGGAAGTCTGTTGGCGATGAATCTCTGTCCCCGTCTATATAATTTCGTGGTATATATTCGATACTTCGAAGTTCACATGCAGATTGTGTCTGAAGCCGCCGTCCCTACGTTAGCCGTAACGTCTTCGTTAGTTGAGAGTGAATCGACTATATTCTAGTCTAGAGAAGAATTGAGTGATTGTCGAAGAGCCAAGGAAGAGCTAGTCATCACTCAGTGTTGCTCGTGGAGATAGTTAGGCGCGCTTTAACCCTTCTCATCACGTCTTCGGATTTTAAGGATAGGAAAAGCCCGCCCCAAAGCACCCTCCGTTTGCCTCTTAAGGATAAGAGGCCCCCAATTTCAGTTTCCCGAAATTGAATTGAGCGTCCCGTGAGACGCCCACAAGTTCAAGGTCGAACTTACCTATCTGGTCCTACTCGCCGCACATCAAGGTAAAAGAGATTTAATCAACGCTTCATCACGCTCATCCCACCTTTACCGCGTCGAACCTCAAGGATCCCCTTTGCTCTAGAACTTGCATAATTGTAAAATCATTACTTAATTAATAATCCCTCGGTTTGAACTTAATTGATAGTGTTAATCATCTTAGCAGTGAACCGTAAATATTTAATTGCATTGCCATTTAACTTGCCCTATATGTATATGTAATCTTTAGTCCTATTAAAGTATATTTTTGTTGCCGTTCTTGAATATTCCTTAGCTTAGCAACTGTGTATTTAGAGCACTCTTAGATCTATCCCGAGGTGGAACCAGTGTGCGTATAACCGCGTACACCTGATTATACTATGACATGGGGGTTTAAGAGAAAAGTCCCCATAAGATCAGAAAATTCCAGAATGTCATAATTTACACATATTTGGTCCCGGTACAGCCTTGATTGGCTTTGCCAACCCGGCCCGCCATTCAAGAGAAATTGCCCTGGAGCTTTAACCATAAAGGATGGTCCCGGCGATGCCACCATTTATGTCTACCGGAGGAAGGTGAGCAGAGCCGAAGGCCTAGCACACCCTGTACCCACTACTTATCCTAGCCAACGGGCTTTTGACCCTCACAGAAGGTAGGGACCACACGGTATACACTGTCACTTGACCAAGGTCAATAAGAGGACGAAAGGCGACGGGCAGCCAGAACCTCTGTAGATAAGAACTGTAAATGTGAAAAGGAGTAGGAGGGTATGTAATAAAGAGAAGTAGAAATAAGCAAGTTTATTAACCAGTAGGGTGGGTGATCAACTATTATTACCATACCCTGGTGCTAGGTGATTTCAGTCCACCAAGGCACCATGGCTACCGGACTGAACTCTGTCCAGGTGGGTACACTCCTCCTGGTACAAAGTGCGGGTAGAAAAGGTTAAGGGGATACCGTAATGATAACAATAAATAATATTATTAAGTAATAATAATAATAACTAATACTTATAATTATTAATACTACTAATATATAATTATAATAAACAGTAATAATATTAGTAATAGTAATACACAATAACTATAATACATGATAATAATAATAATAAATATTAAAATACATAATAATAATAAAATAAATAAATAATAATACTAATAAATATTAATAAGAATGATAATAACATTAATAATACTAATCTACAAAGGTAAAGTAGTGGTGAGTGGGAGCGAGGGAAAAGCGCACCAACAACTTTCCCAGGTCCCCATCAGAGAGTTAGAGACAACCCAGTGACAGAGCCTCCCTAACTTGCACTCAGGTCGGGAGGAGGTGTACCTCCTCCGGATACCAAGTGTACTACGCTATACAGTGCCCCCCCCCCCCTTCCTGCGGGCACTGGCTTTGCAAATTTTGCACTGGTACGAGGGGCGGTCAATAAGTTTTGCGAATCGGTAGGGCAAAACAGAGGAAGGGGGATGGCTGTTTGTGGGGGTGTAAGGACAAGTTATGACAAGTCAGGACCTGCAGCCGCACGCTCCGGCCTCGTCTATTTAAGAAGCAGTACCTGATCGCAGATCGTCAGTCACAAATTTTTCAACAATGGAGAAGGTTGAGCACCGCGCAGTGATCAAATTTTTGACCAAGGAAGGCAAGAATGCAAAAGAGATCCATGAATGCATAGTTGCAGTGTACACCAACACCGCCCCTTCCTATGCAACCATTGCTTGCTGGAATAGGGAGTTCTGCCATGGTCGTGAGTCCCTTGAAGATGACCCCCATCCAGGACGCCCATCAGACGTGACTAACGAGGACAATGTGGCCCGTGTGGAAAGGATCATCCTCGAAAATCGACGGGTGAAGGTCGAAGAAATCGATCGAGAACTTGGAATATCAGATGGAAGTGTTATCAACATCATCCGCGACAATTTGGCCATGACCAAGGTCTCTGCCCATTGGGTCCCTAGAAACGTCACGCCCCATGATCGACTTCAACGTCGTCAAAGTCCACAAGGCCACAGTTGCACAAGCTGCCTTGCACGAGTGTGGATTCGAGGAGCTCAACCATCCCCCCCTACAGTCCAGATCTGGCCCCTAGCGACTACTTTTTATTCCGCCAGCTCCAGGCTCCACTGCGTGGACGCCGGTTTGGGGACGATGAAGATGTCCAGCTCGCCGTCCAGGAGTGGATTGAACAGCAGTCGGGAGATTTCTGGTTGTCGGGAATTTGAAGCCTCAGGGAGAAGTGGCACAAGTGCATTGAAGTCGAGGGTAGTTATATTGAAAAATCATAAAACGCTTTTCCTCATATCTCGTTTCCTTATATCCGAATTGCAAAACTTATTGACCGCCCCTCGTATAATAAGAGATAGCAGGGGGCAGGACAGAGGTCTGACAAATGACGAGAGGAAAAGTATAGAGTGCACACGTTAAACTCTGAGCACCTGGCGATCTTCTCAGAAGGGCTATTTTACTTAAGGCAATTTAGCATATTATGAATTTCATCGCCTAATTTGTATTTTGAATTGAGAAGTCTGGAATCTTCACTTGAGGGGAGATTTGAATTGAGAAGTCTGGAATCCTCACTTGAGGGGAGATTTGAATTGTAAAGCTTGGAAGAGGTAATTGAATCCGTGGCTTTTCTTTTTCTTGAAAAAAAATCGACTTAGAAATTTTAATGTTTTTTTTTAGAATCTCCTTTCGGGAGATTTGAAATACATTAGTTTTAAAAGTTTGGACCAAAGGAGGGGCTGCGATAGGGGTTTGCTTGAATTTGACCTATCAATAGGAAAGGGTTTAGAAAATCTGAGAGTTCGAATGGAACTTAAAATTCGCTGGGGCACGAATCGTGGACGTATAATTCTCTAGTATGTATAATGATGAGGAGAGGATAATACATCTTTGTAGCTAACCTTAGTTCCCTTTTAAAATCAAGAAGACACTTGATATAAATTACATGGGACAGGAACAGAGTCTGAGCCCTTTCATCCTTAAAGAAGTTCAGGTCGACACTTTGAAGTTCACACTGGATATCGTTAAGACCTAACGGGAGCTTCTGTAGATTCGAGTCCGGATATGAATCTGAATTTAAATTTTTTGAGATGTCGATGACAGCATTCCGGTTAAACAATTCCCTTTTTAATCATTCTAATGCGACCTTATAATTCTGGCCCGAATTGCTGATATATTTGACGATGGTAAAAGCGTAATACCGTGGCTAACTTTATAGAAAAGCGAGCTTGGTAGAGTTTGAAATATTCCTCTTGAAACCGACAAAACTTTCGAATTAGGAGAAAAAAAATGTGAAAATTAAGCTTGTCTCAGAAAGAGAGACGTTCTTGGAAGAGGATGAGATGGTGGAAAAACGTAAAAAATCTGAGACGACAGATCTTTATTGATTACCGATTCATCGACTTGATCTATATCAAAAGACTGATAGATTCCAATACTTTGATAATTTAACTGATTAACGGAAGAGACAAGGGACTCAATGGTATTCAGTTTTACCATCAAATGATCCTTTAAACTAAATTCCGACCGTATTTCTGCGTTAAATTTAAGAATTACGGTGCGTTTGCGTTTAATTATAGCCCGTTATTTGCAATAGCCATAATTTGACTTTCGACCTCCTCAGTGATCGAAACGCTACCACCACTGGCCATTGCATATAAAAAAAATAAATTAGGAAAAGAAATGAAAAGTGTTGTGGAACAAGTATTTTAAAAAAGCTCAATAGTTGAAGAGAAAATGTAGAAAAACAACAAATGAATTTCCAGGACAAGCCTATAATTTTTCGTGGGTAAACACACACACACTTATTCCTCACGACATTTGAAAGGTAAATATTTGAAAGCAAGAACAAGAGGTAACCAACGAGTGAATCACTGGAGAGATAGATTATCCAAAAATCAATCAGAGTAAAGCTTATTTTTTTCCAATTTGTTAGTACCAACCTCCTCCAATCTAACGGGGGCTAAGCTTTATTGGTTAATAAAGGGCTTTACTGTGGGCAAAAAAACTCTGATTGATTTTTTTGGAAAAGTTAAATGCCTTCCCAGAAATGCTTTAAGACGAGGTGAATCCCAAATTCTCTTGTAAGCTGGTAGTTAGTTGTAGAAAGGGGTGAAAAATGACGTGACTAATTGAAAATCAGGTGTTAAAATTTTGTAAAAAGAATGAATTTGAAAAGAGGCTGCACGGTGAGGTCTGAAAGGGATTTAATTGATTTGATAGTATGTGCAAGGGAACCAAAGTTTCCTGCAACGTAAATTATTTGACAGTACAAGGTAACGCAACTTCAAAATTATGAAGCTAGGCACTTACTTAATTCCCCGCAAAGAGCCTAAATTAACTTACCGTTCATTCACAAACACCTTACAAATATTATACGTAAACGAGAGAAGTTAATTGAAAAAAGTGAGGTGAGATGGTTAAAGAAATGCCGCCACTGTTCTTTTCCTATCTGCTTGTAAAAAGAACACGCATTTGCACTTTTAATGGTGGTTCTTAACGCTCTACTTTTGAAAATGTGTAACTGACTAAGAAGATCTCACCCCACCACCTGGGGAGGGGCAGCAAAATAGAGCGAACACCCCTACTGATTCCAAGATTCTAAAATATGCCTTTACTCTCTCCTCGGCTCAGGTAAGAGGCGAGACGAGTAACCTCATTAATAATTGCCCAGGGTCAGCGTAAACAAGAAAATGCGGGCACGCTGACCGCTCTCCGCCCACCACCCTTTTCAACTTTTAACAGCAGAGTTCCCTAACACTGACCGCATGTCCTTAAACAGAAAATGGATACCCAGACATGTAAAATAAAATTGACAAAGAGTGTTAGAGACGAAAGAATGCAGATAGACCAAAAAAGGGAAGAGGAATATCTACCTGTCGAAAAAGAAAATCTAAAAGAACGAAATCACCTATGTGGGAAATGGAGAGCCCGAGATTTACATCTAGTATATCCCAAGCCTATAAATAAAAAAATATTTGAATAAATCAAAGAACTTTATTAGCCTTCTTCGATGTTTTTACATGGAGCTCAGTATAAACTAACTATAGTATAAACTAACTATAGCTCTCATTCGATGTTCTATGCAACACTGATGTGGACATAATATATGATAATATAGGCTCTACATCTAATGTGCATAACTTTCAATTATCTGCATTGAATTTAATAGGTCAATTAACCTATCTAAGCAAGCTTGTATAAATGAATATTTGGCTGGATTTACATTGTTATCGTTCCATAATTTCTTTATCCTCCGAGATTTTTACGTTGTGGCGCAGTCAGCTACCGCTGGCAATCCCATGATAGCGACACATAGCAACCTCATGCCATGCGAGCATATTTAGTGGCACTGAGATGAGATGTGAAGGATAGATCGTGCTTTCATCTTCTCGCTCCACGTCAAGTGCCAGTTTCATCGTCACCTTCCAAGCTCTCCATTCACACGAGCTGCAGCTATTTGACTGTAGCAATCATGAAGACTTCCTACCTGACATTCTCAATAATAAATTATATATTACATAATTGGAGTGTGTTTGTATAACCAAACGCTCCAGTTGTCTGATAATTTAAAACTCCTATGCAATAAATTGATACATTTGGACACAAAAAAAGGTTTTAAGAAAATAACTTTATTGGTGGCAGAATAGCCAATTTACAACGACTGTTCAAAGCACACGGAGGCACGAATTCGTTCCAAGCTGCCGATCAGTCGGGTAAAACGTTCTCTGATTTGTCGGCGGAGATTTGAAAATTAAGATTAAATATAATTAATTCCAAAACTGCATTTTTTAACTTACGTTATTCATAATTTCAGAATATGATCAAATTTTGCATGTTATTTTCTATTTATTTGTCAATATGTTTTTATGAGCTCAACATTTTTTTTCTCTACATAACAAATATATCTTTGATATATTGCTATATTCAAATTTTAAGTTTAGCGCTACAATTGAAATTAATATTTTCTCGAAACGTCCTATGTGCCTGATACTTTTGTATGTTAATGTATATCAAATGTAACAGATACATGTGATTCTTGACTTGCTAACCCATGGGACGCAACGTTATCACTATCTACCCCCTCTTTTTCACAACTTTCTACAACAAGAACAAGAACAAGAACAATTACAGGGCTTTGCTTTGATTCTATTAAGCAAATTCACTTTACTTGGTTTCGTTCAATGATTTCACTTTTCTTATTTTTTGCTTGGACTTGGTGTGAGGGATTATGTGACTCTCTCAGAAGTAGTTAATGTATTTTAGGCCATTTCCTCCCGGTCATTAAGGACGTTGGAAACGACCAGTTCTCCTGCTGGGGAAGGAAACAGCCTAAATGATGAGATCTGAAACCTTGCCAGGAGACTTTTTTATTCTGAATTAAGTTCGACTCATTTAAGATTATCGATCTTTCGAGCAAAGGCTCTAAAGTCCAATCTAGATCAGATCTAGCCAGGCACTAATTAACTTATCTTTAATGATCATTAAAACGTTTCATTAACTGATTTGTTAGTTGTTATAGTTTATACAACTTAAAAAAAAACAAATTGTTAGTAAGTGAAATAAAATGCTGCGAATAATAATAATTATTATTATTACTATCACAATCGTTCTCTCTCTCTCTTATCTCTTAAGATAATTGGAAGATAAACGCTATTGCTTTTCCCTATCCCAGTTCAATGAACTAACGGGATCGTAATAATCTAAACGAATTTGTCCTATTTATAATATTTACAAACGCGACAATAAGGAGCGATGATTCCGTAAGAAGAGATCCAGCAAAGGGAAGACTCCTCCGTCCTCCCCGCAGGGAGCTAAAGTCGACCGAGAATAGAACACTCCTCGCCATAACACTTACACTACATTGCGAGCATAATAGCCAAAGCTAGCCAAAGGTTGAAGAAAACCTTACCTGAACGGTAACATCAATTCAAACATGTAAAAATTATTACCGATTTTGACAACCCAATTTACGACAACTTTTCACCGAAATTTGACTTACCGTAGTAGCGAGTTTTACTAGTTACTAAAAAGGCTTGAATGCCAACCAATTTCGACACCCAAAACAACTCAACACGAGATTAACATTGCCAGAGCTACCCTAGGACCAGGGTAGCTCTGGTCCCTGCTCCTGCGTGCTTTATTTTACTATACTACCTACTTGTGCTGGAGATACCCTTCCACCAGGGAAATATACCCTCTTCAAACTTATACTAAACTTACCTTTACTATCCTTTTCAAAACCCTTTCACCACTCTCTCTTACTTTAGCTCTACTAATCTATACTTCCTAACTTGTTATGTCCAATGTCCAAAAAAGGAGTGATGATTCCCCTGGTGTTCAAGAAATCGTTCCTTCGGGGCAAGAAACTCTTGATACCCGGTGTTGGAGGATGCTGATAATGAGGAAGAAATGGGCACCGATGTATATATTCCAAGGCGGACATGTGCACTCAGTGAGCAAATGGGAAGAAAAAGTAGAAATGATTAAGATCCAAGGACTTCTCTCTATTAATTCAGACTTGATGTTTTTTCCTTTTTATACTCACCTTAAATGGCTGGAGCATGAGGAAGAATTTCTAAACCCTCTTTAAATGTTCGTTTGCAAAAGCATAGAGACTTGGGTTTACGAACTTAGAATGCCTCTGCCATGAGAATAGTAAAGAACTCCGATTTAAACGGTCATGTCTTTTAAAGAGTCAATTTTTACCAACGAACATTATATTTTTCGTCTACATATTGGCATTGCGTGAAAATGCAATGTTTGCTACGTTGATTTAAATTTAACTACCTGTTTTCTTGAATTAAGATTATTATGCGATAGGAACCAGGTACCGTCGAAAACAAGTCTCAGTTGACTTTTATTGCGAAAAGTTGCATCACTTCCCGCTCTATCTCATAAATCCTTCATTGTGATTCCTGACTTGGCCCCTCAAAGGTGACATTTTTCCGATATTACGCCCATAAATTACATCATAGAAAGATAACAGAAATAGCTGGTCTTTGTAAGCGAGGCCCCATCCTTCAATCGCTTGAACGTTCTAGAATTCCATAATATCCATTCAACCACAAGTTATTATTATCTGATCCTAAAACTTAAATCTGATCGAGTTCATTAGTGTGCCTACCACTCCTACGGTGTTTTTGCTCTTTATTTTATGAAATTAAGCTTCGTTTTTCACACAGTATCTCGAAGATAAAGTGGATAAAAACAACAGATATTGTGGATTCTGCCTTCCTCTTCTGTAAACTAGAAAGAAATTCCATTTATGAAATATATTTCTCTTTTTATCGGGCGATTTAAGACATTCTTCGCCTGTTTTGGCAAGTTAATTTGCGCAATTTATAGAAACTTCAGCCATTTCAATTCAAACTTATAATTTAGAGAACAAGGGCAGGTGGAATGCACACAACCGTGGTATGCGGTTAATGGTTACCTACTTTCCGACTGCATTGAGTATGACTGGGTGTATTGCAGTTTAACTGGAAATTACATATACCCTATAGCGTGCCCGCTCGAGTGGGTGAATGCCCGCGTGCCCCTCCGACGGCAAAAGTGAAGGGAAAAAAGAGCCAATTGAAATTTCTTTTTGAGGAATTTTGGTCTATAGGATACAGCCACTTGATTGGCTTGGATGAAGGGCATCACTTACACAGTACAATCCCCAACTGTGAGGGAGAAGAATCCCTCAAAGTAGCAGCTACTCGATTTTTTTTAAAAAAAGTAACGCAGTGTCAGGAGAAAGATGACGGAACTGTAGAGTAGCGAGTACGAAACGTGTGACTTATAGGCTCGATGGAATCTGAGTCATTTAAGCTCTGATGTAGCCGAATGGATTAAGCATCTCGTCAAATCCGCAAGTTAGAATACTTGTCTCTGACTTCAGGAAGCTTATAATGTGCTCTCCAGCAGAACATTTAGGGAGAAAGATATTCCTCTCCCCCTAATCCTCTGCACCCCTGCTCTACTCCATTATTTGTTTTCTTTTTAATTATTCTCTTTATTTCCTCTTCTGTCTCCATCCCCCAACCCCCAATAGACGGATCGACTTACTTCCTCTTCCTTATTAATAATCGGCAATAACCTCAAGCAAAATCACGAGCAAAGACAAAGATCATCAGAGCTTCCGACAAATGTCATTTCCTCAGTTCCCCAAAAGGAAACATCGTCACTCTGGATCAAATCCAGGCCTACGCACAAATCCAATAGCTCTCTCTACGGCCTTCCTCCATGGTTTGAAAGGCGCAAGCTTAAAATCACACCCGGAACATCAGTACACGCCACTCGAAGTACCACAAAGAGGCAAAATGCAATTTTGCGTCATTCTAATCTTTATGTGAATTTCACTATGAGGTTTGGGGATCTCGTCCACATAATGATGTTGAGGGGCCACGGCAAACTGGTGCCCCCCCCCCCCGCAAAAAATTGGAGCAAACCTGAATGTAGAAGAAGGGTTAAATTTAAGGCTCATGACCTTTCCTTGCGGAAGGATGCAGAACGTAGGAAGAAGGAAAGTGGAACAATCAACCATAGCCAAGATGGAAACAATAAGAAAGGGAAAATTGAGAAATTTGTCATTTTATTTTTAAAGCGAAAAATGAGAAAGGTAAATGTGTTTGTAAAAAAGCCTGTTTCAACAAAAGTGGTGAAGTTAGGGGAGGTCAACGAGACGGATGGCAAAACGTGCTGAAAAAGCCTGTTTCAACAAAAGTGGTGAAGTTAGGGGGGGGGGTCAACGAGACGGATGACAAAACGTGCTGAAAAAACCTGTTTCAACAAAAGTGGTGAAGTTAGGGGAGGTCAACGAGACGGATGACAAAACGTGCTAAAAAAACCTGTTTCAACAAAAGTGGTGAAGTTAGGGGAGCTCAACGAGACGGATGACAAAACGTGCTGAAAAAGCCTGTTTCAACAAAAGTGGTGAAGTTAGGGGGGGGGGGTCAACGAGACGGATGACAAAACGTGCTGAAAAAACCTGTTTCAACAAAAGTGGTGAAGTTAGGGGAGGTCAACGAGACGGATGACAAATAGTGCTGAAAAAACCTGTTTCAACAAAAGTGGTGAAGTTAGGGGAGGTCAACGAGACGGATGACAAAACGTGCTGAAAAAGCCTGTTTCAACAAAAGTGGTGAAGTTAGGGGAGGTCAACGAGACGGATGACAAAACGTGCTGAAAAAACCTGTTTCAACAAAAGTGGTGAAGTTAGGGGAGGTCAACGAGACGGATGACAAAACGTGCTGAAAAAACATGTTTCAACAGAAGTGGTGAAGTTAGGGGAGGTCAACGAGACGGATGACAAAACGTGCTGAAAAAACCTGTTTCAACAAAAGTGGTGAAGTTAGGGGAGGTCAACGAGACGGATGACAAAACGTGCCGAAAAAGCCTGCTTCAACAAAAGTGGTGAAGTTAGGGGGGGGGGTCAACGAGACGGATGACAAAACGTGCTGAAAAAGCCTGTTTCAACAAAAGTGGTGAAGTTAGGGGAGGTCAACGAGACGGATGACAAAACGTGCTGAAAAAACATGTTTCAACAAAAGTGGTGAAGTTAGGGGAGGTCAACGAGACGGATGACATAACGTAGTGAAAAAACCTGTTTCAACAAAAGTGGTGAAGTTAGGGGAGGTCAACGAGACGGATGACAAAACGTGCTGAAAAAGCCTGTTTCAACAAAAGTGGTGAAGTTAGGGGAGGTCAACGAGACGGATGACAAAACGTGCTGAAAAAACATGTTTCAACAAAAGTGGTGAAGTTAGGGGAGGTCAACGAGACGGATGACAAAACGTGCTGAAAAAGCCTGTTTCAACAAAAGTGGTGAAGTTATTGGAGGTCAACGAGACGGATGACAAAACGTGCTGAAAAAACATGTTTCAACAAAAGTGGTGAAGTTAGGGGAGGTCAACGAGACGGATGACAAAACGTGCTGAAAAAACCTGTTTCAACAAAAGTGGTGAAGTTAGGGGAGGTCAACGAGACGGATGACAAAACGTGCTGAAAAAGCCCGTTTCAACAAAAGTGGTGAAGTTAGGGGAGGTCAACGAGACGGATGACAAAACGTGCTGAAAAAACCTGTTTCAACAAAAGTGGTGAAGTTAGGGGAGGTCAACGAGACGGATGACAAAACGTGCTGAAAAAACATGTTTCAACAAAAGTGGTGAAGTTAGGGGAGGTCAACGAGACGGATGACAAAACGTGCTGAAAAAGCCTGTTTCAACAAAAGTTGTGAAGTTAGGGGAGGTAAACGAGACGGATGACAAAACGTGCTGAAAAAGCCTGTTTCAACAAAAGTGGTGAAGTTAGGGGGGGGGTCAACGAGACGGATGACAAAACGTGCCGAAAAAGCCTGTTTCAACAAAAGTGGTGAAGTTAGGGGGGGGTCAACGAGACGGATGACAAAACGTGCTGAAAAACATGTTTCAACAAAAGTGGTGAAGTTAGGGGAGGTCAACGAGACGGATGACAAAACGTGCTGAAAAAACCTGTTTCAACAAAAGTGGTGAAGTTAGGGGAGGTCAACGAGACGGATGACAAAACATGCTGAAAAAACCTGTTTCAACAAAAGTGGTGAAGTTAGGGGAGGTCAACGAGACGGATGACAAAACGTGCTGAAAAAGCCTGTTTCAACAAAAGTGGTGAAGTTAGGGGAGGTCAACGAGACGGATGACAAAACGTGCTGAAAAAACCTGTTTCAATAAAAGTGGTAAAGTTAGGGGAGGTCAACGAGACGGATGACAAAACGTGCTGAAAAAGCCTGTTTCAACAAAAGTGGTGAAGTTAGGGGAGGTCAACGAGACGGATGACAAAACGTGCTGAAAAAACATGTTTCAACAAAAGTGGTGAAGTTAGGGGAGGTCAACGAGACGGATGACAAAACGTGCTGAAAAAACCTGTTTCAACAAAAGTGGTGAAGTTAGGGGAAGTCAACGAGACGGATGACAAAACGTGCTGAAAAAGCCTGTTTCAACAAAGGTGGTCAAGTTAGGGGAGGTCAACGAGATGGATGACAAAACGTGCTGAAAAAGCCTGTTTTAACAAAAGTGGTGAAGTTAGGGGAGGTCAACGAGACGGATGACAAAACGTGCTGAAAAAAACCTCCCTTAATGTGTGATAAGTGACGTTAGGGGTGACAAAGGATGGGTATATGAGGACATCGCATACAAGACAATTAAGATACTATTACTAAAATAAATACACCATCTAATTTAAGGCCATCATGACTTGGACCATAAGGGTACAAAAATTAGGTGGCCAGAAATGAATTTGTTCCAAAATTGAAACCTTCAAAGCTGAAAGATAATCGTAGTTATAAGTTATAAGTTGTGATAACAGGATTCGCTATAAAGTGATCATGGATGCCGTGGCGTGTGTTGCTGGTATTTTGCCTTAACAATTTTGGGGGGAGCCGGGGAGAAACATCCACAAATCAATATTTTCAAGGATTGGAGTAAATGCATGGAAAGATGCAAGTGAAACAACGAAAAGGAGTTAAAAGAAAAACAAAATGAGTAAAAAAGTTGATCTAAAGTTTAAACAATATGCAAGTTCCTGTTTCCCTCTTGTATCAAATCAATTGCTGTGATCCCGGTAGAAGATATTTCTCCACATAATATTGATTTAGTCAATGGTCTGGAAGACCCCTTTTCTTCGCATCCTGGAACAAGCGAAATCGAAAGAAAAGGCATGTAAAGAAGTAACGATGATTACAATTTGCAAGGTCTTTCCTGGAGTGTATAAATAAAAACAAAAGTTCTTGTTGAAATTCTTCTGAATGAGAAAAATAAATCCTACCCTAGGTATACATTTTATACAAAACACATCACAACTCCGTTTCTCCTTATTGAACCAACTTCGAGTCGATATTACAGTCACATTTGATAGCTCTGGTCTCGGATCTTATTCCACTTTGCTTCTTAGCACTCATGTGGTGAAGTGGAGGGAACGTGTGAATGATGCACTGCGCTGTCCTATCCAAACAACCATGGCATTCCTGGAGAGAGATGACGGCAATGAGCTTGCAGGTTTGGCAAGGCCGCGCTTCTCCGTTGTAAGAAAAGTAAGCAACCTCTCAAAGTTCGATTACATCACTTATCTTGCATCACTACTTTTCAACACTCGCGTCAGTTCACTTCCTATTCCTCTTTTTTTTGCCGTTACAAGGAAGACCCTACATCCGTTAATAAAAGAAATTATGTATTCAGACAATAACATTCATTCCTGATGGAAGAATAAAGAGTGGAGAGTCAAAAGTAAAAGATTAAACATAAAATAAAAGAAGAGTATGAAAGAGAATCGAAAGAGAGGAAGTGCTGTAGCAAAACCATTATCGACCCTTAAAACTGAGAATGTAGGGCACATTTATTCCTCTAGACGAGCCATTTCATACGAACGAACGCAAAAAGTACGCCACAGTAAGAATTTATCTCAACCTTGCGAAGGTTTTCAGATGCCAAAAGCCACAATATGGTAGAAGAAGGAAGGCCGCAGCGACGCAGACAAATAGTGGGGAGAAGAATCTCGGGGGATGGAGTTGCTCGTGTAAGGATGAACATCTTGTTTTACTTGTTGTCTTTCTTGTCCAGTGTTTTATTTGCTTAACAGCACTTTTGAAGGTTGGATTGTTGTGATGTGTTGGGTAAAATTGTGTATTCTGATTAACCCATCGTTATCTCTAAAATTCTTCTCGTGTAAACAAGTACATTTCATGTCGATTACATTGAATTTCAAGTACATTGAAATATAAGTAGTACATTTAATTTCAAGCACATTTACTTTCAAGTAGATTTAATGCTAGAACCATTTCTAGCAGATGAAGCACCCACAATGGGATGTCCAGTACAGACTGTTACACTTGGTATCTAGAGGAGCGGCACGCCCTTCCGGCCCCATTGCTCCCGGAAATCTCTAACTAAATTAAGACTACCAGGGTTTTTTCCCTTATATATATATATATATATATATATATATATCCATTTTACTTTTTTCGCCACTTTCTCTATAACCTCGTACCTATTTTCTTGGACGGCGGGCGGCTAATATGTGCAGGCTAGTCGCTGACCGGCTTTCGTCCACTCACCCTTGCTGGGGCTGGGAGGGGTTCGCTCCTCCCTCTTAGCTCTGGTTGGGGTAGGGGTTTTTAACATACTTCCCGGCATTTCTCTTTATATTACCTAACATCTTATCCTAATCTATCTTTCAGCTAACCCACAAAGGGGATTTCAGGGGTGGCAGGTGACATATTGCAGGGTTGCGTGCCCTGGGGACCCCAATAGCGACAGGTATCCTCCCGAGCCCAATACCAGTTGGAGGGTATTGCCCTCGTTGCTATTTCTCTTTAAATTCGAGGAAAACTATCGAGAGCCGATGAAGCTGTTGCGCGAGATATTAGTTGAGGAACAACAAGAGAGAGGAAGAGATTAATTTGGGGTTTACTATTTTTGACATATTGTTTTTTCTCAAAAGTTCTGTTACACTCAGTTTTTTTCATCTTTCGAGAGATTTACGTATGTGGTAAAAAGTTCCGCTAGAAAAATTAAAATTCTACTTTACCACTACGTGTCATTAAAACATCTTTTCCATTGTGTGCAGTTGTGTCAAGATGAAAGTGAGAAGAATCGAGATCTCTGCTTTCCTTCCCGCGAGCCACAACAAGTCCGTCATCGACAAGCAGCTCAAAGTCAGCTGGATGACCGTGTACAGTCTCGTAACGACCCATAAAAGTGAAGTCCTGAAAAATCGACCTCGTTCAGTCAGACCTCAAGTTACCCATCGTTTGGCTGTGAGAAAGGCCTTTGAAATTGATCCGAAGCTCAAAATGACTAGACTCGCAAAGAAGAACATTATGATGGCCACAGTGCCTAGGACCGTCAAGGAGGAGGGTGGCAAGAGCTTGAGGTGGGTGGAAAGACCTCTGCTCACTGACCATATGCGAGAACAACGTCGGGAGCGCCTTCGTCGACTTCACAACCACTTGGAGTTTCATGGCAATTTAATTCTCGTTTTATTTGTGATAAAAAACACTAGATCTGGGCATCAAGAAGCAAAACAACCGTGTGATAATCTTCGGCCTGAACTTCTCCGAGGTCTGCAAGGTCTCCACGAATGGCGAGAAGTGGTGCCTGTGTGGTTCGCGGCAGGTTATAGGCTCACCGCGGCCGAATACAGAGACATCTTGGCTATGAAAGTCTTGCCCTTGATGAGAAGGATCACGAAAAGGGGGAATAAGTCTATCAGCAGGATGGTGTCCCGGCCAACACAGCCAAGACCGTGCAAGTGTGGTTGGGGTCGAACATGAACTTTCATTTGAGGGAATTTTGGCTGCTACAGTCGCCCGACCTCAATCCCCCTCGACTACAATGCGTGGGCACATGTCGAGGGCAAGGCCAGAAAGGTCTTCCATAGGAACATCGACGAGCTGAAGTCCTCCGTCACGCTCCTGTGGGTCAGCATGAGGAAGGACTTCTTCCGCAAAGTGGGCGCGGCACTCAGGTCTCATCTGGAGCGAGTGCTTGCAGCCGAGGGCGGACACATTAATTAATATTACAATGTAAACACATATTTATATGATAAATCAAAAACTTCTCTGCATCGAAACTATCATTGTGTACTCCATTGAGAGCGTCGTAACAAATGTAACAGGACTTTTGCAATATCCTAATGTTATTTTGGGTTTGCTATTCTTGACACGAGTAATTTGGGGTTCGGTATTGTTGACAAGAGAAATTTGGGGTTTGGTGTTCTTGACACAAGTAATTTTGGGTTCGGTATTCTTGACACGAGTAATTTTAGGATCACACTTGACGGGAGTAATTTTGGATTCGCTATTCTTCACACGAGTAGGTTGGGTTAGCTATTCTGGAAATTATTAATTTTGAGTTCTGTATTGTTGAAGTGAGAAATTTTGGGTTATGTATTCTTGGCCTGAGTAATTTTGGGTTCGCTATTCTTGACAAGAGACAGTTTGGGTTTGCTATTTTCGTCACGAGTAATTTTGGTTCGCTATTCTTTACACCAGTAATTTTGGGTTCGCTTTTCTTCACACGAATAATTTTGAGTTCGCCATTTTTGACACGAGTAATTTTGCGTTCGCCATTTTTTATGCGAGTAATTTTGGATTCGTATCCTTGACTCGAGTAACTTGGGGTTAAATATTCTTGCGATGAGTAATTTTGGGTTCGCTAGTCTTGATAGCATTAATTTTAGGTTCGCTATTCTTGACCCGAGTAATTTTGGTTTCGCTATTCTTGACAGAATATATTTTGGGTTTGATATTCTTGACAAGAGTAATTTTGGGTTCGTTATTCTTGATAAGAGTAGTTTGGATTCCCAATTCTCGCCTTGAGTAATTTAGGGTTCGCTATTCTTGACACGAGTAATTTTGGGTTCGCTATTCTATACATAAGTAATTTGGGTTTGGTTAGAGTAATTTTAGGTTTGCTATTCTTAACGCGAGTAATTTCGATTCGCTATTCTCGACACCAGTAATTTTGGGTTCGCTTTTCTTGACGCGAGTAATTTTTGATTCGAGATTGTTGGCATAAGTACATTTATGTTCGCTATTCTTAAAACGAGTATTTTTGGATACGGTATTCTTGACACGATAAATTTTGGGTTATGTATTCTTGATATGAGTTATTTTCGGTTCGCTCTTCTTGGCACGAAATTTTGCGATTGCTATTCTTGGCATGAGTAATTTATGGTTCGCTATTCTTGACAGGAGGAATTTTGGATTATCTATGGTTGATAATATTAATTTTGTGTTCGCTAAACTCGACACGAGTAATTTCTGTTTCATTAATCTTGGCTCGAGTAATTTTGGGTTCGTATCCTTGACAGGAGTATTTTTAGTTTTGCTATTGTTGATACGATTAATTTTGGGGTTGCTATTTTTGACATAAGGATTTATTTTTTGTTCGCTTTTCTTGCTGCAAGTAATTTCGAGTTTGCTTCTCTTGACACGAGTAGGTTGGGTTAACTGTTCTTGACTTGATTAATTTCGGCTTCTGTTTTCTTGACGTGAGTAATTATGGGTTCTTTATTCTTGGCCTTATTAATTTTGGGTTTGGTATTCTTGAACCTAGTAATTTAGGGTTCGCCATTTTGGACGCGAGTAATATTGGATTCACTAATCTTGATAAAAGTAATTTCGGGTTCCCATTTCTGACGAGTAATTTTCGGTTCGCTATTCTTGACACGAGTAATTTTGTGTTCGCGATTCTTAACACAAATAGGTTTGGTTAGCTATTCTTGACAGGGTTAATTTGGGGTACTCTATTTTTAACATGAGTAATTTTTGATTCGCTATCCTTGAGTAATTTTGGGTTTGCTAACCATGACACAAGTAAGTTTGGTGCGCTACTCTCGACTCGAGTAATTTTAGGTTTACTATTCTAGACATGATTAATTCTGGGTTCTGTATTCTTGACATGAGTAATTTTGAGTTTTGTATTCTATGTAGAGACGATTAATTTTGTGTTCGTTATTCGTGACAACATTAATTTTTGACTCGCTATTTCTTAAAAAGAATAACTTTAGATTGCAATTCTTTACACGAGGATTTTCGTATTCGTTCTTCTTGCCACGTGTAATGTTGGGTATGCTATTCTCGACACGAGTAATTTTAGGTTTCGTTATTCTTGACACTAGTAATTCTATGTTTGCTATTCTTGACACCCGAACTTTTTGTTCCATATTCTTGTGATGATTACTATATTCTTGTCGTGAGTAATTTATATTTCTCTATTTTTAGCAACACTAGTTTTGTGTTCGCTATTCGTGATACGAGTAATTTTTGTTCTATATTCTAGAGATGAGTTATTTTGGGTTCGCTATTCTCGACACGAATAATTTTAGGTTCGCCATTATCGACACGAGTAATATTTGGCTCGATATTCTTGACACGAGTAATTTTGCTTTCGCTGATCTTGACATGACTAATTTTACGTTTCCTATTCTTCTTGACAGTGATTTTGGTTCGTTTTTCTTTACACTAGTAATTTTTGGGTTCCCTTAACTTGACATGAATAATTTGGGTGGGGGAGGCGCTATTCTTGACGCGAGTAGTCTTGAGTTTGCTATTGTTGGCACGAGTAATTTTGTGTTCGCTTTTCGTAACAAGAGTAATTTTGGGTGTGGTATTCTTGACACGAGTAATTTTGGGTTATGTATTCTTGACATGGGTTATTTTCGTGTCGATATTTTTGACACGAGTAATTTTGGTTTCGAAATTCTTGACACGAGTAATTTTAGGTTTGTTTATTCCAGGTGCGAGTAATTTTGGTTCGTTATTATTTACATCAGTATTTTGGGTTCGCTTTTCTCCCCAAAAGTAATTTGTAGTTCGCGATTCTTGCTACGATTAATTTTGGTTCGCTATTTTTGACATGAGGTAACTGAGGTTCGCTATTAATGATCCGAGTAATTTTGTGTTTGCTTTTCTTGACACACGTAATATTTAGTTCGCTATTCTTGACATGAGTAATTTTTAGTTCACTATTCTTAAGAAAAGTTATTTTGGGTTCGCTATTCTTGACACGATTAATTTTTTGTTCGGTCTTTAACTCGAGTAATTTTGGCTGAGGTATAATTGACACAATTAATTTGAGGTTTTGTATTCTTTATAGAAGTGATATTGGGTTCGCTATTCTCGACCTGAATAACTTTCGTTTCACTATTAGTGACATAAGTAATTTTTGGTTTGCCATTTTTGACGGGACTAATTTTGAGTTCGTATCCTTGACATGAGTAAATTTGAGTTTTTCTTTCTTGACACGATTAATTTTTGGTTCGTTATTCGTGATAACAGTAATTATGAATTCTCTATTCTTGACACGAATAATTTTAGGTTCCCTATTCCTTACTCAAGTAATTTTGGGTTCGCTATTTTTGACAAGATTAATTTCTGGTTCACTATTTTTTACACCAATATGGTGAGTTAGCTATTCTTGACACGATTAAGTTTTGGTTTTGTATTCTTGACGTGAGTAATTATGAGTCTTCTATTGTTGGCCTGAGTAATTTTTTGTTCGCATATGTTGACACGAGTAATTTTGTTTCGCTATTTTTGACACGATTAATTTTGGGTTATATATTATTGACACGAGTAATTTGGGTTCGCTATTCTTGACGCCAGTAATTATGGGTTCGGTATTCTTATCACTAATATTTTTCAAGCAATATTCTTGACATCAGTAATTTTAGGTTCTGAATTCTTGACATGAGTAATTTGGGGTTAGATATTCCTGATAAGAGTAATTTTGGGTTCACTATTGTTGGGAGCAGTAATATGGGTTCTTTATTCTCAACACGGTAATTTCTTTTTCTATTCTTGACACTAGTAATTTTGCGTACGCTATTCTTCACCCAAGTAATTTGGGGTTTGATATTCTTGACACAATTAATTTGGGTTTCGCTATTCTTGACACTAGTGAATTTGTGTTCGCTATTCTTCACACGAGTAATTTTTGGTTTGATATTCTTGACACGAGTAATTTTTGTTTCGATATTCTTGATAAGAGTAATTTTGGATTTCCATTTCTCGGCATGAGCAATTTTAAGTTCGCTATTCTTGACACGAGTAATTTTGTGTTCGCTATTCTTGAGACAACTAAGTTGCCTTAGCTATTGTTGAAAAGATTCATTTTGGATACTCCATTTTTGTCGTTAGTAATTTTGAATGCTGTATTCTTGGCTTGAGTAACTTTTAGTTTCCTTTTTTGACAAGAGTAAGTTTGCATTCGCTATTCTCGACACAAGTAATTTTGGGTTCACAATCTAGAGACGAATAATTTTTGGTTCTGCATTCTTGACATAAGTAATTTTGAGTTCCGTATTCTTGAGTTCATTATTCTTGATACCATTAGTTTAAGATTTGATATTCTTAAAAAGAATAATCTTAGGATGTTATTCTTTACAAGAGTAATTTTTGGGTTCGTTATTCTTGACGCGAATAATTTTGTGTTCCCTATTCTTGATGTAAGTAATATTAAGTTAGCTATTTTTGACACATGTAATTTTCCCTTTACTATTCAAGAAAAGAGTAATTATAGGTTAGCTCTTCTTGCTACGTGTAATTTTGGGTTCGCTATTCTCGATACGAATAATTTTAAGTTCGTTATTCTTGATAATTGTAATTTTGGCTTTACTATTTTTGACGATTTTTTTCTATATTCTTGGGATGAGTAATTTTGGGTTCTGGATTCTTAACGTGAGTAATTTATGTTTCGCTATTTTTGACAACAGTAATTTGGGGTGCGCATATTCATGTAACGAGTAATTTTTTTGTTCTATATCCTAGAGATGAGTAATTTTGGGGTTCGCTACTTTTGACACGAGTAATTTTGGGTTCGCTATTTTTGGCGCATGTAATTTTTTGTTCGCTATTTTCGACACGAGTAATATTTGGTTCGATACTCTTGACACGAGTAATTTTGGTATCGCTATTCTTGACATGATTAAGTTTGAATCTGCTATTCTCGACACGAGGTATTTTGGGTTCACTATTCTAGACACGATTAAGCTGGGGTTCTGCATTCTTGCCATGAGTAATTTTCTGTTTGTTATTCTTAACACAAATCATTTTGGGTTCGCTATTCTCGACACTAGAAATTTTTATGAATATTCTTGAGATCAGCAATTTTTGGTTCTGTATTTTTTACGTGAGTTTTGTTTTGCTATTTTTGATAACAGTAATTTTGGGTTCACTATTCATGACACGAGTAATTTTTTGTTCTATATTCAAAAGATGACTAATTTTGTGTTCACTATTCTCTACGCGAGTAATTTTAGGTTCACTATTTTAGACACATGTAATTTTCGTTTTGCTATTCTCGACAAGAGTAATTTTAGGTTAGCTATTCTTGCCACGTGTACTTTTGTGTTCTCTATTCTCGACACGAATAACTTTAGGTTCGCTATTCTTCAAACAAGTACTTTTGAGTTTGCTATTCTTGACACGAGAAATATTTTTTATATATTCTTGAGATGAGTAATTTTTTATTCTGGATTCTTGACATGAGTAAATTATGTTTCACTATTTTTCACAGCAGTAATTTTGGGTTCGCTATTCATGACACGAGTATTTTTTTTCTATATTCTAGAGAATGTATAAAATATAGAGAATATATTTTGCGTTCTCTATTCTCGACACGAATAATTTTAGGTTCTCTATTCTTGATAACAAGTAATTTTGGGTTTGCTACTCTTGACACGAGTAATTTTAGTTTTGCTATTTTTAACACATGTAATTTTTTGTTCGTTTTTCCCGCCAAGAGTAATTTTTGCTCGATATTCTTGGCACGAATAATTTTGGTTTCGCTATTCTTAATACAAGTAATTTTAGATTTGCTATTCTTGGAACGAGTAATTTTAGTTCGCTCTTCCTTACACCAGTAATTTTGAGTTTGCTTTTTTTAATATGAATAATTTGGGGGGGTGCGCAATTTTTGAAACGAGTAGTTTTGGGTTCGCTATTTTGGACACGAGAAATTTTGTGTTCGCTATTCTTAACACGAATAATTTTCTGTGCGGTATTCTTGACACGATTAATTTAGGATTATGTATTCCTGACTTGACTTATTTTCGGTTCGAAAGTCCTGACACGAGTAATTCTAATTTCGCTATTCTTGACACGAGTAATTTTAGGTTAGCTATTATTGAAGCGAGTGATTTTGGGTTGGTTTGCTATTCTAAACACCAGTAATTTGGGGTTCGCTTTTCTTGAGACGAGTAATTTGTGGTCCGCGATTTTGTTAAGATTAATTTTGGGTTCGCTATTTTTGCCATGAATAATTTAGGGTTTGCTATTAATTATACGAGTAATTTTGTGTTCGTTTTTCTTGACACGAGTACTTTTGTCTTCGCTATTCTCGACACGAGTAATTTTCGGTTCGCTATACATGACACGAATTAATTTGGGCTCGCTATTCTTAACACGAGTAATTTTCGGTTCGCTCTTCTCAACTAGAGTAATTTTGTGTGAGGTACGAGGGGCGGTCAATAAGTTTTGCAATTCGGATATAAGGAAACGGGATATGAGAAAAAGTGTTTTATTATTTTTCAATATAACTACCCTCGACTTCAATGCACTTGCGCCACTTGTCCCTGAGGCTTCGAATTCCCGACAACCAGAAATCTCCCGACTGCTGTTCAATCCACTCCTGGATGGTGAGCTGGACATCTTCATCGTCCCCAAACCGGCGTCCACGCAGTGCAGCCTTGAGCTGGTGGAATAAAAAGTAGTCGCTACAGGCCAGATCTGGACTGTAGAGGGTATGGTTGAGCTCATCGAATCCGCACTCGCGGGGGGCAGCTTGTGCAACTTTGGCCTTGTGGACTTTGACGACGTTGAAGTCGATCATGGGGCGTGACGTTTCTAGGGACCCAACGAGCAGAGACCTTGGTCATGGCCAAATTGTCGTAGATGATGTTGATAACACTTCCATGTGATATTCCAAGTTCTCGCTCGATTTCTTCGACCTTCACCCGTCGATTTTCGAGGATCCTCCTCTCCACACGGGCCACATTGTTCTCGTTGGTCACGTCTGACGGGCGTCCTGAACGAGGGTCATCTTCAAGGGACTCACGACCATGGCGAAACTCTCTATTCCATCGAGCAATGGTTGCATAGGAATGGGCGTTGTCGGTGTACACTGCAACCATGCGTTCATGGATCTCTTTTGCATTCTTGCATTCTTACCTTCTTTGGCTAAAAATTTGATCAGTGCGCGGTGCTCAACCTTCTTCATTTTTGAAACATTTGTGACTGACGATCTGCGATCAGCTACTGCTTCTTAAATAGACGAGACAGGAGCGTGTGGCTGCAGGTCCTGGCCTGTCATACCTTGTCCTAACACCCCCACAAACAGCCATCCCCCTTCCTCTGTTTTGCTCTACTGATTCGCAAAACTTATTGACCGCCCCTCGTGTTCTTGACACGATTAATTTGAGGTTTTGTATTCTTGACAGGAGAAATTTGTGGTTCTTTTTTCTCGACCCGAGTAATTTTCGTTTCACTATTTTTTAAATGAGTAATTTGGGGTTTGCTCTTCTTGAAATGAGTAATTTGGGGTTTGCTCTTCTTGAAATGAGTAATTTTGGGTTTGCTTTTCTTAACATATTTAACTTTACCTCACTTTTCTTGACATGCTCGACATGATTCCAAAGTTTCAAACATGACAGAGTTTCATTTACTTGAAGTTTCGCCTTCGCTTTCCTCACTTGGAAGCAAATTTCCAAACTTCAAGAATAAAATTACAAGTAAACTAACGTCCTTTATTCGATGCAAATATTCGTAAAAATCTGGGTTCAAATATTCCCGATCATTGTTAATAGCCATTAAACTCAAGATTAAATACTCTTTAATGTAGTATTACGTGAAAACGCTAAAAGTCTTTTATCTTTGTTCAATTAACTAGGTTTAGCTGATTTAATTTATGTATTTATTCGCCTCTCAGTAAACTCATTAATTCTGTCCCCGATCTCTAAATTACTTACATTATTGCCTCCACTTAATTTGAAAGAGAGCGAAACGTTAATTAGGATGACGTCATGTGGTTAGGAGGGCGATCTATTGACGGTCGCCCTGTTATTCACCCTCCAGCCCATCAGATTAACTCATGACCCCTTCAGGAGCGAGAGCGGACCCAATCGACTCTTGTTTCTTTGTTTATTTTAAGTAAGTTAAAGATGCCATAGGAAAGGGAAAAAAATGGGGAATATTTGATCAAAATATAATCCATTTGTATCATTATCCAATTTTTATAGACCTTTTAAGTCCATTAGGTTACAAATTCAGTAAAAAAGGCATATTTCTTCTTTCATATTAATAATTTCTTTATTCCGAATATGGATTCTTTGAAAAGATGGTTTTAAAAATGTGAGGTGAATATGGGAAGATGCTATTAAACTTTATAGCCCAATTCTCTACAGCCAGCTGAGGTGTGAAGCCAGTCACCATTGTGAAGCAGTATTGTTCCCTGTCTGTTGATCAATGCAGACTGTTTATTGACGAAATTTAGGCAATATATTGACAAAATTATTTGGTTGTTATAGTTTGTTGTGGTTTATAGACTTAACTCCCCCCCCCCTCTCCCTCGAATGATTATATTATTCTTCTACCAAACTGTATCCATAACATTTTGGGGTTGAAGCAATGAATTTCGTATAAACTAATTTTATTCTTATCCTACCATTCATCAGACCCCTTCCTATTATCGTATAGGACCAGTTTTCATCACAGGCCAAAATTCAACAATATATCCCTATTCAATTCATGTGGAACCTACTGTTCGTTTCTTTAAACCTTCCCCATAGCTTTGATTTGGTATGGCATGGAGTCTGCTGAAGTCCCCCTGTCTTCAGCGAGTGTTTGCTTGCTCGTGGGTTCGTGGCCAATGCACCTTCGCTATAGCCTTGATTTGGTCTGACATGGGGTCTGCTGAAGGCCCACTGTCTACAGCGAGTGTTTGCTTGCTCGTGGGTTTGTGTCCACTACACCTTCCCAATAGGCCTGATTCGGTGTGGCATGGGGGCTGCTGAAGTCCCCCTGTCTTCAGCGAGTGTTTGCTTGCTCGTGGGTTCGTAGCGACTGCACCTTCCCTATAGCCTTGATTTGGTGTGGCATGGGGTCTGCTGAAGGCCCCCTGTCTTCAGCGAGTGTCTGTTTGTTCGTGAGTTCGTGGCCGCTGCAGCAACTAGTTTTTCATCATTGCAAATATGTTTGGGTCTCATTCATGGTTCAATATTGTTGCCCCTTTTTACAGACCTAAACTTATTGAACCACTAGTAAGGAAAATTGCACTTTGAGCAGTGATGCTATGTGGTTAGTATAGCAATGATGAGTATCCACTTTCACACTACATCGATGCAGTGTAAAGGTGGCTATTTATTGCTGTACTAACCGTATAGCATCACGCGTACAGTGCAGTTTTCGTTACTATTGTAAGATATAACGTGTCCCTCACGTGTGGATGCAAATGATCCTGGGTACTGGCAAAAGTGAAGGTTAAAATATCTAATTGATTCAGTTCTTTTTAGGGCTGTTAGATTGGTCTATTGGATACAGGCACTAGTTTGGTGTGGATGAGGAACGTTTCCGATGAGTGACTCCTGTATGGGGAAGGTGGTGACTTATTATTATTGAACAATAAATAGTATTTATAACTTTTACAAATGTTTTCCACTAATTTTATTCTTAAATCTCAATACAACATCGTTTCTGCTGTCATTCGGATCATTTTGCACACTTCAATTTTTAGAGCAATTTTCCCAAACTGTTGATAAGTTTCGTTTTATTCATCAATTTTGTACACCCTTTTTACATGTATATTATCGTACATTATTATTATGGAAACCTTGTTTTGCTCTGGCAAATGTTACGGAAGATGTTATAATAGATATACAATCGTTCTGATCTTTTGATGCTGTACTGTATATAGTACTTTATAGTACTGTATATAGTACAGTAGCATATTAGAAAACGAGTGATATTTAAATATTTTAAGATACAAGAAAGAAAGGAAACGGCTTCGGAAAAGACAAAGCGAAGGAATTTCTATAATTAAATGGGCGTGGAATTTATGTTTTGTCTCATGCTTTTTAGCAGCATGTAGACAGGCGACTAGAAAATAGCGAAGGTACCAAAGATTGTAACCAATTTAAATTTTAGGGAAAAATTCGCTATCTGAAAAATTCGGGCTGACGAGACGTAATCCTATTAGAAACATGGAAATAAATAAGGCTTGTGTAACTTTCTCACTGTGGCCAGAATAATAATGAATAAAGGAAGAAGAATTAGTGAACTAGCGGTAAACAGAATATTCAAAGAATGACGGAAACCTGCGAATCAAAAGATCGAGAAAGGGTAAGATTATATTACAATCAAGTTTAAGGGTAAAAATATAGAAAGTTCCAAAAAGTTCAGTTTATTGATAAAATTGTGGCTATCCTTAGTATTAGGCTATAAGCAAATAATAACATTAAATATATTAACCAAACAATAAGGAAATCAAGATCAAGAGCTGTAGATAGGATTCTTGTCTCAAAATACTCAATATATAAATTAGAAAGGCAATGTGATAAACAATTACCTATCCCGAACCAAACTTTCGTCGGTTAAATTCATCGTTAAATGAAATATTAAAATCCTTAATAGATGCAAAATGAGGTAAATAAAAGGAACGTACTTATGATGTAATTTTTTAATAAGGAAAGGAAAAAGTTCATCAACTGGAACTTTTGAGAGCAGAAAATACACATCAAAACTTATAAAGGTGAAGTTACTAAAGTAAGGAAAGGGCGTTTAGTTTATTCATTAGATCATAACTACGTTTTATATCAGATTGAGAAAATGGTACCAACAAGAGGAGTGAGAGATTTAGTGAGACATTTAGACAAATATTGAGAAACTGAGCCTATAGGACTTAGAACGCATGGTCTTGTTAAGCTTATATGTTTTAACCAGACCATACAGGTAAGGAATGGAGGCACTTCTAGATTTAAATTTTGCAATTAAGTCAGGAAAATGTTTAAGGAAGGAAGGAACATTTTTGCGTTAGTCACTATTAACTTCTATAGTGGAGTCTTCACTCGCGGTTCGTATAGAATGGTCATTAAATTGTTCACTTTTCTTTTACCTGTGGGACATTTTTGCATGATTGTTCCCACACGCACTACCTTAAGTTAATATATATATATATATATATATATATATATATATATATATATATATATATATATATATATATATATAATATATATATAACTTTCCTTGTATTTTGGGATAGTCATTCACTTCCCAAACTCTTCCACACCGTCTTCAGGAGCTCGTTTTAGAATTTAGGGTTAGGAATCCCCTGTTTCGGGAGATGATTTGCTTATATAATTGTAAAACCCAAGAATACGCTTTTTACTAGTTCCTATCGAACTGAGAAACAGAAGAACTGTCGTATTCTGTTTAGCCACTATATGCATTCCAGAGCTTAACAAATTAAATATGATTCATGATAAAAGAGCAGCGTTCCAGAGAGACGCATTCATAAACATGCAGATATGCTTCTGTTGTTACGAAATGGAAGACCATATAACGGCGGAATGTCCCAAAAAAAGACCTCATGATATGTTCGGAGTGCGGGATGGAGGGGCACACCCACCGATCACGCCAGAGCACGACCAAACAGTGCATAAACTGTAGAGGACCACATCGGACAATGGCGATGTCATACCCGAAAAGAAAGGACATAATTAAAAGGAAGGAGAACGAAGAGAGATCGAAGGGACAGAAGAACATGACATACGCCTCGGCAACAAAAAATACAGTAAACAACCAAAAGGCAGAAACACAACTCAGCATTGACGGAACATTGAATGTCAAGCACTCGCACATATTGAACATTGCCAATCCCTGAAGCTACGCAAATACCCTAAACGAAATACTCAAGGACAACGGGTTAGAACCCATGAACTTTCCCAAGGATGTGGACTCGTCAGCAATATTTAAAGTGAAGATTAGTGAGAAAACAACAGAAGCAGTAGTCGAAGAAGCAAAACCGCAGGAGAAACACAATGAAGACTCAAATACTAAGGAAACTGAAACGGATACCAGCATGGAAGAATCCGCCCAGGAGGTTAGAGTAACCAGAAGGAAAGCCCAAAAGATAAGAAGATCCAGATCCAGCTCACATAAGACATCAACCCAACGGCAGCAGTCCCCGATCCCGTCGACATCACTATCGCAGAAAGGAAAGGAAGTGATCATGTGTAGACGGGAACATAACGAGAGAAAGAAGAAGAAACGATAAACAAGACCTAAAGAGACAAGCGGAAACCCCAAAAGGAATATCAAAATCGACAAACGTAAACTGGAAATACTTCAAATTTATACTAACGGTTGGATAGGTAAAAAATGCATATACGGAAATATCTTTAGAGAGCTAGACTTAGATGTTATTTTAATATCTGGCTACGAATTAGACCTAGAAACAGAAAAAATAAAAATATGGAATTATAACGTTGTAGCAACGAATCCTTCGAGACAAAGACACAACGGAGTAGCAATTGCGATCAAAAAGAAACTATACTATAAAACTCACCAAGGACTAACCGAGTCCTGTGCAGCAGTATAGATAAAATTAGAACTATCTAGTCTTATAATAGCCACGGGGTACCAACCCCCAAGAAGAGATGGATTACCAATTACCAACTTCACTGAGCTTTTTAATAACAGGAACTCAGTCATATTTATGGGAGACTTGAACGCACACTGTGCGTAAAACATATATAAAACAAACAACAACGCGGGCAGGCATTTGAAAACGATGCTGGACAGGAGAATGCTCCAAAGACTGGGGCCAGATTTTCCCACATATATACATAACAGAACGGCAAGTAAGCCAGATATCTGCCTCGCAAACTTTAATTTGCCATTTAATCTTCACTTGGAACTGGTTCACATACCGGTCAGCGACCACATAGCTACACTACTTACGATTAACTAGAATCCCATACAGAAGCCAGGTAAGAAATGGAAAGCCTATCACCAGGCAGTCTGGACAAAATATAAAGAAGTTTTAAGGGAATATGAACCAAGGACTTTCATCAAGGCGACTATAGAAGAAATTGAGGAGGGACTTAGAGAAATTAGGAGTACGCTGATTAGAGCAGATGAAAAAGCAGTACCAAAAAGAGCCTTTAGAACGATCCAAAACTTTAGATGGTCACAGGAAATGATAACTAAAAATACGGAAATAAGACTTATCTCTGAACAAATACGGAGGGAAGGAATTAGTAGAGACCTATACAATCAACTTAGAAAAAAATAAAATAAAATTAACGCTAATGATAAACGATAAGCAAAAAGAATATTGGAAGGACCAGGTCAGGAAGATAGATGTCGAAGAATCCTCAAAGAAATTTTGGAAATGGGTAGATAGAATGAAGGAAAACCCAGCAAAGGAGGAGATCAAGATTAAAGATGAGAGAGATACTAATTGAGGACGAAAGCGAGATAGAAATAGTTTTCAAAGAATACTGGAGAAACATTTTTAGAATCAGCGAAGAAGAAAATGAAAATTTCGACACTGATTTTGAGAACGTAATTCTCGGAGAACTCAACCGAACAACGGCCAGGAGTCAACACTATGATTCGGTTGACATAAGAAGAAATACTAATTGGGGAAATGAAGCTAAATTATCCGTGCAAGAACTAAAGGATAGCATAAGCAGCTTCAAACAAAAGGCGCCGAGAGTCTCAGGACTAACAAAGAAAAACTACACAGAAGCGACCAATAACATTTTGGAGGGATTCATGAACCTATTCAATGCCTGCCTTAATACAAGCTACTTACTACCCTAAAGACCTAAAAGTCGCAAAAATAATTTTAAGCCCAAAGCCAGGAAAATCTTCACACATGGTTGAAAACTATAGACCAATATCTCTGCTTGACTTCATCGGGAAAGTATATGAAAAGATTTTAAAGAAAAAATTCGATCAACATCTGGTGGAGAACGGCCTGTACAACGATTGCCAATTTGGATTCCAGAAGAACAGAAGCACAGATATGGCGCTCTGTTTAATTATGGAGAAAATAGCCAAGGTCAAAGTCGAAAAGAGGAGTGTGGACATAGTAGGTAGAGACGTGTCCAAAGCGTTCGACAAAGTATAGCAGAAAGGCATACAATACACGATACTTCGGCTCGGATTAAGCAGTGAGCTGGAAAGGTTGTTATACAACTATGTAGCTGATAGTTACGCGTATAAAAACATGGGTAATCACCAAGGGGAACCCTTTAAGCTGGAGGCTGGAGTTTCCCAGGGCGGTTGCCTAAGTCCGTTATTATACGATGTATATACAGCGGACATCCTCCCTGCAATGATGGAGGGATGTATGAACATACAATTTGCGGATGATATCACTCAAGTTGTGGTGTCTCCATACAGGCACGCTCAAGGGTGTTAGGAGTTTGGAGGTTGCGGGTGTAGCTGCTAGAGGGAGACCGAGAAAGACGTGGAATAAGGTCATACAGAGGGACCTCAGAGATATGAGTTGAATAGAGAAACAGCCAGAGGTCGAGCAGCATGGAAGGCCGCCATTAGGTAAATACGGCCGACACCTGCAAGCATGCATGGAGCCTTGAAAAATCATATATATATATATATATATATATATATATATATATATATATATATATATATATATATATATTTCACGGTGAATGTAAGGACACATAGGAGGCTGAGGTACATGTGATTTATTTATGGAAGAACGTTTCGGGCGTATCACCCATCTTCAGGTTCTAAAACATAAATTAATCTAATACAGTTAAAGAATATTAAAAATAATTAGGTTAAGACTATGTAGGTAAATCAAAAATTAGATTTACCTACATAGTCTTAACCTAATTATTTTTAATATTCTTTAACTGTATTAGATTAATTTATGTTTTAGAACCTGAAGATGGGTGATACGCCCGAAACGTTCTTCCATAAATAAATCACATGTACCTCCGCCTCCTATGTGTCCTTACATTCACCGTTAAATTGAAGATTAGACTGGTCAGCAGCAACTCATATGACTATATATATTTATATATATAGCCATGGTCAAAATTATGGGGAAGGTATGAAAAAGTGAAGAATATGTTTGAAACTCATTTATTTCATACTTGTCATAATACAAATAAACATTTTGTGTATATTATCAATAATTAATATTTGTAATATTTGATGTATCCTTCTTTAGCTTTTATAACCGCTTTTATGAGTTTTTGAATACTTGAGACTAAATTGGCACAGATGGTTGGCTCAATTTTCTGACACTCTTCGTGAATGTTGGCTCTTAATTCACTTTTTGAGGAATAGTTGTGCACCCTCAAATGTTCAATGGGGTTGAGGTCTGGAGATTGAGGGGCCATTCCATCAACGTCACCCATTCCTTTTCAAACGACATATTGATAAATATTGAAATTACCCGAAACGTTGTAGATATCACCTAAACTAAATGAACTTCCCGTTTTTACGTCCTTTCCTTCATCCTGCAAACTAAATTAAAGCTCAACAGGAGAAGCCCTAATCATTATTTATCGTCACACTATGGACAGGAAGTCACCAAGATAATTCTTCCAGTCGCAGAAGATGGGTGAAACCTTTTCCCGAAACGTTGTACATATCACGTAAAAGCAAGGGTGACACTTAAAAACGCCAATCGAAAGATAGTTTTTTTTGGCTATTACCTTCCCGTGTATGTGAGAAGAGCTCCTTCCGAGGGCTTTGAGGAATACTGTGTTTGCCAAAAATAGCCTTTTAACCGTATATATATATATATATATATATATATGGCATGAAAGACTCGACGTATAGGTGAGAAGATCCGACATATATATATATATATATATATATATATATATATATATATATATATATATATATATATATATATCCAACACACCGCAAGAAAGAGAACATGGAATAATTTTTCTTAGGAAATATTTATATCCTTCTTCGAAAAATTCCGAGCTAGGGTGGGATTCGAACCGTGCACAATGAGGCAGCGAGCAACCGCTTTGATCTCAATTAAACCACCCCTAGCCCCCCCTCCTCCTTGGATTTTTTAGAAAGAGGATATAACTATTTCCGAAGAAAAATTATTCCGTTTTCTCTTTCTTGCGGTGTGTTGGATTTATTTCATCATTCTCTCGTGCTCATGATATATATATATATATATATATATATATATATATATATATATATATATATATATATATATATATATATATATATATATATATATATATATATATATATATATATATATAGATATAGTGTACTAACGGCTTACTTTTAACTGTTATCAAAGCGGTGCTCGCTGCCTCAGTGTCAATGGTTCGAATCGCTTCCCTGCACGGATTTTTTCGAAAAAAGGTAATAAATATTACTGTAAGAAAAAATTAAATTTATTCCGTTTTCTCTTTCAATGTGGTTTATTGCATTCATCTTCATCATTCTCTCGTGCTACTTTGATATATATATATATATATATATATATATATATATATATATATATATATATATATATATATATATATTTGGGATTGCAATATTTTCATAGTTTGGAGCTTATAAACGCATAATGATATGATGTTCGCATACCTAAACGATATCACAACACTGTTACTCCAAATAATTTAAAAATTCCTCTGGACTGACCCAAGAGTCGCCCTGGGCAAATTGTGAGTCAAAAGCGAACGGTCGCACGAACACACATGAGTAGCGTGTGTGTGGCTTTTGGATTATCGCTCAGTTTGTATTTGCTCGGTTCATTGAAAGGACTTTGTTTTCTCGTTCCATTTGCCTTTACACGTGATAATACGAGATGTACTATGCGTATAAGTTATGAAATGTTTTAATTAAATCGGCTTCGGTAACATTTGCTTTGCAGGCTTCTCTCACTATATTGTAGCTATTTACTAACATCGCACCACAATCGAATTACCAATGTGTGCTCTTAAAAATGTAATCAATTCATTATTTTTATTGGTAGTTTGAGCAAAGCTGCAAGTAAACTTGGTCCTAACTGCGTGAGGCTCTAACTTTTGCATTGCAGCTTATTTCCAATGCCTGCACTAATCTGATTAGGCCTACGGAAAGCAGTCTTTTAATGTGTAGTAAATTGAGTGGAAAGGCATTGACTGTCATTCGTTTTAGCAAATGCAAACCCTGCCACTGTGTTGGGAAGAATTAGGCAACCGAATGAATCTACAGCGAAGTTCTTATGCAAGACTCGAGACGAAAAACGATGACAGCTTAGGTTTGACATTTTGAAAAAAAAAAAAGTTCCTTACGTTAAATTAGGCCATGGGAAATAAATTGTTATATTCCAAACCCAAGGGATCTTCCAAGAACGAGATCAAAAATGTGAAACACCGAGGTATGTAACAGTACAAATTATGCCCCCCTGCAAGCTTCGAACTGTTTACTGATAGCCAAAACTTACTCTACATCTACAACATCGCGCGGCTTCTAATGAAATCACTGTAGGCATAATTGAAAAGTATCAAAATAGAAATGTCAGGAAAATACGTATGTTATTCTATCATTCCGAGCGACTGCTACAAAGGGAAAATACAAAGTGATGAATGTGTAAGTTTCTTCCATTAAACTGCATTCGTGTCGAAATTCACGTGCCATTCGGGGCTGCGCAGCGGCAATTGGTGTGGTGTGAGTGCGCCAGAGCAGATGCCAAAAAAAAAGTTCTCCCCTCCCTAATACTAATTTATTTAGATACGGGCTGTCTGGCGTCTAGTTAAAAAAAAATCAGGTATTTTTTCCTTAGAATTTAAAGCGCAATAGCACCGAGGGCGTTACTCGCAGAAAGTATGTAAGAAGGGATTTGTAAAGAAAATGGTGAAAATGTTCGGAAGGTATATAGCCGAGGATCCTCTTCCAGGCATTTGGGCCGGGAGAGAGGAGGGGGGGGGGACGCACATTCCCTTGCGGGTCCCTAAGAAAAATGGGGACTGTAGAAAAGCGTGGAAAATAACGGTATGAAACAGGGATGAATGGACGAAACCTGGTTCAGGAATATTGTTGAGGAGGGCCCTGCATAGAAAATGGTGACAAAGGGAATACACTAAATGTTTCGATGGAATAAAGCCCAGGTAGTCTCAATCTAGTTTGAGACTGCCGTTGGCAGTGGGGTCAGTACAGCTTGCTGCTCATCCAAGTACCAGATCTGTCACGCACACCACCACCTTGTGAACAAACCACTGTTTCCCAACGTGTTGAGAATCTGGGACTTTTAGATCTCACGGAAAACTGTTATATTGCGGCTCTCGGGGCATTGATTGCTTGCCCTGAGAGGTGTTTATTTTCGAAAAGGATTTTCATCTTTTACCAGGAGTTTGATCTATTCAAGCGTCAAGAAGAATGAGCAGTAGACTGCATGGGGGCTAAAACAAAAACCCGAAAGTTTTTAAGTGATTAAGAATGAAAAAAACAGGAGTTTTGAGGACCAGGGCTAAAAGAACAGGAGAATTAAAGAGCTTGCGTCTAAAAAAGAAGTATTGCAGAGATTGGGGCAAAAAACAAACAAGAGTATTGTAGAGACTAAGGATAAAAAAATGGGTAACACTTCAGATTCGGGGCGCACGGTAGATGGCGCTGTTAGTCGGCTACAATTTTGGGCTACATCATATCTCTTATGACGTCAGACGGTAGCGTCAGATGTGAACAATATCGGCGTAATATTTTTTTTGTATATGAGTATATACTGGGAGGCTGTGCCCCCCCATTGATTGAAACTCAGGATCATCGCAGGCTGTTCTTCTACAGTGATATCTCCCCCACGAGCAGTCCCCTTGAATTTACTGGGGGGTTTTTTTCTCCCCAACAGCTTTTTACTGGCAGAAAAACCTAACCTAATAACAAAGAAGTCTTACTTTTATAGGTTTCTGGATTAGTTTATGCGCCTCTAAATAATCTAAAAGTTTTTCGCGATCATACAAAGTAAAGCCGAATTCGAATAACAAAGAAGCACATGGAGAGCACGAAAACACAATAACGAAAGATAAACATTTGCAAAACGGGTCCTATTTATAAGCTACGATGTTGCCAGTAAGAAGTTGTTATCGTTCGCAGTAAACAAAAAATACGAAAACAAAACAAAAAAATAATAAAAGACATCAAGAAACCTTACCTAACTTAGAAAAAAAACTATAAACGAGCAGAGCGCAGATATTTAGTAAATAATAGGGTAATACTTCAGATTCGTGGCGCACGGTAGATGGCGCTGTTAGTCGGCTACAATTTTGGGCTACAGCATATCTCTTATGACGTCAGACGGTAGCCTCAGATATGACCAATCACGGCGTTATATTGTTTTGTTGTTTTGGGGATTTGTAACTTTTAGTTTGTATTATTTACTAAATATCTGTGCCTCTGCTTGTTTATAGTTTTTTCTAAGTTAGGTAAGGTTTCTTGATGTCTTTTATTGTTTTTTTTTTGTTTTCGTATATTTTGTATTGTTACGAACGATAACAGCTTCTTACTGGCAACGTCGTAGCTTATAACTATGACCCGTTTTGCCCCCCAAAATTTGTAGTTATGTCGTCTGCGTGCTCTACTTGTGCTTCGTCATTGTTCGAATTTGGCTTTATTTTGCATAACCGCGAAAAACCTTTAGATTATCTAGAGGTTCATAAATTAATTAAGAAAACTATAAAATGCCCAAAATACAGTGCGAATTTACATTTTTCGGAAAATTTACTGTTTCGTTGTGATAAGTTCTATTTAAACGAAAACGGTAAACATTCTGCTGGCTATCTCGCAACCGCTCTTTTCGTGAAGAAATTTTCCAGTATCAAAGAGCGATTCCACGAATTTCTGCTAGCCATAGCAGAATTATACCCGCCCGCTTAAAGTTAGTATTGTTTGTCTTTAGGTTACGTTTTTTCTGCCAGTAAAAAGCTGCTCGTGGGGGAGTAAGCACTGCAGGGAGACCACCCTACGATGACCCTGAGTTTCAATCAATTGGGGGGGGTCTGGGGGGCGCAGCCCCCCAGTATATACTCATATACCAAAAAATATTACGCCGATATTGTTCACATCTGACGCTACCGTCTGACGTCATAAGAGATATGCTGTAGCCCAAAATTGTAGCCGACTAACAGCGCCATCTACCGTGCGCCACGAATCTGAAGTGTTACCAAAAAATGTGCATTGAAGAGATTTGGGTAAAAAGAGCGAGTGTTGAAGAAATTTGAGATAAAAAAAGGTGCCTTGAAGCAATTGAAACTAAAAAAAACGTGTGTTGAAGATATTGTGGCTAAAAAACAGGTGCATTGAATAGATTGGGGCTAAAAAAACCTTGTAATGAAGATATTAGGGCTAAAAAACAAGTGTATTGAAGAGCTTGAGGCTAAAAAAACGTGTATTAAAGAGATTGTGGCTAAAAACAGGTGCATTGAATAGATTGGAGCTAAAAAAAAACCTTGTAATGAAGAGATTAGGGCTAAAAAAACAGTGTATTAAAGATCTTGAGTCTAAAAAAAACGTGTATTAAAGAGATTGTGGCTAAAAACAGGTGCATTGAAGAGATTGGAGCTAAAAAAAACTTGTATTGATGAGCTTAAGGCTAACCCCCCCCCCATAATTTAAGAGGGGGGCTAAAAAATATCACTAAGACTCAAATCTGTACCCAGCCGAGTTCATTTAAAATTGAAGAAATTCTTGGAAGGAGCACGAGCACTTTCAGCATCAATATAAACCCCTATGCGGGGATGTAAAACCGCAGGTAGCAAATAAATTACGCCATGCGCCACATTTCAATTGTAGATGCGATCCTTGGACCGGATAATGAAATGCGCATAAAGATCAGAATTACAATAGCTGGAAGGCATCAGGGCTCTGCCCCCGTTGTGAGAGAGGTTTCGAAGAGCATTGTGTTTTGACACCAACCAGCGATCATAGAACCCCTCGTGCTTACGTGAAAGGGTGCACACTTCCACGTTAAGGGCATGTGGATTGACACGACGATTTTTTTTTTTTTCATTTAGGGCATCTTCAGGATGTCATTAACAAGGGCACATCCATCGAAACCATATTAAGGCTACTTAATAAAAGAAAAAAAAACGATAAAAAAACTGACAGCAAAATAAAAAAAGGGCCCGCCCATCTGCCGGAGGGACTCACGCTCCTTCAGCAGCCTGAACATGCGTCCAACTCCCCAAACTTTAGTACAATGAAGGAGGACGTCCCCAATCCGAAGTCCATGAATCCGTTGTGAGTATTAGGGTCCAACAGTAACAATCCCGGCACCGGGACGCGTAGCGCGCGTGAGGCTCCCCTCAGACTGGGACATTCAGCAAGGATGTGCCGAACAGTCTGGGTGACCAAGCAGTCGTTGTTGTAAGGGGTAAGGTGCATGGGAGCGCTCCTTCAGATGGCGCTGTGTCCCGCGAATCTGCCAAATTCAGAAGAGTGAACCGTCCTGAAGCCGTCGAGGCGTTGCGGGGTACGTACATCGGAACAGTAGCGGTCCGATGGCACGCAACGTTGGGTTCAAGTTGTCAGTCTTCCTTCTTCTGACCTGATTCTTGCAATGCAGTTATGGTGAACAGAGGGTCAAATGCTGCTCCAGTTACCCATTCCGTGGAGACTTTTGTGGGCTGATTTATCGTAATCCCTACATCCCCCGGAACCAGCACAAGATTATCTCGACATCATCCTCGCTCGCAGCAGCCGTGGCTGCACGGATACTGCGAACCAGAGAGTGCGGAGATTACAATGGTATGTGAGTAGATATAGATAATTATTTGGTCTCTAGACCTGCCACTGCGCTTAATCTCGTACCGAGTGGTGTATTGCAACCAACTTGCCCAGAAGAGGTCAGTCAGTTTCTAACAAATGGGAGAAGACATAGGAGCCGTATACACTAGCATGGCTCTAACGTGACACATGCGCCCCAAGAAAGCTTTCCAAGACGAAGCGTGGCGACAAACGTTCAAAGGTGGTACCATTTGTGGTAGCCCCCTGACCAAAACCAGCGGTGCCACCGGCGGGAGAGATACATCAAGGTCTCGAAGGAGTTTCCTTGCCATAAAACAATAAGGCTTAGGCTATTATTGGGTTCTCTCGAATGAGATGAGAGCCGGTGGCGACTGAGGGAAACGCTGAGCTTCCGTGTACACGCGCATAATTAACTGTAGGCTGTAAAAGAAAAAGCAACGCCTAAGAGGCGCTCTACATGGGAGGTGCGGAAGGCATCAGTCGCCAAACATACCAGTGCATTGGTTTGCGTCCATATTAAAGAATTTAGCTCTGCCACTGATGCGTATAACTCGCATCCATAGTCAAGCTTTGAGCAATAAAGTAAAGTAGCCTTATCAGCATCCCAAGTCTCAAGTTCATGGAAGGAAGAATGTTCCATGACTCTACCACATCCAGGCGAGTCCCATTTAGGAGCAAGTCAAGGTTGGGGTAAAGCCGTGGATCACGACAGAAATGCGCTACCTTAGACTTGGACACAAAAAACGAAACCTGTTCTTTTCGGCATAGCGGGACATGCTATTCAAAATCTCTTGGAGTCTACCCTCCATCGTAGGCATCTTGATAGAACCAAAAGATATGAAAAGGAAGTGGACGCGCGTGAAACGGTCATAAATTCGAGAACTGGTAGTGAAACCTAAACTCGGCTGAGATAGAGAAATCAGACATTTACTTTGACTGCAGATCATGACGCATGCTCCAAGAACGACCGATACTGGTTTTTGGCGGCAGCGGTCCGGCAAGAGAGATTTCGATGGTAAAGTGAAAAACCATGAAGATCATCGACCACTTCCCATTCAAAGTCAAGCTGTGGCTTCGGAGAGCACATGGATAGATGCACACAGGGGAGTACTCTGTATAACCTCTTAGGCTTGGTATCCGGATGAGTTGCACATCACCCCGGCCTGAGTGCAAAATAGGGAGGCCACGTCACTTTGTTGTCTTGAACATTATGATGAGGCATGGGAAAGTATTGGGACCCTTTCCCTCGCTCCCACTCAGCACTACTTTACCTTTTTATTATTCGTTTCAAAGATGGCAGTATGTTGCCCAAGGGCAACATGATCCATCAGAGGAGAGCATAGCTAGCTTAATTGGTAGAGCCGAAGGTGTCCCGTTTTTCGGACTAGAGGCTTCTTGCGAATATGTCAGCTCCCTTCAAAACAGCCATAATTTGTGCACTTCGGTCACTTATGGCGCTCCGCTGTGTGGTGCCTCACTCTACCTCGTAAAGGCATTCGCGCTACTGCTGCGGAGGTGAAACTACTGCCACTACTTTGGCCATATGAATCGCTCATGTAGACTACTCGATTAATCCCAGTGGTCAAGTCCTTGCCGACCTGATCGACGAGCTGGAGATCGGTCTCCTAAATGTGGATGAGTTTACACTTCATTTCTCGAGAACCGTTTCACTTAACTGTCTTGATCTATCCTTGTGCTCTCCGTATGCACAGCTTGATTCTGGGTAGGAGGTAATTGAATGCCTCCATGGTAATTATCACTTCCTCATTCAAATATCATTTTTTTGGACAGCTGGCGAAGTGGTCCGCATTTCAGGAAATGACTGATTTCACTGTCCCAGTTGAGTTTAGGTTGATGGATGAGGCTGTTGAGTTCTTCTCAGGTAACCTCATAGACGTTTGCCTGGCTACTATTCCTAGAGTGTCTGGCCATTTTGCACGTCAACCGCTTCCCTGGTGGTCGACCGAGTGTCAGACGGCCCTCAAATAGAAGTGTTATGCCAAATTGCCTATCATACCCGCATGATACGCGTGTGGTGAGTGTCTTCCAATATTTATCTTTCAATTTTTGCGAGATCGTCGATTACGCGTGGAGTTGGAGGGAGCCCCCTCTGGCCCAATTGAGCAGAACGAGGGTGTCCCGCAGGGAACTTTTCGAGGTGTCATACTCTTTGTCCTGAGTATCAACGGGGGGAGGCAGGCCTCTTCCCAATTCCGGCGCGTGCTTTCTTCGTGTTTTGTTGCTTTTTTTGTTCTTTTTTTTTTGTATCTTTGTTATTTGTTTTTTTTTATGTTTGTTTTTTTAATTTATCTTAGTATTAGGCTGTAGCATGATTACGGCGACTCTTGTCTTAGTTGTCAGTCGTCAGATGGGTTCCTAAACAAAAACAAGGATAGATTGTCTAGGGTGAAGGCACCCTGGGAACCGTGCTCGCTTCGGAGGCGGTCCCCCTCTGAGGTCGGGAGGTCAATATGACCATGGCCTATTTTAGGTCTGCAAGTCTGGCGATCCTGCAAGGTGAAAATCGGGAAGTCGGCATGCAATACCCCAACATGTCACGATTTTCAAATCTAAAAGGTCTTGCGAGCGGTTGATTCTACCATGAGGGCTTTCACCTGCGGCGCTGCGCCAGGTTTAGGCGTTGCTTGTTTTTCAAAATGAGTACAATTCAAGTGTACCCATTTAGAGCCATGAAATGACCCATATGACCATGGGACATATGGTTATTCATCCTGGAGATTTCAAATCTGCCATCGGATTTGACTTTAGGTATCGCCATCTAGTGACAGAAGCCTCATCTAGCCATCCAAAGACACTTGAACCATGGGAAACCATCGATGCAATAACCATTTATCATCTTATCACTAAACGCGGCAGGTTATTCGAGGGACTTTCCCTCTTCTTGTTGTCACTTCGGCTGGCCTAAATCCCAGACTGAGAGTCGCCGAGGAGCAACTCCGAGGAAGAGGGAACTCCCCATACTGGGAGACAAAGGAGAGGTGGAAACACCCTCTCCGCTAGAAGACGTTTGCGCAAAGCCTGACCAAGCATAGGAGCGCCTTCTTCCTAGAGGTGGAGCTTCCCGAGGGCGGCTTCAAAGGGAATAACCCTTTTACCAACGGATAATGTGAGGGAAGCCCCTCCACCAGACTTGTTGTTAAATTCCCCACCCACCCTAACACCAAGGTGGTGCAATGACTAATTACACTTTGTTCAATAGATTATATTTTTCTAAATAATTGAGTGCAACCCCGACCCCCCAAAAAAAATTTGACCATACAAAATGGGAAAGGGAGGGAGATGCAACTATATCTCCCGTCCAGCCGTTCCTTCCTATTCCGTCTCGGATTTCCGGTCATTCCTGGTGCTCTAACTCTGGCCGCATTGGAGAGTTGTGTTCTTACCTATGCGGCAACGAACACCGACTGGAAATTACCCAGCCGACGGCCACTCTCCAGGACCACCGCTCCCAACTGCCCAACCAGAGAGGTCGAAGCGACAGATTGGATCCTAATGACTCGTACCAATCTGCCATGAGGTTGACCCATAGACGAGATCCGACAGATACTTTGGGTTGGTTTGGCAACCGCTAAAGCAATAAAGCCCGTGCCCATATGCAGTACAGCCTTATTCGCCCGAAAACAGTCCCATAGTGAGCCCATGAGGAGCGGGAAAAGGGTTTTGGGGAGAAATCAAACTTCCCATTATTCGCGCCTCTTTGCCATGAACCCCTCGAGCCTTCTTAGCAACATCCAAGTGTTAAAGGGTGTTGTTTGTATACCTTCCAAGGCCTCTCATCTGAAGGCATGTGGTATCCGGCCATGTCCTTAAACCTAAATACGAGATACTCTCAGGGGTGGATAAAGGAATAGGGGGATAATGCAACAGTTTCCCAAACCCCGGTCAATGAGTTGCGAGTGAACCGAGTGAGCCAGGCCTTCTTCACAAGTACTCAGGCTGCGAGAACGTGACGCCCCTCCAGTTAGCAGGTGTAGCACTCCACACAGGGTTCCTCCCTGCGAGGACTTGGGACAAGTGGTGGATGGAATTTTCAATGGGCATCGATTGGTGGTTGTAGGAATTAGGAATGAACGAATAGGTGGACAGAATGAGAGGGGATAACTGAATATTTGTTTGGTGCATCTGCAGGATGTGCATAAATACAGATGGGTTGGGGAAAAAAGAGAGGGAAAAAGTTGAAGATGATTAATGCGAATGTTGTAAGAGGTATGAGTATAGGAGTATCTGATCATAATACTTTGCTGTGTAAGGTTAAGTTATCTGCTGCATGAACAAGAAGATGTGAATAAGGTAGAAGTAAAAAGTTAATGAACCAAAGAGAAAATGATAGTATGTGAGAATAGATAATGCGAGGGTTGTGTGTGCGTGTGTGTCATAACTAAAAAAGAGAAGGCGAAATGTTTAATTGTGCACTGGCGATGTGAAGCATGTAGTGAAAAGCAAATATGTAGTGTTAAAAATATAAGAATTGTAGATAGTAGATGAGTTGGGGGCAATTCATTTTTTATGCCTCGTGAAGATATGAAGGAGCGACTGATACCGTTGGAACATGGACACAGGAAACCGAGTCGAAGACAAAGGTTCGTTATCGCTAACGACCCACTGAGACGCAAAACCCGTAATTGATTGAGATCAAAAGCTCAAGATACTACTTAACAGTAGTGCTTTAAAGGGTTGCAATGACGTGATAATGCTGAGGATCTGTTGAAAATGCAACATGGTCTTCTCAGGGTCGAAAAGTTCAGAAGAGTAAAGTTGATTGAAACATCAACCAAAACAAAGTATGTTAAGAAGATGGCAAGGGGGCACAAGGGCATATAGACTGAAATTGTCAGTATAGGGCTAAAAAAGAAACTGGGAGCAAATGGCGACCCCTAGCCATTTTAATGGAGTTTTCAGCCTTTCATTTATATGAACTCAACTCTCAACCCCATTTGATTATTTCATCTTTTGTGGTATCACAGTGAAAACACTTCTTTAAAAGCTCCTTCCTACTTGGCTTTGATGGCCTCACAGTAGCCAATGTCTTGATAGACTTGTAAGAAAGCTTTCATTTAATGTGATCTGTTGCTGTCGCTCATTGTCGTAATACAATTTGGAAAATTAGTTCCATTCTGAATTTACGAAAGGGATACTTATGGTGCGTGAAGCTCTGATTTGCCGTACACACGTATTGGACTGAATATGCAGTACATAAATAAAAGCAAAATTCTAATCGGATTTTAATTGTATAAAGCTACGCTACATTGCTAGAAAAGTAGAAATTAAAAACAAAACCAATGATAACTGGACTATCGGTAGTCACCTTTTTCATTTTGTTATATTATATATATATATATATATATATATATATATATATATATATATATATATATATATATATATATATATATATATAACTGAATCACGAAAATAAGGAACGTGAGGAATTTATGAATAACGTTACAGCCACGAGGAAAATGAAACAACGGAGAACTGCGAGGCCTTTCGACTAATGGTCCATTAGTCGAATTAGTCGAAAGGCCTCGCAGTTCTCCGTTGTTTCATTTTCCTCGTGGCTGTAACGTTATTCATATATATATATATATATATATATAATGTGTGTGTGACCTTAGAAAAGCTGAGATTTAAAGTTTTGCCGACCTACTTGCTAGTTTATTTGCATTTTTTAAAGGCAAAAACATTCTATTGGCAAGGTTCAACGCTTCAGTTGTCCCCTTTTTTTTAAAGGGAGTAGGGAAGACTTAAAGAGCTACAACCAATCGCTCTCTTAGCAGCTTACAACTTAGTATAAGCATTAGCAACTAACTGACACAAATACTTGACTCCAATTATGGAGCTACCGACACATACAGATTTCAGAAGTAACAACTGTAAATACATATAATCATCTCTTCTGACTGTTCAAAAGATTATTTCAACAAACTAACGAATGCAAAAGACTTCTCTACATAGTATTCGTAGATAATGAAATAGCCTTCTATTCAGTTAACACTACTTCAGTTCCAAGAGCACTGCCGAAACGAAATAAGCAAGATCACCGTTAGCATACTATCCTCGATATATAGTCACTCAACATCGTCATTTAGGCTCCACGCGGTCACTTATACAAATAAAGAAGAAGAATTAGGAGATTTCATCTCTCCCAAACTATTTACAGCAGTAATTGAAGAGATTTTCAAGACTTAAAATAATCGGAATTAATAGTAGTTTAAGCTACTTTCTTTGTGACATTATTTTCCTTTGGTCTAGAAGAATTATAGTTAATGATAACAGAATTATCGCAAGCAAGTGTCGTAGTTTAACTGAAAGTTAATGATTAATGGGTTTGCAAAAGATAGAGAAATTTGAATTGATAATCCACTTTCAGCGCGCACACTTTGAACTCCTAATGAGATCGTGGAAAAAGAAATAAGTAAAAGAGCAGAGAGTTAGTGTGGAGAGCAGTAGTAAAACTTATCTTCATCTAGAGTTTTTATATATCGAAAACATGTATAAACTATTGCATTTTATCATCTTAACATTCGGAAATGAAACGATGCTTTAACTTTGTTTATTTTACCAACGCGTGTCGCTAATCTTCAATTTGGGACTTCTATTTTTTCTACTCTAGCTATCTGTTGGGAATATCTATTTTACCTATTAGTTACTATTTAGATTTATTTTATGTTGCCATAGTTTCTATGTAAAGGCGTATAAAGCATTATACACCAGTATTATGTCGCTTCTATCTTCACACAAAAAATATTCTTACTTCCCCTGTTGGGCCAAAAGGGTTCCCGTTCAAGTTTCCTGATTATCCAGCCCTCAAGCTTACCACTTTACTCTTTCCGTTAGCGCACAACGGACATGGCTGTATTTTTTAAAGCTCTACCCATCCCGTAGGGCAAGAGAAAAAGATTTGTATAGTGGTCAGTCGTTTCCAAGTGGATATGACGCGACCACCCCACTTGGATGCAATCATTGAGTTTATACAACCCTACCTGGATGCAATCATTGAGTTTATACCACCCCCTTTGGATGCAATCATTTAGTTTATACTACCCCACTTGGATGCAATCATTGAGTTTATACCACCCCCCTGGATGCAAGCATTGAGCTCATACCACCCCACTTGGATGCAATCGTTGAGTTTATACCCCCCCCCCTTGGATGTATTCCACCTGAGGTTAAGTTGCAATTGAACTTCCACTTCATAGCTGTTGCATAGACCACTAGCACAGGAGGGTGCTATAAAATTCCCACAACATGCAACAACCAATCTCTGCACTAACCTTTACCCTCAGAACATTTTCACAGAAGGCGCGCCACCACTTAATTGTGATAACGTGGCGGTGCCAACAGCACAGGCTGTAGGAGCAAAGTCTTTCTCCCTGGCAGCTCTAAAAACAACACTTTCCATTAAGCAAACTTTATCGTTACATCCTCACGAGGTCTTTATGAGAGATTCTTTCTTCAATCCTTCTCTAGTTTCTTCTTCACGATGTTTCCTGCATATTTCCTCTCAAGAACTTCTATTGCTATTTTCCTCATCCGTGTTTGTGTTCTTATCTTTCCGTGTATCGTTTGTATTTGCCTCCGAATCTGTTATTTTTTTGTGATCAGCATCAAACTTTCACTTCCTTATTGTTGAAGCGATCGATAACAGGGTTTAAATATTTTGTTTATTCATATTACTTCAAAAGATAGACTTGTATATACTCGACGCAGCGAGGAATGGACGATGGGGGTGCGGCAAGCACCGTCACAGGTGTCCCTACACTGTTGCCATATCTCCACAGATCAGCTGCCCGCCTTCTCTTTCTCTCTCTCTCTTTTCGTCTATTTCTCGCTGCGCCGACTATTATCTTGTCTCACCGTTTTAAAGTCTAATTTTGTTCTTTATCTAATTTCTTTCTTCACGCTCTTCTACTCCCTCTAAAAGATGATCCTGAATTCTCATTTCTCTAAGTGACGCAATTTATTGTTTATTATTTCCGTCATCATTGAAAAAAAAGTTAATTTTCATTCGGAATGTGAGACTGTTATCATTGACTATAGTGTTTCCGTATTTAAGGACAATAAGACTACATATATCATCAGCAAAGCAATGGTAGTTTAAATACCTCGTATTTGTTCTGAATTTTGATTCCCTTCTCTTCCAGTCCAAACTTCTTGAAAGATTGCTGTAAACAGGTGGGAAAAAGTGGGGTATTTTTTTTCTACTGAGTTTAAATTAAATGGCGATGTTAATGTAGAAGAGCGTGTCAATGTAGGTCTTGATAATTCCTTATTTACGTGGTTCTCTTAGAACTGAATTGATGTAAATGATCCTTCATATACGATTGCCATAGAGAAAGGGAAAGAGTGTGAGAAAGAGATGGAGATATTTGTGATAGAGATGGTGTGTCCTTCTGAGAGATGGTTGTTTGTGTGAGAGAGAGAGGGCGTGTCTGTTTGTATGAGAGAGAGGAGGCGTGTCTCTATATGTGTGTGAGAGAGAGAGGGGGCGTGTCTGTGTGCGAGAGAGAGAGAGAGCGTGTGTGTGTGTGAAAGAGAGAGAGACAGTCTGTGTGTGTCTGTGTGTGAAAGTATATTATGAGTTGATTGTCATACAATCTTCCAACTGCTTTGCCAATTTTCATGATCTCACTGCGTTAAAAAATTCGTCCTTCTTTTGTGTTTGAACTTTTCCCTCATTGATAAGCTAGTATTGGGTGTCTGGTGCTTATTTTAATTATAATATGTATATATATATACACATGATTACGATTGCTTACTACCGTTTAGAGTTTAGTCTATTTCGTTGAGCCAAACAATCCACTATAGGGGTGCATACATATATATATATATATATATATATATATATATATATATTGTCACTTCTCTTCAATATCCTCATTCAAGAGTTGGATCTCGTCCATTTCGGTAAGCTACCCCGTATTTTATTTATTTCATGAATTTCCTCTATTCCTCTCGATCTTGTAATATGGTCATACGTCATTTGATTTTTTGTTTCATTTTAGGTATTCTCGCGAGTACCCAATTTATACCCATAATGCCCACCCGATTTCTAATAACGATTAGCGTTATGTTTTATAGCGTTTTCATTGAGCACGTGTACAATAAGTGCTTCAAACCATTGCCCTGCCTTCATCTTCTCTCTTTATGTATATTTCTGAAAAATTCTCCTCCTCCACTGGGTTTCGAACCAACGAGCTCGCGCGGGCCAAGCGAACACGTTGACCACTGAGCCACGATGGGCAAAAAGAAACCAAACCTGCAACAATTTCAACTCTTTTTATTAATGTACTACGTGAGAGCATAAAGGCAAAGTAATATATATATATATATCTATATATATATATATATATATATATATATATATATATATATATATATATATATATTTATATTTATATGTGTTTTACTTTAATCTCAATAATTGTCAATTTTATTATATTTTAACTTATCTTCACCCGCTTTTTTAGCCATTATATAATGCATTCTTCTAACTGTTTAACTGTTATCATTAATATTCCTTCTCCTTCTCATTAGTCGATACAGTCGCTGAAGATGGTCCTAGTGAAGGTCCGAAACGTCCGGCCAATAAATGATTCGTGGTGATTACCTAGGTCTTCATATTCCTACTAAATATCACATTCCCAAGGAACAAATCAATTACAAGTATTATATATATATATATATATATATATATATATATATATATATATATATATATATATATATATATATATATATGTATATATATATATATATATATATATATATATATATATATATATATATATATATATATATATATATATATATATATATATATATATATATATATATATATATATATATATATATATATATATAAATAACTCACAAAGTAGCACGTGAGGTTCGCAATGAATGCAATATATACGGTATATTATAATACCAAAGATTCTCATTTGCTGAATAAAGTTTCGGGTCTCAACCATTTCTGGTTCTATAAATATAAATTACAAATATATATCAAATTTAAATGGATAACCAGCAATGGTTAAAAAAAAATGCATAAGTTGGATTCATTGATAAATATGTATTAGAAATGGATGGTTACAAAGTGGGGTCTTGGCCACACATCGGATAAATATGTTTGATTATTCAGTTTATTACCGAAGCACAAAAATAACACCACTAATTTAACTGCGTAGAACAAGATCGGAAAATTAAGTAATTGCTTTTACACATTACCGCATCATATGAATGTGTAGTTGGCTTTCAAATTAATTGACTAGGAGGGGAAACCGGAGAATCCTTATTAAGAGGGGGGTTTTTTTTGGTATTAAACTGAATGATCATTATTAGTGAGTGCGGGGCCAGTATTTCTAAATGTTTACAGACTTCAACCATCGAAAGGAACTGTGAAAGTTCCCTCGTGTCACCTGGCGCAAGTAAATTTATACACAACTGAGCATCTTGTCTCTTTCCTCTGTACAATGAAAACCTTTCCTAAATGAAAATTAAAGATACTTTTAAAGGTGGTATGTGGCAATAATAAAGATCCTTGGGGACAGTGGTAATTGGGGCAGGCGAACTATGTAATTTATCCCCAAACTGCCGAATACGCCTTTGAACAATGGCTAATGAAAGCTATTCTTTATGAAATAGGTTTTGAGAATATCAAATTATTCGTGTAGAAGGAAATAATAGAAAGTTTGAAGCCTTAATGAACGAGAATTTTTATATTACTAACTTTTTAGGTCAGGTCTTAAAAGCTGGAAAGGTTAATACCTAGACCTGTGAAAGTGGATTGTAGATGCACCGAGTTGACGTTAGTGGATGTGCGGGATAGAAGGATATCAATAAATTGTGGGTTTGGCCTCCTTTTCTTTTTCTGGGGGAAATTTAAGATTAGAATGGAGTTCTATTCGATAGTTTAAAAAGTAAGAAAATTGGTTTTCGGATCTAAAGACCAAAATCGTATTATCAAGACTTTCACCCCAAGCTTCTATTAAGTCGATTGCAACCACTATACCATTTTTCTTGTTCTTAAGTACGTGTCACATTTCGTCCTTCTTTAATGGTAGTTCTTCCTCGTTTTAGAAGTAGATATCTGGTGCAAATTGGCTATTGCTATCATATATTTCCTGGTAAAATTCTTAGTCTTTCACTTATATTCCCGCTGTGAGTTTGTTTTCTTGTTTACCATCTCTACTGCCGAAAAAAGAGGGTTTGTAGCCTTTTAGATAGGATTCTGTTTCGTCTTAAAAGATTTGAAATGTCCCACCACTCCTCGTCATATGTCTTTGTTGCGATAACAGGAGCTAATTTATCTAACCCTATTCAACTGGAACTTTTCGTGACGTGTCTGAATTTTTATCGTTTCAAGTTCATTTGCCAAATCATAAAAAGCCGACTTGAACTTGGGAATAATTCATTCACTTGTGGTTGACACCTCTGATTCTCGGTAGTTGGTTGTTTGTTTCGAGTATTATTCTTTGATTGAATTTGATTACCTTTATTAGCACTATTGTCGACCACTTTCGAACCAAAGCCACTTGAAGGAGGGTTGATTGACCGATTTATAGACCGTTTGGTTACTGTCTTTAAATCAGATATAAGTGAGCAATACTTTAACGAAAATTATTCCTAATTTGACTGTTGAAACGGTATTATACTTTCATAACAGCCACTTTATAGATGAAAATTATTATTTACTTATTAGCATCATCTCTTTCTTCTGGCGGGTTCCCGCGTGATCTGATAATGAAATCAACGTAAACGTGATTGACAAGGACTAGCAAGCCCAAGGGCCCCAGGTTTCGATCCCTCTTTGAGAAGAACTTGCAGGTTGAATCTTAGTGCTGTTTTACAAGCACCTGGGTCTCTCAGATCGCTCATTAATTCTTGTTTTGTTTTTTTATTCTAGTATTTCTGTTCGATTTTTGCACTCTATAATTTGAAGATAAAACTTTAGCCTTAAATTGAATAACTTAGCAATTTAATTTTATGCAGGAATTATTAGTATGAAAATATTATTTAACTACTTTTGTTTACGTCCGTTTCGGTTCTCTTTCTGCCAATTTAAACCGATATACTAACGAGGGCATGGACCACAGTTTGTAAGGGAGTGCACACATTCTACTAGATGACAGCTGCAGCAAGGGTGCCCATGTTAGACAATACATCCCCTTGCCGGTGCGTAGATTATCGTAGATAAGGAAAAGATAGTGTGAGGGAGAAAATGGTGGGAGAATGCAGGCATGTTAAAAACCACCACACCCAAACAGGAGCCAATAGCTCCACCCCTTCCAACCCCAACCAGCGATGGATGGATAAAAGCTGATCGATAACTAGCCTACCAAATTAGCTGCTGGCTAGACAAGGGTTAAGTAGGAATGTCTAGAAGGAAGAAAGTCTTGGTAGTCTCAAACTAGTTTGAGACTTCAGGGAGCACTGAGGCGGAGAGGACGTGCCCCTTCTCCAGTACGAGGTGTATCAACTCCCCCCTCCTCCTTTCGACGAAATATCTTAATTACTCAGTCTATTTATATTTATGGCTGTTCGTGTGTGTGTGTGTGTGTGTGTGTGTGTGAAAATTAATTTGGGTTTGCTTGTATTCGCGGTAGAGGAATTGTCTCCGATCTCAGCTCACGCTTTCCTCATTCCAACCCTTTTTCCTTTCTGTACGGTAGTACCTTCCACCAACCCGGGTGACCTTTTTCACCTTCTTGCACCGATCTGCGTCATCCCCAATATCTTCGACCTTGAGTTGCAACCACACTTGTGGATATTTCGCATACGTTTACTACACTCGCCGCGAAGCCTGAGACGGCGTGTGTGATGCATCCCATCCTATTTCGACACAGCACTGCTTTGTTTGCTCGCGTCGCGTTCACCTACTTGTTAACTACCAGGTTCTCGCCTTTCAGATTTCCCAACTCTGAAGATTCCTTGTGGTGTTGCCATCTCATACCCGAAGATTAAGTTCCCTAAAGCGTCGTTGAAGAATCTCTTATAAAAGAGTTGAAGAATCTCAGTGTGATTCCGCCCTACTGATGTTTCTTTCATTGGAAACTTAGGCCTCGGCCGTATGCTAAGAAAAATGTGAAATACACTTTTAGCAGATTTAGTGTAATTTCACAATTATTTATAAATTTATTATATACAAAAGGCTAAAATGTAAAATACTTAAAATAAAATAGGTTTTTTGCTCAAATGTGCATTTCACATTTGTTTTAGAATAAGGCCGTAAATTATATTTACTTTCGGACCTACATTTGAATTAGATTTAACTGACTCTATAAGAAAAGGAAGAAACAGGTTATTGGGTAAAAATCTTGCTAAAAAGAGGTCTTGATGTTAATTAATTATTGTAGATTACATAATAGGTTATCCTGTATACAAAGGTAAGCAAGAAGTAAATTGTTACCCAGTTAATTGCTTAAATGCCTTTATTTGTAAGTTTAAAGAATAGGATACATTTTGAACAATGAAAGTACATTATTAATACTTTGTGGACTTAATTTATTGGCATTTAGAGCTACATACATAGTTAATAATTTCTGAGAGTACAGTTCCTGGTATTTGCTACCATGTTTGACGTAAGACATTCAGCAATTGTGACTGTGTCCTGGTATGGGGGATTTTTTCGGTAAAATCTTGCCTTAGTATTTCTTACACATGTTTTATTGTGTTCATGTCAGGGGACTGACTCCGCTAAAGGATTCATTTAAAGCCGCTTTAGTTCCACTATTTTGGGGTGGGAGAGGCAGCATAAAAGGTAGCCCCATCTTTCACGAATAAACGCTTTTCGTTTTCCTGCTGACCTTTTGAAAAAAAAAAACTAATAGAAGTCCCTCCTTAAGACTGGAAAGGTATTTTTCCGAGTTGATATTTCCAACCCACTCCCAAATCTGACCTTCCATCAGTCCAAATTGCAGAGCTAGGCGTTGCGGCAACGAGTTGCGACTTTGCCGCACTAGGAATTTCGAAGTCGCAAACGTTTTGAAAAAGACGGACTAAGCAAAGTCGCACCGCCAATTTTCCGCGACTTTGAACAGGAACAAAGACGACTTTTTTTTAAAGAAATTGCCGCGGCTGTTTTATATGTGTGTTTTTCTGGCTTATAAAAGCATGTTTCTGTTATCGCGCTAAAGTTTACTTTGTAATTTAGCGGAGTCGTACCGGGAAAAAAGGTCGTAGTCGCAAGTCGCACTGGGGTGTCAAAAATCGAGTCGCAAAGTCGCCCCCAGTTATAACAAATTGGTCCCCACGCCATAAGAAAAAGGCTGCCATGTATCACCTGTTTGTCAAACTCATGTAGGAGTAATCTCCAAACCCATACCCATCCAATATCTGAAAATTTGAGCAAACCTTAATTCATCAGAAAAAAAATCATTCTGTGCCAAAATTCCCAAGACTGGTCGCCCATTTACTTACCCCTTCGATCAATTTCTTAAAATTGGCCATAGTTAAAAGAAGCTTCCTTCCTCCTGGCTGCACGTCCGATATCTTCAAGAAGCTTCCTTCCTCCTGGTTGCACGTCCGTAATATCCAAGAAGCTTCCTTCCTCATGGTTGCATCTTCGTAATATCCAAGAAGCTTCCTTCTTTCTGGCTGTACATCCGTAATATCCAAGAAGCTTCCTTCCTCATGGCTGCACGTCCTTAATATCCAAGAAGCTTACTTCCTCTTGGCCGCACGCCCCGTAAGGAAAGCGGCGATTTGTGTTCCTGGCCGCCGTGCTGACGGGACTCAGCGCCTCGTCCGGCACCAGCTTAGCCTCTTCTCTTTCTTTCTGACAGCCTGTGTTTTTTACCTTCCTCACTTTCCCTACAACCTCTCCTATAATTTTCTTTGGTCGGCCTCTAATTTCACAAGGTAGACGCCAACTAACTTCCTCTCACCCAACTATCCCGGATCGGGGATGAGAGACGAGGATACATCGTTCCTTCACCCCCTGAGCTCCGGCCTGGGGTGGTGCTTTTTTTACAACCTGCTTTATCCCCACCCACACCTTCCTCACATAGCCTTTCTTCCTTCTTTCTCTGTCATCAATTTTACGCCATGCCCAAGGTGGGAGCCGCCATGCTGATGGGCTGCCAGGTCACTAGGCGGGATGAGTGGCCTCAAATGGTGACAGCTGGCCCTGGGTTTACCCTTTGCAGAGTGGGCTACTGCGTGGGGGTGATGAGCGTTTGAATGCCGTGATAATTACAGGGTCACCATGCCCAATTTTGATATCAATAAAAAATCTTAACACTTCCTCTACCTTCCCCTGTAAAATCGTCCGAGCTGCCATCGGGCAGCTCTACCGATAAAATGTAGCCCTCCCCCCATGTGCTTTCACAGGCGACCGTCCAAATCTCTTCAACCAGGGAAAAGGTTGACTCATCTCCTTTGCATACGGGTGCAGGGGAGTCCACCTCCCCCTTTCTCTGGGGTGGCCATTGGGCGACTCGCTTTTTCAATCGGCAGTCGCCCTTTAGCTTTGCAAGGGGACTGACAAGAAGGCGGCCATTAATTGACCGCTCCTGGTGGGAACGGCACTATAGACCCAATCACCTTAGGTAGGCGAGGGAAGGCACGGCACGTCGGTCCATGCCCTCCAAAGACCTGCGGGCGCGCATAATGAGCTTAGAGGGGTTCACCGTACGTGCCCCCCTGCCTTTTTCCAAAAGGATGCCGGTTCGCTGGCTAAAGATAAGATTACCAAAGGTACCTCGAATGGGACCTGTGATGTATCGGGTGGGGGGCACATGGAGGCCCCCGCCTGAGAAAAGATGGTCTCTTAGGTGACCCAGCCCCAGACGGTAGGATCCAAGCACAGAACCTGTGTCCGTCCCTATGCAGGCTCCTCATCAGACGGCGTATGATGAGAAAACAGGGAGGGGCTCCGAGACTCACCCCTTCACTCTTCGTCACGTTCGGCTGTGACAAGCTCCATGAATCAGTGTGTGCCCTTTGGTATCGCTACAGCGTGAATGCATTCGTGCCACTGCCGCGGAAGTGCTACTACTGTCATCGCTTCAGCCATACGAATCGTTCATGTAGAAGTGAAAGTCGGGGTTACTTGAAGTATCTGTAAGTTGCTCCAAGACCGCATACGATAAGTCTAAATCGTGTGTGGCCAAGTGTTTCAATTGCAGAGAGCCACACCCCGCTTTTTCGAAGCAATGTGGTGCGTATCTCCTTGAAAAGGAAATCCTGTCCGTTCAGGCGTGGGATTGTTTCTCATTTCGCGAAGCTAGGGACTTGGTCCTGGCGCGCCCGGTTTTTCCTGGGACGTCTTATGCCCCAATGCTAAGAAAGACACCCTCTGCTCCTGACCCTTCCAGGCCTAAAAGCATGGTTGTTTCTGCGCCCATTCGAAGCTCTTCTGCGGGTTCTATCCACCCCGGGCGCTCCCCTGGTAAAGCTGCCGGCACAATTGTGCTCACACCCAGCCCCGGATAAACCCAGGGCTCCCCTCCATTCCCCCAGCGTGACCGTTTCCCGTAAAGCGAAACGGCTGCGCGACTCCACCGAGTCGTTAGACTCGCAGGAGGCAACACCCCTGAAGTTGGTCGTGAGGCCATCTTCCGGGGTTCCTAAAGCTTTCCCCGAAAGGAGGACAGCCCTAAAGGAGCTTTGGCTCCTTAACCCACACCCACTGGTAGGCTGAGCGGCTCGGAGATGGTGGATCCTACAAAAGAGGGACCCTTCGCCTCCGAAGCCCCCCTTCCCCCGCTTGCCTAAGATTTTGAGGCGGAGGGAGGAAAAGACTCGCATGGTAACCCCAACCTCCCCTGATAACTCCTCGAAAGCGACAGTGGATTGTCCGGCCAACAGCGCCCGGAATTCTGCCTCCGTAAGCGTTACAGCCATTCCCGTGAGGGTCTTCTTTTCGAAGAATGCCCCCGCATCTCCTCTGAGCTAGGCCTGGAGGGCATATTTATTCAATGGAATTGCCGCGGACTCCAGGCGAGCTTGGAGTTGCTGCGAATTCTTGTCTCCTACCGCTCCCCGTTAGCCATCTTTTTGCAGGAGATCATGCTGGGCGCATGCCTCCAGTCCACCGTCCCGGGGTATAAGGGTTTTACGACTCCACCACAACGGGATGGGGGCCGGGCTGCTGGATGTGCGATTTACACCTGGTGTGATGTCTCCGTTCTTCTCTTCGCTTTAAATACCTCCTTTCAAGCAGTAGCTGTGCAGCTCCACCTTGATAGGAGGTATACTGTTATTTACGCGTACATTTCACCATCAGCCGAATTCGAGCTTGTGGACCTTCGCCGCGTTTCGTAGCGGAAGACATCCCTTCTGGGGAGACTACCTGATTAATCCCAGGGGTCAAGTCCTTCTCGACCTGATCGACGAGCTGGAGATAGCTGTTGTAAATGTGGATGAGTTTACGCATCACTGCCCAAGAACCGCTTCATTTTCCTGTCTATATCTATCTTTGTGCTCTCCGGATGCACAACCTAATTTTTGGGGAGGGGTGGTCGATGACTCCATGGTAGTGATCACTTTCCCATTCAAATATCATTTTCTGGGCCGTTCCCGCCCGAGAGCCCGTCCCCGGGGTGCTTGGCGCGGACGCGGTGGTCTGCATTTCAGGAAATGACTGATTTATCTGACGCAGTCGAGGAGTTTAGGTCGGTAGATGAGGTTGTTGAGTTCTCCGGCAACCTTATTGCTGTAGGCCTAACTACTATTCCTAGACCGTCTGGCCGTTTTGCACGCCAACCACTCCCGTGGTGGTCAGCCAAGTGTGAGACGGCCCTCAAACAGAAGCGTTATGCCTTCATGCGCTATGAGCCCCACCCGAACGATTTCACTGTCGATGAATTTCGTCGGGCTAAGGCTAGGTTCCGATATATTTCTAAGCACCCCCGCCGCTCTTCTTGGCGGGCCACGTGTCTTCACTTAACGGGAAGACCCTTCTAACAGAGCCCCGCCAAGTTAGAAGCACAACAGATGTCTTAGTTAGATTATACAGTGCTATCAAAACTGCTTTTGTAAATAAACAACATACAATCGCTGTGTTCTTTGACTTGCAAAAGGCATATGCCAGTACTCGGCGAGAAGGAATACTACAAAATCTCCATAAAGCAGGACTGAGAGTCAACATGCCTAAATTTATCAATAACTTCCTATTCAACAGAACATTTAAAGTAAAGATCAATAAAAACTACTCAGAACACCATATTCAACATCAGGGTGTCCCACAGGAAAGCGTCCTAAGCTTTACTTTATTTTTATTAGCAATCAGTGAAGTCTCCACAATTTTACCACACCATACTGACTGCAACTTATACGTAGATGATTTTGCTGTTTATGCTCATGGTCCTTATTTGCCATCCTTAGTCCCCAGAGTCCAACTAGCGCTAAACAGAGCGTATAGCTGGCTAATAAATCATCGCTTCCAAGTTAATCTTATCAAAACTAAAGCAATGCACCTAACAAAACTAAGAGGAATGTATCCTGAACCTGACCTATATCTAAGTAGAAATCAGTTAGAAATGGTTGACCAAATTAAATTCCTTGGAATGACTATAGACAGGAAACTCTCATGGAAGCCACATATAGTAAATCTACGGAATCAATGCCTCAAGAACATGAATATACTGAAAGCATTGTCATATAAGAGCTGGGGTGCTGACAGAGCATCTTTGCTCCACATCTAAAGAACGATCAGACGGAATAAACTAGACTATGGATGTCCTATATATGCATCTGCTCCAAAAACAACCCTACAACTATTGGACCCAGTACACCATCTCGGAATTCGTCTATGTACAGGAGCCTTCAGAACATCGCCAATTCCTAGCTTATTTTGCGAGTCAAGAGAACCCTCCCTTTACGATAGGAGAAACAAATTAATTCTCCAACTATATACTAAACTCTGTGGTATGCCAGGAACACCAACCCATGGTATCATTTAAGATACTAGTAATGACCACATGTTTGCTAACCCAAGAACACACACAATTAAATTTCCAGCTCAACTTACCAAATATTCCAACATCAATTATAGCCTGTGTCCATCACTATAGAGAGCCGTGGTGTCTATCTTTGCAACCCCCATGTGAGAAATATACTGAAAGCAGAGCAGGTACTCCCGACTCTATTTTACGGATGGAACATGAAGCCCATAGACTCACCAAACATAGAGGACAAACTCATATCTAAACTGATGGATCCAGGCAGACGGAGGGTGTCGGGTGCTCAGATATCTTTCCAGACCAATCCTACTCAAGACGGCTGCCGGGAGCCACCAGCATGCTAACTGCAGAATTGCGAGAAATATATATGGCACTTCCATATACCTTACATACTGGATCCTTAAACTTTGTAATATTTTCAGACTTCCACAGTGTTATTACTGCTATAACAAATAAGTACTCCACCTACCCTCTAGTTCAAGAAATTCATAACTGGATGGGAATTTTATCAGCAAGAGGCATAAACATAAACCTGTGTTGGTCTCCTGGACATGTAGGCATTCCCGGAAATGAAAGAGTAGATAGAAAGTCTAAAGACGCAACAAGGAATAAAAACTTAGACACTAGAGTAAAAATACCTGCAAAAGATCTTTACCCTGAAATTAAGAGGGTCATATTAAGAAAATGAGAAGAAAAATGGAGAGAAATACCTGGAGCGCAAAACAAACTAAGAAATATCAAAGACAAAGTGCAACCATTTAACACTTCTCACTAAAAAAATACGCAGAAATGAAACCCTACTAACAAGACTACGCATAGGACACACTAGAATCACTCATAGCTACCTACTGACAGGAGAAGAACAACCTTGGTGTGAAGATTGCTACGTACCTTTGACAGCCCATCATATTTTGAGCGAATGCCCTAATTATAGGCAGAGCCGAATAAGGCATTACAGAACGGATGGTCCATTACACCTCTGAGCCTAACAAGTATGCTAAGTGATGACTCCAACGTAACAGGAAAGATACGAAAATTTGTGGAAGAGGCTGAAATACTGAATGAAATATAGAAGGATCCGGAAAGGATTATGATTGAACAATAGAAAAGGAGCACACTGAGTCTAAATAAGGACTGTGCCTATAAAACTATTAATGAAAAAATCTAACAGAGGTATGTAAGAGAGTCAAAAGTATTCGGGGCAAGTTCTCGCAAGGCCCCCCCTCCCGTACTCCACGAGAATGGGCCGCAATCTCTGACCCCGCGTTTGTGGTGGAATTCCACCAAGACCGCTTTCCCTGCATTCTCTAGCCGGGATGATGATCCTCCAGCATTCAATGCGTGTCGTGATGTCGCTGAAAGCCGCCGACTGGACTTTACCTCCATAGGCGGAAAACCCTTCAACGACAGGTTTACTCCGAGTGAGTTGCGTTCTGCTCTTGCTTCATGCGTGGACACTGCCCCTGGTCCAGACGATGTCCCGTACGCCATGCTCTGACACCTGGGTGAGCGAGGCATGGCCTCTCTGTTAGATTTGTTCAACAGGATCTGGGTAGAGGGTATACTCGCAGAATCCTATCAAATCACTACTCTGCTCGCTTTTCGCAAACCGGGGAGAGATCACTCTACTCCGGTTGGTTTCCGCCCAATCTCTATAACCTCCTGTGTGTGAAAGGTAATAGAGAAAATGGTAAATGTTAGATTGGCCTTCTTTTTGGACATTGGAGGCCATCTGCCGTCTGCCCAGTGCTGCTTCCGCAAGTTTCACTCCACTTTGGATGCTCTGCTCCGACTGGAAAATGCCGTCTGCGAGGCCTTCCTTAGTAGACATCACTACGCCACGGTGTTTTTCGATCTGCAGAAGGCCTATGATACCAAATGGCGATACGATATCATAGACACTCTCCGCACCATGGGGGCAATGGGACGCTTCCCAATCATATCATAATTTTTGCGAGATCGTCGATCCCGCGTACGCGTGGGCGGAGCCCTCTCTAGCCACATGGTTCAGGAAGAGGGTGTCCCCCAGTGAAGTATCCTGAGTGTCACACTCTTTGCTCTGAGCTTTAATGGCATCACCTCGGTGCTGCCGGAAGATGTTCTCGCTTCGCTCTACGTGGACGACCTTTCGATCTCTTTTGGCGCGGCCAGATGCCAACTCTGGTGCGTCGACTCCAACAGGCATTAAACCGGTCTTTCGTTATGCTGAAGCCCCTTGGCCAAGACTAAGTTGGTGCACTTCTACCGCCATCCACGGCTCTACCCGAACCCAGACTTGTTTCTTAATGGGGTGCGAGGGAAGTGGTAGACTCGCACCGTTTCCTTGGTCTTGTATTTGACCGACGCCTTGCCTGGAAGGCTAATATTCGCAGCCTTAGGGTCTCTTGTACCCGCTCCATGGATATTCTTCGTTCCGTGACGTTCAGCGTTTGGGGCGCTGATAGAGTTACTGCCTTACATTTATATCGATCCTTTGTTCTTTCCAAACTCGACTAGAGATGCGAGTTTTATGCATCCGCAGCCGAGCGTGTATTGCGGAAGGTGGACTTGATCCACTACATCGGCCTCTTCCTGGCGACCGGTGCCTTCCGCACTTCCCCCATTAAGAGCCTACTTGTTGATGCTGGGGAGATGCCATTTGCTTTGCCCCGTGCATAGTGCATTATTCGCCTGTATACGTGAGCCCGGCGCCTCCATCAGTCGCCAACAGCTGATCTCGACGGTGCTCCTTCGAGAGTTAGGTATAGGTCTCGGGCCGGTCGCTTCCCTGATTCTGCCTAGGACGCCACCCTGAAGGCTACCACCTTTGACTCTTTTCTTCCCTGTTCGCAAAGCTTCTACAGCGCCCGGAGTATTGCGTTCGGCCTTTTTGGAGCACACTTCGTGTTACGCCGTAACCGTGCCAGTCTATACGGATGGCTCAAGTCCCAAGACGAGGTCGGTTTCCACGCTGTATCCCCTGTGTTTGAAGTCAACGGGGCTCTGCCAGGTTCTGCGTCTGTCTCCACGGCCGAGCTGGTTGCAATACACCGCTCGGTACGTGATATAACGCGACATGCCCCGTTCGGAGACCGGATTGTGATTTATAGTGACTCACAAAACTCCCTGAGTGCTCTCGGGGCATTTGAATCTCCGCATCCCCTAGTTTGCGATATTCGTGACGCCACGGTTTTAGAGAGTCGAGCGGATATCGAGTTATCTTCTGCTAGTTTCTTGGACATATGAATTGCGGGGAATGAGCACGTCGATGAGGGGGCCAAATAGTCTGCGAGGACTGGGCGACCAGACCAGCGTTTCACTCTTCTTCGCACTGATTACATAGCAGGAATACGGGCAGCTCTCCGCGCTGCTTGGCAAAGAAGATGAGAGACGGTCGAAGGGAACTTAAAGTTGCGTGCCATTGCGCCGCGACTGTTCCCACGGACCTACCTTCCAATCCCGCGAAGGCTTCAGGTTGCTTTCTGTCATCTCTGAATTGGACACACTCGCGGGATGCACTGCTATTTGATGGAGTGCTCGCCTTCGCCATACTGTGAAGACTGCGTTGTCCTCCACACTGTTCGGCACATTCTTGTTCACTGTCCCAGTCTCGGTGATCTCAGCGCACGTTATCAGCCCTGGTACCGAGACGAGTGGGATCGTTACTGCTTGTCCCTTGTACTCGGGACGGATTTGTGCACACTGATTTGTGGACTTTACGACTTTTTGGAGGAACTCTACTTTATTTGAACCTTTTTGTGTGTTTTTGTTGGTCCTTTCTTATCGTTGTTATTTGTTATCTAAATATTGTTATATGTTGGTCTCTTTAAATTAAAATAAAAATGCCGAGACAAGCCCTAACTTACTTAGATGTTCAATTCCGTGGCAAATAACGATTAAACTATTCCCTCAATAAAAAGTAGCTTTCTTTCACTCTTGCGAGTGTAAAGCGCGCCTCTCCCATCTATTTTTCACGCTTTCTTACATTGATAATTGCCCTAATCTGTCGCTGTTCTTAGAAGCTTCGGATGAACTAGATTACATTCATAAGTTTCTAATCACCTCGCGTGTGTGTACCAGTTTTTACATTAATCAGCTTTGGATTTTTAAACTTTTCATTAACGAGGAAGTTTTTTAAATGTGTGAATTTTCTCTCATTGTACGCGTGTACAAAGGAAGAGAAGTAGAAGTATTTATTTAACCCTTTAATAATACAAAGTAATAATAACTAATCCTTCTCTATACTGTATAAGCAACTCCATTGAGCTTAGTACACAAAGAAAAGCTGTTGAAATATAAGACGTAGAACAGTAGCAAGTTTAAATAATTGGGTTGTCCCGACTAAATGACTGCAACCTTCGTTCGTTTTTATATGATCTCATCAATTAAAGGTTGGTTTATATCAGGGCTGGGAATTGATGAATATCGATTTCAGTTCTCTATATGTTTTTTCGATTCAAATATTTCGGCTTTTTGATTTTTTAATATGGATTCGAATTCGATTCGAGTTCAGCCTGTATTTCAAATGCTTAAATCTATTATTTCAGAGTTCTATTATGCTTTTTTTCTCGAAAATATAATTTATAACAAAGTAACTAATAAAACATTTTCCTTGAGTTAAGGTAAATTCTTTATTTACTGTATTATTTCTTGCTTACTATAGCTATCCGTATGTACCAGATGCCCAAATTCACTGTGTAACCTTTCTATTGAAATCAAAGGTTAAATTATTCGCAATGGTAGATGAGAAGAAAGGTTTAGCTTTGGGGATTAGCAAAACAAGATTAGGAGTAGGATTAGGACCAAAGATTAAAATATACATTTACCTACTATTCACAAGTTAAACCACTGTTATTTCTTGGAATTCCTAAATTATTTTATTAATGATACTCGATGGTTTTCGCTTAAAACTTAAAAAATCAATTCAAGTTCGAAATAGAGGGGGTTTTTTAATTCTTTTCGGTTCGAGTTTAAATTTCGATTAGAGTTTTCAAAAATATTTCAGTTCGAATTTTTTTTTTTCGATTCCAGTTTTAAAATATATAGATTTTAAAGGTGTTACGATTCGAATTCGATTCGATTCGATTTCCCAGCACTGGTTTATTTATATGGGTATTCGGAAAATTCCTCCACTATTTCACCACTATAAAATATGAGCCAACCAACCATTTCATAATGAATAATGGTAGAAAACTGTCTAGAAATAGTTTATCATCTCTTCTGTCTTGCAGTGTGTCATTCATAATCATTTCACTGTTTGACCTCATGGAAAATAAGGAGTTAATGAAGCAACATATTCGTCATTGTTTACTGTAGGAGTGTAGAAAGAAGAGCGCAGCTACCGAGACAATGGGAAACATTTGTGAAGGTGGAGGAGGCTAGCCTCTTCCAAATAGTCCACAAGTCAGTGTGCACGAACTCGTCCCGAGTACAAGGAACAAGCGGTAGCGACCCCGCTTGTCCCGGTAGCGGGACAGGTAACGTGCGCGAAGATCACCCAGTCTGCTACATTCAACAAGAATGTGCCGAACAGTCTGGGGGACAACGCTGTCGTCACAATAAGGCGCAGGCGAGCGTCCCATCAAATGGCGGTGCGTCCCGCGAGTGTGTCCAATTCGGAAACGACAGAAAGCGACCTGAAGCCGTCGTGGCATTACGGGGTCGGTCCATGGGAACAGTCGCGGTGCAAACACAGAAAGGATTATGAACGACAAATTGCAAGACAGAAGAGATGATCAACTATTTCTAGACCCATTCCTACCATTCGACATTGGTTAAGACGTGGTTGTTTGGCTATGCATATTCCATAGAAGTGAATTAGTGAAGGAACTTTCCGACACCCTAATTTTTCCAGAGGCTAAGCCCCCAAAGAATGCCATTTGAAAGACCGTAAACTTGTGTATGCTGAGTATTATCGTAGTGGAGGAACTGAGGGATCTTTTTCTATCCTTGCTCTTAGAAGCTGTAGTGTGGCGGTAGTGGATGGATCTCTAATCACTCCTTGGCTTATTTTTTTCAGAATTCTTGTGCATATTTTATTTTTTGTCTCATTTTGGAGCAGATAAAAACTTGATTGGAGTGTGTTAGTTCTAATGGCCCTGAAGTGGGGAACAAGACCAGCGTAATGTTGTGAAATATGAAGTTTGGAAAGAGAGTTCAGTTGAGAAATTTATTGGCTCTTTCTGACAAATCCCCGAAAACGGGATGTTCTCAAGGCGTCTCGGTAACCTGAATTAGTGTTTAAAATTTGAATGAAAGAATGATAATTTAGAAAAGGGCGTTTGACGCTAGATCTTGAAATTGGAAACGGAATTCGATGTTTTTAGTATAGATTTCCCCGAATTAAGGAGTTAATCGTAGCTGGATTTTAAATGTGGACTTTGGAGTCGCCAATAGAAGGGATCGATTCCTTTGGGCAAAAGTTTAAATGCCTTCTCTAAGGATGCTTCAAGACGAGTTGATTCCCATATTCTCTCGTTCGTTAAAAGTTAGTTATAGAAAGGAGTTTGATTCTTTGAACGTTTGAATTTAGTAATCGAAGATTTAAAGGCGCTTTGAACAAGCTTTATTGTTTGAAATTAAAGGTAACAAATGTTTAGTAAAGGCAACTTGTGTCAGACTGCAAGTTTCGTTGTTTGAAAGAGAGGTTTGCTTCAGGTGGCAAAGTCGCGCGTTTGCAAGCTTGAAATTTAGCGGAAGAGAAGGACTTTGATAATATATATTTAATTTATTTAGTAGCAATGTGCACGTTAGCTGTCTGAAATTAATCTGAAGCATTTATATTTAACGATATTGGAGACCATATGACCAAGTAATAAATGAAACATTCCTGGTTCGCTTACTACGAGCTTAAATTGACTTCCCGTTAACGCGAACAATTGTAAAACATATTTAATCGGTTTGAAAGTCATTTTGAAAGGTGAAAAAAAGAAGGTTGAGAGATCGTTCTGGCTTTTGTGTGGGGAGAGAACATCCCCTGTCCAAATTTAGGAAAGGGCCGAGCGCTTCCCCAAGAAAGAGAGCCGTTGTAAACGCATTCAAAAATGCGTCTACAAACCTCAAGGTCTCGCTTAGGAGACCATATGACCAAGTAATAAATGAAACATTCCTGGTTCGCTTACTACGAGCTTAAATTGACTTCCCGTTAACGCGAACAATTGTAAAACATATTTAATCGGTTTGAAAGTCATTTTGAAAGGTGAAAAAAAGAAGGTTGAGAGATCGTTCTGGCTGTTGTGTGGGGAGAGAACATCCCCTGTCCAAATTTAGGAAAGGGCCGAGCGCTTCCCCAAGAAAGAGAGCCGTTGTAAACGCATTCAAAAATGCGTCTACAAACCTCAAGGTCTCGCTTAGGGTAACAAGCCCCGGTTCAGGAGGGGAAAACCCCAAACACTCACAGGTCCAGCCCCAAACACTCACAGGTCCAGGGGCTAGTAAAGCTCAGTGCAACCCTGTGACAAACTTTGAAAACAATATCATAAACCGGTGGTTGGCTTCCCAGGGTACTCGAGATAAAAATCCGAAGACACGTAAAAAAAAGACGGAGGGTAGAGGGAAAAATCTATCGATTCGATAGATAAATCTAACGAGTTTCAAAGTTTTATTTTAACTTAAGTTCCGAAGTCAGAAGAAAAAGGTGCAGGGGTAGTTAACTGTAAACAATTCGGACCCAAAATGGATGCGTCGTTGTAAGGATCTTACCAGCGTGAGCTTCAGCCTTACTCTACTATGGCAAAAGCAAGAGATCTCGGTAAGTCATTGGAAGTAAAGACAATGATCTCGGTAAGTCATTGGAAGGCGGCAGCGGAAGCAGTGATGTTTCTGACAAAAGTGAAGATGAGAATGGAGAGGAGAAATAAAAGGATTACAAGGAACAAATGTGTATGGGAGGAGGATGTGGGGGGAAGGCAGAGCGAGGATCATTAGTTGTGTTATTCAAGTTACCGCACTCACGAGGTTCTCACGGAAATCCTGGATTTTGTATAGTTGTGGCAGTATCTCTGATACACTGTGAATATGTGTCACTATTTCTGGTTCCTAGTGACAGCAGCTGCAAACAAATGTCTATATGGATTAGATTGGTAGGATGTTTGCGTCGTTATTTAGGGTGATCACATCGGGACCTTGCAAGAGTGACCCATTTTTGACGCGGGAAGGATGTTACTTGTGCGTAATGATGCTGGAATAATAATAATATTCTCGAATTTCACTACCTTTTGCCACTTTCTCAAAAATGGCTGAGATGCTCGCGTAGTTGGTATCTTGATGGGGGCGACCAACAAGGGCATCGCTCTGCCCTGCGTTGGGCATGTCTTCTTTTTTTTTGATGAAGAAAAGCCACACAGGAAAAATTCCCTCGTGTTCTACCCCGATTCTTCTCTCTACGCTTAGGAAATCATCGTTGAGAGCGAAAGTGAATCCGCGAGGTTACTTTTGGCCAGCAACGAAGGTTGAGAAGCGGTTGAGGCCAGGATAAGGGAGGGCTACGAAGAGGACACGGCCTCCTGCAATACTGAACCTTGTTAACACTGAAGGCTAGGGTTAAAAAGGCACACAAAATATTGGGATGAGTTTTTTTTAGGTGTATTCTCACTTATTGTGATTTTGTTTTGTTTTTTACATGTTAATTTAGGCCGGGCTTAGCCTAGGTCATTATGGTTCGATCCCGAAGCCAACTCAACCAAACTTAGCCTAAATTTACATGTAAAATACCAGCAGTTAGAAGTTAGAAATATATATATATATATATATATATATATATATATATATATATATATATATATATATATATATATATATATATAATTTCGATTCCTACCATTTCCGAAACAATTTGACCCCCTCTGGGACACGTACGAAAGACGACAGGCACACGTACCATTTCCACCCCTCTGTGGGCAGGTGAAGAGGTGGGTAAGTAAACATCTGCAGGAGCGACTGGGTGTGGGTGATGCTGAGTCCATTTTAGTGTTGCAGAGAGTAATTTTGGAAGTTGCGGTGCAATTGCTAACACCCATCCATTTTTTTCTCCTTATTTATGATATTAGATTCCAGTCTCATATGCGGTTGAAGACTGACGCAGTGGGTCTTATTCAAGGAAAGAGAAATGGTTTGGGGGCTTCGCCTGTTGAAATTAAACCTTTATCCTGAATTGAGATCATCTTACGTTATCACATGTACGTCTCTGTAAACCACACGGCCAAATTTGAGCCGAGGTTTTGAGGATAGTGAACCCTCTCCTTTTCTTTTTCTTTTTTTGTTATTGTCTAAGGTAGTATTGTTTGGCTGAAGAGATGATTTTTAAATATAAATTATAAAAAAAATGGGATCAATGTTGGTTTCTTGGTAATAATCCGTCAATATTTCTGTTTTTTTTTTTTTACTTTCAATTAAATTGTTTCTATCAATGAGTTAGCCAAAGTTGAAATTTTCATACCTGTAAATTGAGTCCCTGAACCAATTATCCAGGTCCGACATTGGTTAACAGACCTTCACCGAATGCGGAAAAGGATCTTGCTTACTAAGATATGAGGAATCTGTATCCAGAGTCAGTTTTCCAGACACGAAGCAGATAGATACTGGCTTCAAGGTACTTCGCGCGCCATTCTCGCTCTTCCAGTAATAGCCCGTAGGGACGATGACTTCCGCGGTCCGACGACCTCATTCGGGTATTGTAATATGATAGGCTTTCCGGGAAATCATCTAACCCACGCACGTTCTTGTCCCGTAATGGCTTAATCAAGATGCGGTTTAAGAATCTGTTCATTCTCTTTCACCTCCATTCCTATCTTAAAATTAAGGTTAAATATTAACCCTAATTATTACTACAAAGAGACACTTAATACGTTATTTTGATGTTCATTGCATTTTTTTTTATTTAACTCTCAGAGCCAATCACCCGAAAAAGAATAGATTCCACTCGTTCTTTCTTTTCACCCCGGTTATGAACGGCTCGTTGCGTCGATTCGATTCTCTTCTTATGGACGTTCATGAGCGCGAGATAAAGAACCGATTGCTTTGTGAAACTCAGTTTAGAGCACCACTTTTTTATCTCAGTTAGTGAAGCGTTAGTCCTCACTTCTGTGACGTGTTGGAAGCGGGATACTTATGAAGTTGTCTTGAACTGAGTAATTTTAGAGTCAGTGATAACCGAGTGGATTAAGCCTCCGTCCACTGATCTCAACAACGTGGAACCAGTAGTTCGAAGGTCGTCACCGCTCCGCTGTACTTCTTTACCCCACCCCTTGTGTTGGTAGGTTTTCACTTTGGGGGTTATACGCCCTTGGCACCTAATTGATAATAGCCTCCAAACCCCCGACCCCGCCAAAGAGGGTTTACCTGGGCTCCACTGCCGCCTTCATCCTTAACTTTTCCAATTACTGTATTATTATTTTTTCTATTTGCATTTTATCTTCCCCCTCCCCCTCATTCCTTCTTCAGCGAGTGAAAATACCCTCTATGGTTATCCCAATCCCTTTTCTCAATGAAAAGCTTCTCTCTTCCTCGCGACTCTTCCTGAATCTTACGAGAGCGTCTCACGTTGTCTGTATTCAAGGTTGAAGCCGCCGATTGCACAATTGTCCTCGCCATCATTGCGCCATTGTTCCACAACTTCTCACATGCCTCCTTTACACACCCTAAGCTCCCTAATAGACTCTTGATACGAGTATGTTTTTCATACCAAACCTGATCTAAAACCGACAAGAGCGGGCTACACCGAGAGGAGGGACGGTGTTGCGCAAGGGGGGTTATGGGAAACGGCCAAGCTCTATCGGAGCGGAGCCCTCCGGCTTGGGCGGAGGCGCTTGAAATATTAATGAACTGCTCGACTCAAATGAGGCGAGCCCGACTCTTTTATGATGCGCGGTGATCAATTGCAGCCTCGAGTGGTGGTATTTTTTCGTTGCATATCCTCGGATAACGCTTCGGAGACTTCGCAATTTGTACATTCGTGTGTCCAGTGATGTCATCGGATCGACAGCTCGCGTTGCTCGATTCATTAGCAATTCTTTGTCTGGAAATATTAGCGTACAATTTACTTCCTCGTAATTTGAGTCTTTGCGTTCGTTATCTCGCTTACATGCGAATTCGACTTTTTGGAAGAGGCTGACCTTCTCCATTTTATCTGATTCTCTTTGATGTTGGTCGCATGCTCCTGCGCCGGGGAACGCCCCCCCCCCCCCCCGACGTCGCAGCGTGCTTTATTCTATTTCTTGTTTTTTTGTCGGTTTTTTTTGGGGGGGGGAGGGGCTTTGGTTTTGTTCTCTGTATTGATATGTTTTGCGTTTTAAAATAGCCAAGTATTAGACTATTTTAAGGCCCCTGTGCTCTCCAAGTCTATCCACGCAGCCCCCAAGTAGGTGTTACGTGTACTATGAGACCCATGCTGCAGCTGACATCTTGGAGAATTGCATACTCTCCAGGACCTAACACTTGCTGATGCGTTTCCTCCGGCTCTTAATGCCTTCATGACAAACTGCCGCTATTATCTCCCATACATTTTCGTTTTCTCTATCTACACTTTTTTACGGGTTTCTTCTCTGTAACAGCCTGAGGGATACGCCTTCGTTGGTAGAAAAAAAAGAAGCAAAATAGTTGTGAAAAAGATCAGGCATGAAAGGATTACTCCAGCTAACCTAACCTAACCTAACTTAACCCAACCAATTCAAATGTTATGTTACTAAGGCGATTTTAAAATCTCCAAGAACAATTCTCTACAAACAACATTGACATTCGGGCTCGAATTCTCTCACACCCTCTTGGTTGGGGTCAGTCTTACAAAATGCTTCTTGCCGCAATTGCATCAGACCTAAATTTCAGAAGCAATACTTCCTAGTTTGTAAAAAACAAGTCACAGATTCCATGTTGCCATCGGGAGCGACAAAAAGCCTCCCAAACGGTATACCTTCATAAAGACCTTCAGAAGACGGCCTCGTACTAAGTGGAAAGATGAAGTTGTGATCAGAAAACGTTTTGTGCGAATGCTTTTACCTAGTAGTGGAATGAAATGGTTTGATGAGGGTATGTATAGCTTAGTCACACAGTCTACCTGAATTTTCTTCTCGAGAGCAGCGTTGTGTTTATCGATGCCTCCGTTGCCAAACCTCGCTTGAGAGAGATCAAAGAGGTTGAGTTTGGTGAATTAATGTGAAAGAAAGGGGGCTAATGGCGGAACAATTTCATATTTCTGACGTCCTGAATGGGTCTACAGAATTAAAACCGTCCCCAACTTCACCAACCACGGGGAACGCGATGAAAAACAATGGATGTAAACGGCCCGTGGCAACATTCGAAAGGAAAATAAACTTGGTAGGGCGGTTAACACCGATCTGCCATATTTAAAATGGTGGACTTACAGTTTAACGCGGGATCTACACAATATGACAGCCGCCCCAAAGGCCTCCCGAGACGGCATTCCATCCGGTGACTTGACTCAACCGATGTGGCTTAACTTCGCTGGCGGCGTTTCCACTCGGCTAAGCCGTAGCCATAGAGAAAGAATAAAATTTGCCTTATGGTCGCTAGGACGTCTTGTAGTCCCCTCTCTGGATTATCGGTAGCAACTTGGCTCAATAAATGACTGTTAAAACCATCCTGATAAACATTTCAAAACTGTTCCTATTAAAGGATGGTCTGGAGAGCAGCTTCTTATCTTCTTGTCCTCAGTTCATATAAACAAGATTGATGTTTGTTTTAGCAAATTTCAGAACGAATTCATTTCATTCCTAGATTGTTTCGTTTCTCTTTTTTTCTCCCTCGGTTTTGTTTCACTGAAGGACAATCGCCGACTCATTTGTTTATGGTCCAAATCTTGAATTGAATTTGGCCATTCGCTGAAGGAGTTTGCGAAAAGGTCAAGAGACCATTTCTAAGCCTCGCGTCTCATGTTCTGGACCTCCGATTTCATTTGTCAGATTTCATCATTTAGTTCTTTGTCAAATTAAGTGAAATCCAAAGCGACATCTTCAGTTTTTGTTGTGTTTTTTTTTTAAGTCGAAAAGAAAATTGTGAAGTTATGGAAAGGGCATGTGTGTATGGTTCGTTGCCCGATGAGCTAAAATAGCGCGTACGCACAACTCTCCTGAAACTACCCACCATTCTGCAACGACTGCGTTCCCATTTATACACATTGGCCTCCTCAATCCCAAATTAAGTATAAATACCCTAAACGATTCGCAAATTCCACGTCAGTTGCATTAACAAACCTCCTGTACTAAAATAGGCTGTGAAATTGGTTAGATGGACTCCACCCAGTACCCTGGCACGCCCTTTTACGAAAGGAGAATAGTTGATACTAAAATAGTCGGAAAAAAAGGTGTTCATGAAAATATACAGGCTAATAGTATTGTCAGTTGAGAGTCGGAAAATTGTCTCCGTTGACGCCCAAGAGGTATTTGCCCGTCCGAAGAACAAATTCTCCAGACTTAACTGGAGCTAAATTTGGAAGAGATAAGAGGGTGTTAACAAGGTTGAACTGTGTGTATAAGCCTAATACTCAAAGATTGCATTCTCAAGGAGTATGGATGATGTGAGAGGCGTGAAAAGTTGTTTATCAAGTTCGGGACGAAGAGATACTAAGACTGTTTCATGGGGTAGGTTAATCGACAGTTGTAAGCGCCATTATTTCAACCCAGACTGTCAAGCCGATAAATGTTGACTTAATTTAGTGTTTTTATTCTACATCAGCGTCATTAATGTCACGAGCTATATTGTAGAAATTTCCGCTTCCTTGGAACTAGCGTCGTTCGTTTGTTCGTCATCCTACCTCCACAGAGTATGATGGCCAATAAGTGAGTACTATTGCTCTTCTTTTTTTCTACTTGTAATTTTAATTCGTATAAATCCACGGAGAAGACTATTGATGAGACACATTGGATAAGATGGTTCCTAAAGAAGTCTTAACGCCAGCAGCAATTCTGGGTTTTGAGATCTCACAAAACGCATTCCACAAGTTTGGGGTAGCACCGAAAAGGCAGGTTTCACATAGAAGGTAGACAGCTACACGCTCTGTCAGGAGAGAAAAAGACCTATTGTTGAAAGTTTCGAGAATAAAATGGCGAGGAAATCATTAAAAGACGAGGAAGTATTAAGCCTTGTATATATTTTGTGAATTTAAAACCCATATCAAGTCTTTACAGGAAATAGTATAGCCTTGCATGGAAAAATCTACTGCCTAGCTAAAGAAGAATGCAACAATAATTTAGACCAGCAGGATTGGACGAATGAGGGTGGTTGTGGAAATTGAACGGAGGGCGTTACAATAATAATCAAAACTAAAGATAGCATATTATGGCTACCTTAAACTCACTCGAGATCGACTCAAATGGGCCTCAGATTGTAGAAAAATAATAGATGACCTTTCCAGACAATAAAATTGCCCTCGAAGAGAGAGAAATAAATCGAAATTGACGCTAAGATTTTATACAAAAGATAAATGGAAGTTTCTGTACTCTACAGAGAGCGACATTTCTATGAGAGTTAATAAAGAACTAGGATTTTGATGGTTTACTTACAGAAATTTGCCGAAATACACTTAATCATGACCAAATAGGCAGTCCTGCGATCAGGAACTGAACTTAGAGATGACGTTCAGGATAAATGAATCAGCATGTCAACATAGGCATAGAAGGAGACTCTGTAGAAGGGGGTGAGTATGCCTAAAGAAAGAAGGCAAATCCGGAACAATAATAATACCAAATTTTATGGAAGCAGAAGCCGAAGGCTCACTAGCCATATTCAGTGATTGGTTGCTATATTTCGGGTAAGGTTTGGTTCCCGTTTAGAAAAAATCGCATAATCAATCATGTCAATGTCAGCAATAAGTCTAACATTATTGATACGAGTCTATCATCGTCTTCAAACATGCAATGGTAAAAATTAAGTCTTGTGGTCAGTTCTTTCACCAAGGTGAAAGAACTGACCTAATTTATAGGAACCAATGTGCTCGCACAGCCGGGTGGTGGTAACATGCGCAATATACTTTAAGCCCTTTAACAGCTTATGGTGCCATGTGGAGCCACTTTGACTCCATATATATATATATATATATATATATATATATATATATATATATATATATATATATATATATGTATGTATATGTGTGTGTGTGTGCGTGTGTAGTGGCTTAGGTAACGAGCATTCCTTTTATAACAAATATCGGTATCGCCTATGTCGATTGCTAATGTAACCATATAAAGGTAACGCCAGTATCAATTTTAGCAAAGATAATGAATTTAGTTAATCGTTACAAATTGTTTTATAAATTTCTTCTGGAAATGAAAAAGTGCACGAGTTATGTGCAACATCTCTTGACGGTATGTGGCCTCACAGGCTACTCATACTGTAAGAAGTTAAGGAGGAAAAGGATAAACCTGTAATAGGATTAGTATATAGACCACTAAATCATGTAATGAAGCTTTGTCTCCTCTGTGGCAGGAGATAGAACGTGTTTATAGAAGTTAAGCATGTGTGAATTATGGGTGATTTTTAATTATCGAAATATTGCCTGGGAAGCTCTTGTAGGTGATCAGAAGGCTAAGAAATTTTAATAGGGTGCAGGATAATTTTCTTACAGGTTATAAACCAACTCACTAGGGGTGATAATATATTGAATTTAGTTCTACCAAATAGGAAAGAACGCATTAGCGATACAAAGATTGGAGGAAATTTGGAAAAGAGCGACCTTTGTGAAATTAGATTTAACTAAAATGGAAAGGGGTTATCAATAGGATAAATAAGGTTAAAATCCCAGACTTTAGTAAAGCTGATTATAGTGGTCTGAGGAGGTACATGGAGACAGTTGTTTAGAGATTAGCGACTGAGGTGAGGTCAGGAAATGTGATGTCAATGAGAGCAGTTGAGGGGGGAAGATAAACCCCAGGTAGAAAGGAATGGCGTTGATGAGGAATACGAGACAATGATTAAACAGTTAATTGCTGTAGAGAATATGAACATTCCATATAGGGAGATTAGAGCCAAGTCTGTCAAGCCTAAATGAATGTCAGATTAAATTAAAAATTATATTGGCATTGAAAAGGACATTTATAGGAAAAGAAAAAAATTATAATCAATTGAGGCAAATATATGATGTGATAATTTAGGACATTCAAGAGTTAATTAGAGTAGAAAAGAGAAATTATTTAATTAAAGTGGCAAATAAGGCAAAGGAAGATCTCAAAGGTTTCTTTCAATGTTACAGAACTAAGACTAGAAATAAAATAGGCTCACTTAAACTAGAAATGGAGATTAGTTAGTGATAGTGATGCAATGGCTAAGATGTTAAATAAGTATTTTCTTTAGGAATTTCCACTCGAGTATACTATAATTGTAGCTGAGGGAACCTTAATCTTCAGGGACTATGATGAGAAGAAATTAGAGGATATTTTAATTACAAAGGTGATAGTGTCAAAAGAAATAGACAGAATCAATTTTAGTTGAGCACCGACCCTGGTGAGTTTTTAGTCGCGCGCAAGTCTAGTCGGGAGCGACTCTACATCTTACTATGTCGGTCGGTCGGCTCCATTTTGCTTTTCTTTTGTTTTGCCAATAACATCATAACTATTCGGCCGATTCTAACAAAATTTGAAACCCTTATGTTGTTTAACATTTTCTTTCGAATGGTATAATTTCCAAAGTCCTCCCAAGGTTAGCCCGGGAATTATTTTGTTTTGGCAATAGCATCATAACTATTTGGCCGATTCTAACAAAATTTGAAACCCTTATATTGTTTTACATTCTCTTTCAAATCATATAATTGCCAAAGTCCTTCCAAGGTTATTCCAGGAATTATTGGAAGTTTTGATGATCGTAAGGTTATAAATCAGAATAAGTGAGAGCACGCGACCTTTTGGTCAGCAGACCAAAAAGTCGCTAGCTCTCACTTATACTGATTTTCTAGGACTTTGGAAGAATGCAAGAAAATCGTTAGAGACTAACATTGTGCCAAAATCCTGAAAAAAAACTAATGGGATAGCTATATTTAAGAAGGGGGGTAAAGCAATCATGTCTAATTATCGACGAGTGAGTTTGACATCAGTGGTGGGGAAAATGATCGAATCTATAATAGCGAAATTTATTAGGGATCACTTAGATTAACACAAGTTGATTAATGAATCTCAACACAGCTTTACTTGTGCTAAATAGTGTTTGACTAATTTACTTCCCTTTTATAGAAAGGTGTATGATGTTGCCGATAGAGATGAAAATTACGATATTGTTTACTTAGATTTTAGTAAGGCGAGGTGCCATACTTACGACTTTTGAATAAATTTAAAGCGCATAGGATCAATGGAAGTATTTTTAGGTGGATTCAGTGGTGGCTTAGTGACAGACTTCAAAGAGTAGAGTCGGGATTAAACCTGACTGGGGGAATGTTACCAGTGGAGTTCCTGATCAGTGTTGAGTCCGTTGGTATTCTTGATTTATATTAATGATCTTGACTTGGGAATAAGTAGTGATCTGAGCAAGTTTGCCGATAATACTAAGCAAGATGAATTGATTATACTATCCCAATGGGCAGAGAAGTGTCAAATGGAATTTAACATAAACAAGTGTAGTATACTTAGTATAGGTAGGTGTAATCCACTGAATAATTATAAACTGAATGGGAGAGTTTTAGGGAGGTCAGTATGGGAAAGAGAATTAACTGTCCTTATAAGTTCTGACCTCGGACCTAGGAAGCAGTACATAAGTGCTAGAAATAAAACTAACAGGGTATTGGGGTTTATTGCGTGCAGTGTAAATAATAGGAGTGCTGATGTTATTCTGAAACTGCACCTGGCATTAGTTAGGCCTCATCTTGACTATGCGGTGCAATCTTGGCCACCATATTATAGGATGGATATTGGTTTGCTTGAGTCTGTGCAACGGAGAAGACTAAGATGATTCATGGGTTAAGGAGCTTGCCTCATGGTGAAAGGCTTAGGAGACAATCAGCATAATTCAGGTGACTTTTATTGAGGTCTTCAATTGAGTAAAGAGTTATAATAGGGGAGACAAAGTTAATGTTATTTTATGTGAACAAAATAGTTATGACACGTAACAATGGGTTTAAGCTGGACAAATTTAGGTTTAGGAGAGAGTTTGGTAGAAATTGGTTTATAAATCGATTGGTATGCAATAGGTTCGCTTGTCCTTTGATAAAAGCGTCCTCCCTGTGGAGTTTTAAATTTATGGATGAGGATGGTCGGTGGGGCTGAACTGGGTGATAGGAACAGAAACTGCATCGTATAGGCATTTGATTAGCCTTTGCAGACTCCTTCTTTTCTTATGTTCTTAAAATATATCCGTCTGATCCTCTTGTTATACGCCAATGGATAGCGGTAGATGTCACTGATCCTCTAGTACTATGTGATGTGCTTATCATTTGCTTAAAGATCCTAAACGAAGATTTTTTTCGGTCTAACATTTGTTTACAGCCAGAGCAATGAACCATGGCAAGATGCAATGGTACTTTTGCGTGTGAAAATTCACAATGGGACAAGCCTGTGAACTAATAACAGAAAATAGGATATTGTATCCTTTAAGAACATAATTATAGTCACATTCACCAATAAGGGTGCAAACTTTGTCAAGCAAAATCAAGAAATATAAAATCGATCTAAAAAAAATCCTAGAGAAGCGAGTTATAATGAAGACCAACGTGAGTGTCAAGATGAAATAAAGCAAGATGAAGCTACAGAATTAATGGAAATACGAAGTTCTGATTCTACAGATTCTAGTTCCAAATCCTAAAATAATCATTGTCTCCCATTAGCCTTGTTAGCACAACAGATTTCTAAAAATCCTTAACAGGTAGAGAATCAAAAATTCACTGCACGGTTTGTGTAAATGTTCTGCCCGAAGTAATATCTAGTATATTAACCTCTCGGTAGAGACTACCGTATCCTACCAGTTGGAATACTCTATCTTTTAGCCTTGTATTGCTTTTGAGTAAAATCTAATTTGAATACATTTTTGTGCTTTAAAGTTGCCGATATTTAAGTAGCCAGATATTAGGTAAAATTCTGGGCTGTGATAATACGAGTAGATTGCCTTCAAGGAGATCAAAACTGATACTATAGTAGTCTTATTCCATCTCCATTTTGTTGTTGAGATACACCCACCCTTTCATAGAAGAATTAGGGTTTATATTTAAAAAGTGATTAAAAAAAATTGCTTTTTTAACAAATCCAGACTTCATTTTTTTCAAATATTTCGCAATAGAGAGAACAAACATTTGAGAATATAGAAATGGTGCGAAACCTGATCTCAGTGATAAACGTGAAAATAGTGAGCTCACATGATGAGCTACTTAACACATATAATGGTACTATTAGTGAGAGGGTTCTTTGAATATGCTCCTGACCATACTGACATTAAGAAAGAAGACGCCACATCATCGGAGATGGACGTTTTGATTTACCTCAGTGATGACAACACGTCACTCAAGTCGCATGATCGATATTCTTCAGAATATTTTAGTCAAGGCCAATATTATTCACTTGCTTCTCTAGCTTATGTTGAGTTTCTATTCAGCTGTGGAGCATATCCGTTCCAGGAAGAGGGAATCTTTGTGATAGCATGTTTAATAAACTAAACCTAAAAGGAAAACCAAGCTACATTTATTTTGTTTTATCATTTATAGAAATATTTGTTTACTTTTGCTTAATTCTTGTTTCTCAATATTTTTGTAAAAATTAGCCTGATATTGTATGCCAGAATTATACTTGTTTGATTATGCCATCATATGTGAGGCGACGTTCGATGCGCTTTTAGAGATTCACCCAATGAATTCGATGCATTAATTCCAAATTTCCGTCAATTTGAGCACATTCATTTATGATGCGCTGTTCCCTCAGGTGTCTTGTGATATTTCCTGTGTTCAGACTTTAGGGATACCCTGTACAGTATTAGTTTTTGTAATATTCGATTTAAAATATATGATAATCTGAGTAAAGAAGGTCATATGTTGCAGTAAAGGGTATCAGTATTCCTGTAAAAAAGATATTTTCAAAGTAATGGGGTAGCGGTAACGTCAAGGTCCTCGAGTAACGGTGCCGATTTGTGAATGAAAGAAACCACATCATCGGAGATCGACGCATTGATTTACATCAGTGAGGTTGAAACCGAGTGTTTTGTAAGTTGTGACAAAAGAAGAACCTGCAGAAATGGTCAGTGTGCGGGACTGCGGCAAGGGAAGTACCATTGGGAAGAGAGACCGATTTTTAATGTAATGAATGAAAACTCGCGAGGACTCATGGTTCGCCATTTGCACGGTCAATTGAATATTCTTCAATACCTTTTAGGAAAAATAGATACCCCCCAAAAAATCAGGGATCGATAGAAGTAGTAGTCTTGAGTCAAGTTGGACAGATCGTTAATAGTGAAAGTTTGAATGTGTTTAAAGTAAAGTTGGGAAATGAATGGGGAAGTTTTGTAGTTGTTTTGGACAATCAGGTAATTATATTTAGTGTAAATATTGATATAGGCATATAATTATTTTAGCGAACTATTATGGAAGACTGTATGATATTTGTCTGGGTGCCCATATGTAGGCGAAAAAGCTTTATGGCATTAAGATCGTCTGGGGTGGCTAGGTGTGTGTTGAACTGAAGGGGGGTGCGTTTTTTGGGTGGTCTCTGGCATCCCTTCGGTGCTTTTGTCATCTTGGTGTCTTAGAGGTGGACGAATCACGGAAGTATTTGAAATAGAATCGAGATTTATTTGTATTTTCTGTGACGAGAATTGGCGGGCGTTGCTGACCTTGAGGTTAGTATCTATAAATTTGATTTTTATAGGTTTATTTCCTTTTGCACAATATTAAAACAATACTAAAAAAATATGCCGCATTGTACTCAACATTGCAGCTCCATTGAATTGGGAATACCAGGTTTACGTGAGCCCCTCACTCTTTCCGATATTGGCGCAGATGTGTTAATCAACCTGCCTTCTTTCTTTGACTACCTCGCAGGGAAGCTTCTGTGCCGAAGCGGGTATTTTTAGGGGACTTGCCTTCCTTCCCTGGCCCTAGCTATTAAATATTTCAATCTAGGCAGAGTCGCATGCACTTCCTAATAGGGAGACTTCGTGTGGAACCTATTTTCACCCTCCCCTACTTCATAATCTTTACAAACCTTTTGGTGTTTGTGCCCCCGTTTGTTTTCGTCTTTCATATCTCAAATCAAGTTGCCATAAGGAGAAAATCCCCCATCGACATCATCTAGTTAGTCGATACCCAAAGAGATCCTCGGGAGAGGTTGCTGATCCACGGGAGGCGTTGCTGAATCAAGATGTCACTTTCCATGATTTTCGCTTCCATGGACGTTCCTCGCTTCTGTGTACATTTCCTCCCTCCCTTTGAAATGATTTGAATAAAGTGTTAAAACGTTTCTAAGATAGGATTAAATAATGGCTTATCTCTCTATCCCGGACGTCTTCGTGTATCAGACGCTGCAAACCGCCTTCGGGTTAATACATTTTCATTTCTGATCTCTTTTGTCCATTTCTTATTCCAAAAGGCTTTGAAATACTCCTTTTCAAACCATGCCTTCTGGATAAATGAGTCTTGATATAGCAGTTCTAAACATCGATTTCATTTTAGTTCTATTTTTCAATTCTACTCATCCATCTGTCCATTCTTCTTCTTTTTTTTAATGTGGCCACGTTTCCATCTATTTTTGTCATTCGGACACTCCAGCCCTGGCAGGTGAATTCTCGGGTTGCGTTGACGTCATTTCCTCTAGTGATGCCTCACATCTATTGTTTTCGCTCTCGTCATGTTGGCTTGCAGGCTTCTGTCATGGTTTCGATTTGGAACTGAATTAAGAAAATGGCTGGAATTCCATTTTCAGGGTCAGGTTCTGAGAGGCTTTGGAGATCGATGCTCGTGGTTCAAGGGTTGCTGCTTCTTTCTGTCATTTCAAAGGCAATAAGAGGGGACAGTTCAGTCACATGTACACTATTTTCTCTCTGGAATTCAGATTGTTGGGCCTATTTAAAAAAAAGTCTCTTATTGGTTGTTGTTATCCATTTTTCTCTAAATAATCCGTTTTCATATTTGCACCTCTGTCCTTTATTAAGAGAGAAAATATGGGTGGAGCAATGAAAGTGGAGACGATGGAAATGGCACGTTGCAAAAGCGAGGTAGCCAAATAAATACAAAGGAGATTTCGCGGAATTTTGTTCCACTCTTTGTCCCTTGGGTAAATAGGCAGAGCCCCCCCTCCTCCCACACACCTTGCCTCCTAGTAAGGAGTCTTTCGTGTTGAAATTATTTTTGTTTTTCGAAGAAAAATAACCCTCGACGGGAGACATTTGTATTCTTAATTATTAAAGTCTGCCTCATAATCGTTGTACATAAAAGAGCCAAACGCCATCTAAGCCCCTCCCCCCAACATAGCCACGTAATGAAAAATATGCAAAAGAACAATATCTGGGCTGTGAGGGAGCCTTCCCTCTCCCTCCTTCCTTACGAAACTTCCAACAACAGCAGATGCGAGCAATAGAACGGCGTAGCCTTGCGACGAAATAGAAGCGCTAAAAGCCTATTAATTAAACAAGATGCCAAGCGAAGGTCAGAATTTAATCTTTTCCTCGCAAATGTTTTAACCCTTTAATTCACTTACTGTTAAATGAATTGATGGATCGGGGATTTACCCCTTCGCACTCTCACATTCGGACACATATCTTCGTAGAATTTATTTTAGAAAAATAATATATGTAAATAATTAATAAATCAGATAAAATATCATATATTTAAGGGCTGATTTGTGTTTGGGTCTTCAATTGATTCATCTATGTCTACCTATTAAAATTAAATTAGATGGCACAAATTATTTGGATCGTCTTTACATGATAACCTATTTTTTATAAATTAAATTATAAAATGATGAAACTTTTACACCGCAATGCATGTACGCGCACGACATCGAATCTGCCTTCCCCGAAGGCTCCAAACCCAGTAAGATCCAAAATCAACCAATCATGCTGTAGAGATGCGAGTTTTATGCATCCGCAGCCGAGCGTGTATTGCGGAAGGTGGACTTGATCCACTACATCGGCCTCTTCCTGGCGACCGGTGCCTTCCGCACTTCCCCCATTAAGAGCCTACTTGTTGATGCTGGGGAGATGCCATTTGCTTTGCCCCGTGCATAGTGCATTATTCGCCTGTATACGTGAGCCCGGCGCCTCCATCAGTCGCCAACAGCTGATCTCGACGGTGCTCCTTCGAGAGTTAGGTATAGGTCTCGGGCCGGTCGCTTCCCTGATTCTGCCTAGGACGCCACCCTGAAGGCTACCACCTTTGACTCTTTTCTTCCCTGTTCGCAAAGCTTCTACAGCGCCCGGAGTATTGCGTTCGGCCTTTTTGGAGCACACTTCGTGTTACGCCGTAACCGTGCCAGTCTATACGGATGGCTCAAGTCCCAAGACGAGGTCGGTTTCCACGCTGTATCCCCTGTGTTTGAAGTCAACGGGGCTCTGCCAGGTTCTGCGTCTGTCTCCACGGCCGAGCTGGTTGCAATACACCGCTCGGTACGTGATATAACGCGACATGCCCCGTTCGGAGACCGGATTGTGATTTATAGTGACTCACAAAACTCCCTGAGTGCTCTCGGGGCATTTGAATCTCCGCATCCCCTAGTTTGCGATATTCGTGACGCCACGGTTTTAGAGAGTCGAGCGGATATCGAGTTATCTTCTGCTAGTTTCTTGGACATATGAATTGCGGGGAATGAGCACGTCGATGAGGGGGCCAAATAGTCTGCGAGGACTGGGCGACCAGACCAGCGTTTCACTCTTCTTCGCACTGATTACATAGCAGGAATACGGGCAGCTCTCCGCGCTGCTTGGCAAAGAAGATGAGAGACGGTCGAAGGGAACTTAAAGTTGCGTGCCATTGCGCCGCGACTGTTCCCACGGACCTACCTTCCAATCCCGCGAAGGCTTCAGGTTGCTTTCTGTCATCTCTGAATTGGACACACTCGCGGGATGCACTGCTATTTGATGGAGTGCTCGCCTTCGCCATACTGTGAAGACTGCGTTGTCCTCCACACTGTTCGGCACATTCTTGTTCACTGTCCCAGTCTCGGTGATCTCAGCGCACGTTATCAGCCCTGGTACCGAGACGAGTGGGATCGTTACTGCTTGTCCCTTGTACTCGGGACGGATTTGTGCACACTGATTTGTGGACTTTACGACTTTTTGGAGGAACTCTACTTTATTTGAACCTTTTTGTGTGTTTTTGTTGGTCCTTTCTTATCGTTGTTATTTGTTATCTAAATATTGTTATATGTTGGTCTCTTTAAATTAAAATAAAAATGCCGAGACAAGCCCTAACTTACTTAGATGTTCAATTCCGTGGCAAATAACGATTAAACTATTCCCTCAATAAAAAGTAGCTTTCTTTCACTCTTGCGAGTGTAAAGCGCGCCTCTCCCATCTATTTTTCACGCTTTCTTACATTGATAATTGCCCTAATCTGTCGCTGTTCTTAGAAGCTTCGGATGAACTAGATTACATTCATAAGTTTCTAATCACCTCGCGTGTGTGTACCAGTTTTTACATTAATCAGCTTTGGATTTTTAAACTTTTCATTAACGAGGAAGTTTTTTAAATGTGTGAATTTTCTCTCATTGTACGCGTGTACAAAGGAAGAGAAGTAGAAGTATTTATTTAACCCTTTAATAATACAAAGTAATAATAACTAATCCTTCTCTATACTGTATAAGCAACTCCATTGAGCTTAGTACACAAAGAAAAGCTGTTGAAATATAAGACGTAGAACAGTAGCAAGTTTAAATAATTGGGTTGTCCCGACTAAATGACTGCAACCTTCGTTCGTTTTTATATGATCTCATCAATTAAAGGTTGGTTTATATCAGGGCTGGGAATTGATGAATATCGATTTCAGTTCTCTATATGTTTTTTCGATTCAAATATTTCGGCTTTTTGATTTTTTAATATGGATTCGAATTCGATTCGAGTTCAGCCTGTATTTCAAATGCTTAAATCTATTATTTCAGAGTTCTATTATGCTTTTTTTCTCGAAAATATAATTTATAACAAAGTAACTAATAAAACATTTTCCTTGAGTTAAGGTAAATTCTTTATTTACTGTATTATTTCTTGCTTACTATAGCTATCCGTATGTACCAGATGCCCAAATTCACTGTGTAACCTTTCTATTGAAATCAAAGGTTAAATTATTCGCAATGGTAGATGAGAAGAAAGGTTTAGCTTTGGGGATTAGCAAAACAAGATTAGGAGTAGGATTAGGACCAAAGATTAAAATATACATTTACCTACTATTCACAAGTTAAACCACTGTTATTTCTTGGAATTCCTAAATTATTTTATTAATGATACTCGATGGTTTTCGCTTAAAACTTAAAAAATCAATTCAAGTTCGAAATAGAGGGGGTTTTTTAATTCTTTTCGGTTCGAGTTTAAATTTCGATTAGAGTTTTCAAAAATATTTCAGTTCGAATTTTTTTTTTTCGATTCCAGTTTTAAAATATATAGATTTTAAAGGTGTTACGATTCGAATTCGATTCGATTCGATTTCCCAGCACTGGTTTATTTATATGGGTATTCGGAAAATTCCTCCACTATTTCACCACTATAAAATATGAGCCAACCAACCATTTCATAATGAATAATGGTAGAAAACTGTCTAGAAATAGTTTATCATCTCTTCTGTCTTGCAGTGTGTCATTCATAATCATTTCACTGTTTGACCTCATGGAAAATAAGGAGTTAATGAAGCAACATATTCGTCATTGTTTACTGTAGGAGTGTAGAAAGAAGAGCGCAGCTACCGAGACAATGGGAAACATTTGTGAAGGTGGAGGAGGCTAGCCTCTTCCAAATAGTCCACAAGTCAGTGTGCACGAACTCGTCCCGAGTACAAGGAACAAGCGGTAGCGACCCCGCTTGTCCCGGTAGCGGGACAGGTAACGTGCGCGAAGATCACCCAGTCTGCTACATTCAACAAGAATGTGCCGAACAGTCTGGGGGACAACGCTGTCGTCACAATAAGGCGCAGGCGAGCGTCCCATCAAATGGCGGTGCGTCCCGCGAGTGTGTCCAATTCGGAAACGACAGAAAGCGACCTGAAGCCGTCGTGGCATTACGGGGTCGGTCCATGGGAACAGTCGCGGTGCAAACACAGAAAGGATTATGAACGACAAATTGCAAGACAGAAGAGATGATCAACTATTTCTAGACCCATTCCTACCATTCGACATTGGTTAAGACGTGGTTGTTTGGCTATGCATATTCCATAGAAGTGAATTAGTGAAGGAACTTTCCGACACCCTAATTTTTCCAGAGGCTAAGCCCCCAAAGAATGCCATTTGAAAGACCGTAAACTTGTGTATGCTGAGTATTATCGTAGTGGAGGAACTGAGGGATCTTTTTCTATCCTTGCTCTTAGAAGCTGTAGTGTGGCGGTAGTGGATGGATCTCTAATCACTCCTTGGCTTATTTTTTTCAGAATTCTTGTGCATATTTTATTTTTTGTCTCATTTTGGAGCAGATAAAAACTTGATTGGAGTGTGTTAGTTCTAATGGCCCTGAAGTGGGGAACAAGACCAGCGTAATGTTGTGAAATATGAAGTTTGGAAAGAGAGTTCAGTTGAGAAATTTATTGGCTCTTTCTGACAAATCCCCGAAAACGGGATGTTCTCAAGGCGTCTCGGTAACCTGAATTAGTGTTTAAAATTTGAATGAAAGAATGATAATTTAGAAAAGGGCGTTTGACGCTAGATCTTGAAATTGGAAACGGAATTCGATGTTTTTAGTATAGATTTCCCCGAATTAAGGAGTTAATCGTAGCTGGATTTTAAATGTGGACTTTGGAGTCGCCAATAGGAGGGATCGATTCCTTTGGGCAAAAGTTTAAATGCCTTCTCTAAGGATGCTTCAAGACGAGTTGATTCCCATATTCTCTCGTTCGTTAAAAGTTAGTTATAGAAAGGAGTTTGATTCTTTGAACGTTTGAATTTAGTAATCGAAGATTTAAAGGCGCTTTGAACAAGCTTTATTGTTTGAAATTAAAGGTAACAAATGTTTAGTAAAGGCAACTTGTGTCAGACTGCAAGTTTCGTTGTTTGAAAGAGAGGTTTGCTTCAGGTGGCAAAGTCGCGCGTTTGCAAGCTTGAAATTTAGCGGAAGAGAAGGACTTTGATAATATATATTTAATTTATTTAGTAGCAATGTGCACGTTAGCTGTCTGAAATTAATCTGAAGCATTTATATTTAACGATATTGGAGACCATATGACCAAGTAATAAATGAAACATTCCTGGTTCGCTTACTACGAGCTTAAATTGACTTCCCGTTAACGCGAACAATTGTAAAACATATTTAATCGGTTTGAAAGTCATTTTGAAAGGTGAAAAAAAGAAGGTTGAGAGATCGTTCTGGCTTTTGTGTGGGGAGAGAACATCCCCTGTCCAAATTTAGGAAAGGGCCGAGCGCTTCCCCAAGAAAGAGAGCCGTTGTAAACGCATTCAAAAATGCGTCTACAAACCTCAAGGTCTCGCTTAGGAGACCATATGACCAAGTAATAAATGAAACATTCCTGGTTCGCTTACTACGAGCTTAAATTGACTTCCCGTTAACGCGAACAATTGTAAAACATATTTAATCGGTTTGAAAGTCATTTTGAAAGGTGAAAAAAAGAAGGTTGAGAGATCGTTCTGGCTGTTGTGTGGGGAGAGAACATCCCCTGTCCAAATTTAGGAAAGGGCCGAGCGCTTCCCCAAGAAAGAGAGCCGTTGTAAACGCATTCAAAAATGCGTCTACAAACCTCAAGGTCTCGCTTAGGGTAACAAGCCCCGGTTCAGGAGGGGAAAACCCCAAACACTCACAGGTCCAGCCCCAAACACTCACAGGTCCAGGGGCTAGTAAAGCTCAGTGCAACCCTGTGACAAACTTTGAAAACAATATCATAAACCGGTGGTTGGCTTCCCAGGGTACTCGAGATAAAAATCCGAAGACACGTAAAAAAAAGACGGAGGGTAGAGGGAAAAATCTATCGATTCGATAGATAAATCTAACGAGTTTCAAAGTTTTATTTTAACTTAAGTTCCGAAGTCAGAAGAAAAAGGTGCAGGGGTAGTTAACTGTAAACAATTCGGACCCAAAATGGATGCGTCGTTGTAAGGATCTTACCAGCGTGAGCTTCAGCCTTACTCTACTATGGCAAAAGCAAGAGATCTCGGTAAGTCATTGGAAGTAAAGACAATGATCTCGGTAAGTCATTGGAAGGCGGCAGCGGAAGCAGTGATGTTTCTGACAAAAGTGAAGATGAGAATGGAGAGGAGAAATAAAAGGATTACAAGGAACAAATGTGTATGGGAGGAGGATGTGGGGGGAAGGCAGAGCGAGGATCATTAGTTGTGTTATTCAAGTTACCGCACTCACGAGGTTCTCACGGAAATCCTGGATTTTGTATAGTTGTGGCAGTATCTCTGATACACTGTGAATATGTGTCACTATTTCTGGTTCCTAGTGACAGCAGCTGCAAACAAATGTCTATATGGATTAGATTGGTAGGATGTTTGCGTCGTTATTTAGGGTGATCACATCGGGACCTTGCAAGAGTGACCCATTTTTGACGCGGGAAGGATGTTACTTGTGCGTAATGATGCTGGAATAATAATAATATTCTCGAATTTCACTACCTTTTGCCACTTTCTCAAAAATGGCTGAGATGCTCGCGTAGTTGGTATCTTGATGGGGGCGACCAACAAGGGCATCGCTCTGCCCTGCGTTGGGCATGTCTTCTTTTTTTTTGATGAAGAAAAGCCACACAGGAAAAATTCCCTCGTGTTCTACCCCGATTCTTCTCTCTACGCTTAGGAAATCATCGTTGAGAGCGAAAGTGAATCCGCGAGGTTACTTTTGGCCAGCAACGAAGGTTGAGAAGCGGTTGAGGCCAGGATAAGGGAGGGCTACGAAGAGGACACGGCCTCCTGCAATACTGAACCTTGTTAACACTGAAGGCTAGGGTTAAAAAGGCACACAAAATATTGGGATGAGTTTTTTTTAGGTGTATTCTCACTTATTGTGATTTTGTTTTGTTTTTTACATGTTAATTTAGGCCGGGCTTAGCCTAGGTCATTATGGTTCGATCCCGAAGCCAACTCAACCAAACTTAGCCTAAATTTACATGTAAAATACCAGCAGTTAGAAGTTAGAAATATATATATATATATATATATATATATATATATATATATATATATATATATATATATATATATATATATATATATATAATTTCGATTCCTACCATTTCCGAAACAATTTGACCCCCTCTGGGACACGTACGAAAGACGACAGGCACACGTACCATTTCCACCCCTCTGTGGGCAGGTGAAGAGGTGGGTAAGTAAACATCTGCAGGAGCGACTGGGTGTGGGTGATGCTGAGTCCATTTTAGTGTTGCAGAGAGTAATTTTGGAAGTTGCGGTGCAATTGCTAACACCCATCCATTTTTTTCTCCTTATTTATGATATTAGATTCCAGTCTCATATGCGGTTGAAGACTGACGCAGTGGGTCTTATTCAAGGAAAGAGAAATGGTTTGGGGGCTTCGCCTGTTGAAATTAAACCTTTATCCTGAATTGAGATCATCTTACGTTATCACATGTACGTCTCTGTAAACCACACGGCCAAATTTGAGCCGAGGTTTTGAGGATAGTGAACCCTCTCCTTTTCTTTTTCTTTTTTTGTTATTGTCTAAGGTAGTATTGTTTGGCTGAAGAGATGATTTTTAAATATAAATTATAAAAAAAATGGGATCAATGTTGGTTTCTTGGTAATAATCCGTCAATATTTCTGTTTTTTTTTTTACTTTCAATTAAATTGTTTCTATCAATGAGTTAGCCAAAGTTGAAATTTTCATACCTGTAAATTGAGTCCCTGAACCAATTATCCAGGTCCGACATTGGTTAACAGACCTTCACCGAATGCGGAAAAGGATCTTGCTTACTAAGATATGAGGAATCTGTATCCAGAGTCAGTTTTCCAGACACGAAGCAGATAGATACTGGCTTCAAGGTACTTCGCGCGCCATTCTCGCTCTTCCAGTAATAGCCCGTAGGGACGATGACTTCCGCGGTCCGACGACCTCATTCGGGTATTGTAATATGATAGGCTTTCCGGGAAATCATCTAACCCACGCACGTTCTTGTCCCGTAATGGCTTAATCAAGATGCGGTTTAAGAATCTGTTCATTCTCTTTCACCTCCATTCCTATCTTAAAATTAAGGTTAAATATTAACCCTAATTATTACTACAAAGAGACACTTAATACGTTATTTTGATGTTCATTGCATTTTTTTTTATTTAACTCTCAGAGCCAATCACCCGAAAAAGAATAGATTCCACTCGTTCTTTCTTTTCACCCCGGTTATGAACGGCTCGTTGCGTCGATTCGATTCTCTTCTTATGGACGTTCATGAGCGCGAGATAAAGAACCGATTGCTTTGTGAAACTCAGTTTAGAGCACCACTTTTTTATCTCAGTTAGTGAAGCGTTAGTCCTCACTTCTGTGACGTGTTGGAAGCGGGATACTTATGAAGTTGTCTTGAACTGAGTAATTTTAGAGTCAGTGATAACCGAGTGGATTAAGCCTCCGTCCACTGATCTCAACAACGTGGAACCAGTAGTTCGAAGGTCGTCACCGCTCCGCTGTACTTCTTTACCCCACCCCTTGTGTTGGTAGGTTTTCACTTTGGGGGTTATACGCCCTTGGCACCTAATTGATAATAGCCTCCAAACCCCCGACCCCGCCAAAGAGGGTTTACCTGGGCTCCACTGCCGCCTTCATCCTTAACTTTTCCAATTACTGTATTATTATTTTTTCTATTTGCATTTTATCTTCCCCCTCCCCCTCATTCCTTCTTCAGCGAGTGAAAATACCCTCTATGGTTATCCCAATCCCTTTTCTCAATGAAAAGCTTCTCTCTTCCTCGCGACTCTTCCTGAATCTTACGAGAGCGTCTCACGTTGTCTGTATTCAAGGTTGAAGCCGCCGATTGCACAATTGTCCTCGCCATCATTGCGCCATTGTTCCACAACTTCTCACATGCCTCCTTTACACACCCTAAGCTCCCTAATAGACTCTTGATACGAGTATGTTTTTCATACCAAACCTGATCTAAAACCGACAAGAGCGGGCTACACCGAGAGGAGGGACGGTGTTGCGCAAGGGGGGTTATGGGAAACGGCCAAGCTCTATCGGAGCGGAGCCCTCCGGCTTGGGCGGAGGCGCTTGAAATATTAATGAACTGCTCGACTCAAATGAGGCGAGCCCGACTCTTTTATGATGCGCGGTGATCAATTGCAGCCTCGAGTGGTGGTATTTTTTCGTTGCATATCCTCGGATAACGCTTCGGAGACTTCGCAATTTGTACATTCGTGTGTCCAGTGATGTCATCGGATCGACAGCTCGCGTTGCTCGATTCATTAGCAATTCTTTGTCTGGAAATATTAGCGTACAATTTACTTCCTCGTAATTTGAGTCTTTGCGTTCGTTATCTCGCTTACATGCGAATTCGACTTTTTGGAAGAGGCTGACCTTCTCCATTTTATCTGATTCTCTTTGATGTTGGTCGCATGCTCCTGCGCCGGGGAACGCCCCCCCCCCCCGACGTCGCAGCGTGCTTTATTCTATTTCTTGTTTTTTTGTCGGTTTTTTTTTGGGGGGGGAGGGGCTTTGGTTTTGTTCTCTGTATTGATATGTTTTGCGTTTTAAAATAGCCAAGTATTAGACTATTTTAAGGCCCCTGTGCTCTCCAAGTCTATCCACGCAGCCCCCAAGTAGGTGTTACGTGTACTATGAGACCCATGCTGCAGCTGACATCTTGGAGAATTGCATACTCTCCAGGACCTAACACTTGCTGATGCGTTTCCTCCGGCTCTTAATGCCTTCATGACAAACTGCCGCTATTATCTCCCATACATTTTCGTTTTCTCTATCTACACTTTTTTACGGGTTTCTTCTCTGTAACAGCCTGAGGGATACGCCTTCGTTGGTAGAAAAAAAAGAAGCAAAATAGTTGTGAAAAAGATCAGGCATGAAAGGATTACTCCAGCTAACCTAACCTAACCTAACTTAACCCAACCAATTCAAATGTTATGTTACTAAGGCGATTTTAAAATCTCCAAGAACAATTCTCTACAAACAACATTGACATTCGGGCTCGAATTCTCTCACACCCTCTTGGTTGGGGTCAGTCTTACAAAATGCTTCTTGCCGCAATTGCATCAGACCTAAATTTCAGAAGCAATACTTCCTAGTTTGTAAAAAACAAGTCACAGATTCCATGTTGCCATCGGGAGCGACAAAAAGCCTCCCAAACGGTATACCTTCATAAAGACCTTCAGAAGACGGCCTCGTACTAAGTGGAAAGATGAAGTTGTGATCAGAAAACGTTTTGTGCGAATGCTTTTACCTAGTAGTGGAATGAAATGGTTTGATGAGGGTATGTATAGCTTAGTCACACAGTCTACCTGAATTTTCTTCTCGAGAGCAGCGTTGTGTTTATCGATGCCTCCGTTGCCAAACCTCGCTTGAGAGAGATCAAAGAGGTTGAGTTTGGTGAATTAATGTGAAAGAAAGGGGGCTAATGGCGGAACAATTTCATATTTCTGACGTCCTGAATGGGTCTACAGAATTAAAACCGTCCCCAACTTCACCAACCACGGGGAACGCGATGAAAAACAATGGATGTAAACGGCCCGTGGCAACATTCGAAAGGAAAATAAACTTGGTAGGGCGGTTAACACCGATCTGCCATATTTAAAATGGTGGACTTACAGTTTAACGCGGGATCTACACAATATGACAGCCGCCCCAAAGGCCTCCCGAGACGGCATTCCATCCGGTGACTTGACTCAACCGATGTGGCTTAACTTCGCTGGCGGCGTTTCCACTCGGCTAAGCCGTAGCCATAGAGAAAGAATAAAATTTGCCTTATGGTCGCTAGGACGTCTTGTAGTCCCCTCTCTGGATTATCGGTAGCAACTTGGCTCAATAAATGACTGTTAAAACCATCCTGATAAACATTTCAAAACTGTTCCTATTAAAGGATGGTCTGGAGAGCAGCTTCTTATCTTCTTGTCCTCAGTTCATATAAACAAGATTGATGTTTGTTTTAGCAAATTTCAGAACGAATTCATTTCATTCCTAGATTGTTTCGTTTCTCTTTTTTTCTCCCTCGGTTTTGTTTCACTGAAGGACAATCGCCGACTCATTTGTTTATGGTCCAAATCTTGAATTGAATTTGGCCATTCGCTGAAGGAGTTTGCGAAAAGGTCAAGAGACCATTTCTAAGCCTCGCGTCTCATGTTCTGGACCTCCGATTTCATTTGTCAGATTTCATCATTTAGTTCTTTGTCAAATTAAGTGAAATCCAAAGCGACATCTTCAGTTTTTGTTGTGTTTTTTTTTTAAGTCGAAAAGAAAATTGTGAAGTTATGGAAAGGGCATGTGTGTATGGTTCGTTGCCCGATGAGCTAAAATAGCGCGTACGCACAACTCTCCTGAAACTACCCACCATTCTGCAACGACTGCGTTCCCATTTATACACATTGGCCTCCTCAATCCCAAATTAAGTATAAATACCCTAAACGATTCGCAAATTCCACGTCAGTTGCATTAACAAACCTCCTGTACTAAAATAGGCTGTGAAATTGGTTAGATGGACTCCACCCAGTACCCTGGCACGCCCTTTTACGAAAGGAGAATAGTTGATACTAAAATAGTCGGAAAAAAAGGTGTTCATGAAAATATACAGGCTAATAGTATTGTCAGTTGAGAGTCGGAAAATTGTCTCCGTTGACGCCCAAGAGGTATTTGCCCGTCCGAAGAACAAATTCTCCAGACTTAACTGGAGCTAAATTTGGAAGAGATAAGAGGGTGTTAACAAGGTTGAACTGTGTGTATAAGCCTAATACTCAAAGATTGCATTCTCAAGGAGTATGGATGATGTGAGAGGCGTGAAAAGTTGTTTATCAAGTTCGGGACGAAGAGATACTAAGACTGTTTCATGGGGTAGGTTAATCGACAGTTGTAAGCGCCATTATTTCAACCCAGACTGTCAAGCCGATAAATGTTGACTTAATTTAGTGTTTTTATTCTACATCAGCGTCATTAATGTCACGAGCTATATTGTAGAAATTTCCGCTTCCTTGGAACTAGCGTCGTTCGTTTGTTCGTCATCCTACCTCCACAGAGTATGATGGCCAATAAGTGAGTACTATTGCTCTTCTTTTTTTCTACTTGTAATTTTAATTCGTATAAATCCACGGAGAAGACTATTGATGAGACACATTGGATAAGATGGTTCCTAAAGAAGTCTTAACGCCAGCAGCAATTCTGGGTTTTGAGATCTCACAAAACGCATTCCACAAGTTTGGGGTAGCACCGAAAAGGCAGGTTTCACATAGAAGGTAGACAGCTACACGCTCTGTCAGGAGAGAAAAAGACCTATTGTTGAAAGTTTCGAGAATAAAATGGCGAGGAAATCATTAAAAGACGAGGAAGTATTAAGCCTTGTATATATTTTGTGAATTTAAAACCCATATCAAGTCTTTACAGGAAATAGTATAGCCTTGCATGGAAAAATCTACTGCCTAGCTAAAGAAGAATGCAACAATAATTTAGACCAGCAGGATTGGACGAATGAGGGTGGTTGTGGAAATTGAACGGAGGGCGTTACAATAATAATCAAAACTAAAGATAGCATATTATGGCTACCTTAAACTCACTCGAGATCGACTCAAATGGGCCTCAGATTGTAGAAAAATAATAGATGACCTTTCCAGACAATAAAATTGCCCTCGAAGAGAGAGAAATAAATCGAAATTGACGCTAAGATTTTATACAAAAGATAAATGGAAGTTTCTGTACTCTACAGAGAGCGACATTTCTATGAGAGTTAATAAAGAACTAGGATTTTGATGGTTTACTTACAGAAATTTGCCGAAATACACTTAATCATGACCAAATAGGCAGTCCTGCGATCAGGAACTGAACTTAGAGATGACGTTCAGGATAAATGAATCAGCATGTCAACATAGGCATAGAAGGAGACTCTGTAGAAGGGGGTGAGTATGCCTAAAGAAAGAAGGCAAATCCGGAACAATAATAATACCAAATTTTATGGAAGCAGAAGCCGAAGGCTCACTAGCCATATTCAGTGATTGGTTGCTATATTTCGGGTAAGGTTTGGTTCCCGTTTAGAAAAAATCGCATAATCAATCATGTCAATGTCAGCAATAAGTCTAACATTATTGATACGAGTCTATCATCGTCTTCAAACATGCAATGGTAAAAATTAAGTCTTGTGGTCAGTTCTTTCACCAAGGTGAAAGAACTGACCTAATTTATAGGAACCAATGTGCTCGCACAGCCGGGTGGTGGTAACATGCGCAATATACTTTAAGCCCTTTAACAGCTTATGGTGCCATGTGGAGCCACTTTGACTCCATATATATATATATATATATATATATATATATATATATATATATATATATATATATATATATATATATATATATATATATATATATATGTATGTATATGTGTGTGTGTGTGCGTGTGTAGTGGCTTAGGTAACGAGCATTCCTTTTATAACAAATATCGGTATCGCCTATGTCGATTGCTAATGTAACCATATAAAGGTAACGCCAGTATCAATTTTAGCAAAGATAATGAATTTAGTTAATCGTTACAAATTGTTTTATAAATTTCTTCTGGAAATGAAAAAGTGCACGAGTTATGTGCAACATCTCTTGACGGTATGTGGCCTCACAGGCTACTCATACTGTAAGAAGTTAAGGAGGAAAAGGATAAACCTGTAATAGGATTAGTATATAGACCACTAAATCATGTAATGAAGCTTTGTCTCCTCTGTGGCAGGAGATAGAACGTGTTTATAGAAGTTAAGCATGTGTGAATTATGGGTGATTTTTAATTATCGAAATATTGCCTGGGAAGCTCTTGTAGGTGATCAGAAGGCTAAGAAATTTTAATAGGGTGCAGGATAATTTTCTTACAGGTTATAAACCAACTCACTAGGGGTGATAATATATTGAATTTAGTTCTACCAAATAGGAAAGAACGCATTAGCGATACAAAGATTGGAGGAAATTTGGAAAAGAGCGACCTTTGTGAAATTAGATTTAACTAAAATGGAAAGGGGTTATCAATAGGATAAATAAGGTTAAAATCCCAGACTTTAGTAAAGCTGATTATAGTGGTCTGAGGAGGTACATGGAGACAGTTGTTTAGAGATTAGCGACTGAGGTGAGGTCAGGAAATGTGATGTCAATGAGAGCAGTTGAGGGGGGAAGATAAACCCCAGGTAGAAAGGAATGGCGTTGATGAGGAATACGAGACAATGATTAAACAGTTAATTGCTGTAGAGAATATGAACATTCCATATAGGGAGATTAGAGCCAAGTCTGTCAAGCCTAAATGAATGTCAGATTAAATTAAAAATTATATTGGCATTGAAAAGGACATTTATAGGAAAAGAAAAAAATTATAATCAATTGAGGCAAATATATGATGTGATAATTTAGGACATTCAAGAGTTAATTAGAGTAGAAAAGAGAAATTATTTAATTAAAGTGGCAAATAAGGCAAAGGAAGATCTCAAAGGTTTCTTTCAATGTTACAGAACTAAGACTAGAAATAAAATAGGCTCACTTAAACTAGAAATGGAGATTAGTTAGTGATAGTGATGCAATGGCTAAGATGTTAAATAAGTATTTTCTTTAGGAATTTCCACTCGAGTATACTATAATTGTAGCTGAGGGAACCTTAATCTTCAGGGACTATGATGAGAAGAAATTAGAGGATATTTTAATTACAAAGGTGATAGTGTCAAAAGAAATAGACAGAATCAATTTTAGTTGAGCACCGACCCTGGTGAGTTTTTAGTCGCGCGCAAGTCTAGTCGGGAGCGACTCTACATCTTACTATGTCGGTCGGTCGGCTCCATTTTGCTTTTCTTTTGTTTTGCCAATAACATCATAACTATTCGGCCGATTCTAACAAAATTTGAAACCCTTATGTTGTTTAACATTTTCTTTCGAATGGCATAATTTCCAAAGTCCTCCCAAGGTTAGCCCGGGAATTATTTTGTTTTGGCAATAGCATCATAACTATTTGGCCGATTCTAACAAAATTTGAAACCCTTATATTGTTTTACATTCTCTTTCAAATCATATAATTGCCAAAGTCCTTCCAAGGTTATTCCAGGAATTATTGGAAGTTTTGATGATCGTAAGGTTATAAATCAGAATAAGTGAGAGCACGCGACCTTTTGGTCAGCAGACCAAAAAGTCGCTAGCTCTCACTTATACTGATTTTCTAGGACTTTGGAAGAATGCAAGAAAATCGTTAGAGACTAACATTGTGCCAAAATCCTGAAAAAAAACTAATGGGATAGCTATATTTAAGAAGGGGGGTAAAGCAATCATGTCTAATTATCGACGAGTGAGTTTGACATCAGTGGTGGGGAAAATGATCGAATCTATAATAGCGAAATTTATTAGGGATCACTTAGATTAACACAAGTTGATTAATGAATCTCAACACAGCTTTACTTGTGCTAAATAGTGTTTGACTAATTTACTTCCCTTTTATAGAAAGGTGTATGATGTTGCCGATAGAGATGAAAATTACGATATTGTTTACTTAGATTTTAGTAAGGCGAGGTGCCATACTTACGACTTTTGAATAAATTTAAAGCGCATAGGATCAATGGAAGTATTTTTAGGTGGATTCAGTGGTGGCTTAGTGACAGACTTCAAAGAGTAGAGTCGGGATTAAACCTGACTGGGGGAATGTTACCAGTGGAGTTCCTGATCAGTGTTGAGTCCGTTGGTATTCTTGATTTATATTAATGATCTTGACTTGGGAATAAGTAGTGATCTGAGCAAGTTTGCCGATAATACTAAGCAAGATGAATTGATTATACTATCCCAATGGGCAGAGAAGTGTCAAATGGAATTTAACATAAACAAGTGTAGTATACTTAGTATAGGTAGGTGTAATCCACTGAATAATTATAAACTGAATGGGAGAGTTTTAGGGAGGTCAGTATGGGAAAGAGAATTAACTGTCCTTATAAGTTCTGACCTCGGACCTAGGAAGCAGTACATAAGTGCTAGAAATAAAACTAACAGGGTATTGGGGTTTATTGCGTGCAGTGTAAATAATAGGAGTGCTGATGTTATTCTGAAACTGCACCTGGCATTAGTTAGGCCTCATCTTGACTATGCGGTGCAATCTTGGCCACCATATTATAGGATGGATATTGGTTTGCTTGAGTCTGTGCAACGGAGAAGACTAAGATGATTCATGGGTTAAGGAGCTTGCCTCATGGTGAAAGGCTTAGGAGACAATCAGCATAATTCAGGTGACTTTTATTGAGGTCTTCAATTGAGTAAAGAGTTATAATAGGGGAGACAAAGTTAATGTTATTTTATGTGAACAAAATAGTTATGACACGTAACAATGGGTTTAAGCTGGACAAATTTAGGTTTAGGAGAGAGTTTGGTAGAAATTGGTTTATAAATCGATTGGTATGCAATAGGTTCGCTTGTCCTTTGATAAAAGCGTCCTCCCTGTGGAGTTTTAAATTTATGGATGAGGATGGTCGGTGGGGCTGAACTGGGTGATAGGAACAGAAACTGCATCGTATAGGCATTTGATTAGCCTTTGCAGACTCCTTCTTTTCTTATGTTCTTAAAATATATCCGTCTGATCCTCTTGTTATACGCCAATGGATAGCGGTAGATGTCACTGATCCTCTAGTACTATGTGATGTGCTTATCATTTGCTTAAAGATCCTAAACGAAGATTTTTTTCGGTCTAACATTTGTTTACAGCCAGAGCAATGAACCATGGCAAGATGCAATGGTACTTTTGCGTGTGAAAATTCACAATGGGACAAGCCTGTGAACTAATAACAGAAAATAGGATATTGTATCCTTTAAGAACATAATTATAGTCACATTCACCAATAAGGGTGCAAACTTTGTCAAGCAAAATCAAGAAATATAAAATCGATCTAAAAAAAATCCTAGAGAAGCGAGTTATAATGAAGACCAACGTGAGTGTCAAGATGAAATAAAGCAAGATGAAGCTACAGAATTAATGGAAATACGAAGTTCTGATTCTACAGATTCTAGTTCCAAATCCTAAAATAATCATTGTCTCCCATTAGCCTTGTTAGCACAACAGATTTCTAAAAATCCTTAACAGGTAGAGAATCAAAAATTCACTGCACGGTTTGTGTAAATGTTCTGCCCGAAGTAATATCTAGTATATTAACCTCTCGGTAGAGACTACCGTATCCTACCAGTTGGAATACTCTATCTTTTAGCCTTGTATTGCTTTTGAGTAAAATCTAATTTGAATACATTTTTGTGCTTTAAAGTTGCCGATATTTAAGTAGCCAGATATTAGGTAAAATTCTGGGCTGTGATAATACGAGTAGATTGCCTTCAAGGAGATCAAAACTGATACTATAGTAGTCTTATTCCATCTCCATTTTGTTGTTGAGATACACCCACCCTTTCATAGAAGAATTAGGGTTTATATTTAAAAAGTGATTAAAAAAAATTGCTTTTTTAACAAATCCAGACTTCATTTTTTTCAAATATTTCGCAATAGAGAGAACAAACATTTGAGAATATAGAAATGGTGCGAAACCTGATCTCAGTGATAAACGTGAAAATAGTGAGCTCACATGATGAGCTACTTAACACATATAATGGTACTATTAGTGAGAGGGTTCTTTGAATATGCTCCTGACCATACTGACATTAAGAAAGAAGACGCCACATCATCGGAGATGGACGTTTTGATTTACCTCAGTGATGACAACACGTCACTCAAGTCGCATGATCGATATTCTTCAGAATATTTTAGTCAAGGCCAATATTATTCACTTGCTTCTCTAGCTTATGTTGAGTTTCTATTCAGCTGTGGAGCATATCCGTTCCAGGAAGAGGGAATCTTTGTGATAGCATGTTTAATAAACTAAACCTAAAAGGAAAACCAAGCTACATTTATTTTGTTTTATCATTTATAGAAATATTTGTTTACTTTTGCTTAATTCTTGTTTCTCAATATTTTTGTAAAAATTAGCCTGATATTGTATGCCAGAATTATACTTGTTTGATTATGCCATCATATGTGAGGCGACGTTCGATGCGCTTTTAGAGATTCACCCAATGAATTCGATGCATTAATTCCAAATTTCCGTCAATTTGAGCACATTCATTTATGATGCGCTGTTCCCTCAGGTGTCTTGTGATATTTCCTGTGTTCAGACTTTAGGGATACCCTGTACAGTATTAGTTTTTGTAATATTCGATTTAAAATATATGATAATCTGAGTAAAGAAGGTCATATGTTGCAGTAAAGGGTATCAGTATTCCTGTAAAAAAGATATTTTCAAAGTAATGGGGTAGCGGTAACGTCAAGGTCCTCGAGTAACGGTGCCGATTTGTGAATGAAAGAAACCACATCATCGGAGATCGACGCATTGAGGTTGAAACCGAGTGTTTTGTAAGTTGTGACAAAAGAAGAACCTGCAGAAATGGTCAGTGTGCGGGACTGCGGCAAGGGAAGTACCATTGGGAAGAGAGACCGATTTTTAATGTAATGAATGAAAACTCGCGAGGACTCATGGTTCGCCATTTGCACGGTCAATTGAATATTCTTCAATACCTTTTAGGAAAAATAGATACCCCCCAAAAAATCAGGGATCGATAGAAGTAGTAGTCTTGAGTCAAGTTGGACAGATCGTTAATAGTGAAAGTTTGAATGTGTTTAAAGTAAAGTTGGGAAATGAATGGGGAAGTTTTGTAGTTGTTTTGGACAATCAGGTAATTATATTTAGTGTAAATATTGATATAGGCATATAATTATTTTAGCGAACTATTATGGAAGACTGTATGATATTTGTCTGGGTGCCCATATGTAGGCGAAAAAGCTTTATGGCATTAAGATCGTCTGGGGTGGCTAGGTGTGTGTTGAACTGAAGGGGGGTGCGTTTTTTGGGTGGTCTCTGGCATCCCTTCGGTGCTTTTGTCATCTTGGTGTCTTAGAGGTGGACGAATCACGGAAGTATTTGAAATAGAATCGAGATTTATTTGTATTTTCTGTGACGAGAATTGGCGGGCGTTGCTGACCTTGAGGTTAGTATCTATAAATTTGATTTTTATAGGTTTATTTCCTTTTGCACAATATTAAAACAATACTAAAAAAATATGCCGCATTGTACTCAACATTGCAGCTCCATTGAATTGGGAATACCAGGTTTACGTGAGCCCCTCACTCTTTCCGATATTGGCGCAGATGTGTTAATCAACCTGCCTTCTTTCTTTGACTACCTCGCAGGGAAGCTTCTGTGCCGAAGCGGGTATTTTTAGGGGACTTGCCTTCCTTCCCTGGCCCTAGCTATTAAATATTTCAATCTAGGCAGAGTCGCATGCACTTCCTAATAGGGAGACTTCGTGTGGAACCTATTTTCACCCTCCCCTACTTCATAATCTTTACAAACCTTTTGGTGTTTGTGCCCCCGTTTGTTTTCGTCTTTCATATCTCAAATCAAGTTGCCATAAGGAGAAAATCCCCCATCGACATCATCTAGTTAGTCGATACCCAAAGAGATCCTCGGGAGAGGTTGCTGATCCACGGGAGGCGTTGCTGAATCAAGATGTCACTTTCCATGATTTTCGCTTCCATGGACGTTCCTCGCTTCTGTGTACATTTCCTCCCTCCCTTTGAAATGATTTGAATAAAGTGTTAAAACGTTTCTAAGATAGGATTAAATAATGGCTTATCTCTCTATCCCGGACGTCTTCGTGTATCAGACGCTGCAAACCGCCTTCGGGTTAATACATTTTCATTTCTGATCTCTTTTGTCCATTTCTTATTCCAAAAGGCTTTGAAATACTCCTTTTCAAACCATGCCTTCTGGATAAATGAGTCTTGATATAGCAGTTCTTAACATCGATTTCATTTTAGTTCTATTTTTCAATTCTACTCATCCATCTGTCCATTCTTCTTCTTTTTTTTAATGTGGCCACGTTTCCATCTATTTTTGTCATTCGGACACTCCAGCCCTGGCAGGTGAATTCTCGGGTTGCGTTGACGTCATTTCCTCTAGTGATGCCTCACATCTATTGTTTTCGCTCTCGTCATGTTGGCTTGCAGGCTTCTGTCATGGTTTCGATTTGGAACTGAATTAAGAAAATGGCTGGAATTCCATTTTCAGGGTCAGGTTCTGAGAGGCTTTGGAGATCGATGCTCGTGGTTCAAGGGTTGCTGCTTCTTTCTGTCATTTCAAAGGCAATAAGAGGGGACAGTTCAGTCACATGTACACTATTTTCTCTCTGGAATTCAGATTGTTGGGCCTATTTAAAAAAAAGTCTCTTATTGGTTGTTGTTATCCATTTTTCTCTAAATAATCCGTTTTCATATTTGCACCTCTGTCCTTTATTAAGAGAGAAAATATGGGTGGAGCAATGAAAGTGGAGACGATGGAAATGGCACGTTGCAAAAGCGAGGTAGCCAAATAAATACAAAGGAGATTTCGCGGAATTTTGTTCCACTCTTTGTCCCTTGGGTAAATAGGCAGAGCCCCCCCTCCTCCCACACACCTTGCCTCCTAGTAAGGAGTCTTTCGTGTTGAAATTATTTTTGTTTTTCGAAGAAAAATAACCCTCGACGGGAGACATTTGTATTCTTAATTATTAAAGTCTGCCTCATAATCGTTGTACATAAAAGAGCCAAACGCCATCTAAGCCCCTCCCCCCAACATAGCCACGTAATGAAAAATATGCAAAAGAACAATATCTGGGCTGTGAGGGAGCCTTCCCTCTCCCTCCTTCCTTACGAAACTTCCAACAACAGCAGATGCGAGCAATAGAACGGCGTAGCCTTGCGACGAAATAGAAGCGCTAAAAGCCTATTAATTAAACAAGATGCCAAGCGAAGGTCAGAATTTAATCTTTTCCTCGCAAATGTTTTAACCCTTTAATTCACTTACTGTTAAATGAATTGATGGATCGGGGATTTACCCCTTCGCACTCTCACATTCGGACACATATCTTCGTAGAATTTATTTTAGAAAAATAATATATGTAAATAATTAATAAATCAGATAAAATATCATATATTTAAGGGCTGATTTGTGTTTGGGTCTTCAATTGATTCATCTATGTCTACCTATTAAAATTAAATTAGATGGCACAAATTATTTGGATCGTCTTTACATGATAACCTATTTTTTATAAATTAAATTATAAAATGATGAAACTTTTACACCGCAATGCATGTACGCGCACGACATCGAATCTGCCTTCCCCGAAGGCTCCAAACCCAGTAAGATCCAAAATCAACCAATCATGCTGTAATTGTTTACGAGTACAGGCTATAGTGATCGCTCCGAATTAAATAATGATAATAATAATAATAACGACTAACAGTATTGAGACCAATAATTATTTTAATACATATGATAGATTAGTGAGTAATACTTATAAATACGATTAAAAATTTGCGTTCTCACAAAGTTGGCTAAAAGTAGGACAAAAATTAATTCAAAATAGACGCTTAAATGAAATGGTAATTCCTCGTTTCGTCTAGCAGCCAAGACTTTAATCGAAACATCTAAAAAATCCAAGGCAGTGCTTGACTTCTTTACCCAAATTTGAGCTATAATTCAAAATAAATAACTACACTATACTCCTCGAAAAATTCTGAAAATCGATTCGTCACTTGGTCCTTTATGTTCAGAATATAATTGCATAATGTTTTTAGAGAAATACAATAATGTGGCATGAATTAAATTTCTTATTTAGAAATAATAAGTGAAAACTAACAATGGAAAGGGAGTTTGTAAGGAGAGATCTGTAAAGTAATGCACATGAAGATAGAGGAATTAACCATGTGCAGGATATATATATATATATAGCCACATGTCCATTTGCTGTGGTTAGGGCCGCCAGGGCACGTAATCAGATGTCAGCTGCAACATGGTTGCCCATGTTGTACCTTACAAAATTTGCAAGGGAACTAAGCACAAGTTTCATGCAAAGAATGAGGGGAAAGAAATCAAATTACAGGATGATTGTTCGGGTCATCCAGACACTATTGCAGGGCAAGGCGCAACGGAGACAGGTTTGTACTTTGAAATGTGTTTTGGGATTGGGATAGCAAATGAGGGTGAATGTGTGAGAGAATAATATAGGATAGGTAGAAATAATTATGGAATATAGGGATGATTAATGTTAATGGTATGCATGAAAAGAAAGGCTGACCTTTGAATTTTCCTTTTTTTTTCTTTGTTTTAATTATAATTTGTTTTTAGATTTGATTTACATAAAATTTCTTGGTTTTTAGTTTGGCTTTCGAGCCTTTGTTCTCTTCATTATTTTGCTCATAAGCCTTTAAATTTTCATTTATTTTTTCTTTGTTTTAATTATTATTTGTTTTTAGATTTGATTTACATAAAACTTCTTGGTTTTTAGTTTAGCTTTCGAGCCTTTGTTCCCTTCATTATTTTGCTCATAAGAGCTTTGAATTTTCATTTATTTTTTCTTTGTTTTAATTATTATTTGTTTTTAGATTTGATTTACATAAAATTTCTTGGTTTTTAGTTTAGCTTTCGAGCCTTTGTTCTCTTCATTATTTTGGCTCATAAGAGCTTTGAATTTTTATTTATTTTTTTCTTTGTTTTAATTATTATTTGTTTTTAGATTTGATTTACATAAAACTTCTTGGTTTTTAGTTTAACTTTCGAGCCTTTTTTCTCTTCATTATTTTGCTCATAAGAGCTTTGAATTTCTCATTTATTTTTCTTTGTTTTAATTATTATTTATGTGCGCTCTCGCGTGCTTTTGAGTTTTATTTCCTTGTTTGCCTTAAATGTGTTTTTGTGTTAACGCTCTTGAATTTTATAATGCAATCTCCCGGTCTAATGTACCTTTACATATTCCACTTCCTTTAATGTTAACACTTTCTTTTCAAAGCTTTTTTCAAAATCTTTTTAGTATAAATATTAACAAGGTGGTCTCCAAGTCACTCATTACTCGGACAAGTTAAGTACAAATTGGTTCTAAATTCCTCAGGCAGAGGGAAGTTAATTACATTGTGGTCCTTAAGTTCTTAGATAGATACAAGTAGGGGATGTTACTTCTCTCTGCACTTAGACTTTAGAACCACCCTGTGCTTAACTTGTCTCTGCCAATGGAATTCCGCTTGTGACCAGAATTCCGTCATTCTCACGTTCTTGAATTTTAAAAACGAATAATGCAGTCAAGAACTGGGACCGATCTTCGCCTTGTTAAACCGTAGCCGAGGAGAGGTAGGAAGAACCATGGAAATGAAATGGAGATCGCATCCAAACACGAAATAGAGCGATTTTATAAGGATGGTAATAGTCTTATACAAATCTGGGAATTATATCACGATGCGAGACTGAGAGATCTTAATTTACCACTGCACATCATCGTTTTCCTGCATCAGATCAAGTCTTTAAAATACTAAGTTTTTTAACTAAGATTTGACACTAGCATAGTGCAGAATTTATCTATATTAAATTGCTCAAATATAGAATGGTTCATCCCTTCCCCCATTCGTTGAAAGCATCTAAGTCAATAAGTTTAAGAATAGAATTGATATATATTACTTTGATTGGTAAAATTATTAATATTGCTTATATCTTATATTCATTTTATATCTTCGCTGTTGTCCATTCTTGGACTGGCCTCAATTCGATCTTAGGTTGTTTGTTCCTCTGTAATTCTATATTTCACCATTAGTGGTGACATAGAGACATCCTGGATTGAATTCCGGATGTCAACAACCCCAGCTTATGGCTGTTGTTTAAGCTTCTCTCTCTTGGCCTGTCAGTAAAGAAACGTCACCCGATCTATTTTTGAGCAAAGAAAGCTCATTCTCATTGACGCAATGACAAGGTAAGAGAAAACCAGTTATCTAGAATTAAATAGAAACATGTAGATTAAATAATCCACAGCCCAAATAGCATACATAATCTAACAGATCCGAACAATGGCCATATAGTAAATGATACCGTTTCAGTAACGCGATAAGGAAGAAAAATTCACAGTACATTTCCGTTCAACTTTGAAAGTTACATAAACTCAAACTTTTGGCAATGAGACAACTCCGAATTAACATGGTTTATATTAAGAAATTTTTATATTATTTAATCTGTGGTTTTTGTACTAGTGGGGCGGTGTTTACTCGTTGTAAACGATGTTTGTAGGTTTTTCGCGTTATACCTTCTTCGATTGATATACAATTTAACAAGACACAAAGCCCATTGAGTTTCTAGTGGCACAACAGATGAAAGCGATAGAAATCCCTTGTAACTCCTTACTGGTAGATTGCTGTAGTTTCTGCGGCAACTTTACATTATTTAACATTATTTATTATGCTAAAGCAACGTGTTATTTCGATCATCATTTAGATAGCATTTCAGCGCAATATTTATCTACTAGGAGCATTAGATCGTCACATCCATTTATTATTCGCATGTTAACTGGGTTAGAGTGATAATTAGCTTGTCCTTCTTCACCATATAAATAGGATCGCGCCAAATTAAGTATATTATATATCAGCAATTGTTACCCGATGGACCATCAGGGAAGTTAGTAGATACTCGTATAGTCGGGAATGAAGAGTTAAAAATGCCTCCGGTTCGAATCCATATGTCTCATAAACTTGCCCCCATCCATTTTATCTAATCGACAAGCGTTAAAAAAGTAACGTATAACTCCTAGAACACTCATTTGAATTCCCGAGGTTGAGATCTTATGTTTCTCGATTACATTACTCCTCTCCTGGTTCATAGACATGAATGGTTGTCAAACGAGATCCAGGCGAGATTGTAAGACCCTTTTAGACTCAGCGGCAACAACAGACAACATAATTGAGGTTGGAGTTTGTGGTCTTCGATCCGCAAACTAAACAAAAGGCTCGCTCTTCAACCCTCTTCGCTTAGAGAGTGCGAGGGTTGATTTAACTTTGACTGCTTTCGGCAAAAGGACCGAGTGATTCTCCGGTTCATCCACACAACAAAAAGGGTTTAAATTATGGCTCCATACAAAAATTATGTACTGCTGAATTTCTTATAGGTCCTTCCCCCTTGGTCTTGCTTTTTTTCTAGTTGCCTTTTCTTGAAGAATAGAAAATCCTCAGTAGTCGGCGACGCAACCGGCAACCCAACCTAGATCATCCGGTGAGGACCAAGAAGATGCTTAAACTGACAAAGGCAGAAAGAGCTCGCTGACGGGTCACCGGGAAACTGCCATAGAAGAGAGCCCCCTATGCATCATCCAAGAATAGCCATATCGATACACCAAAGATTAATCAGAGCAAACGATGTAAATGGGAACATTGAAATTGCAAAGATCAGTGTTAGCTCCTTCGGTCTCGAACGCGGAGTACAGGAGGGAGAGGACTGCCATCAAATCCCCACGACAGTCAATTAGATTACTGTTTAATTCATCAGCATGGAATGTGCGAACTATATATCGAATAGGAATGTTTGATTACTTAAATTAAAAAACAAATTAAATATAAGACAACCTTTCAATATGAATGTAAGCCAGTTCGATCCTCCGACAAAGGAAGATTTAGATAACTTCTACGAACAGTTGGACAATGTCAAACGAAAAATTAATCCACAAGCGATCATTATAGTATAAATACTAAGATTGGTTAACAAATAGATGTTGTTGTACCATATGGACTGGACAGTCGAAATGAAGGAGGCGATAGATGGGTGGAATGGTGCAAGAGGAACCACTAAGTGATAGCAAACTCATGGTTTACGAATCACCTCAGGAACTTATGGACCTGGAAAAGTCCTAATAACAATACAAAGAACCAGATAGGCCTACCCTGAGCTCTGAAATTGGTTATTCAATTAAAGTAGCAAGGATTCGCATCAAACTAAATGAATGCAAACCAAGAAAAAAACTCGGTTACAAATAGCAGAATTGAGACCGAAAATGATATGAAGGAAAGATGTAATATTGCAGTAAAGAAAAGATTTAATAACCTGTGCATCGAAGATGAAGGAACACTTGATGGCTCTAATGTGCACATGACACCGTACTCTACTATGAATTTCGTAAAAGTAGTATCTAATCTATGCGAGGGAACTTTTGACAAGATATCGAAAGAGCTGACCCACCAAGGAGCGGTGAGGGTCGAGCGTGTGATGAGAAAATAAGGACAGTGCTCGAGATCCAACTCTACACTCTTCGTCACGTTCGATCGTGACGGTCTTCCTGAGTCGGTGCGAGCTGCCTCGCAGGGGAGTACGCGGTGTAGTCTGTTACACTTGGCATCTGGAGGAGTTGCAGATCCTCCTGGCCTGAAAACAAATCAGGAAGGCCCTGTCATTTGATTGACTTGAACTCTCTGATGGGACCTGGGAAAGTTGGTGCGCTTTTCCCTCGCCCCCAATCAACACTAATTTACCTTCTTATTATTAGTATTATTGTCATTAGTTATTATTATTAGAATTATTATTATCATTCTTATTATTATTGATCATTATTTATTAGATATTTTAATTGCGTATTACTATTAATGGCGATTATTATTGCGTATTATCATTATGTATTATTATTTTTTATTAATATTTGTATTAATTATTATTAGTATATAATTAATGTTATTATTATTTTCTATTATCATTACAGCTTCCGCCTCAACTTTTTCTACCCGCACTTTCTATCAGGAGGAGTGTTCCCACCTGGACAGAGTTCTGTTCGCTAGACCTACTGCCTTGGTGGACTGCATGCCATCCTGGGGTTACCTAGCACCAGGGTACGGTAATAATAGGGGATCACCCATACTACTGTGAATGGACCCGCCTATCTCTGCTTCTCTTTAGTACATACCCTCCTACCCCTTTCGAAACTTGCTCCTCTCTACACCGAGGTTCTGGCTGCCCAGCGCTCTTTTGTCTTCTTATGAACCTTGGTCAAGTCCCAGTATATACCGTGAGGTCACTACCTGCTGTGAGAGCTGAAAGCCTGCTGGCTAGGGCAAGTATTAAGAAGGGGGTGTGTTGGGCCGTCGGCTCTGCTCACCTTCCTCCATTAGACATAAATGATGGCATTGCCGGCACCATCCTTTATGGCTAAAGCTCGCAGACAAATTCGCCTGGATGGTGGACCGGGTTGGGAAAGCCCATCAACGCTGGACCGGAACCCATTATGTGTAAATAATCACATTATGGAATTTCTGTTTCAATCTAGACATTTCTCTTAACACCCCGACCCAAGTTATTGGGAGGTCATAATATCTACTTTCCATGAGTTCCTTTTTATATTTTCTTATAACTTAGGCACTATACAAGGCAATAGTGGAAATGCATATGGGGATCTACCTCCAAGCTCGACCTCGCCCTCCATAGGTGTCGGGGAGGACGGGGTGAGACGAGACGAGCCTTCGACCGGTTCAGGTGCTCCCTTCTCGCCATCCGTATGCAGCAAAGGGGTTTCCCTTTTGCCCTCTTTGGAGACGACTTCAGGCAGCTTCACCTCTGAAAGGGAGGTGCCTCCATTGTGATTTGTCAGGGGCTCCTCCAACCCTCTTTAAACCGGAGGGGAAGCTTACTCCCGTCCTATGCCTAGTGGTGCGGGGGGTTTCTCCCTCACCCACTTCTGTGGAGTCGCCCATGGTCGAATCCATCTTTCGTCCAATGGCAGACCCCCTCTTTTCTAACATAGGGGACTGCCGAGATAGGAGGCAGGCGGCCCAAGATCGACCGATCAAGGTGAGAGCTAAACATGCTCCCGAAGGTGACGCAGCCACAGATGGAAAGAGCTCTAATGGCGGCGAACCTGGGCTCGTCAAACACCCAACCTGAATCACCCCCTGTGCAAGCTTCCATTGAGGTGGCTCGAGCCACCGAGGACTTACAGGGAAACAAGGGACCTCCTTTCCTGGTGGGAGCCCAGTTGACAACTAATACCTTCTCCTTTCCGGAAAAGAAAAGAAGTAAGAGGATGACAAAGAGGATTAAGGGTTCCTCTACTTCTGCCTGAGCTCCGGTGACGAACTGGTCCGCTGCCGTTTTGGCAAGCGACCAGGCCAAGATCGGCACGTCCGGCCCCGAAGCGCCTTAAGGTGAGAGTGAGGCCAACCAAGACCAAAGTCGCAAGTCCACTGAACGGAACCTCGATTACGATGGTACCCTCATTGAGAGACTACCTAGGCAGGCCGTTAGAGTCCGCTTGATCAAAGGTTTTTTGGTTATTCGCTCCACTGATGGCAGCATGTTGATCAAGGGCAACATGACTCATCAGAGGAGAGCATTAACTAGCTTGATTGGTAGAGAGCCGAAGGTGACCTGTTTATCGGACGGGAGCCTTCTGGCGAATGGGTCGGATCCCACCAAGGCAACCATGCTAGGTGGTGATCTTCGGACACTTAATGGCTCGCGGTGATTGTGACAACGCACTCTACCATTTTCTTCGTGAAATGAGTGGTTTATGCGAGGAAACTGGTGGACTACTCCATAAAAAAAATCACCGAGATGGCCGACCATTGGGCGGTAAAGCTTGAACGTGTGATGAGAAAACAGGGACGGGGCTTTGAGGCGCATCCCTACACTCTTCGTCACGTTCCATCGTAGGTGGGTGCATGCCACTTGGTATCACTACGTCGTGAAGACACTCATGCCACTGCCGCGGAGGTGCTTTTACTGATACCACTTTGGCCATATGATTCGTTCATGTAGACTTGCAAATTCTGGTTTACCAGAAGTCTGTGTAAGGTGCCCCAAGGCCATACACTATAAGTCCCTATTGTATGTGGCAAAGTGGGTCAATTACGGAGAGCAGCATCCCGCTTTGTATCTCCCGGAGAAAGAAACCTTGACCGGTTTAGGCGACGGGTCTTCTCTGATTTCGCGAAGCTAAGGACTCGGTCCTGGCCTGCAAGGCGCTTCATTGATGGCTTATGCCTCGATTTAAAAAAAACACCCACTGCCTCGCGCCCATTCGAAACCCATATGCGAGTTATACTTACCTTAGGCGCTTCCCTGGTAGAAATGACGTCACAAAAGGTTCACACCCAGGCTAAGCTAAATCCATGGCTCCCCTTACCTCAGCGTGGCCGGATAACGTAAGGCGAAACGGCCGTGCGCCTCGACCGAATCTTCAGACTCACATGAGGGAACACGCGTGATGGTGGTCGTGAGGCCGACTTCTGGGGCTCCTAAAACTGTCCTCAAAAAAGAGGAGATTACCAAAGGAGCTTCGTCTTCTATGCTCCCAACCGAGGTTGGACTGGATCCCTCGGAGACGGTGACTCTTCCAAAATAGCAACCCCCCCGCTTTCGAAGCCACCCCGCATGCCAAAGGTTTTGAGGTAGGGAGGAAAAGACTCGCATGGCGATCTCACCTCCCCCGATAAGTCATCGAAGGCGACAGCGTATTCAATGCCTTGTTCGGCCAAAAGCGTACGGCAATTTCCATGAGGGTCTTCACTTCTAAGATGGCCGCCCACATCTCCCAGCTAGGACTGAAAGGCATATAGCTTCAATAGAATTAGCGTGAACTCCGGGCCAAGTGTAGGAGCTGCAGAGTCTAGTCTCCTCCCGTTCGCCGTTAGCTATCTTTTTGTAGGAGACCATGCATGGCGCGTGTCCCCTGCCCAACCTATTTTGTCAAAAAGGTTTTGGGACCCCACCACTATGGGATGGGATGGGGGCTGGGCATAAGAATGCGGGATTTATACCCGACATGGTGTCTCGGTTCTCTTAGCTTTAAATACCTCCTTTCGGGCAGTGGCAGTGCAGCTGCACCTGCACCTAGATAGGAAGTATACTGTTATTTCTATGTGTGCAAGTTGACTGAGAAATTGGAAAATGTTAGATTAGTCTTTTGTCTGGAGAACGGAGGCCACTCGTCTTCTGCATAGTGCGGCTTCCGCAAGTTCCATTCCACGTTAGATGCTCTGCTCCGACTGGAAAATGCCGTCTGCGAGGCCTTCTTTCGTAGACAGAACTATGTCGAGAATAGAGGCTCCTTGTGGCCATGTGGCCAGTCGTAACCAGGAGATCAGGCTCGAGGTCAGTGTCCACGTGAGCGAGGACCGTGACAACAGTCAGAATATCGAACTGATTTCTGCGACAAGGGAGGGATTGGAATATCAAACGCGCGCTTCTGTCGTCTCCCAGGTTGTTATCAAGAAACCCGCGCGGGAGTGCCTCTCATCCCTCAAGCGCTGTGTTGGTCCGTGAAGAGATTCCCCCACGCCCCCCTTTGGCAGAGGCAGTAACGGATCTGGCTGTTCCCTATATATTGTTTGTCCCAATAGGGCATCGACAGTATAGGCCTGCCTCTTACAACGAAACGTCATTCTCGATCGCGTTCCTTTTTCTCGACGAGCGGAAGGCTAGAATTACACCGAAGGATCTGATCCCCATTTTCAATTGGCCCATCCTTGGTTTCGGTACATTTCGTTTGGCACGAATACTTCCTCCAGTTAGTGTTTCTACTAGAATAAACTCCCCGTGTTTAAAGCCCCTTGAATAACCATCCGATCCCCCGTTTAATCTCTTGAAGCCTCGAACCCAAGCCAGGCTGAGACGAATCATCTGTGACTATTCCGGTCAGTCCTCCCTGTGTGTGTTTGTAGAGAGGCTAGTATAGCATCTTTCCCCCCCCTTCCTTCCGTAGAGCCCGTTCTGAGTAGCTCTGATACGTTCGGTCTTTGGATACGTAGAGTATATATTGCCATTATTTCATTTAATCTATAAATCTATTTATTGTGTATAACTGTGTGTATATATAAAGTTTATTTTTGTACCTACTTCTTCATATGCCTCATAGCCGGAGCCTTCATTAGTTAATATCAATCAACTTAAATCAATCTTTGGAATTTAAAATCCTTCGCACTCGTCCCACTAACTTCTATCCCATCTCTCGTGACCAGAGTAGAATTATGAGCGACCATGCCTATTGGGTATAAGTGACGTATATGTCAGGGTCATTCAATGACACACTACGCCACTATATTTTTTGATCTGGACTACGCCAATGATAACACATGGCAATACGGTATCATGGTAACTCTCCATACGATGGGGGTGAGGGGACGCCTTCCAATCTTTATCTCTGAATTTTTCCGAGATAGTCGATTCTGCGTACGGGCGGGAGAGCTCTTTCTCTGGCTCAATGGAGCAGGAAGAGGGGGTCCCGCAAGGAAGTGTTCTCAGTGTCGCACTCTTTGCCCTGAGCATCAACGGCTTCACCTCTGTGCTGCCGTAAGATGCTCTTGCTACGATCTACGTGGACGACCTTTCCATCTCTTTTGGCGCGGCCCAGACGCTCTTTCTGGAACGTCGATTCCAACAGGCATTGGACCGCATCTATCGCTATACCGAAGCGCACAGGTTTCGGTTTTCCTTGGCCAAGACTAAGGTGGTGCACTTCTGCCGCCATTCACGGCTCCACCCTGACCCAGACTTGTTTCTTAATGGGGTACGCCTGGAAGTGGTTGAATCGCACCGTTTCCTTGGTCTTGTATTTGACCGACGCGTCACATGGGAGACTCATATTCGAAGCCTTAGTCTCTTGTACCCGCGCCATGAATCTTCTCCGTTCCGTGACGTTCAGCACTTGGGGCGCTGATATGGCTACTGCCTTAATGTTTTTATCAATCTTTTGTTCGTTGAAGCTCGACTACGTATGCAGGTTCTATGCATCCGCAGTCGAGCGCGTATTGCGGACGGTGGACTCGATCCACCGCACCGACCTTCGCTTGGCGACCGGTGCCTTCCACACTTTCTTCATTGAGAGCCTACTAGTCGATGCTGGGGAGATGCCACTCGATCTACGCCGTGTACAGTGCATTATTCGCCTGTCGCGCGAGCCTGGCGCCTCCCTCAGTCGCCAACCGCTCTCACTGCATCCGCAGCTGATTTCGACGGTACCTATGACGCCGAGAGACGCCAGTCATACCCTAAGCCCTTTGGGTTTAGGGCCAGGAAACTACTTTGTGAGCTAGGTATTGCTCTCGGGCTGGTGGCGCCCCTGGTTCTGCCCAGGACGCCACCCTGGAGGGTACCATATTTAGCTATTTGTCGCCAGGCCTCTGCTCCCAAAGCTTGTACAGCGCCAGGAGTATTGCATTCGACCTTTTTGGAGCACACCTTGTGTCACGCTGGAACCGTGCCAGTGTATACGGATGGCTCCAAGTCCCAAGAGGGGGTCGGCTTCCACGCCGTATCCCCTCTGTTTGAAGTCAGCTGGGCTCTGCCAGGCGCTGCATCTGTCTGCACGGCTGAGTTGGTGGCAATACACCACTCGGTACGGGAGATTACGCGACGTGCCTGGTTCTGAGACGGGATTGTGCTCTATAGCAAGTCACAAAGCGCCCTGAGTGCTGTCGGGGCATTGGAATCTCCTGGTTAGTTATATCCGTGACACCACGGTTTTGGTAAGCCGGGTGGATGTAGGGATTATCTTCTGCTGGGTTCCTTGACATGTAAGAATTGCGGGGAATGAGCGCGCCGATGAGGGCGGCAAACAGTCCGCGAGGACTCTGCGACCAGACCAACGTTTCGTTCTTCCTCTCACCGACTACATGGCAGGAATACGGGCAGCTCTTCGGGCTGCTTGGCAAAGAAGATGGGAGACGGTGGAAGAGAATTTAAAGTTGCGTGCGATTGCGCCGCAAATGTTCCCATGGACCTACCCCCCAATGCCGCGAAGGCTTCAGGTTGCTTTCTATCATCTCCAAATTGGGCACACTCGCGGGACGCACCACCATTTGATGGAGCGCTCGCCACCGTCCTACTGTGAAGACTGCATTGTCACCCAGACTGTTCGAACATTCTTGTTGAATGTCCCAGTCTGAGCGATCTCCGCGCACTTTACCTGTCCCGGTACCTGCATGGGCGGGGTCGCTACCACCTGTCCCTTGTACTCGGGACGAGTTCGTGCACATTGACTGGTGGACTTATAGACTTTTGGGGGTGAGGCCGGCCTTCTCCCCTTTATTTAACTAGGTTTTATTTTTTTGTTATTGTTGTTTTCTTTGTAGGTCGCACGCTCCTGCACCGGGAAGAGAGGTACCTCCCCTCGACGCTGGAGCTTGCTTCCTAATTGTTGCCATCTTCCCTTTTTATCGTTGTTGTGTTTTCATATTCTTATTTTAAAGTAGCCTAGTGATAGGCTGTCTTGATTCCGGCGACTTATGCCCAAGTGGGCAGTCGCCAGTAGGCTCCTAAAATTAAAAAAAAAACTGTTCATTAATAATAGATTCACTTTTTTCTGTCTTCTTCCCTGATGGCTGCACAGTTCATCTCTCCACCTCCTTTCCAATAGATCCATTGTAAGAGTTCCTCAACACATCACGCGAGGATCTTGAAATTTCTTGACCTCTGATCTTTCGTTTATTTTTAACTGGGGCAGAGGAAGTTTGCGGCTTTCAAAGTCTTGAAACACCGTTTTCATCCAAGGTTAGAATTTCAAGTTGAGGAATGCTGTTGAATTTCTTATCCCTTTTGTTTCTAATTTAGCATTGCTGCCCCTAATCTTTATCACTGGTTTAATTTGCGTTGGTTGGATTACGCCTGTTCCAGATATGATACAATAAAACCATGCTCGATTTCGTAATAAGCTTCAATCAGCTCATTCTTTTCAATGATCGGATGTTTGGAATCTAAAGAATCCCCAAAAGATTTAAGCGTGAGAAGGAGACGTAATAAAATGAATGTATCATCTACGTATCCACGGTAGTAAACAGGTTTAGATTCACTATGCCAATCACGCAACCAAATATACTCCTAAAAATACGAAAGATTGCGAAAGCTGGAGCTAAAGAAAGGTTCACCCATAATGACACCCTTTTTCAGAAAATACAAAGGCTTTATCTACAAATAAAATAGTTGTTTAAAACAGTAAAATTAATAAAGATTCAAGAAATGAGTTGAACAAATTACTGTTGGCACCAAGAACTGAAATGTTCAAATTAAAGAGTAAATGATAATTCGAATAGTTTACTGCAGGGGATATTTATAAGCAGACTTGCTATATCATAGTTCATTCATTGAGAAAATTATTAGGTCTTACCTAGAGTAACTTCATTAGACTGTAGCCAAAACCCTCTTCCATAAGATGGCATATTACATGCAGCAAAAATGGGCCAAAAAGGAATTCCATCCTTAGGAATGTTAGTACATATATGATGGACCCCTCAAGGAGCTGGTAGGTATATCATGAGAAATTGGACCGCAACGAGCATTTGGATTAAAAAAAAACGGAAGCGAAAACCAAGAGGGGGCGACCGACTACCGAAAAAATTCTCATCGAACTTTAAAAAGAGGGAAGATAAGTTGAAAATGCGTGGAATATAGCCACAGATCTTCCCGTTGGTGCTAATGCTGTAGTGGCATGTCATTTAGCCAGGTTTCACGTGTATTAGTGGCTTTAGCCCCGTGTGAGGCCCTTGATCTTTAACCCTTAAATCACTCGCAACATGAAACAAGAGAATAAAGTATCTCCTAGCAAGGAGCTAATGGATTACGAGCGCACATTAAAAATGATGGAATGTATCAGGTTGGGCAAGTTCGACCTCCCCTTCTCCTTGATTCACAAATATTGATAGGACAAGGTACTCGAAGTGCACGAATGAAAAACAAACACACTTGAAATAACCTAGAGAAAAATGAAAATTCTTTCACCTGAGTGAAAGGACTGGGGCTTTATTTCTCCAGAAAAAAAATCCCTTTCGCCGTAACCAACCTAGTTTTAAACAGACAGAGGTGGAACTTAGTATAAAGGATAGAAACGATAACAAGCTCGCTATGAAGTGTGAATTGGTTCAAATTTAAATATGAATAGAATACGATAGTACCCGAATCATTAACGAGGCAAGAATGGCGACGAAATTCACTTGAGCGTAAATTAGTAAAAAGTTAAGGAAAACTTTGACAACTCGATCGTAAGAACCGAAAATTGGGCTGTTGTCAAACAGTACCGCTGCATCCCCAAATAAAGAAGACGGGTCGCGTCGGTAGGTGATGAACAATGAAAATGATCGTGATTTGCGGAAGTCTAATAGAAAAGTAAAAGTCGTACGTGAAACAATCACACCTCAACAGTACAGATGTTGAGTGACTACTGAAAGTTTAGTCGCAATAGATTGGGCGAAGATCTCAGGCTGGTAGAGGAAAATGGGTTTTTATGAGTTTTATCAGTAATATCTTCTCTTGTAGTTGTTTTGCTTTCTTACCCTTTCCTTTTTGTCTTTTCACCCTATCCTCCTATATATCTCTGTGCCTCCGTTGGATACTCCAATTTCTTTACTGAAAACCTCTCTTGCTCTCACTAGTCAACCGAATTCTAATCCTTCTATGAAAACTACCTAAAAACTAGAAAACTGCCACCACATTATTCTTGCAACGGTACAAAAAATAGGTGGGATGTGAATAAGCAGGAACGATTGTATCTTCATGAGTTGTTAGAAATTGACGGGAAAAGAATGGATAAATTTTCTGATTAAATTTGAACCGAGATATTTCAAAAATATTTCCCGACACTCAGGGAATTTCATATTTTATTTTATACCAATTCATTTCTCAGAGTGCTCCGAACCATTCATGTGTAGTTTTCCGTGACGTTGTAATTGCATGATTCACTATATTGATTCAATATATTCTGATCTTTTGAGTCTTGTGGTTATAGTCAATAATTTTTTATATTTTTTTACCCTTTATGAAGCCTACCATTGCCTATTATTATAGCGTTCCAATCAACTTTGCTGTTTTTTTTCTATTCTTATTTTTGGGTACTGTTTATTTCTTTTCCCATCTTTTCTTATAACCCAAGGCCCACATAATTTCTCACCTTTTTCGCCAATATGCTTCATACGAACGTATGCACCCCCCGCCCTTATGTGCCGTCATGGGCTGCAACGTATAATTACGTCGTGGAAAAAAAGGTGAGGCCATCTGTAGCTAAGATGAGAATCTCTTTTGTTATCTAAGTTCGTTTCAAAGCGACCGTCACGAAATTCATCGTGTGGAAGTTCATGGCGTGTATACGCAAGTGAAAGTTCGTCATTTCACCTCGAGTCGCTCTGACTTTAGTTAATTAGTTTCACATTTATGGGTTTAATTAAGCGCTTTATTTGAGTTCGGTAGAGCAGCCACAAATCTATCGCCCGGTTAGAGAAATTAATTGAATATTAACTAAACACGAATGTATTATGCATGTTTTTCTTTCAAACTACCTTTTCCCCCCCCACTGCATAAAGGCTCGCCTACGTCAAGGAATGGTGGCTGGTTAGTTCAGGAGGCTTTCATATTTTACTGGTGGCTTGACCAAGTAATTAACCTTTTACACACTTAAAAACCTCATTTCAAAAATTCCCTTGTGCAGATGCCCTCTTTAGTTTTCGGTATTTAAAAAACAAAACAAAAATATAACAACCAGCGCTCATTTGTTTAGTTTCCTCCTCAATACCCATTTGGTTGGAATTCGTAATTTACTGAACGTCTTTGTGAATTTCATTTTAACACCAGATGGAGTACAATTTTCTCCTGATTTTTTCTTTCTTTCGCAGTAGCCTTTAAAACGGCCAAGCTGCCGGTGCCATTGTTTACAGACCAACATTTTTGAGGCAAGTCACTTTTTTTTTATACGACCAGTATCAGATGCGATCAAGAGGAAATTGATTTGCGCAGAATCACGTCGCATGAAACGAAAGTCGCGAGGAAACTGGCTAAATAAAATTACTGTTAGGCCGATGGCGAAATCGACCCAAATAGACCTCCCGTATATCTGGTAAACAGTTCCGAGGCTAATAATCACTGAGGCATAGCAAGAGATAAGTACCCTCCCCCATTTCTCAGAGTAATAAAAAAAAAGGTCAACGTGTGCGGGTAGTGCGTAACCTAGGTCGTTCTAATGTGCGGGTTCATGTGGCCTTGCGAAAGACTTCTGTTATCACCGCGATCAGCGTGGATGACCCGTGTGGACGGAGCTGAGACTTTCTTGCAGCTGCTCAGAGAAGACTCGAGATTCGGTCTCGACAAAGGAGAAGAACTTTGGGAAAAATCATCCTTTTCTTATTGCTTTTGCTATTGTGGTTCGTCTCCTGAGCGCTTTATTTACTTCAACTTTGAGGCATATCGGAAAAAAAATCTGCGCTGACCTTATATAAGGCTGTCCTCGAAGGCCTCCAGCTCTCTTCCAACTTCAGCTTTCAAAGAGAATGGAGGCGGTTGATACTTGAAAAAATACTGATTCTTGTCAGAAGCAGCCTCAAAATCTTACCATTTATTATGCGATTCTTGTGTTTGAACCCTCAAGTACCCTTGCAAATCTATCTTTAATTTAAGCTGAAAACCAACGAGTGCATCTACAGAAAGTTTGAGAGAAATGTAAAGAAAGGGAAGATAGAGGAAGTGGTATGTAACTGCCACACATTTTTAGTCACTTTCTTTACGAACATTCTTTCAGAATTCTTCTGGCGTCGATGTCTTCATTGATTTTAGCTTTATTTTGTAACAAAGAATAAGATAGAATGCAAGTTTATTTTTTTCTGAATATTCCTCTCATAACATAACTGTATATTTATTAGAAATGCATAAGAAAGGCGAGCAAATAACTGGTTCCCACGCGGCTACACCACACACACACATACATATACAGAGGAGCAGCTGCGGGACGGAAGATACCGATTCTTGGTAATTCAGGAAGCCGAGCAAATACCGAATGAGATACGTTTTGGTCGGTCAAGTCTTCTGGAAGGTGTCAAAGAAAAAATAAAGTCATCGCTCGATAGGAACTGAGCCTGGTCTAAGAGTGTGCCCAGGTACTCGAGAAGCACATACACCTCTGAATTCCGCCCAATGATCGACAGAGAACCTAACAAGTGAGTCTTCTATCGTTAGCTCCGCACCCGCGCTTTGAGAAGAGAAAAGAGGTCACACCCCCTTAAGCAGGGGAGTTATAAATAGACGAAGCAGGACATTATGGGCAGTCAAGGGGAAGTCAGTTAAATCATTCAGCCGGTTAGACTCAAGTAAATGCATCTGCCTTGTCCGTTTAGTATTACTGGCATCACGGGTCTGTCCCTTGCTCCTAAGTCCTGTCACCTTGCCTTAGCTACCCCAACATTAGTAAAACTTACATACCATCGCACAGAACTAGATTTATTTCGCTACGCCTAAAAAGGTAGACGCTATTTCAAGAATAAAAACCTTTTTTCGTCCTTTCCTGTAACCCCGAAGTAATCAAGGCACCTTCTGGAACCCAGCCTAGAAACAAAATCTACGTATATTTTGGGAGTCAGAGCAAACTCGATGGGAGGTTCAAAATAAAGTCCCCCGTCACGCCAACCGAAATCCGACCAAACCTTTAAAAGTCTTTAAATACCGTTACGTAAACCCATAAGACCACCGATGGGCCCCTTTCCTTTCAAAATCTCATTAACAATCGTAAACCTATGCCCCCTCCCCCCTAAGTTCAACGCTACGCGTAGCCTATTTAGTCTCTATGACTACGGAAATGCCGTTGATCTGTTCAACGCTAAGCGTAGGCTTTGTAGGTTCTACGACTACAAAACTTTTGTTGATTTATTTAACCCTACGCCTAAGCTATGTGGTCTCTATGCCCACGGGAATTTGATTGATTTGTTTAACGCTCCGCGTAGACTATGTGGTCTCTCTGGCTACATGAATTCGGTTTTGATTAGCGCTGGGCTTGGCTATGTTGTCTCAGTGGCTATGAAAAATCGGTTCACGCTATGCTGAGTCCTTTTGTTCCTATTCCAACAAATATTTGGTAGATATGTTAAACACTGTGTATGCGATATGGTTATATGACTATGTAAATCAGTTGATTTGTTTAAAAAGGGCCTCGGCGATTTTTTTTCCGGTCCGCCGTGCTAACGGGACTCAGAGCCCCGTCCGGCCTCAGCTTAGCCTCTTCTCCTTCTTTCTGACACCCTGTCTTCTTATCCTGCTTCCTCACAGTCTCCAAAACCTCTCCCAGAACTTTCTCTGTTTGGCCTCTAATTTCGCAGGGTAGACACCGACCAGCTTCCTTTTACCCAACCATCCCGGATCGAGGCTGGGGGGGGATGCTTCCTCACCCCTGAGCTCCGATTTGAGGTGGTGGGTTTTTAAAAACCTGCCTTGCCCCAACCTTCCTCACATATCCTTTCTCCCTCTTTTCGTGGACTATTAATATTACACCGAGCTTAAGGTGGAGCCGCCATGTTGATGGGCTGCCTGGCGACGGGAGGAGTGGCCTTCAATGGTGGCAGCTGGCTTTACCAGCCCCGTATTCACCTCTCCTAGAGCGGTATACTGCGCGGGGTGATGAGCTTTTGCATCCCGGATGTCTTGTAGTGGTGGTGGAAGGCAACATGACGACCCCTTCCCCTCCTCCCGAGATGGACACGGTGCCGGACGTGACCCAGGTCCAGACTCAAGACGGCAGAATCTTGCACGGGGTCGAACCCGGGCTCGGTGCCAAAAACCGAACCTGAGTCCGCCCCCGTGCAAGCTTCTCTACAGACGGCTCGGGCCCCCGGGGAGTCACAAGGACAGGAGGCATCTCCTCCCCCGGCTGGTGCTCCTTTGACAATCAAGACCTCCATTTCAGAGAAGCATCTTGCTGAGGCTGATCCATCTGGCCTAAGGGCTCCTTCCGGCGGAGAAGAGAAGCGGGTTCATTTTCCAGCCTCGTCTCCTAAAAAGAAAAGAAACAGGAAGAAGACAAAAAAGACTCACAGCTCCTATCTCTCCGAGGAAGCGCCAGGGCCGGACGAGTCCGCTGCCGTTTCGGTAAGCAACCAAGCCGAGATCGGCAAGTCCGGCCACTGTGCTCCCCCCCACCAGGTGGGGATTCCCAGACAAAGACCACAGTCACAAATGCACAGAGCAGAGCCTCGATTACGTCAGGGTCCCCTTATTTGCAGGCGTTTTCGAGCCCGCGGGCTTCAAACGCTTTATGATTATTCGCTCCACTGATGGCAGCATCTTGGCTAAGGGCAACATGATCCATCAGAGGAGAGCTTTAGCTAGCGTGATTGGTAGAGAGCCGAAGGTGACCTGTTTCTCGGAAGGGAGCCTTCTGGCGAATGGGTCGGATCCCTCCAAGGCATGCCGGTGAGTGTGACGCCGCACTTTACCATTAACTTTGTAAAACAGTAATTTATGCGAGTGAACCCGTGGAATACTCCATAGATGACATCACTTTAGAGCTGGCCAACCAAGGAGTGGTTAAGGTCGAGCGTGTGTTGAGAAAACAAGGAGAGGCCTCGATACCCACCCTGACACACTTTATCACGTATTCCGCTCCCGTGAAGGCATTCGTTCCACTGTCCCGGAGGTGCTAGTACTGCTATTGCTTCCGCCATCTGACTCAGCCCTGTAGTTGTGCAAAGTCGGGGCTAGCCGAATTATGTGTCAATGCTTCATGGCCGCACAAGATAAGTCCCAATCGTGAGTGACCAAGTGTGTCAATTACGGAGAGACGCACCCTGCTTCTTCGAAGCAATGTTGTGCGTATATCCTCGAGAAAGAAATCCTGGCCGTTTAGGACGAGGGTCGTCACTTATTTTGCGAGGCTAAGGACTTGGTCCTGGTGCGCCCGCGCTGCCTGGGACATCTTATGCCTCAATGTAAAACAACAAAAAAACCTGCTCCTAGCCCCTCTATGCCTGCAAGCACGGTCGTTTCCGCGCCCATTGGAAACCCTTCTGCGGGTTCTACCCTCTCCGGTCGTTCCCCTGGTAGAGCTGGCGGCACAAATGGTTCACATCCAACGCTATGAAAAAAAAAACCAATCTCCACATCCTTTTCTCAGCGTGGTAGTTTTCCGTAAGCGAAACGGCCTTGCGCCTCCACCGAAGCCTTAAACTCACCGGATGTAATACTCCTGAAGATGGACGTGGGGCCCTCTTACGGGGTTCCTAAAGTTTTTCCCCGAAAGGAGGACAGCACCAGAGGAGTATTGGTTCTTACGCCAACACCTAGTGCTAGGCTGGTTAACTTTAACATAGTGGATCCTCCAAAGCCTACGAAGCCGCCCCTCCTGCCTAAGATTTATATGCGTAGGGAGGAAATGACTCATCGCGAGCCTCCCTCGTCTCCCGATAAGCCATCGAAGGCGACAGCACCTTCAGCATATTGTCCAGTTCTTTTTAGATTCTTGCTTTTTTTTTAGTCTTTGTTTGCTTTTGATTAGTTTGGTTTTGTAGTGTCTTTTGCACGTTTTTTTTTAATAATATAGCCTAACATTAGGTTGTGGGATGATTACGGAGACATGCCCTACTCTGGGGTGCTTGCGGCACCCATCGTCCATTTCTCGCTGCGGCGAGTGAAGGCTGTTTTCTTGGGAAGGGGGGGTGCATTCTCGTACGCTTAAGAGAGCCGGACCACCCCCCGACGCATGAAGATGTCTTTCTAGTTTTTTTTTTGTTTTTTTCAATCGTCTAAAATAGGTTCCTATATTTCGGTGACTATACCCCTGTAGGTTGTCGCCAGGTGAGTGCCTTAAAGGAAAACATACGAACAAACTGTCCCGATACCGGGACGAACTTGGTTGGTGCCTCTTGTCCCTTGTACTTGAACTTTGGTATTTTGTGCCTTTGTAGTTGCTCTTTTCTAGTTGTTGGTCTTTGAGGTCTTTCTTGTTTGGATTTATTTTTTTTTAATTTAAAATACTCTAAAAATAGCCTATTTATAGTATCGTTGACTATGCCTCTGCATGTAATCGCTAGATGAGTGCTTTAAATTTTTTATTAAAAATGTAATTGGGGAACTTAAAGTTGCATGCCATTGCGCCGCGACTGTTCCCATGGACTTATCCTTCATTGCCGCGAAGGCTTCAGGTCGCTTTCTGTCGTCTCCGAATCGGGCAAACTCGTGTGACGCATCGCCATTTGATGGAACGCTCGCCTGCGCCCTATTGTGACGACTGCGTTGTCCCCCAGACTGTTCGGCACATTCTTGTCGAATGTCCCAGTCTGAGTGATCTTCGCGCACGTTACCTGCCCCGGTACCGCCTTTCCCTTGTACTCGGGACGAGTTCGTGCACACCGACCTGTGGACTTTGACTTTTTGGAGGAGGCCTGCCTTCTCCCCGTTATTTAATATTTGACTATGGATCGCGTGCTTCTTCGCCGGGGGAGGGCGGGCCTTTCCCCGTCGACAGTGCTCGCTTTATATTTTTTCAATTTGTTTGTTCTTTTTTTTTTTTTTTGGCTTTTAATATAGCCTAGATTTAGGCTAGGATGAGTACGGCGACTTATGCCCTGGAAGGCAGTCGCCAGATGAGATATTAAAAAAAAAATATTAAAAATGTAAAAAAACAATAGCGTTTGGAATTCACGCGTCATAGCTCGCCATTTATAAGTTGTCAGGGTTTTTAGTTGTTTTTTTTTATATGAATTCATTTACTTTCTACTCTTTCCTCACTAGCGAGGGCGTCTTTGGGTCTCTTAATGTATAAAGGTATCCACATTAGGATTTCTTTGGCCTATAGTTTCTTCTAATGTGCCCCACCCATTTTCACTTCAGATCTGTTACTCGTCTTTGTGGTCTTATCTTATCCACCAAACTCAAGCAGTTTAAAGTCAATATATGAGTACTATCTTTAAATGAGGCTGTTGCTATCCCGTTCAAAATATTGTTCCCCATGGTTAAAACCGTACGCATAAACCGAGACCATACCACAAATCGTACTAACTTCTAATTCTGTACCTCAACTGTTTTGCTGAGGAAGAGCAAAGATCCGGGTGCCCAGCTTTCAACATGCCCGGGAAATGTAGCAGAGTGTATCCACTTTAATTTTTGAAAGCGGAATTTGTGTTTCAAAAGGAACCCATGGAATCCACACTTAGGATCAATGAATAAAATGGAATCGATGGTATAACTATCGAAGGAAAGAGTCATCGCCAATCTCATGTTTTCAAGTCGTGATCTCTCAAATGAATTGATGAACACGTTTTCAATTGAGGATTTTTTCTTTTTTATCCCTAGCTTACACTTATTATCATTCATTAATTTTGAAATCTAAATAATTAATGGTATTCTTCCAGGCTGCTCAACTAACTTTTACATTCATAACAATTTGCGCAGCTAGACGCTTATTGTTGAACCCCCTCCCCCTCCCTCCGCTGTCACCCTATCGAACTAATCTTGGCCGATTTGCATACACGCCTTGTGTTTAGTCGAATATCTTTGTGAAAATCTCCGCATATGAACATTTATCAAGAGGAATCTTGAAATGGAATGGAGCTGTAAATTTTATCTTCTGGTTTAATGCTAAGCTTCTTCTATTATGAGGGGGATATGTTGCTGGACAAGATTCCTTCATCATAGCCCGCAACTAGTTTCCACACAGTACTTTTATGGTGCCATGCAGGTTGGAGATGGAATTAATCGTTCTAAATGGAACGGAAGTGAGTATTAAGAACGCACTAAGGAGGAGCACTAGGGCTTAGATAGAAGGCGAAGATTGAAAGAGAGGAAATTGGGCCGTTGTTAGATGGGGATGAAAAGGATTTTAGTAGCTTTTCTTCCCCTACTGGTATCTTAGATTTCATTGAGATTAAGACGAAATGTTCCAAATAATTCCAAATCAAGACGTATTATTTTAAAGAGTGGAAACATATGGGCGTAGTGTGAGTGGGTATTGTCTCTATCGGCACTCTTTTAAACTTATAAAACTCGAAAATGGAAAATTATTTCGCGTTTACAATACGGTTTTTAATGCATTTGCGTTCCATAAAAATCCATAGTTTTCCTCTAGGAACCAAACTTAAGTTTGGCTCGTGGAGAGCCTTCGAGCACTTTTCTATGGACTCTTTCTTCCGTTCCTTCCTTTAGGCGCCCACAAACCTGCAATCAGCTATCCTTCGTCTCTCCTTTAGCCGAATTCCTATGTGTGTCGGTCACCAAGATCTTTCGCTGCTTATTGATGCATCCATTTGCTCTTCATGTCCATAGTCTCCGGCTGAGCGCGTCGAACTCCCAGGGCTGGTTCACGCGTAGTTCATCCTTACAGCAAATTGTTCAAGATAGTAGAGGCAAATCAAGCAGGAACTCTATTTGCTATTATATAGGGAAGGAGTTGAGATTCGCCCTCTGGAAATTTGTCTTTCTTTGCTCCTTGGCTTATCATGTTCGGATGATATGAAAACTATCCTCCTCAACATCCTAAAGTCCATTATTATATCTTTATTTTTTTATTTTTTCTCTTTCCTTTTTCACTGTGTTATGACTCTAACTTGTGTTATCGTGTGGCGGAGACACTTAGCTTGAAAGTTATGGATCGCAACGTAGCCTAAGGATTAATGAGTTGTGTAGACGGTGATTACAGCAGGATTTGGGTGTGTAGACGGTGATTACAGCAGGATTTGGGTCAAGAAAGTGATTATGGGAAACAGTGAATCTCGGTTAAATGGGTTAAACGGGTAAAAAATATCGGTTACTTCAGGATGCGAAAAATCATGCTGTTCTAAGGTCGAAGTTAACAGTCTTTAATTAAACGGGGAAATAATTCTTCACTAGTAAATGGTTTGATTTTCTCGTCTTCTCGTTTGTTTTATTATCAACCATTGTTTTCCTTGCAACTGTGAATGCTTAATTATTTTGTTGGGATCCAAGACCTGATTATAATTTCCTGAAAACATACCATGACCAGATCATTGTGTTTTGTTTAATTTATTGGTTAGGGTTGATAATGAATTCATATCTGAGTGGCTATTTCGAATCCGCAAGCCATTTCTCGTAGCGTCAAAATGGAGTACAGCGAAGCGAACTTAAAAGGGAGTTCTCGCCTATTTAGCCTGAAAGGATGTCGCATTCCTCTCGTTAGACAAAAAGAAGCGCAAGAAATGCCAAATCTGCCCAAAGGCGATGGAGAGAGAGTGGATGGCTCTCAATTAGGTGCCTCCGCCCTAGCGCTGTGAGATCGATTCGAAACTCGCAGAAGCAAGACGCCAGGAGAGACGAAAGCGGGTTTGGGATGGCTTCCCCGACCGACTGATACACAGTAGTTGTCCGTTTTCCCAAGACAAGTAGCGCCAATGTTTGATGGTCGATTTCAGCCAGACAACTAGTACCAATGATTGCTTGTCAATTTTATCCAGAAAACTAGCGCCAATGTTTGATTTTCCACTTCAGCCAGACAACTAACGTCAATGTTTGCTTTTCCATTTCAGCCAGACATCTAACGCTAAGGTTTGCCTTTCCACTTCAGCCAGACAACTAGCACCAATATTTACTTTTCCACTTCAGCCCGACAACTAGCGCCAATGTTTGCTTTTCCACTTCAGCCCGACAACAAGCGCCAATATTTGCTTTTCCACTTCAGCCCAACAACAAGCGCCAATGTTTGCATTTCCATTTCTGCCAGACCATTAGCGCAAATATTTGCTTCTTGCGTCTAATTTAGCTCGCCCGATTGTCGTGGCCATCTTCCTTGACTAGACCCTCAATCCTCCATAATTCGGTTTCTCGAAGGGAAGTTCCTATACACATTTTCCCCCACCAAAAAATGTTAATCGAGAGACAAGTGAACGTAAAACATGTGTATGAAGCCTGTTTGTAATCGTTAGCCCTAATTTCAATAATAAAAGGTTAGGGAGGTTCCAATAAGCATAAACTACTGCTTTACATACTCGACTTCGAGACGTGCACCAACATTAATTTGCATAACTTATTAAGGCCATGTCCCTCCTCCTAGCTGCAGTCTCGCGCCATCTTAGCCGCGGGGATCCAGGAATTTCTTCCCTAAATAAGAATTAAAGGTTCTAAGATTTATGGCCACCATTGGAGGGAGCAGGGACGCAATAATTTGATTTTTAATGACGGCGCCAAAAAATTAAATACCATTATCTATAAGACCAGGTTATTTTTATATATAATAAAGACCGAACTTCATTATTACTTATGGGAGCCTATCTTCACTTTAATAATACCAATTTTATAAAAAAAAACAAGGTCTACTGACCAAAAGTCGCGTGCTCGCATTCTGATTCCCGGGCTAACCTTGGGAGGACCTTGGCAATTATATCATTCGAAAGAGAATGTAAAACAACATAAGGGTTTCAAATTTAGTTAGAATCGGCCAAAGAGTTATGATGTTATTGCCAAATAATTTCCTGGCTAACTTTGGGAGGACATTGACAATTATATAAATTCGGTAGAGAATGTTAAAATAACATAAGGGTTTCAAATTTCGTTAAAATCGGCCGAATAGTTACAATGCTATTGCCAAAACGAAGAAAGCAAAACGGGAACCGACCACCATATTTTTAGTCGCCGGCGACTAAAAATAGTATTGGATTTTAGGTATAGTTCAGAGGTAGCTAACATGACGACCTAAAAACTTTTCAGTTTTCCTGAACGTGACAAATTCCGTTACTCTTTGATTTGCCCCGAAAATAGTCCATTAATTAGGAAAGGCTTGTCGTTTTTATGCCGTCCGTTTGTTGTTATAGCTTTTGCAAGCTAAAATATATATTTTTTTGTCATTTTTCTTTCTTTTTGCTATCCCCTTTCGTATATTATTCTTCGTATATCCCCTTTCGTATATATATATATATATATATATATATATATATATATATATATATATATATATATATGGTCACCCGTATACTTTCAGAATAGTCATAATTGGATGGATTCGAAGAGATTGATTCTAAATTAATCCATCTTGTGCTGATCATCAAAACTCATCCTGCTTATCTCCTGGCATACCAGCATAACCTGCCGGAAATAGCTTCTTAATCTAATAAATTGTATATATATATATATATATATATATATATATATATATATATATATATATAGAGAGAGAGAGAGAGAGAGAGAGAGAGGGCGGGGGAGGAAAGTAGTACGTGAGGTTCGCAATGAATACAATGTCCCGCAGGAAAAATGAAAAGGTGCTCCCAAGTGCTCTCGAACTTTATTCAGTTCATTCTCAAAGATAACTACAAAAAAAAAATATATAATAACGGTAGATATAAGCTAGTAAAATATAAAGGACCGCCTCTAAGACAAGAAATCACCAATGAGGAAGTAGGAGAGGGACGGGTAAATTCAAATTAAGATTTAGCTATAACAAAGGTAGCAAGGTCAAACCGAGAGGCAAGAAAGAGTCAAGAACAGAGCCAAAAGGATTAAAACGATTAACGGATTAAGCGATGGTCTAAAGAGGGAGATTAGGAAAGACACGAGAAGTAAGCAGATATATATATATATATATATATATATTAAATAACACCTAAAAGGAAAGTGGAAAAACGATTCCGAGCGCTTTCGTCTTTATTCTAAAAGACCTCTTCATGGAATAACGTAGATCAGGACAGACAATGTCTTAAATAGTAAGGAGTAGGGGGTTAAAACAGCTACCTGCATCAAAACCCTAACTAGGGAGTACAAATTCTTTATCACTTTAATTTCTGATTTAATATAATTAGATATGATAGGATCTAGGCTAAACAATCCAGGGCTAATATTAAAATTTGGTAAAGTATTAATAGAGATACACCACAAAATATTTCTTGAAATGTAGTTTGTACATTTAATGTACAAACTACATTTCAAGAAATATTTTGGATTGTATCTCTATTAATACTTTCCAAAATTTTAATATTATCCTTGGATTGTTTAGCCTAGATCCGAAACTATCTAGCTTTAATACTTTCAGAGATATATTGATTTAAAAGTCGGTTTCATTTTTTTTGCGACACCCTATATATATATATATATATATATATATATATATATATATATATATATATATATACCAAATATTTTGAATTATATTCAGTTCATTCTCTCGATAAACTATAAGAAAAAAGACGTGTATATAAATACAACCGATATTTAAGAGGTGGTGCTTGTTTTGATTTACTTAAATACACTGTTGCCTTTTTTTCTTATAGTTTGCCTTGAGAAACATCATCTCATGATCTTTCGCTTTGAATGAGTTAACATTGTATAAATCTTTTGTCCCTTAAGGTGGAGTGCTCCACAGAACCCCATTTGAAAACAATGAAAGGAAGCGTACAAAACGTTTTGTCCTAACGGCATTTCGCTGAACCATTTCTCGAAGGCGGAGTTTTGCAACCTTTTTACCTACGTAGATCACAAACTAGGCTCATTTCAACGTCAGAAGAGAGGTGGAGCTGGTTCCAGGAGATTTGCATTTTTTTTATCCGCTTGTTTTGGTGTTTACGAGCTAAACAAGTTTACTTAGGCAGGAAAAAATATAAAGACAAATTGAAAAAGCAAAGACACTAGGACAGAACGCTGGGAGATGACCACGGTTTCTCGAGCAAACCATGCCTACTGTAAATATGCGATGGGAAAAGGCCCATTTCTCGATCGCCAGGAACAAGTCCTCACAAAACTCTGTAATTAAAACTCCATTTCAAGAAACTCCGAGTTTCTTCCATTTATGTTGACCTGAAAAGGAGAAAAGAGATTAACGTTACCTAGAACGACATGGCGGTGAACAACAAAGATAAACAAACCACTGCAAATAGACTTGCAGTAGTATTCGAATGGTTTTAAAATATATGTATGAGATGGAGTAATTTGAAAAATAAAGTAAGTAGAAAGTAAAGCATATAAATACAATGGGTTTTCTATTTAAAAATATTCATAAAACAATACTATAATTCATTCCCCTAAAGCTTTATTCCGTTATATGGACCCATTGTCATCATCATCATCATCATCATCATCACATCATCATCATCACTAACTCTAATTTAAGAAGGGGATTTTTTTGAATATTTGAATAATAATTTCATCTTAGTTTGGTTATGACTTAGTTTTCAAAGTTCAGAAATAAATATAAGTATCGAAATTTTGTGAATTTTTTAAAACCCAAAGAATTACAAATGGGGAAATTCAGAAAATCTATTTTTATATATCTTTTTCTATAACTATATTTTAGCAACGTGATATTTCGAAAGGGGGAAATTTAGCTTAGAGTTCCTTTTTAAAATTATTATAATTGGCGAAGTTCAGAAAATTTAGAAAAATTTATCCATGGCTGCTTTTTTATAGATTTTAAATTTTAATCTTAGCAGTGAAGCGCAAGCTCCTCCCGCAGGGGGGAGTGGCGAAGCCATTGCCTGTTTTTTTTATATAAATACCAGGCAATGGCTTCGCCACTCCCCCCTTATGAGGGGAGCTTGTGCTTCGCTAAAAAGATTAAAATTTAAAATCTAAAAAAAAAGCAGCCATGGATAATTTTTTCTACATTTTCTGGACTTCGCCAATCATAATAATTTTAAAAATGAACTCTAAGCTAAATTTTCTGAACTTCACCTTTTGTGATTCTTTGGGTTTTAAAAATTTCACAAAATTTCGATACTTATATTTATTTCTGAACTTCACCATTTTTTGTCATTTTATATTCTAAAAGAATTATTAGAAATAACTTTGATAAAAAACATAAGTCATAACCAAACTAAGATGAAACTATTCAAATACTCAAAAAAAAATTCCCCTTCTTAAATTATAGAATTAGTGATGATGATGATGATGATGATGAAGTATCAAATAATTGTGAGCCAGATCCTTGGACAACCTCGTTGCTAATCTTTTACGAATCCCCATGGATGAAAAAAAATCCATAATGGTACCCCATTACCTCTGAAATAAATAGGATGAGAAGAATAAGAAAGGAAGTAGACAACCGCGACCAGAGATGAAACAATGAAGATGACATGGTGGGGTTTGCAGGATAGTAGGTTAGTTAGTTTATTAAACGAGTTCAAACTTGAGTGAATAAGTTTTCAACAAGTTAGTACTTAACTGTACATTGAAAGCTTGTGAAATTGGCTTGAAGAGCTGCGCTAAATGTGAAAGGGCAGCTCGAAAACGACTCAGTTCGAACTGGAGAGACTCTTGAACAAGTCTGAACACCTTTAATTAAGATGGCCTGGCGAGCGAATACGAAGACATTGCTCGTCAAGGGCAGTAGGAGTGAATTGTTGTGCTTTGAATGTGTGGTAGGAAAGTGGCTGGCCCTATACCTCCTTTCCTTGATTTCCTTTCATGTCCAACCAGAGCAAGTGGAAATCTAACAGTTCTTAACCGCACGTAGCCGTTAGGGCAATTTGGATTTTGCAGAGCAGAGAGAACAGCACTTGTATGTTGGCCAAGTCAGATACGGTGTTACATTTAAGGTCCATTGGAAACAAAGAAAGAAAGCAGGGCCGTGGGGGAGGTCTCCCTCTCATTCTAACGTGTGAGGTGTAATGAAGAATCCGCTGACCGAGGTGAATGTATGCGAATCAATTTATTCTCTGGAGGATTTTGCAGTTGCTGAGATCTTATCGAAAAGAGAAATTGAACCTTAGAGCAAAATTGGGGAGGATGCCATAATCTTTGTTCATAAGATTGAAAATTACTGGAATAATCGAACGCACATCGAGCATCAACGATCGCACGGTATTCCCTACCGTACAATACTGATGGCTGCGCGGCAGGGCACGCTCTGTAGGGCTTAGATCCTTTATCTTTAATCTGGTCTACTGATAAGAAGAGCGATATGAAGAAGGAATACTGTGTTGGTACTTCTAGATATTGCACACACTTGTTAAAGTTGAAGTAAAGGTTAATTGCCCGCTGAGAAGAGAGTAAAGACCATGCGCTGCAACTCCCCCCTCACTTTGATCGGGTTCGGGTACAACTCGGGGTCATCTTCGGACAAAGTAGCTGAACAACAACTCTGCCGCGAAGCACCAGTGTTATAGTAAATAAGATATGTTCGTACGAATGTTGTTTCCCAATGCCGATGCACTCTGTAAAGATTGCCACACAGTTTGTGCTGTTTGTTGCAGGGTTGGCAAGTCCCCCCTAATTTTTAAAAAGCCCCCCCTCCCTCACCAACCCGGCTCTTATTCTGGGTTTTTTAAAATCCCCGGGTTTTTTCCAAACACCATCACTACAAGCATTAAAATAACGTAGAAAAAAATAGCTCTCTATTTTTATAATATTAATTAGTTTAATGATTATATTATAGTAAGAACAGATCACTGATTGAGAATTGTGGGTACCCATGATGGCCATTACCTGTAGAACAGGGGCGGGCAACCTCCGGCCCGCGAAGGCCTAGCGTCTGGCCCGCCATCTTGCTCGGCATTAATATTACAATCCAGCCCGCGAAACCCCAGCCCTCCCCCCACCCCTAAAAATAAATGAATTCTGCCAAACCGCATCTGTCTCAGTAGACTCGTAGAGGGAGAGGGGAATGAGTCTTACGTCTGGCAGTGAAAATGAGCAAAAAATGAGGCAAAAACAGCTCTTCTCCAAAATGAAGTACACGAAATCTCACCTTCACTTCCAACTCTCACACCGCCACCTCAATGACATTCTTCTGTTGTCTACCTGATTCATCGAGCAGGTCATTGAAACACTTCTTCATGGCAAGCAGCACCAGCCATCTCACTCATTTGTATGTTTTTCAGTAAAATTCTTTTATAATATATTACAGTATATATATATATATATATATATATATATATATATATATATATATATATATATATATATATATATATATATATATATGGTCACTTTGGGCATTTCCTTTGTCACTCCGGCCCGCGGCCTGCTCCCAAATGTCTCCCAAATACTTGCTGCCTACTATTGTATTCCTCACTGCGATAGTTCGTTATTAGTTCTTTACACTGTTTTTGTAGATCGCGTTAAGAATCTGGACCTCGATATTCCATAGCCCCCAGATTGTCCAGACGCACTATTTTAGCCTCCAGATTCTTCAGTTTCCCTATTTGTCAATTCTAAACCTCGAAATATAAACCTAATAATCCTTCTTCGCTCACTTTTTGTTTTCTGCTCTTTAGCAGTTTTCATCTTTCTCGCATCTTTTCTCGAGTCTCCATAGACCAGGCGTAGAGGGAAAGAGGGTGCTAAACGTGAAGAAGACTCTTGGACGGGAAGGGAGGTAAATTTGTCTCTTGAGTACATGTACATACTCTGTACATGCCTCGCAGACACCCTCCTGGTCCCATCATTTAAGAAATGATGTGGTTTGTTGTATCATTCTTTTTCATCCCTAATTTTTGCACCATATTTTTTTTAACTTCATTTCTTCCTCTGTATATCCTCTGTATATCTGACTACGGGTGCCAGAGGGCTTTAACCTCCATAAAAAAATGAGGTCTCATCGTCAGCACCTTTTTGGAGAAAAAGACCGAGTCCTGATGTAACCAACCGGGGTACATATTTTCGCTGGGTATCAGAAGAGTGATGTGAGGATGATAAATAAGCATGCGGTCATTGCAGCCATCTTCGCTGTATTCAACTTGCTACAGCGAACTTGTTACTAACTTAGCCTACATTATTTAGAAGAAACGATTTAAAGTTATAAAATCTGGCCAGTTGGTAAATTGGCCCATCTCCATTGAAAGAGAGTTGGCGATGGCTGTTACCATTTGAGCACAAGAATTGATTTGTGATTGTTTGTTTACCTGAAAATTGTTAACCGTTTGATCCCTGGATTCGATTTTGGTTCTCGCTATCTCCGTTCCGCGTAAATGGGTCCCCTTTGAGCTGGATATCACTGGATTGGACAAGCATCTGTCAAAATGAGGACAAAAAATTGTGTTATTAGGACTGAAATGAAGCCTATTTCATGTATTTTTCCAAACCTTCGAAAATTTGTTTAGATTTTCTTCGTATCTAAATGACGCATTATCTATCTATACTTTTTTATTCTTTCAAATGAATCATTTTCCTCCATACACTTCTATTATCCGTCACATAAAACTGAAACGGGTATGAATGACCACAGTGTCCTAGGAAATCATCTCCTTAAATGTTTTTCGGCACCGTTTACTGTTTTTTTTTCACTCATTTTTAGGCCTATCTTGAGGGGACCTACCATATGACGTGTAATCCAAACCACGCTTTGCCATATCAAATGACAACTGCGGCAACGTTGCCCGAATCGGGACTACATCCTTCGTCTAACCACACCCGTTTTCTCTTAACGATGCTACAGCTGTCATTTGGGCGACTGCGTGCCTTCCCACCCTTAATCCTGCCGGAGGGGAGGATCTGTGACTCTACATATATCTTCCACACATTTCCATTTTCTTTGCAAACTTTTTGTCGAAGATATCTCTCATTAGTTTTCTTCTAGCTTTAAGTAAGTAATAATAATTCAACTTTGCCTAACTCAGAATTATATTTTTTTCCCTCGCCTCGGCTCTAACTTGACCCAGAAATTAAGCCCTGCCTTGCCTTAATTTCTCGTTAGGTCGCGTCCTCACAGTACATACACAATATGTAAATCCTTCTGCCCGTATTGACCAAGATGCCTCGAACACACCTCTGCTGAATAAAGATTTACTGAGGAAAATTGTAGTTTGCTTTTTTTGACCATGATTTATTTAGCTTCTCGCTAGCCAAGACTATTTGAGAGAAAGCATCAGTACTCACCCAAACTTCTATGGCGCTCCTTAGACGGAGATTTTTAGGAAGAAGTCTTATTTCGTTGTTATTCCGAATAAAATGTGACAACTTTTAACAAGGGTCGCAGTCGTAGTTTGGAAATACACAGTCAAATATCACTCTAAGCAACATTAAACGTTTATAAGTGTGAGTAATGCATAAAGAATGTCTTAGGGATTAAAATGGAATATACCTCTTTTTCCCCTACGTCAGTCTGCCAGTTTAGAAGTGAAGGGCGTTTATTTTTTTAATACGATTTTGAGCTTAACTAGGCGTTTTCCTAACACTCGAAGAAGAGAAATGATCAGATTTGCGTGTAGCCTACACTGAAAAGTAAATACAATATAATTTAGGCGATCGTGATAATAACTTTACAATGAAGGTTTGCGCACGCATCACGTTTGCCATGCGTTCGTTCGTCGGTTCCACTGTGTGCATACAAAATGCGCATGATGAAACTCCTTTTGGGGCCTTGAACAGAGAAAGAACGGAATGGACGTGGGAGGATTCTCAAAACCGGTTTTCTGATCAATGGAAATTCTTGTTCGGTCTTCTTTTTTTTTATGTAAATCAACCTTCATCGTCAACCGCGGACCAAAACAGAAGGACAAAGTCGCCCTTTGCTCGAACGTCTTTTTGCAAATAATGTGTTAGTTCCTACCCTCCTGCCCCTGCGAAGGGTTGCCCCGTGTTGACTGCTAACCCGTTACCTGAAGGATTTACACGCCCTCCCATTAGGGTGGCCAGACGTCCGGCTTTTTTGCGGGACAGTCAGGATTTTGAGCACTCTGTCCTCCATCCGGCACCACATCAAACCGGATGCTATTTTGCCCTTCTTTTGAGGCTCTGGGAAAATCCTTAAAATATAATTATATAAATTAACAAAAATTACACCAAATACTAAAATATAAACTGCGTTGCTAAAGGTCACATTAATCGTTAACGTATTTATAACATATAATAGGTATTAATTGGCAACACAACCAACACGAAAGTATAGAGTATGAATCGGGAGCTTTGACGATAAACAATCAGTCTGCTCAACAACTGGATAATTACTAATAGTGTGTTAATAGGGTGTGTAGAATAATCGGTGAAATGCCGAGAAGAAAGACTTCTTTTAACCGTGAATGGGCAAGAGAAAATACATTTATTGCCAAGAGCAGAGAAGACGAAAATCATGCTTTTTGTACATTATGCCGGTGTGAAGTAGATATAGGGTGTAAAGGAAAAAGTCCCATTGATCCACCTGCCAGTATACAGTATGTTGAGTAGGCCTGAGTTTGTAAAGTAAGGCCTGAGTTTGTAAAGTATGCACGAGGGTATTGTAATTTGGTTAGCAATCTATTTCATTAAGAGGAAAAACTTATATAATTATATTTCGCCCATGCAATGGCTTCCATCCGTAGGAGTGGCTTCGCCACTCCTCCCTACGGGTGGAGCTTGCGCTTCGCTACTAAGATTAAAATTTAAAATCTAAAAAAAAGCAGCCATGGTTAAATTTTTATAAATTTTCTGAACTTCGCCAATTATTAGAATTTTAAAAAGGAACTCTAAACTAAATTTATCCCCTTTCAAAATATCACGTTGCTAAAATATAGTTATAGAAGAAAATATATAAAAAATAAATTTTCTGAACTTCACTATTTGTAATTCTTTGGGTTTTAAAAAGTTCACAAAATGTCTTTACTTATATTTATTTCTGAACTTCACCATTTTGTTTTTTGATATCATAAAATAATGATTAGAAATAATTTTGATAAAAAAACATAAGTCATAACCAAACTAAGATGAAATTATTATTCAAATATTCAAAAAAATCCCCTTCTTGAATTATAGAGTTAGTGATAGCAAATTTATGCTAGGCTATATGAACGTGTGTAAGGGTAATATAATTATACAGTATATCAGTTTATGGAAAAGAAGCAAGAGATGGTTACATTCGGGCGGTACTAAAATCCCGTGACTTCATGCCATCGTTTGAGACAAAGCATGATTTTAATGTATCAGTTGATAAATAGTATATACCAGGTAACACTAGTTTTGTTTCTTAAAATGTTTTTAGTGTTTCTAAGGTGGTTTTACCTCCTGATTCCCAAAATACCATTGAAAATTGCATAACATCGATATTTTTGGAGATAATTGGAATTTTGTATATGAAACTAACCATAAATAGCTGCGACAGTTCACTTTATTTAGCATATTCACATTATCCATGAATAATACGATAGCCGATAATATTTTGTCCTTTTATTCCTTTTTAACCTAATGAGAAAATGTGATTATAAGAGATAGTACGTTCTTCAGTGCACTTTTAGTACGTTTTCTTACTGTGAGCTCCTTGATCTTTACGCACCAGTGACCATATATAGTCCCCCATCATACCAAGGAAGATGGGACACTGTTATCTTTTCTCCATTACAGCAATGTCCTGATGGAACCGCTCACCATGCTCCTCACTCACTTCTCCCAAATTTTCACCGCAAAACTCCAAATGTGAATGCAAAAAGTGCGCCTTTAGTGACATTCTGCATTCTAAATTCCTATAACTTTCTAAAAGTTTTGCTACCAGCTGCCTGTAGTTTGGGTCTTTATTTTTACCAAGCAATCCATTAACCATATTTCGAAATGCACACCACGCCTCACTTTCGAAATCACTCATTGCGTTCTCAAGTTGTACTGACTTCAACATTTTCCTTACTTGCGGTCCAGTAAATATACCACCCTTAACTTTGGCCTCTGATAGCTTTGGAAAGAGTAGACGAATCTCTTGAAATGCTTCTCCACCATGATCTTATGCTTTTACAAACTGTTTGACCAAACCAAGCTTTATATGAAGTGGAGGTAGCAAAACTTTGGCAGGCTCTACAAGGGGCTGTCTAATAACATTTAGTTTTCCTGGCTGCAAGTCATCTCGAGGGGGCCACTCAACTTTCTGGTAATGTTCATGATCTGCCCTACTGTCCCATAGGCAAAGAAAACATGAATACTTGGTGTACCCACCCTGCAATCTGAGTAAGAAGGCAAGCATTTTAAAATCACCACAACTATCCGATTTAAACTTAATAATAGTTTACCTTCTTGATAAGCTTTTTTACATTGTCATATTCTTCCTTCATCTATACCGAGTATGCTATAGGCAGGGATGGATATTGATTCTCATTATGTAGTAAAACAGCTTTGAGGCTTTTTGTAGAACTAATGAAAAGTCGCCATTCTTCAGGGTTGTGATCAATTCCAATAGCTGTAAATAAGCTATTAACATCTTTGCAGAAGCAGAGATCCTCACTTATATCAAAGTATACTTCGAATTCCTCATGGCCCTTCTTGTATACTGTTGATCTGCAGTCCTCCCCCAACAGCTTCAATTCATTAAGTCTGGATGCCAAAAGCTCAGCTCAGCTGACTTAGTGAGACCTAAGTCCCTGATAAGATCATCCAGTTCACGTTGATTTGGAAAGTGTGGGTAGGTACTCATTCTTGCCTCAAACGTTTCATCCATTTTTTCATTGTCACAACCTTTTGACTCTCCTGATGAGACCTCCATCATACCCTCTACCTGAAAAAATATATATAAAAAGAGATGCATTTAATAGCTAGGTCATAAATATGGATTGCATGTGTAATCGCATTACAAGAAACCTTCGCTAGATGTTTTGAATATTTCAATATTGATTCTGTTACAAAGAATATAGCTTACAATTTGATAGGATTTACTTACATTTTCTGGCTGGTGTGGAACCAATAAGGTATCATCATCATGGGGCACAGGTACAATAGAGGATGAAATGTTGGGATATGGAAGGGATTTTCTTCCCTTAACTTTTCTGTACTTTGATATGTGAATCATGCAAAAATAGCAATCATCGTGAATATGATCGACAACTTCCACATATCACATAGGGGCCCATTGTTTTTCTTGGTCACCCATACTCATTCCAAAGTACAGTCTATAAGCAATCCAGTACTTGGCACCTCTCTCACAATTTTATGTGATACATGCTTAGGTCCAACATAGAAACCACACACAAAACAAAACGAATCTGGTGAATTTCTGCATCTTCTTGTAGTCATAATCACGAAAGTCAATATTAATCATATAAACTTGAAAACAAATTAAATAAATTAGCGACAAATGTAAGTGTGCTTTACCCGTACCCCATACATTTCTTTATATTAGCATAATTTGTTATATCTTTCAAACGGTCGATGGTAGAGAAAAGGTAAGGGCATATTTGGAATCAGCGCAAAATTTAGTATTAAAAAACTAAAAAAAATAAGAGAAGCAAAATTTTGTGAAAATTTGTTACCCAGTTTAAACTCAACTCTAATGTATTTCGAAGCACTTATAACCATTGGTAGCTCGTAGCTAAAATTAGTAGGGGTAGTGCATCAGAAATTTTTTAGAATTGTTTTAATGTGTAAAATGAAATAAACATATTGCCAGAGATCTGAGAGAGAGAGAGAGAGGAAGATACACGTCGCCTTGCCCTTCACTGGAGAGAGAGTGAGAGAGAGATGATAGCCACCTGGGCGACCCTTTTAGTCTGCGCTAATAGAGGTGCGAAATTATGAGACGCCGCGGTAACCTGAAATGCCGCCATCACAGGAAGCTGCGACAAGTTTGAGAGCCCAGAAGGTCCCATCTGAAATCGGACAATGTTCATCTGGCATCTCGCCGACTTAGGAACCTTCTCGCGCTAAAAGGCCGAGATTATTCTCGTCTGCTGAAGCGTCTGATCCTAGAACCCTTGCCTTCGGACGGAGGGGGGAAAACCCCATTCGACCCCGCTATAAATCCTCCGGCGCCAGAGTTGGAAGTCGGTATCCTCTCTCCGCCCTGTCCCGTCCGTATCCGCCGTCTGCCCTTCCCGTTTGTACCCGCTATTCACGTGCCATTGGACTCTGCACAATTCTCGCAGAACGCCACAAGCTCCCGGTATTCTCCCTAATTCACATGAGTCTACCTCGAACCGCTTCCTCCCGCTCCTCGAACGCAGCGCGCTCAGTCTCAATTCGTGTTACTCGAAAGCAAGATTTAAGTTTACCCCATAATAGTCATTGTCAAAAGACTATTATTTGAACATTGCGCCAAGGCAAGGATTACTCCCTCGGACCAAATCTTTGAGGTAACAGCACCGCACAACTCTTGTGCAAGTGCTCTCTCTATAACCATCCCTTCCCCCAGTGTAAAGCCTTCATCATTGGCTTACTATACGCTCAAGGTCATTCGAGCGTCCCTCGGTCAATATTGTTCGTTTGTTTGTACGGTGACCGCCCTCACCAAGTCTCTTCCCCCTTTTAGCCTCTGAGACCCGTGTATATCTTATGTGTATAAAGCTCGGTTTGAAACTCCTTTTAATCTTTTAAAATAATATTAATTTGCATATTAGTAAAGTTATTTTTGTACTCGTTTTTCTGTTATCTCGGAACCTCCGAGATAGTCGACTATTAGCCAACCTACATTCAGTTAATTTGCACTCTGCTTATGTTATAAAAATCCCACGCACTCGTAAACGCAGGAAAGGTTAACTTTACCCTATTCTACCGCACATATGAAAAGAAAATTTATAGATACACTTGATAAAATCCTAAACAGAACAAAATAAAACATTTTTTACTTACTAATAGCCTAAAATGTTACAGTTCAAGCTAGATCCATTCATTTATACTCCAGATGGCTTCTTATATTCCGGAAATTTTAGCCACATAATTCTACTCGAGATTCACTGTTGAATCACCCTATGGTGTCTACGGCGGTAAAACACCTAATATAATAATAATATTATCATCATCATTAGCTTTGTTATTATTATTATTAGTTATTATAATTATCCTCATTGGCGTTATTATTAGTTATTGTTATTCATCATTATTATTTAGTATTATTTTATTATTTATTATTATTAGTTATTATTAATATTATTCTTGTCATTATTATTCTTATTATATAATTTTCATCATTGGCGTTATTATTAGTTATTGTTATTCATCATTATTATTTAGTATTATTTTATTATTTATTATTATTAGTTATTATTAATATTATTCTTGTCATTATTATTCTTATTATATAATTATCATCATTGGCGTTATTATTAGTTATGGTTATTCATCATTATTATTTAGTATTATTTTATTATTTATTATTATTAGTTATTATTAATATTATTCTTGTCATTATTATTCTTATTAGTGTTATTATTATTATTTACTATTTATCAATATTATTTATTATTTTATTATTTAATTATTATTAGTTGTTATTAGTATTCTTCTTGTTATTATTATTATTATTAGCGTTATTATTATTAGTTATTATTATGATCATCATTAGCGTTATTATTATTATTATTGTTATTTAGCATTTTATTATCATTATTTTTTAGCATTATTAGTTAGTATTATTATTTATATATTGTGTTATTATCATTATCTATTATAATTGTTTATTTTATTAGTATTAATTATTATTATTATTTATTTAATGTTATTATTTTCATTACAACTTTCCCTTCAACCTTTTCTACCAGCACTTTGTACCAGGAGGACTGTTCCCACCTGGACACAGTTCGGTCCGGTAGCCATGGTGCTTTGGTGCCATCCTGGCATCACCTAGCACCAGGGTATGATAATAATAGGTGATCACCCTACACACTCGTTCGTGGACCAGCCTATCTCTACTTCTCTTTATTACATACCCGCCTTACCCCTTTCTACACTTCCTATTCGATCCACCCAGTTTCTGGCTGCCCGTCCCACTTTCGTTCTCATATGAGCCTTAGCCTTAGTATACAGTGATGCCCCTACCTGCTGCGAGAGCCGATAGCCCGCGCTGGCTAGGGCAAGTATCAGGTACGGGGTGTGCTGGGCCGTCGACTCTGCTCACCTTCCTCCAGCACACATATGAGGTGGCTACGCCCGAATGGTGGGCCGGGTTGGCAAAGTCCATCAACGTTGGATCGGAACCGATTATGTGTAAATGATCACATTGAGGAATTTTCTGATTCGATCGAGACCTTTCTTTTAATCTCCCAAATCATTGAGAGGTCATAATATCTATTTTCCATGTGCCCTTTTTTCTCTTTTTCAACAACGACGGTGGCAACAGAAAGCAATGGTGGTAAAACACGTGGATATCAGCCACCAAGCGCTGCCTCGCCCTCCCTAGGTGTCGGCGAGAACGAGAAAACCGGGGGTAGGGTTTTCCCTCTCACTATCGCCATGCGGCAACAGAGCTTCTCCTTTGCCATCTTTGGCAAAAAAAAGTTTCCCCCGTGTTTTCTAAGGAGCCCCTCCAATCGTCTTATACCAAAGAGAAGGTTTACTCCTCTCCTAGTCATACTGGTGCGGTGTGTCCCCCTCGCCACCTTCTGTGAAGAAGCCCTCGGGTGACTCCATCCACCTAACAGCGGCAGTCCCTCTTTTTCCATCACAAGAGACTGCCAAGAGAGAAGGCAGGCAATCAAAAATTCATATCTCCTGTTTGAAGCGGTTAGATGTGGCCAACCAACTTAGGGAACAAGGGAGAGGAGAGCCCGCTGGTCCCTGTCCCCTAAAGTCCTGCAGTCCTGCATCTACAATTTGCAAGGGATCGGCCTGCCTGCCTACCTCTAATCACCGATGCATGTCGGTTCTGAGGCCAGAGACGACACAACAAAATGTACTTCGAATGAGATCCGTGATGCCATGGAAGGGAGGGGGGCACATGGAGGCCCGTCTGAGATTGACAGGCCCCAGAGGTGACCCACTCCCTGTCCAAGACTCATAAGGAGAGGAGCGACCTCCTCTTCCGGCCCGTGTCCTTTGACTGCTGGGACAAAGGAGTTAGTTAAAAGGATTCGGGGCAAGTTTTCGAAGGACCCCTCTTCCCTTGTCCTGGAGAATGGGGTCGCTATCTTTGACCCCACATTCGTGGCGGAGTCATTATGGACCGCTTTCTCCGTATTCCATAGCCGGGGTGCTGCTCTGCTAGCATTCAATGTAATTCGTGATGTCGTTGAGAGCCACCGACTAGACTTTACCCCAAGAGGCGGAGAACCCTTCAGCCCCAGCTCTATGTTGAGTTGATTACGCTTTCGCTTCTTGCCCCGACAGGGCCTATTGTCGGGACGATGTCCCATATGCCATGTCTCGACACCTAGGTAAGTGAGACATGGCGTTTCCGTTAGATTTGTTCAATAAGATCTGGACAGAGGTTATCCTCCAGACTCGTGTAGAATCGCTACTGTTCTCGCTTTTCGCAAACCGGGGAGGGATCACTCTACCCCGTCCAGTTTCCGCGCAATTTCTCTTAACATCTTGCGAGTGAAAGTTCATGAAGAAATTAGTAAATGTCGATTATCCCCGACCCGGATTTGTTCCTAAACGGGGTTAACCTAGAAGTGGTGGACTCGCACCATTTCCTTGGTCCTATTTTCGACCGACGCTTCACCTGGGCGTTTCATGGACATTCTTAGCGCACGTTACATGTTTTGGTACGAGGACGAGCACGGTCGCTACCGTTTGTCCCATGTAATGGGTCGAGTTCGGGTACACTTATGGACTATCTAACTTTTTGGTTAGGTTAGGTTATGTTTCATGTTTGCCCCATGCTCCTGCGCCTGTGTGTTTGTGGTTAGGGATGGGCTCTTCCTTACGCCGGAATGTGCTTCCTTCTTGCTTTTGATTTATTTATTTTTTGTTTTAGTGCTTTTATTCATTTGGTTTATTTTAATATAACCTAGTATCAGGATGGAAAATAATTGCGGCGTTCTTGTGCCATTGGAGGCAGTCGCTAGAAGGCCGCTATAAAAAAAAACAAAGTCTACTGACCAAAAAGTCGGGTGCTGTCACTTATTCTGATTTATGACCTTACGAGTTTAAAACTTTCAATTATTCTGGCACTAACCTTAGGAGGACCTTGGCAATTCTGTGCCTGAAGGAGAAAGTAAAACAACATAAGAGTTTCAAATTTCGTTAGAATCGGCCAAATAGTTATGATGTTATTGCCAAAACAAAATAATTCCCGGGCTAAACTTGGGAAGACTTTGACAATTATATCATTCGAAAGAGAATAGAAAAAAATATAAGGGTTTCAAATTTCGTTAGAATCGGCCAAATAGTTATGATGTTATTGACAAAACAAAATAATTCCCGGGATAAACTTGGGAGGACTTTGGCAATTATATCATTCAAAAGAGCTTGGAAAAAAATATAAGGGTTTCAAATTTCGTTAGAATCGGCCAAATAGTTATGATGTTATTGCCAAAACAAAATAATTCCCGGGCTAAACTTGGGAGGACTTTGACAATTATATCATTCGAAAGAGAATAGGAAAAAATATAAGGATTTCAAATTTCGTTAGAATTGGCCGAAAAGTGATGATGTTATTACAAAAACAAAAAAAGGCAAAACGCGGACCGACCGACAAAGTGAGATGTTGAGTCGCTCTCGACTAATAAAAATCCTCGAAGATGCCGGACTGGTACCCTTCAGTCTATAAGTACATAGTGACTTTCCTAACGCCCTGTATTAATTTACAGGACATTAATGGCGCGGCATACCCAAATAAGATAAATATGCTCTGAATATCGGAATACCCACTTCCTTTGTCAGTAGAATAATAATAAAATAATAATAATTCTATTTGATAAAAAAGGCCAACTGCCAATTGAATTAGGATTTAGTTATGTACGACAATTCCGTATTCGATTCGAAGATTTCTCCAGAGCAAAGATTGTTAAAATGCTTCAAAATTTCAGAAAAATTAAATTCGAGATTAACAGTAACAGCGATAAAAAAACATCCTCGGCCGATTGTTTATCAAATATTAAGCTACAGGCTGCTCGGAAAGTTACTGTGCACTTATTTATTTCTTGATTCTTACAAATTAGGATCGCGTTTTGTCCAAGGCGATTTTGAGGATTTGGTCGATGCTTAGATTTAAATGGGCAAAATTTACTGTTAAATTCTCATTATCTTTGACATTTCTCGAGTCCTCTCAGATTATAAGTACACAGGGGCTTTCCAAACACCCTTAATACTAATTTACAATACACGAATACCATGGCTAATGTTACCAATATTCCTGCCTTTTGGACACCATTTATTTTCCGGAAGAATCAAAATTTGATCATTTTCAGATCAAATTGCAGGTTAGAACATAGTTTTTCCCTAGTTTCCCTCCTTGGGGATTGGATGAGCCATTTGGAATAGTGAATGGTTAGCCTTTCTTAAGCTAGCCAGTATTCCAAAAGATCAAATTGAAAACCACTGCTACCTTTCATAGAAGATGGGCATCATGCCCACACAACCAAGAAAGCCAAAAGAATAGGAGGCGCATAATGGTATCAAACCCACTGCTCGCTCGAGTCATTCTCCTGGGTTGAACCCCATAGAAGATGTATGAGTATTAATAGACAAAACATGAGACAATCGTGTACTAACAAAACTGAAACGTGACCAGAATTATTTGAATCTTTCCAGCCAAACTTGGTCAAAAATACATCATGCCACAATTTTTGGACTATACCCCATACCTCTTAGAGTTGTGGCTCTTAAATTCAACCAAAGGAAAGTAGGCCAAAAAAATAATAGCTCTGTAAAGCTTAATTGCTTAAAACTTGTTTTCTAAATAAAGCTATCTCGCAAAGTCATGAGTGCCTATTTACTTCTTGCATGCCTTTCTAAATTTTGTTTCCACGTCTTAGTCTTTTTGCGTCGGGAACTTGTTTTGGAACCATGTTGTTCCCGAGGTCGTTAATCGAACATTTTCATTTGCACACTGGCAGCGACGGTCCATTCAGCACACCCGACTGAATGACTTAACACATTTTGTATTTGTTTAAAGAATTATACATCTTGCTGTTTAATCCTCCCCTTTTGGTTCTGTCTATGTCCCTATGTACCTATGGGGCTCTGCCCTCAAACGCTGAGTTTAGTTGAACTTGGTGAGTTTGCCGTTAGCAGTGTTCCCTGGGCAAAATATCTCTTCCTTCACTCAGTTTTTTTTTGTTTTTTTTTAAAGGAAACGCTTGTCATCTTACCCTCATGGGCTGGGATTCAATTTCTTGCTTCCGAAGCAAAACGATATTTTGCACGACTTTCCGAGAGTAAAATTTGCTTCTCTGTTATCAGTATTTGAGTTATGGATCCTTTGTCACTGTATTCGGCGGTTATCCGTGATTGGCTCGCTTATTCTTACCATTGGCACAACTCCATCTCGGTAAAGCAATTGCTTAGGCTCTTGCCAATCTATTAAGTTGGTTCGCAAAACGAGGATTCCTTTATTGCTTCTCCACATGACTTTATTTTGCTTATTAATATGACCATTTTATCCGCTGTTACACACACTACAGAATTTAAGACACTTTTTTTTATAATCCAGGGGAATGTCAGTGTTTGAAACGATCATTTATGGAATATATTCTCTACTTACTCATTCATCTCTGTTGCCATTTCCAATTCTTCCTTTCATACATGAGCCAAGAGGCAGAATGAGTTGTTTATCTCTCGTACTTAAATGATAAGAGGATGATTAGCGACTATTCATCTTTTCCCCTGTCAAAAGCTAAGACTAACCTTCTTGAATTATCATTAATATCACCAGTTACGAGTATCATGCCCTTCCTGGGCTATTATTATAACTATACTTTTACCCCAGCCAAAATAGTGCGTTTAGTGGATAGGGAAAATAAGAGAAACTACAAGTGTTAGAGGGTTCTTTATTACTGACGTTTCGCCCCTCTGGAGCCCCCTCATAGTACGTTGGCCACAATAATGTTCAGTTCTATGCGAATCTAAGCCGCCAGTCGCGTTCATTTCTTGCCTAAGTTTTTCTTGTTACTTTGAGGAAGGAGTGAATCGTTAGTAAAAAAAGAACCTGGTACTACTTGTGGTTTCTTTTATTCTACCTCCCCATTTGTTGTGAAAGACATCCATCAATAAGTGACTTAAGTGAATCGTATAATCATTATTTCCTACAATCGAACATTCAATTAAAACTCACTAAACCAATCGCACATCTCGGTTGAAGCTGTTTTTTTTTATTCAAAGCGCTCATCTGGCGAGCTCCAACAAAGGCATAACGATCGAAATTAGTAACTAGCCTATTCCTAGGCTAAATTATCCACAAAAAAAAGCCATGGCATTAATAAATTGTGTAATAGTTGTTATCATTCCTCACATTAAGACTAAAAGCAGTGGGGTTTGATGGGGAACGTATCACTAACTACCAAGAAAATTGGGGTAACCTGAAGATATCGACCTGAAGATATCGTCCATGATGATATCGTCCATGAAGATTTCGTCCATGAAGATTTCGACCATGAAGATTTCGACCATGAAGATTTCGACCATGAAGATTTCGACCATGAAGATATCGACCTAAAGATATCGACCTAAAGATATCGACCTGAAGATATCGACCAGAAGATATTGACCATGAAGATATCGACCAGAAGATATCGACCATGAAGATATCGACCAGGAAGATATCGACCATGAAGATATCCACCAGAAGATATCGACCATGAGTGTTTGGGGAGGTGGACGCTTATTTTCAGGAGTGGAAAAATTAGGTTCATTTAGACAAGATGAGAAGAATTGGATTAGTCTGATCACAGCGTACATAATATATTATTGATTTATCTGTTTAGGATGCTTATCAAACTCATGATTTGTGGGTAACAACTTGTTTGTAGATTTATGTCGTTATAGTTTAACTTAGTGTACTAAAACACTGTAGTCTCGCTTTTAACAGATGATCCACTTCCTTTTATCATTTGGTTAAACGACAAACAAAACCTTTATGTTAACCTAACTTTCTTGGTGTTGTTTATTTTCATATGAAGATGATTGTGGTCTCATCGTCAGGAGAGAAAAGTTGGGCTAGTTTATCTTGAGGTGATGCGAAAATTTATTCTACATTTGGGGAAAGTTTGAACGCAAATAACATTTGAATACGGAATTTCATCATAAGAACGAATAAATCCTTCACTTGAGAAAAATATTAAAAATAATAAAAAGTGAGGATAAATCAAGCCACAAATATATAACACCTTGACTCTGAGCCTAGTCAACCCTATTATTCTGCCAGCATTACGAGACCTTTTTAACGATGATTCAGTGATTCCTTAAAATATTTGAATAACAAATGAACGAAAGTAGAACATCTTCATTCAAGTCTTTGCAATGTCGGTGGGAATTATGGCTTTATGTGTATTCTTACAAGGCAATTTCATCTCTAAAGGAGGCGGGTGCTTTTCGAGTGTTAATTCATGGATGAAGAGGCAGCAACATTATTATACAGAGAGGGTATTAAAGATAGCGGCGACGTGTGAACCAATCTCTGTGGTTATAGTTGTTTGTTATCATTGCGATTTTACTGATGAAAACTGAGTTTTCGAAGGGTCCTTAAGTATCGATAACTGTCATTACTCGTTACCTCTTCTATCGTCTATCGTAAAATGCAACTAAAGCCTGGCAAAATATATATATATATATATATATATATATATATATATATATATATATATATATATATATATATATATATATATATATATATATATATATATATATATATATATATATATATATATATATATATATATATATATATATAGTGGTGAAGTGGGAAAGAAGTGTTAGATTTGCAAAGTGATCAAGGTGCATAAAATTCAGGCTAAGTAATCGCTGTCATGTTTTATATATATGTAATATTATGTATTTACATTTAGTATATATAGTTTTCGCTGGCGTTAAGTCATCCTTTTTCTTGTGTTGTTCATTTTATCTTACTCTTTTTCACGAGTAGATTTTTATTCTTAGTTATTGCCTTTCTTACTGTTTTTTTCCCTTGTTTTTTCGGTTCCTTTGTCGTTTACTTGGGGTTTCACTTTTGAAAGTTGGGTAAGTTGGGCATTGGGTTATTTTAGTGTGAAATAATTCTTTAATTGTGCGGTAGTATTTTTTTTATATGTGACTTGTTTGGAGGGTATGATAATAATAGCTGATCACCGCCGTGCTGACGGGACTCAGCGCCCCGTCTGGTCCCAGCTTAACCTCTTATCATTCTTTCTGACAGCCTGTTTTTCTTCCCTACTTCCTCACTTCTCCCGCAACCTCTCCCACAACTTTCTCTGGTCGGCCTCTAATTTCACAGAGTAGATGCTGAGCACCTTCTTCTCAGCCATCTATCCCGGATCGGGGCGGGGGGGGCAATGTTCCCTAACCTCTGCTTCATCCCCACCCATACCATCCTCACATCCCCTTTCTGAACACTTCACTATCATCTTTTTACGCCGTGCCCAAGGTGGAGCCGCCATGCCGAAGGGCTGCCAGGTCACCATGCGGGAGGGGTGGCCTAAAATGACCGCACCGGCTCTGCCCCGTACGCACCCCTCGCAGAGCGGGCTACTGCGGGTGATGATTAGCGTTTGCTTCCCATACAGAATGGGGTCTCTATGCCCGATGGTGTAAAAAATAAAACTATTCACCTTTCCCCTTCACCAGCTACGGAGCCACTTTCGGGCAGATCCGAGAAAATGGAGGTCGCCCCCCCCCTCCTGTGTTTTCGCAGGGGAACCTCCAAACTCTTCAACTCTTCTCCGTTACCTATGGGTTTAGGGGACTCCCCCTCACCCCTTTCTCTGGAGGTGCCCTCGGGTGCCTCACTCTTTCCAGCAGCAGTCCTCCATTTACTTTCTAAGGGAACTGCCAAGAAAGGCAGGCTGCCCATAATTAACTACTCTCGGTGGGAGCGGAACCACAGGGCCACCCACCCCATCATTAGGGGTAGGAGGGAAGGCAGGGCCCGTCGGCCTCTTCCCTCTAAAGACCTGTTGGCTCGAATTTTGAGCCTAGAGGGGGGGTCACCGTATGTGCCCCTCTCTCTTACCCGACTACAGACGATGGAACTTGTGATGTCCGGAGGTGGCGGGTGGAGGGGGGGGCACATGGACGCCTCCACTCCCTGAGATGGACATGGTCCCTGAAGCCTCGCAGCCCCTGACGGTAGGACCTTCGATGGAGGCGAACCCAAGTCCGCCCTTGTGCGAAGTCTTCCTCAAACGGCTCGGGTCTCGAAGACTTTAAGAGGAGAGGAGGGATCTCCTCCTCCGGCTGGTGCCCTTGTAGCAGCCAAGACCTTCTCCATCTCGGAAAAGGATCTTGCTGAGGCCGGTCCATCAGGCCTGAGGGCTCCTGCCGGCGGAGGAGACAAAAGGGTTCATTCCTCGCCCTTCTCTCCTAAAAAGAAAAAAATCTAGAAAAGACAAAAAAAAAACTCTGGGCTCCTCTCCATCCAGGGAGGGGGCGGATGGGTCTGCTACCGTTTCGGTGAGCGACCAAGACAAGATCGGCACGTCCGGCCCCGTTGTCCCACCAGTTGGGGAGTCCCAGACGAAGACCAGAACTGCGCAGAGCTGAGCATCGATTAAGTCGGGGCCCCTCATTCAGAGGCTACCTGGCGTTTTCGAACCCGCTGGCTTCAAGCCTTTCCTCGTTATTCGCCCCACTGATGGCAGCATTTTGGCTAAGGCGACATGATCTATTAGAGGAGAGCATTAGCTAATGTGATTGGTAGAGAGCCGAAGGTGACCCATTTCTCGGACGGGAGCCTTTTGGCGAATGCGTCGAACCCCTCCGAGGCGGCCATGATTAGTGCCCTTCGGACACTTGATGGCACGCTTGTGAGTGTGACGTCGTACTCTACCATGAACTTCGTGAAAGGAGTAGTTTATGCGAGGGAACGAGTGAACTACTCCATAGATGACATCACCTTAGAGCTGACTAGCCATGGGGCGATCAAGGTCAAACGTGTGATGAGAAAACAGGGAGAAGTTTTGAGATCCACCCCTACACTCTTCGTCACGTTTGACCATGGCAGGCTCCCTGAGTCCGTGAGTGCCGGTTGGTATCGCTACCGCGTGAAGGCATTCGTGTCACTGCCGCTGATGTGCTACTACTACCACCGCTTTGGCCTTGCGAAACGTGCCTGTAGACGTGCTAATCCTTGTAAAATGCTCCAAGGTGTTACACAATAAATGCCTATTGTGTATGATCAAGTGTGCGAGGTTTGGAGAGCAGCACCCCGCTTTTTCGAAACAATGTGGTGCATATCTCCAGCAGAAGAAAATTCTGGCCGTTCAAGTTACGGATCTTCTCTCATTTCGCGAGGCTACGTACATGGTCCTGATGTGCCCAGCACTGCCTGGGACGTCTTGTTTCTAGGCCCCTCCAGGCCTAGCAGCAGTGTCATTTCCGCGCCCATTCGGAACCATTTTGCGGATTACATTCACTCCGAGAGCACCCCTGGTAGAGCTGGCGGCACAATGGGTTCAAACCCAGGTTCAGATAAAACTAGGACTTCTCTTTTCCCCAGCATGACCGTGTACCGCAAATCGAAATGGCTGCGCGCCTCCACTGAGTCGTTACACTCACAGGAGGCAACACCCCTGACGTTGGTCGTGAGGCTATCTTCCGGGGTTTCTAAAGTTGCCTCCCGAAAGGAAGACAGCACTAAGGTAGTTTCGGCTCCTAAGCCCACACCCAAATATGGACTTGGTGGCTCATGGACGAAGGATCCTCCAAAAAAAGATAGCGAACCAAACCTACACAGATTAGTGCACGAAGACTACAACGCCTTCAACGCATTGCTCGGTCAATAGCGCAAAGAGTTCTTCCTCCGGGAAGCGTACGGCTATTCCATTGAGGGTCTTAACTTCGAAGAGGGCCCACAGATCTCCGAGCTAGGCCGGACGGCATATTCCTGCAATGGAATTGCCGCGGATTCCGGGCCAACTGGGGGTAGCTTCGGAGGTTCGTCTCCGACCGTTTTCCCTTAACTATCATTTTGAAGACCATGGTGAGCACGTGCCTGCTGCTCACCCTCCCGAGGTATGAAGTTTTTTTGCGAACCCCAACCACCACGGGATGAGTGTCGGGCAGGAGGATGCGCCATTTTCACCCGTCATGATGTCCCCGTTCTTATATTTGCTGTAAATAACTCTTTTTAGCCTGTAGCTGTGCATCTGCCTCAGAATAGGAGGTATAATGTTTTTTCTGTGTACATTCCGCCATCAGCCGATTTGACGCGTGGTAATTCCGCTTGAGCGTGGCATGGTTGCTGAGTCCCTTTCTACTGCTCTGGGATTTGAATGATAAACGCTCCCTCTTAAGAGACTATTCGATCATTCCCCGTGGCAAAGTCCTTGCTGACATGATCGGCAAGCTGTAGATAGGTGTCCTAAATGTAAATGGGTTTACGCATCACTGCCCGATAACGGCTTAATTTTATTGTCTTGATCTATTCCTGTGCTCTCCGGATTCACAGTCTGATTTGGGGTGGGAGGTGGTCGATGACCTCCATGGTAGTGATCAATTTCCCAATCAATAATGATTTTCTGGACCGCTGCTGCCTGAAAGACCCCGCCCCCCCTCCCATATCCCATCCCGGTAGCGCTAGGCTCGTTCGCGGTGGTCCGCATTTCAGTAAATGACTGAGTTCTCTGTCACAGTCGAGGAGTTTAGGTCGGTGGATGAAGCCGTTGAGTTGTTCTTCGGCAACGCCATTGTCATGAGCCTAAATAATATTCCTAGAACTTCTGGCCTCTTTGCACGCCGACCGCTTCGGTGGCGATTTGCGTTCTTTTCTCACTTCGTGCGCATATACCACCCATTATATTTTTTCAACAGTATCTGTACAGAAGGTATCATCCCAAACTCCTGGCGAAGGCTGCTGTGCTCGCTTTTCTCAAACCAGGAAGAGATCACTCTACCTCAGCCGGTTTCCGCCCAATCTCTGTATCCTCCTGCGTGTGCAAGTTGATGGGGAAATTGGAAAATGGTAGACTAGCCGTTACCCTAGACAGTGAAGGCTACCTGTCTTCCGCACAGGCCGGCTTCCGCAAGTTCCACTCCACTTCAGATGCTCTGCTGCGACTTGAAAATGCCGTCTGGGAGGCCTTCCTTCGTAACCAGCAATACGCCACTATTTTTTTCGATCAGGAGAAGGTCTATGATGCCGCGGTGATAGGGTATCGTGGAGACTCCTCACACGATGGGGGAAGAGATATCGCCTCCCAATCTTTAGTTCTGATTTTTTGGCGAGATCGTCAATTCCACGTACGGGTGGGAAAGCCCTTTCTAGCCCAGTGGAGTAGCAAGAGGGTGTTTCGCAGGGATGTGTCCTCAGTGTCGCACTTTTGCCCGGAGCATCAGCTGGAACTCTTCTCGCTACGATCGACGTGGTCAACCTTTCAATCTCTTTTGGCGCGAACTACATGCCATTTCTGGAGCGTCGACTCCAACAGGAATTGAACCTTATCTCTCCCTATGCCGAAGTGCACAAATTTCTGTTATCCTTGTTAAGAATAAGGTGCTGCACTTCTGCTGCCATCCACGGCTCCACCCCTTCCTGCACTTGTTCATAAACGGGGTTTACCTGCAAGTGGTGGTTTCGTACCGTTTCATTGGTTGTCTTTTCGACCGCCCCCTCACCTGGCAGACTCATATTTGCAGCCTTAGGGTCTCTTGTACCCGCGCTATGAATGTTGTTCGTTCCGTGACGTTCAGCGCCTGGGGCGTTGATAAGTCTACTGCCTTGCTTTTCTATCGGTCCTTTGTTCGTTCGAAGCTTGACTACGGATGCGAGTTTTATGCATCCGCAGCTTAACGTGTATTGCGAAAGGTGGACTAGATCCACCACGCCGATTTCCGCCTGACGACCGGTGCCTTCCCTACGCCCCCATTGGGAGCCCACTTGTCAATGCTGGAGAGATGCTACTTGCTCTGCGCCGTGCACAGTTCACCATTTTCCTGTACGCCCCTCACGGCGAATTTTACCCTAGTATGCTGTCGACAAATGTTTCCTTTAAATGGGACTTCTTTGACCAAGAAAATGAACTGATGAAGTTTCGGCTAGTGAAGTGTGTCGCCAAGCGCTTGGGACTTTGTCTTGCGTCAGCAACAAATAAGTAAACGCGACGCCCTCTCTCAGGTTCGCCCAAGCACCGATATACCGATGTGTACTTAACAAATTGCGCCTTATCAACCGTCGTTGGGTCGCTCGTCCGCCGCCAGATGGGAGGTGGATGGAGCAATGAGAAGAAGCCTTCGATTCTTACGATTCCCATAGCATGGCCTTCACTGAGGCCCATGTGGGGAGTGGATTCGAACGATGGGATCGAAAGCAGGGTGGGGGCCATCTTGGAGCCAGGCTTTTGGGTCTCTTTCCCGAGATCGCACTAGGTATTTGATCCCTAGTCATTGGGTAGGTCGACTTGCTCCGGACATCTTCGGCAATCTAGCTTCTCGTTTTCTGCTCTCTTCGTTCTCCTGCCAACGCGTGCCCTCTTCCATTATTATATATGATAATGGGATCAAGCGTAACCATGGTGGCTGTAGGATACTTTGAAAGTGTCTATGAACAAGAATATAAAAAACACAAGCCACTCATCGTCATCGTTAATCACGTTTTCATATAGTGGGTCCTTTACGTATCAACACAAATAAAATGATCTTCACCCCCTCTTTCTTTACGCTCTATAATGCATAAACCTAACTTACTTTTTCTTCGATATTGATCTTCGTATCGATAGGGCGCTATATCCTCTACCATTGGGTCCTGTCAAGGTCCCGGGCTGAAGTAGAACTATGTGCTGTAGCCTCTTGACCACTCATGGTTTATTCCTGGGCAGAAGTCACCACTCTCGCCCACTAACAAACTCCTCCACCCACAGCAATCATACACGTTATCATCCAATTGTTCCTAAGTCAGCTCCTTTTCTGTCAAATACTTAATCCGTCTTTTACGCGCCCTTTCAACAATCGGCAATGTTGTCTGGACTTCAAGGAACTGAATGCTTGAGGTTGTGGATGATGTGATTCGGCTGGTGGTTTGTACAAAGTGCGAAGTCTGGATTGGTGGGGAAGGGTTGTTTAAGTCGAACGACACGTCGATCGTCCGGGTGTGGGTTGAAGTGTATAACGTGGGAAACGTGCTTGGGGGAAGTGTTTGTTTGTTGTTTATTTGAGTGTATGGTGTCACTTGTGGTCATTTCTGCATGCGATTGCGTAATGTTTTGGGGCAGTGTGATACTGTTTGCTATTTTATAGAGTTTGATGGTACTTATTCCGTGATCGTTTATTTACTGTTTTGCCAGAGAATTGTTTTCTGTTCTAATATTTTGTTGTTATTTGGGTGTGTTTAGCTTGTGTGAGTGGTATTGATGTTGTTTTAGTGTGTCGCTTTGTCTGATGAGGCCTTGAGTTTCTGGTGTGAAATTTGTCTTTTTGTGTTTTTTCCAGCCATTTATACGGTTGTGTTGAAAGTGTGTATAGTGATGTCTAATGTCTGTGGTGGTTGTAGTGTTTTGTATTTCGAAGTGTTATTCTTAGGTGATTGTAAATGCTTCCTAGTTGTTGTTTTTTTGTAATTTATATATGTGAAACTGTGTTCAACTGGTTTAATTCTTGTTTGTTGTGATAATGATTGGTAGATGGTCAAATCATAAATATTTGCCTATTTTACAGGATTTGGGGGAAGCCACTGATCTCTGGTGACGATGGTTGGTAGAGGGCTTGATGGAGGATGTGATCATGGAAGTGAAGGTTGTTTAGTAGGGTGAGGTTGTCCGTCTTTGACTAGATGCCATGCCCTTTCTCTGTTTCGGGTTTGTCCACATACTAGGCCGGCCGCTGGCATTGAAGCCTCCTCCCAAAATGAGGTTTGGTTGGGTGGTGATGCACTACACATGGTGGAGAAAATTTGCTGGAACATTGAGTGAGGTTCGGAATGTGAAAGTAAGCATTTATTTACTATTGCTTTGTGAGAATTGTTCCCAGTGCTCACTTTTGATTGCAGTTTTGTAGTGGCGAGTTGTGGGAGAAAGATGGAGCTTATCTGGGCACTGGAAGCTGTGAAGTATTTTGTTTGGTTTACCAGGGGGGATGATTCCACCTCCCTGCCGTCGGTGCGGTCCTGCCTGTTTGTGGTTAAGTTGGGTAAGGAAAGTGTCTTTTATGTTGTGCAGAGTTTTTTTTCTATAGGACTGCAATGTTCATGTTGTGTTGTTTAAAGAAGATAGAGAGTCCATGTTCAGTTGTAGTATGTGTACGATGTGTTAAGAGCTGCTGCGCAGTGGTGGGGTGAGTGGGTGGGGTTGAAAGGATGGTAGAGAAGGGGGCTGGGGTAAGTTTTGATGACGATATCAGAGGAAGTTGGGGTGCAGAAGGATTAGCGTTGGGTGTAAGGGAAGAAAGTGGAGATATGAGGAGCGGGTATATGTGTTTGTGTATGGGTTTTTTTTTCGAGGCAAGTGTTATAGATGTGAAGTCGGTCCAGTTTTTGTAAGAGTTGCATTGAGCTCATCCCTTTGTCTGTGGGTTCTAGGGGATGTTTGGGGCATGTTGAACATGCGTGTTTGTAAATATGTCCAGGGTTGCTCTCAATGTCCCCAAATAGGACGAGAATCTGAGAGATGACCACTGAAAAGTCATTTCTAGGAGTCAAGAAAAGGTATATAAGAGGCGGTGAAGGAGGCGGCACTTAGCCGTGCGACCGAAGCTACTCCCAGGGTCTCGAGCCCTGTGGTGGGGGCACAGAGTTTTCGCGGTGGTTTGCCTAAATTGAGAGGCAAGAAGTGAAACAACAAGGTCTGCTGACCAAAAAGTCGCGTGCTCTCACTTATTCTGATTTATGACCTTACGAACTTCAAAACTTTCAATAATTCCCGGACTAACCTTGGGGAGACATTGACAATTATATCATTCGAAAGAGAGTATAAAACAACATAATGGTTTCAAGTTTCGTTAGAATGGACCGAATAGTTATGATGTTATTGCCAAAACAAAATAATTCCGGGCTAACCTTGGAAGGACCTTCGCAATTATATCATTCGAAAGAGAGTGTAAAACAACATAAAGTTTTCAAATTTAGTTAGAATTGGCCGAATAGTTATGATGTTATTGGCAAAGAAAAAAAAGGCAAAACGGGAACCGACCGACATAGGGAGATAGAGTCGCTCCCGACTAATAAGTGCACTAAGAAAAATAAACATGTAGAGTCTTAATATCCAACTAATATGCTACATTTGAAAACATATTAAACACCTACAAATACCCCCACCTTCCTCACACAGACATGTGTCCCTGCAGCTACAGAGAACCAGGCACACCTTGCTACATTCACAACATGCCCCCCAATCATAAAACTTAAACAAAATCTACAGATACACAGAACGTTGGATCCTTGTGACAATCCCGTTCGGTCGGCTGAGTTCATCGAGGCCGTTGGCCTTAAGGGCAAGTTGTCCCGTAGCCTGGGGCAACTTGAATAAGAAAACCTGTCCGCCTTCTTCAACTCCCGATTAAGATAGTCTTATGTAGCGCAAAGGGTCTTGACTCCCCAAACATAATGAGTGTGTGCTAAGTAACCTCGATTAGTTGAAATTTAATCCTCTTCGACGTATCATGCGATTTTTAGGCCTTTGTATTCTAATTAGTTTAGCTAGGTTATGCTTTAATTAGTTTAGCTAGGTTTGACTTCGATTAGTTTAGGATGAATTAGGCTTTGATTCGTTTAGGCTAAGTTATGTTTTGATTTGTTTAGGCTGGGTTAGGCTTTGATTCGTTTAGGCTGAGTTAGGCTTTGATTCCTTTAGGATAGGTCACTATGGTTCCTTACCTAACCAAACCTACGCCTGGCCTAAACTAATTAACGCGTAAAATATCAACACCCCAAAATCACAATAGGCGAAGAGGACCATACATTTTTCTTTCGTCTATTTTTTCATCTGCTTCCCCTCCCCTATTCCCTTACCCCTCTGTACAGTCCACATATTTTTACCTCCCCAAATCTCACTATTTTCTATTTGAACTTCTTCCCAGAAAATTCTTAGATAGCCCCGTTGGTTTCTACATTTTTTAGATATTTTTTTCTCATTCCTCATTTGGTTAGTCAGCGCAAATTGAGCCTCCTCCCCTTCCCCGGGGGTCCCAATGTCTGTAGGTTTCACTTACTCCAGCTCCCCCACTTTACAGATCAGCCCGTACAAACTTTCTAACTGGAGATTCCCTTGTTAGGTTTGTCTTTAAATGTAATTAAAGGAAATCAAAGAAGCCCCTGTTATGAGGGTTGCCTCATATGTGCAAACATTGCATTTCTTGAAAGGAGTTCGACTCCAAACTGTTAGTTTCGTGTCTTCTTTATCAATGCCTTTGTTTCAACAAGAGAGAAAGTCCCTCGAATGACCTACGGTGTTTTGTGATAAGATAATTAATGGTTATTGCATCGATGGTTTCCCATGGTTCAAATCACTTACAAGTGCCTTTGAATGGCTAAATGAGGCTTCTGCCACTAGATGTCGCCACCTAGCGCCAAATCCGATGTCAGATTTGAAATCTCCAGGGTGAATAACCATATGTCCCATGGCCATATGGGTCATTTAATAGCTCTAAATGGATACAATTGAACTTTACTCCTTTTGAAAAAAAAGGCGACGCCTAGACCTGGCGCTTCGCTGCAGGGAAAATACAACAAAAACAAGCAATGAAGGGGTTAAAGTGAAAATATATGGCGGAAAATAAGAAAGAATAGTGTAGCAATTTATTGAACTAAAAAAACTAACAACTCCATTGGTCTGTGAGGAAAACGCTCCGTCCCCAAGCCGCCTTTCCCGAGATCCCATTTTCTCTCTTTCAACAAAATGAGCAATTTATCTCCATCGTCCGAGAAGGAAGTGATGTCGTGGTCGAGATTATAGAAATGGGTTTTATCTTAAATGAACTTTCGGCCCTGATTGTGCTCACTTACGAGGGGCGGTCAATAAGTTTTGCGAATCGGTAGGGCAAAACAGAGGAAGGGGGATGGCTGTTTGTGGGGGTGTTAGGACAAGTTATGACAAGTCAGGACTTGCAGCCGCACGCTCCTGCCTCGTCTATTTAAGAAGCAGTAGCTGATCGCAGATCGTCAATCACAATTTTTTCAACAATGGAGAAGGTTGAGCACCGCGCAGTGATCAAATTTTTGACCAAGGAAGGAAAGAATGCAAAAGAGATCCATGAATGCATGGTTGCAGTGTACACCGACACCGCTCCTTCCTATGCAACCATTGCTCACTGAAATAGGAAGTTCCGCCATGGTCGTGAGTCCCTTGAAGATGACCCCCGTCCAGGACGCCCGTCAGACGTGACCAACGAGAACAATGTGGCCCGTGTGGAGAGGAGGATCCTCGAAAATCGACGGGTGAAGGTCGAAGAAATCGAGCGAGAACTTGGAATATCACATGGAAGTGTTATCAACATAATCTACGACAATTTGGCCATGACCAAGGTCTCTGCTCGTTGGGTCCCTAGAAATCTGACGCCCCATGATCGACTTCAACGTCGTCAAAGTCCACAAGGCCAGAGTTGCACAAGCTGCCCTGCGCGAGTGCGGATTCGAGGAGCTCAACCATACCCCCTGCAGTCCAGATCTGGCCCTTAGCGACTACTTTTTATTCCGCCAGCTCAAGGCTGCACTGCGTGGACGCCGGTTTGGGGACGATGAAGATGTCCGGCTCGTCGTCCAGGTGTGGATTGAACAGCAGTCGGGAGATTTCTGGTTGTCGGGAATTCGAAGCCTCGGGGACAAGTGGCGCAAGTGCATTGCAGTCGAGGGTAGTTATATTGAAAAATAATAAAACATTTTTCCTCATATCTCGTTTCCTTATATCCGAATTGCAAAACTTATTGACCACCCCTCTTATTTTGGTGAGACGGTCTTTACCTGTTAACTGTTGAAACCAGTTTCTCTTGAGAACTCTGCGTATACACCGCAGGGTCCAAATTGAGGCCCGAATTATCCGGTAGAATTGTTTCAAGGGAGAAATTTAGTATTTCTCAGGGGTGAGATAAGTATTTTTTTTTTAGGCAAGAGGAACTAAACTGGATTAACCGAAGATAATTAATAATGTTATAGAATACAAAACATGGTAAAAAAATATAGGACCATTTTATTTAATTTAAAACGAAAACGAACGAGAACATCTTCCTCAGAAAGTTTACAATGAGAGATTTATGAAGGTGAAGATAGAGGGGGTGAAAATATGTCGAAGATATATCATCAGATCCTCCTACTCATATTTGAGGGGGGGGGGGCACAGTCATCCAGATGTCAGCTGCACCATTGAGTGGTCTAGAAACATTCAAGGCAACTCGTGTGCAGACCACATGTGGGCAAACAATTATTTCCATTATCTAATCAGGGTAGGAAGGAAGGAAGGTCGTCGGTGAACAAATTGGTAACTGTGTCGCAGCCCCTAAAAACGAATTGGCCATTTCCTGCGATTCACCTCGAGTCGTTCGACGACGCAACGCGCAGGAGCGGCCCTATTTTCTTCCACATTTGTTTTTCTCTCTTCATTTTACCATTTTTGTTTTTCTCTCTTCATTTTACCATTTTTGTTTTTCTCTCTTCATTTTACCATTTTTGTTTTTCTCTCTTCATTTTAACATTTTTGTTTTTCTCTTCATTTTATTTTTTTTGTTTTTCTCTCTCCTACCATTTTTGTTTTCTCTCTTCATTTTAACATTTTTGTTTTTCTCTTCATTTTACCTTTTTTTTTTGTCTTTTCATTTTAACATTTTTTGGAAAGACACTTCTAATATGAGATCCTCACACTCCCACAACGAGGCTCAAAATCCCCCTTCTTCAGGCCCCTCTTGAGAGGTGTTACTCCTTAGAGTTGTGAAATGCTCTCTCCATGCGCTTCCCCGGCAAGGGGCTGCCTTGTGTAGACTTACGACTGGTAGCTGGAGGTGCGTCGCACCCTCCCGACCCCACTGTCCCAAGAGAAACTGGCGTTATCTTTCGGGTCATCTTTTGGCTCTCCCTTTTCTTTCTTCTTACGTCTTCTCCTATCGCCCGCAAGGGGGTGAATGCTATAATAGGGCGAATGCCTCTGTTACCATGGAGGAACGATACACCCTCCCCCCTCCCGGCACCAAGCCCGCAGGAGGACCTGCCGCTATATTCCACTATTTTCTCTTCGTCTATCTTCACTGCCTCGTTTCTATTGCGCTTTATATTTAGGGGGGGGGAAGGAGGAAAAATCTCCATTCTTTCAATATGTATGTTCGTCTGTTTTTTCGCATCGCATTTTTTCTTTCTGTCTATTCATTCACTGAGCATCTGTTTCGATTCTTGTTTCCTCAAATCTTTACAAACACGAAGGAAAATTGGGGTTAGAGTTCACCCGTGTGACTCTGTTTGACCTCTTTTTTTTTATTTCAATCTCTCTGCCATTCATTATTTGACCCTGGTCCTTTCCTTATCAGGTCCGAGTCCTTTCCTTACCAGTCCCGAGTCTTTTCCTTATCAGTTCCGAATCCACGGTTGAGTGAAGCGGGATTTTCCATTGAATGAATGGCGAACAGCAGCTGCTTATGGGATCTCATCAGTAAATGCCACTTCCTATCATGGTTTAGTGGTGGCAATTGGTGCTGTCTGGTCCCTCAGACCCGAGCAACTCTTAGGCATTGCGCAAATGATGGAAGCATTGAATTGCTATCAACACGAATCATTTGACCATGTTCAACCTTAACTCTTTTGAACGCCACCCGGCCTTGACATACGGCGATAAGGAAAGAGTGCGCTTTCCGGACCAACAGATGTTTGCCTTTAGAGAAGTGGTGTAGGTGTAGTACATGTGTGAAAAAGACATAAAATGCTTTTTGTACACCTGGGGCTATTATTCGGTGAAATGACCTTCACATAACGACGAGACCAATAAAACAATGACGAGACAAAAATAAAAAAATCTCCCACTTGGGTTTTAAGGGAATTGTCGGATCTAGGATAAGTGCCTAGTCCTGGGTAAAAGGGTATAAAGTGCCTAGTCCTGGGTAAAAGGGTATAAAGTGCCTAGTCCTGGGTAAAAGGGTATAAAGTGCCTAGTCCTGGGTAAAAGGGTATAAAGTGCCTAGTCCTGGGTAAAAGGGTATAAAGTGCCTAGTCCTGGAACCGTCAGAGTTTATTGTATCTAACCGCTTGTTTTCTCCTTCTGTGGAGGAGCGGCGCGCCAGACCGGCCAAAATGTCCAGCACTCTGAAACTAGATTGAGACTACCTGGGATTTATTTTGTGTCGACATTTCCATTTTGACCCTCCTTTTTTTACCACTTTCTTTATAAGCCCTCCTATTCTCTATTCCCATGACCGGTATCTAATTTCGAAGGCTAGTCGCAGACCAGTTTTCGTCGATTCATCCCTGGTGGGGACCCGGAGGGAGGGGTGTTATGGTTCACCCTTCCCTCTTGGCTCCTCTTTGGTGGGGGAGGTGTTCTTTTAATATGCCTTCGTTCTTCCCGCCCCTTTCTTCTACCCCTCTCCCCCGCCTATCCATCTTTTTATCTATCATTTTGGCGAACCCAGAGGAGATGTGGTCGCAAGGAAAGATGGTCAATGTTGCTGCGACTGACATGTTGAGGATTATGTGCGCGCCCCTGAACCTTACTGTGACGACTGCTTGCCCTCCGACCCCAGCATATATGGCACATTTTTGTAGAATGTCCCAGTCTGGGGTATCTAGGCACGGGTTACCTAACCCGGGGTGGCTATCGCTTATCCCTTGTACTCGGGACGATTTCGTGCACCCTGATCGTGGTCTTTTCGATTTCTTGTAGGAGGCGGGTCTCCACTGTATATAGGGGGCGCACGGTGCGGGTTCGAGCCCAGGAAGGGAATGGACCTCCTCCTGACAGCTGACTTTTTCTTTTAAGCCCTGTAGGGGCCCGTCGATTTGCCTTCTTGGCCGCCGTGCTGACCGGACTCAGCGCCCCGTCAGGCCCCAGCTTAGCCTCTTCTTCTTTCTGATATCCTACTTCCTCACTTTCCCTACAACTTCTCCCACAACTCTCTCTGGTTGGCCTCTAATTTCACAGGGTAGATGCCGACCACTTTTTCTCATCCAACCATCCCGGATCGGAGCTGAGGGGGAGGGGACAAAACCACCTCACCCCAGAGTTCAGGTTTTGGGAGGTGAGTTTTTAACAACCTGCTTACCCCCTACCATCACGTTTCTCACATACCGTTTCTTTCTCTCATTTCCACAGTCTATCGACTTTACTCCTTGCCATGCCGATAGGCTGCCAGGTCACTAGGCGGGAGGAGTGGCCTCAAATGGTGGCAGCTGGCTTCGCCGGCCACGTATTCACCCCTCGCAGAGCGGGCTACTATGTGGGGGATGAGCGTTTGCGTCCCGTGGTACAAAAATCGGTCACCATGCCCATTATGCCCAATGATGAAGTAGAAAAAAATAGTCCCTCTTTACCTTTCCCTCGACTATCGTCGGAGCCACCATCGGGCAGCTCCCCAGAAAAAAATGGAGGTTCGCCCTCTTTGTGCTTTCTCAGAAGACCCTCCAAATTTTTTCGACCGGAGAGGAGGCTTACTCCACTTCTTTGCATACGGGTGTAGGGGACTTCCCCTTACCCCCTTCTCTGGAGGCGCACTTAGGTGCCTCCCTCTTTCCAGTGGTAGTCTCTCCTTTTCTTACACAAGGGGCTGCCAAGAAAGTACGCAGGCGGCTGAAAACTGACCGCTCCAGGTTGGAGCGCGTTGATAGGGCCAACCTTCTCAAGGGGACAAGGGATGGCAAGGCACGTCGGTCATTGCCCTCTAACATCCTGCACTCGTGCGATCAGAGCCTACAGGGTGTCACTGTACGTTTCCCCCTCTCTTTCTCGACGGATGCCTGTTCGCCAGCATTAGGTAAAAAAGGAACCTCGAATGGGATCTCTATGGCCACATAGAGACCCCCGTGAGATTGACATAGTCCCTGAGGTGACCATGCCTCAGACGGTAGGATCTTCCATGTGGTCAAACCCGGGCTCGGTTTTAAGCACAGAACCCGTGCCTGCCCCTATGCAAGCTCATCCTCAGACGGCTCAGGTCGCCGAGGTTTCATGAGGGAAGGCGGGATCTCCTCCCCCGTCTGGTGCTCCTGTGATAGGCAAGACCTTCTCCATTTCGGAGAAGGATCTTGCCGAGGCCGGCCCATCTGGCCTAGGGGCTCCTACCGGCGGAGGAGAGAAGTGGGTTCATTCCCCGCCCTCCTCTCCTGAAAAGAAAAAGAACAAGAAAAAGACGGCGCTCCTTGCCCCCCGCGGGAGCCACGGAGACGGAGGGGTCTGCTGCCGTTTCGGTAAGCGACCAAGACAAGATAGGCACGTCCGGACCCGTTGCTCCCCCGGGTGGGGAGTCCCAGACGAAGACCAGAACTGCGCAGAGCAGAGCCTTGATTACGTCGGGGCCCCTCATTCAGAGGCTACCTAGCGTTTTCAAGCCCGCTAGTTTCAAACGCTTCATTGTCGTTCGCTCCACTGATGGCAGCAGATTGGTTTAGGGCAACATGATCTATCATAGGAGAGCTCTAGCTAGTCTGATGGATAGAGAGCCAAAGGTGACCCGTTTTTCGGACAGGAGCCTTCTGGCGAATGCGTCGAATCCCTCCGAGACGGCCATTATTAGTCCCCTTCGGACACTTGATGGCACCTCGGTGAGTGTGACGCCGCACTCTACCATGAATATCGTAAAAGGAGTAGTTTATGCGAGGGAACTCTTAGACTACTCCATAGATGACATCACCTTAGAGCTAGCTAACCTGGGGCAGTGAAGGTCAAACTTGTGATGAGAAAACAGGGAGGGGCCTCAAGACCCACCCCTACACTCTTCGTCACGTTTGACTGTAACAAGCTCCATGAGTCGGTGCGTGCCGGTTGTTATTGCTACCGCGTGAAGGTATTCGTGCCACTGCCTCGGATGTTCTACTACTCTCGCCGTTTCGGCCATACTAATCGCTCCTGTAGACGCACAAAGTCGTGGTTACCCGAAGTCTGTGTAAGTTGCTCCAAGGCCACACACGATAAGTCCAAATCGTGTGTGGCCAAGTGTGTCAATTACGTAGGGCCGCACTCTGCTTCTTCGAAGCAATATTGTAGTATCTCGTTGGGATGGAAATCCTGACCTTTCAGGCCCAGGACCGTCTCTCTATGGCGAGGCTAATGACTTGGTCCTGGCACGCTCGGCGCTGCTTGGGGCGTCTTATACCTCAATGTTAAGAAAGACACCCTCTGGCCCTGGCCCCACCGGGCCTAGGAGCACGATCGTTTCTGCGCCCATTCGGAACACTTCTATGGATTCTACCCACCCCGGGCACTCGCCTGGTAAAACTGGCAGCACAAAGGGTTCACACCCAGCCACAACTAAAACCAGGGCTCCCCTCCAGTTCCCCAGCGTCATTGTTTCCCGTAAGGAGAAACGGCCGCGTGTTTCCACCAAGTCGTTAGACTCACAGGAGGCAACACCCTTGAAGATGGTCATGAGGCCATTTTCCGGATTTCATAAAGCTGCCCCCGAAAAGAGGGCACGTATGCCCGCGGTCAAGGTCCTGTAGACCTGATCGACCAGATGTATATAGGTGTCCTAAATGTGGATGAGTTTACGTATCACTGCCCAAGAACTGCTTCATTTACCTGTTTCTATCTTTGTGCTCTCCGGATGCACAGCCTGATTTTGGGTGGGAGGGTGGTCGATGACTTCCAGTGTAGTGATCTCTTTCCCATTCAAATATCCTTTTCTGGGCCGCTGCCGCCTGGGAGCCCACCCCGGTGGTGCTTGGCGCGGGCGCGGTGACCTGCATTTCAGGAAATGACTGAATTCTCTATCTCAGTCGAGGAGTTTAGGTCGGTAGATGAGGCCGTTGAGTTCTTCCCTGACAATCTCATTGCCGCGGGCCTGACTACTATTCCCAGAACGTCTGGCCGCTTTGCACGCCGACCACTCCCGTGGTGTTCGTCCGAGTGTGAGACGGCCCTCAAACAGAAGCGTTATGCCTACATGCGCTATAAGTGCCGCCCGAACGATTTCACTGTCGCTGAATTTTGTCGGGCTAGGGCTAGGTTCCGGTATATTTCGAAGCACGCCAGCCGCTCTACTTGGCGGGCATACGTGTCTTCACATAACGGGAAGACCACTCTAGCAGAGGTGTGAGAGCGAGTCAAAAGGATTCGGGGAAAATTCTCGCAGGACCCCCCTCCCGTTCTCCAGGAGAATGGGACCGCAACCTCGGACACCACCCATAGTCCAGACGATGTCCCGTACGCCATGCTTCGATGCCTGGGTGAACGAGGCATGGCCTTTCCTTTAGATTTGTTCAACAAATCTGAATAGAGGGTATCCTCCCAGATTCCTGGCGAATCGCTACTGTGCTCGCTTTTCGCAAACCAGGGAGAGATCACTCTACCCCAGCCAGTTTCTGCCCAATTTCTTTAACCTCTTCCGTGTGCAAGTTGATGGAGAAATTCATAAATGTTAAATTTGCCTTTTTTCTGGACAGTGGAGGCCACCTGTCTTCTGCACAGTGCGGCTTCCACAAGTTCCACTCCACGTTGGGTGCTCTGCTTCGACTGGAAAATTCCGTCTGCGAGGCCTTTATTTGTAAACAGTACTATGCCACGGTGTTTTTCGATCTGGAGAGCCAGATGCCCCCCCCCCCTCAAATAAAAGATTAGGCTCGTGTCACTGATTTTGATAGCTATGCCCTCGAGAGTCGCCATTTTGGTGGCCTAAACGAAAATCTCAAACTTTTTTATGGTGCAATTGCCCTTCGAGTTCTTACATATTACGTTATATGACGCAGCTCATTCCTACCCTTCTTCCTCACTGACCTCATCCCAGCTTTGCGACCTGCGATCGTGGTCTACTCCATTACAGACTGTGCTGCATGGGGATCGTCATTTCTCGTTCTTTGCTCCATGAATGTGGAATGATATCCGCTTTTCCTGGATCCTTCAAGCGTGCCTTGAAGACACCTATTCTCTCAGGCTTTTTCCTAGTGGATAAGTAGCCGTTTGTAAAGGCTTGTGACCTTGTGAAGGGTCACGCAAAAGCATTAATATTCATTTATTCTTCAATTTGGGGGGCCAGGTTAAGGTGTACGCATTTCTAAACGCCCAGCAAAAATCACCCAAGGGATTAAAGTTCCTCCAACTCAAACCTCCCCTGAATATTTGTTGAGGGGGATATAAAATATCGTAAATTGTTGGGAAAACCAGGCAATGGCTTCGCCACTCCGCCCTATGGTGGGGAGCTTGCGCTTCGCTACTAAGATTAAAATTTAAAATCTAAAAAAAATCAGCCAGGGTTAAATTTGTATAAATTTTCTAAAATTCGCCAATTATAATAATTTTAAAAAGGAACTCTAAACTAAATTCCCCCTCCCCCTTTCAAAATATCACTTTGCTAAAATATAGTTATAGAAAATATATAAAAATAAATTTTTGGAACTTCATCATTTGTAATTTTGGGGTTTTAAAAACTTCACCAAATTTCGATACTTATATTTATTTCTGAACTTCACCATTTTGTTTTTGATATTATAAAAGAATTATTAGAAATACCTTTGATAAAAAAACATAAGTCATAACCAAACTAAGATGAAATTATTATTCAAATACTAAAAAAAAATCCCCTTCTTAAATTATAGAGTTAGTGATGATGATAATAATCTTGAAATATACGTCGCGGTTTTGTTGAAATACCAGAGATTAAGAACGGTTGTCATAGAGATTACAAATATTTTTTCACCCGTTATCGCTTCAAGAAAGATAAGACTTGTCGGTACATAAGTTGTTGTCAAAAGAAGCCTGAGACCAGTAGCTTTGTTAAGCCGTCTGCCACTATAAGTGCCTGAGGAAGATCCTTAGCGGTGTACAGTGAAGTGCGTGCGGTTAATGACCCTCCTACTTTGATCCTTCCTCACCCGAGACTTGCCGTTTAGTTCTCGGCACTAATTTCGCCAAACTTGTAGTTGTTTGTTTTGGACTAACTAATGAGTACTCGCCTTTACCGTTCTCTTTATCTCGAAAGTGAATAGGTACGTGACGGCTGCTTCAGCCACGACTGTGCAAGTTTGATTTATTTCCCGAAATTGCTGTCCTTCTAGAAGGCGACGGTCGCATTTATATTCTCGGGTCCAAATTGTTATTTCTATCTTGCGGCTATAAAAGCTCTCTAGTCTTTTTATGGTAGACTATTGCTGGCTTTGCTGTCATTCGCATAGGTTGCTGAAGATTAACACTCACTCTCAAGGAGAGTTGTAGGCTTCGCAGTCACTCTTGGAGGATGTTGCACGCTTGGCAGTCACTCAAGGGCTGTTTCACGCTTAGCAGTCACTCTCAGAGCCTGTTTCACGTTTGGCAGTCACACACAGTGGCTGTTTCACGCTTGTCATTCATTTTCAGGGGTTATTGACTTCACTGTAACTCTTAAGAGATTTGCAGACTTGGCAGTCGCACTCAGTAGCTGTAGCAAGCTTCCATGTCACTGTCAAAAGCTGTTTCAGACTTTATCGTCACTTTCAGGGGCTGTTGCAGGCTTTGTTGTCGCTCTTAGAGGCTCTTTCAAGTTTTGCTCTCACTCTTAGAGTCTCTTAAAAGTTTCGCTGTCACTCACAGAAGCTATTGCAAGTTTCGCTGTCACCTTTGAGCCTGTTGCACGCTTGCCAGTCAATCTCAGAATCTGTTTCACGTTTAGCAGTCACTCTCAGGGGCTATTGCAGTCTTCGTTGTCACTGTGATAGGCTGTTGCAGACTTGGCACTCACTCTCAGGGGCTCTAGCATGCTTCGTTGTCACTATCAAGGGTTGTTGCTGGTTTAGCGTAAACTCTCAGAAGCTCTTGCAAATTTCGCCGGCTCTCTAAAAGGCTAATGCAGATCTCAATGCCACTATAAGAGGCTGTTGCTGGCCTTGGTGTCACTCTCAGAGGCTAATGAAGGCTTTTCTGTCACTATCAGAGGATGGTACAGACTTGGCAGTCACTATCAGGGGCTGTTGCAAGTTTCCATGTCACTGTTCGAGTTGTTGTAGACTCGATGGTCATTCTCATGGGCTGTTACGGACTTTGAATTCACTCTCAGGGGCTATTGCAGACTTTGCTGTCAATCTCAGTGGCTGTTACAGGCTTTTTTGTCACTCTCAGAGACTCTTGTAAGCTCCGCGGTAACTCTCAGAGGCTCTTACAAGCTCCGCGGTAACTCCCAGAGGCCCTTGCAGTTCTCGTTGTCACTCTCGGAGCCTGTTGCAGGGTTCACTTTCACTCTCAGAGCCAGTACCACGCTTAACAGTCCCTCTCAGAAGTTGTTGCAGACTTGTGTGCAACTCTCAGGGGCTGTTGCAGGCTTCGCGCTCACTGTCAAAGGCTGTTGCACACTTGATACTGACACTCGCGCTCAGTGAGTTGCGTTGCGCTCTCACTTCGTGCGCGGACACCGCCCATGGTCCGGACGATGTCCCGTACGCCATGCTTCGACACATGGGTGAGCGAGGCATAGCCTTTCTGTTAGATTTGTTAAAAAAGATCTGGGTAGAGGGTATCATCTCCGCTTTTCGCAAACCGGGGAGAGATCACTCTAGCCCTGCCGGTTTCCGCCCAATCTCTCTAAACCTCTTGTGTGTGCAAGTTGACGGAGAAAAAGGGTAAATGTTAGATTAACCTTTTATTCTGGACAGCGGAGGCTGGAAAATGCCGCCTGCGAGGCCTTCCTTTGTAGACAGTACTACGCCACGGTGGTTTTTCGATCTGGAGGAGTCCTATAACACCGCATGGCGATTCGGTATCATGGAGACTCTCCACATGATGGGAGAGAGGGGACGCCTCCCATTCTTCATATCCTAATTTTTGCGAGATCTTCGATTCCGCGTACAGGGGGGGAGGGCCCTCTCCAGCCTAATGGAGCAGGAAGAGGGTGTCACACAGCGAAGTGTCCTCAGTGTCACACTCTTTGCCCTGAGCATCAACGGCATCACCTCGGTGCTGCCGGAAGATATTCTCGCTACGCTCTACATGGACGACCTTTCGATCTCTTTTGGCGCGGCCCAGATGCCAACTCTGGATCGTCGACTCCAACAAGCATTGAACCGCGTCTCTCGTTATGCCGAAACGCACAGGTTTCGGTTTTCTTTGGCCAAGACTAAGGTGGGGCACTTCTTCCACCATCCACTGCTCCAACCCTGACCAAGACTTGTTTCTAAATGAGGTGATCCTGGAAGTGGTTGAATCGCACCGTTTCCTTGGTCTTGTATTTGGCTGACGCCTCATCTGGGAGGCTCATATTCGCAGCCTTAGGGTCTCTTGTACCCGCGCCATGGATATTCTTTGCTCCGTGACGTTCTGCGCCTGGGACAGTGATAGGGCTACTGCCTTACTTTTTTATCAATTCTGTGTTCGTTCTAAGCGCAACTACAGATGCGAGTTTTATGCATCCGCAGCTGAGCGTGTATTGCGGAAGGTGGACTCGATCCCTCACACCGGCCTTCGCCTGGCGACCGGTGCTTTCTGCACTTCCCCTATTGAGAGCCTACTTATCGATGCTGGGGATATGCTACTCGCTCTGCGCCGTGAACAGTGCATTATTCGCCGTACGCGCGAGCCCGGCGCCTCCCTCAGTTGTCAACAGCTCACAGATAGCATACGCAGCTGATCTCGACGGTGCCTATGCCGCTGAGAGACGTCAGTCATACCCGAAGCCCTTCGGCGAGAAAACTCCTCTGAGAGCTAGGTATAGCTCTCGGACCGGTGGCGCCTCTGGTTCTGCCCAGGACGGCACCCTGGAAGTTACCGCCTTTGACCATTTCTCGGGACGTCTCTGCTCCTAAAGCTTGTACAGCGCCGGGAGTATTGCGTTCTGCCTTTTTGGAGCGTACTTCGTGTCACGCTGGAACCGCGCTAGTGTATACGGATGGCTCCAATTCCCAAGAGGAGCTCGGTTTCCACGCCGTATCCCCTCTGTTTGAAGTCATCGGGGCTCTGCCAGGCGCTGCGTCTGTCTTCACGGCTGAGCTGATTGCAATAAACCGCTCGGTACGGGAGATTACGCGACGTGCCTACTTCGGAGACTGGATTGTGGTTTATAGCGACTCACAATGCGCCCTGAGTGCTCTCGGGACATTGAAATCTCTGCATCCCCTGCTTCGCGATATCTGTGACGCCACGGTTTCGCTCTTCCTCACACCGATTACATGGCATGAATACGGGCAGCTCTCCGGGCTGCTTGGCAAAGAAGATGGAAGACGGTCGAGGGGAACCTAAAGTTGCGTGCCATTGCGCCGCGACTGTTCCCATGGACCTACCCACCAATGCCGCGTCGGCTTCAGGTTGCTTTTTGTCGTTTCCGAATTGGACAGACTCGCGGGACGCACCGCCATTTGATGGAGTGCTCGCCTGCGCCCTACTATGAAGACTGCGTTGTCCCCCAGACTGTTCGGCACATTCTCTTTGAATGTCCCAGTCTGAGTGATCTTCGCGCATACTACCTGTCCCGGTACCAGGATGAGGGAGGTCGCTACCGCTTTTCCCTTGTACTCGGGACGGATTCGTTCACACTGATTTCTGGACTTTGACATTTTGGAGGAGGCTGGCCTCCTCCTCTTTATTTAACTGTTGGTTTTTTTTTTGTAGTTCGCACCTTCCTGAGCCGGAGCGTGTTTGTTACCCCTTTTCCTTTTTTATTGTTATTGTTGTTTTTTTTTGTTTTGTTTTATGCATATTGCTATTTTAATGTAGCCTAGTACTAGGTTGTCGTGATTCCGGCGACTTATGCCCAATTAGGCAGTCGCCAGATGGGCTCATAAAACCCCCCAATAAATAACAAGACAAAAAACCTCTCGCGCTCAATCCCATTTGAAAACAAACCTGCTTCCATTTCGGAACGAGGGTATTTGGGAGAGCTACGCACCCTTCCTACCCCTGCATGTCCTACCTCGTTTGCTCGATTTGGGTTCATCACGACACTTTTTACTCCTAACTTCACTTCTCTCTCACAGGTTTTGTTTGATCTTTGAAGACCGCAAAAAAATCTAAATCCCACGCATTGATGGGGGTTATAAGGGATGAAATCCACTGTTGGTCCTTATTTCAGCGTGATTTTACACCATGCCTTTCACGTTGTGGAGTAGGAGTATGCCCCTCTCCCCCGCCCCCCAATGTTAGGTGATGAGATGTAACCACTCGTATACGTGAAATGGATTGGAACTCCAGTCCATTGGACAGTAATATCACTTCTAGCTTCAATGGCGTGTGATCTAACACTCGTCGGTCGTACTTGAATCAAGGGAGGCCTATTCACTTACCGGTGCTCCTTCAGTGTGCGAATTTCAACCTTATTCACTCTTTAGTGCACAGTCCACAACAGAACCTATCCTCGGGTGGGTTATGTCACGTTAAGGGTTGGGGGAACTTAGGTTAGGTTCTGTTGTAGACAGCACTCTAAAAGAGCACCCATTTATCCACTAACGTTTCAAATTCTCTTCTACTATTCATACTATACCCCCCCACCACCACCACTATCTGGAGACTTACTCAAAATGTTATTACTACTTCTACTGTTCCGATTCCTCGTATGTACAAGTTCTCTCAAAAGTCACTATCTATTCGGCGAAATATCCTGAATTTGAGAATAAAGACATAAGGTCCTTACTTCTATTTAAATATAAAGTAGGCGGGGATCATATCAAGAATAGGGAAGCAAACAGTCTCGGAGATGGCTATTCGAGACCAGGAAATTTTCGGGTTCGCCATTTTAGACAAAGGAATTTAGGGTGGTCGCTATTCGTGATTGTAAAATTAGATTTGCTATTTTTGGCATGTTAAGGGCAATGATAGGGGTGAGGATAGGGTTTAAAGGTTAAGTTAGAGTAGGTTAGGGGTAAGGTTATGATTAAGGTTAGGTTTGGGATTAGGTTAGGCACTGGCGTACCGAGGTGAGAGGGGGTTGGATCCGCCTCGGGCGGCACGTTATGGGCGGGGTTGCATTTATTTAATCAATTCAAGCCAAGTATGCGTTAGTCAAATATCGTCCAATATTTTTTCGTTTTCTCTTTTCAGAAAAATATGATTTTATTATTATTATATTTTTATAATAATTTTAAGAATGATTTTGTGTTTTTGAGATTCAGCATGCAAAAGTGAGAGGTCGTACTATTTGTGAACCTGTATGTTGTTTAGAAGGGCGGTAAGGTGAAAAATAACGTAATCCCCCCCCCCAAACCTAACTAACCTTTACTCCAAGCCTACCCTTACCCCCAATGGGTCACGTATAACGAACGCAAAAATTCCCTTAGCCCGAATACCCCTGGAGGTGTTTGGTCCCCTATTCTTGACAGGATCCCTCTACTTTATAGTCAAACAGCAGTATAGACCTTATGTCATTATCCTCAAATTCCAGTGACCGTTGAGACTTAATAATACCACGAAGCCCTTCTTAAGACCCCGTGCCAATTAGTTTTCTGACTCATCAACCGTAAGTCGACTGAACGGTGGGTGGCTTATCGCCCCAGGGGGTTTATACCGACCTTTGGCAAACAGGTCTCTCAGGGTGTATTTCATGCCTATGACCCTGGCGGGTAGGTGGAGCTCGTAGCCATGACGACAGGCAGTCCACCTAAGAGAAGGATAACTCTGATTTCAAAGCCGTTCCGAGTCGTCCTCAACTGCAGAACACTCCGCGATCTAGATTACCACGTTGTCGTCGTGCGGAGGCTTCACTGACCCCAAGGGCGAGGTCAGGTAGGTCCTTCCACGCTGAATAGGCCGAGGGAGAGAAAAACCCAGGCTAAGAGTAATCCAACCCCGGGGCCTGAACAAGGCCATGCCTTCTTCCGGGCCTACACCTCCTTTCCAAAAAAAAGAGATGTGAAATCCATACGACACGAACAAACGAACCCTGGCAAGGGGGAAGGTTTGGTGAAACCATGCTGCAGGTTACATCTGGATGATTGCTGCGTCCCCACTCGGACCCAAAGCCTGCGAGTGGATGTTTCATTTCCTGGAGGATATCATGATAATCAGAAACCCCGGGGCCCCCGCCCCCTTCAATCACATTTGTAAGGGTACGGCGTTGGACTTGGAGCGTTGGGGCACGGGTTTGACCCGTGCGGCTACGCTGAAACTTAACTCCGGGTGTATCTACATATGCAAATTGTCAATCACAACATCGCTATCATTCCCCTTCTAGTCTTCGCAACACAACATACCCACTCTCTCCTAGGTTCCAGAACCCTGCCGATGGCGTACTAATATCCCCTCTGGGTGGGACACTTATATCCAATGAGGGTTCTTTGATCGCTGGTTGATGTCAAAAGGCAATATTGCCCCCCCTCCTTTCCCCCGGCACTCCCTCGCCCCAATGAAGACCGGCGCCAGGTACCCTCTGGTTTGCCAACAATGGTCATTCTGATCTTTATGCACATTTCGGTCGAGGGATCTCTTCCACACACTCTTACTTCCTCCATCTTCATCACTTTATTATATACAGATCTCTCATTACAAACTTTCTGGCGTAGATGCCCTTGTTAGTTTTTCTTAGATTTAAATAATAATGATGATGATAATAATAATAATAATAATAGTATATATTCCTGAAAGTCTCTTACTGAAAACATCCAATGGACTTTCGGAATCTCGAGAAAAAAAAAGATCCCTTTCGGTATTTTAAATATATAATTAGCCATCGTAAAATTCCCGAAAAAATATTTCGTGCCTTTCATTTTCCTGCAACACTGTCAAATATGTTGATGTTTTCCCTCCCCCAGTCAGCTTTTAGTCCCGAAAAGGCAAATGCCTTGCCCATTTCTTCGTTCCTAAAGGCAAAAACCTTTTCAAGTTGTTGGTCTCGAAAAAACTATAAAAAAACATTTCCCGGTTTTGGTCCCCAAAGGCAAAAACCTTTTCCAAGTTTTTTTTTTTGTCCCCGAGAAGTCAAAACCCCCTTTCCAAGTTTTTTGCCACAGTAGAGCAACGTCCCCAAGTTTTTTGGTCGCGACAAAAGGTCCCCAAATAACTTTCCCAAGATTTTGGTCTCGCACGAAACGGCAAAAAGCTATTCCAAGTTCCTCGAAGGGACCCAATCGTGACTCGGGAAGAATGCGTCGACCTGCTTCCCATTTTTTGTCGAGTAATTTAACTCCGTCCTCCCGGAGCAAGTCATGGAAGAGGTTCTCTTTCTCTCTCACTATCTATATATCTGCCACCCCATTCCCCTTCTAAACTCCTGCCTCACTCATAGCATCCCCCCAATTCAACACCTATTTTATCTTCTCTAAAAGGCGCGGTCGATAAAGTAGTTTGGGGTCGCACCTTCAAAAGGGCATATCGGCGCCAAGTGTGCCACGCGTTTTTTTTTTCATTCATTTTAAGGCGAAGACCAACGAGGTTCGTAGAAGTAGGAATATGAAGAAGCGAAGTAAAGAGGGGGGAAGCAGTATTTAGGGCGCTAGGAACCTTGAGGGAACGCAACTTTCTTAAACTATCCCTCTCCGGCTCCAGATTTCCTACTCGAGGCAGGAATCCCTTAACCTGTAGTGGCTGATGCCGTCGAGAGATGGGAGCGATGGAGCCCCCCACTTGTCGTGGAAAGCAGCGTCCCGAAGAAGGCCCTGTGTGTGTGTCTGTGCGTGTGCAGGTGGTGCCCAAAGTAGCACAGGGAAAACAATTAATCTCCTCAGAATTCACTCCGAGGCTACTTATTTTCCCAATCCGCCGAAATTTGAGTGAGGCCTCTTATCTGCCGATGCCCTTCATCGAAACAAACCGAAAGTGTTGTTGAAAGGATAAGGAAACTTGAATTCCAAGTCTCCTTGACCTGGTGGGTTGTTATACTTCTTTCCCTTCTCGTTCCCGTAGCCACAAATGGCATCCTTTTTCGCTCTTTCTCTCCGTCCCTCTTCCTTTTACCCTCTATGTATCATAATTTCTCCCCTTTTTCACCAACTCCTCCAAAAATTCGGTACACTCGAATTCACACGAATGAGAAAGGGCTTTTTTGTTGGTGATTTCACGGTAACCAGGAGTCTAAATTAACATTTGTGTATATAGAGCGCGTACATTCGTGTGTGCGCGCACGTGACTGCGCACACCCGCTGAACGAAAGTCGTGTCTTTTCTTCACACAGATTGCGTCAGCTCCTGATGCAACGAAAAAGTGATGTGATGTGGGTACTCGCGCGTGGCGATTACTCGATTAAGCGAAATGTTGGGCTGTTGTTTGCTCTCAAGTGCAGACTGAAGTCGGCTACCCCGATTCGCCTCCGACACGGACCTCTGCTCTGTTGAAAAATTTGAAAGGATTTTGTTGATTTAAAAATATCACATTCGTTCTTCGTTAAAGTTCATATCATTTTTGAAACTTTACTTTTCAAAAAAAATGAACGATATTAAAAGAATATTCACAAGAAAACAAATGAATCAAAAGAAAACTTAGAGCATTTAAAAAAAACTAAAAAGTGAGACGGGTAGTAAAGGCAAACGAACTATAAAGAGACGTGAATAAGGCTAAAAAGCATTGTTTGGTTAGTGAACGAGACCATGTTAGTTGTGAAATAGGGCATTGTAATCAAGAAATGTGAAGGGAAACAACTGTAGCATAAAGGTCGAGTAAACGTGGTCTTTAAAATAGGGATTCCAAATATTCTGAGAGCATTCATTATTACTATGGCCAATTATTTAAAAGTTGTCCAGGAAACCTTCAGTTTTACATTGTATAAGGTGGTTCCTTAATAGGTGAAGGCTCATTTCTTGATAGCGCCTTTCAACGAGCGAACCTTCTGTCAGGTGACAACAGGGACGAGTAAAATCAAAACAAATAGGCTTCTTTTCTCAAGAGGAAGTTCGTTCACATAAATAAATTACCAATAGTGGCTTGACTAATGTAGGTATTTTTTAAATTAGTATATATATATATATATATATATATATATATATATATATATATATATATATATATATATATATATATATATAATTTTAAAATTACATGACACGTGATTTTATAGATGTATTTAAAGGCCCAAGGAAATGAAAATTGGTAACACAACCCGGAAAAACACTTAGGAGAATATCACGTCAACCAATAAAAGCTTTCGCTATATGGCGAAAGCCCTGTGGTGGTTATCACCCGCAGAACTTGCATTGCTCCTTCTTTGTATGTGACATGGGGGATAAACCTTTAAATTGTGAGCGGGTAAGAAGATGTAGTATAAAAATTCCTTAGAGGTTCCTAGCTTAGAGAGATACTGGGTTTGATAGGGTAACGCTTTGGGCGAAGTAGAGTCACTGTGCCTGGTAGCTCAGTGGTAGAGCATCTGACCGGCAATCAGCAGACCCGGGTTCGAGTCCCGGCCAGGAATTTCAAACTTTTTTCCCCTGTTGTTATCTCTGTCTTCTCGGTAAAGGATTGCCTTCATTGTGCCGCCCTCTGCTCTCTCTGATTCTATCTAGTCTTCTAATGCCCCTTTCTCTTACCTCTAAAAAAACTCCTGTTTCTTGTTGTCTCGTTGCCCATTTGCGTCCAATTTCTCTTTCTTGTATTATATATATATATATATATATATATATATATATATATATATATATATATATAATGCAACGTCCCGCAGGAAAAAATGAAATGGTGCTTCCGAGTACTTTCGAACTTTATTAAATTACTTATCAAGGATAACTACAAGAAATAATATTATATTAGAGGTATATATACGAAAAAAAGTATAATGTTTGTTTGTCTTTGAAGCTCAGGATATTTATTTTCCATAAATTATTGCTTTTCATTCCTTAAGAACTCCTATATAGTACCTGTTTTAGTTTTTATTCACCCTTTTATTTTTTTTAACCTGAAGATGGGCGATTTGCCCGAAACGTTTTTTGTCGGAAAATAAACCACACATCCCTGACCCTTCTCTGTGTAAGGTTTCACCACCTAGCTGTACTTTTTTAAGTGCTTTTGTTTCTCAGTGGGTACCTAAACGTGGGTTCCGAGCAATGAGTATCTGCATAATATGGTACGCGATGTGGCTTAACTTCGTTGTAATCCATGGGTGGGGGGAGGGGCTTATCACTACTTTGGGTGAATTCCAAGTCCATAATAAGTAGTGCGGGCGCAATAGTTTCCCACATGTTCTAACCTAACAGATGACCTTAAATTTAAATGTAGAGTTATAATGCATAATTATTTAAGAATATATATTATATATATATATATATATATATATATATATATATATATATATATATATATATATATATATATATATATATATATACACCACCAATTAATTTTCATTTGAATCTATTTTTCAGTGTGTATTAATTACAAAATTGTATAATTAATTGATGTTATTAAATGAAGGTTACTTAAACACACGCTCAGGCCCGCTAACAAATATAGGGGTAAGCTTCGCCCTGAAATCGAGCTTGGAATGTTTATTTGACCTTAAAAAAACCTTGACATCGCCAATTGAAGATTGAGAGTCGCCGAGAAGCACATTGGCGCTGTTCTTCACTTTGTACACAAGTCCGAGAGTAAGCTTAAGAATTTTGATGATGGCGCAATGCAATCATGCATGGTCTGTGCACATCGCTTGCTTTGTTTCTTCGTATTTAGGGGCTGTTAATCCCGTCCACCTTTTGAATACTAATGAGTCGACTCTGTTCGATTATGAGACCGACCCTGTCGACGAATTCGCATGTCCATCGAATCAACTGGTGGTGCATGTTCAGAGAGGCGATTTGAAGTCAGGGTTTCGTTATAGATGTTACCTTCACAATCTGTGTTTTCCATGGAAAAGTGATCAGCTGAAAGGAAGAAGAGCCTCGAGGTTCTCAACAGGGGGAGAATGTTTATAAGTAAATGAAATAAAGGAAAACATGAAATGTCCAGGGATAACGGCAACTTGCACTTTGAGTTATCCAACGTTATACATTAAATTGTATAACATATTTACCCCGGGTTTTTTTATCTTGGTACTTGGTTGTATTTTGCTTTGGATACTAGCAATCTTTTTCTTTCATTTTGTTATAACTCTCACTATTTAATGCTTTTTCCTCTCCGTCGTTTTTTTAACACAGTGTAATTGCTCATTTTTCTTTGAAGGAAAGCTAAAGTAAGAACTCTTTTTGACTATCGATATAAAACTGGCAAATTAAATGATTTTCCATTCACTCTTGCATAAATAAACGTAGATTTATTAAACCCAGTTAATAGAAACCGTATTCGGAGGCTTGTTTCTGTACTCAGGATCTCGTATTCAGGATAAATCGCTCTGATAACCAAATGAATCATTGGCAAAATGACTTACATTTTTCTCAAAAGAAATCCGAGAAGATTTAAGGTTATAAGGTCCAATTTGATATACCATGATTGGCAACGATGAGCTCTAAGTGAGAGTCTAAGAATTGTCTTTTGAAGGTTACATTACACCCAATATCTTTGAAGGACTGGAAGAGTTCACCTACAATTTCAAAGTAGTTAGGTGTTTTATGATTTCCCCCAATTTTTCTGAACACTTTCCAGTGCTTTCACTCTGATATTTCAACTTGGCTTTATTAACATCATCGAATTTTTCATCTACAAAGTTCTTATTTGAGGGCCCAGAGAAATTGATCTTAGCAGCACTTACACGAGGATTATTTTTTATTCCGATTAATGAAACCCTTTCACCATTTTTATTCATCGCCTTAAAGTTTTTGAAAATCCCTAACTTTATATGAAGGAGAGATAGATGACTCATGTCGAGAGTTGATTATTGATTGAAGTATGACATTTGCCTGCCAGGTAATAAGTGCACGCTTTGATTATTCAGTATTGATGTTATTATTTTTTTTTTTACTCTTGCTGTCTCATTCGTCTAAGAAAACAGAAAACTACGTCTAAGTCGAAATATTTTCAAAATGGTAGATATTTGATCTCACCGTACAGCAGTGTAGCCTTTAAACTATTTTTCAAGAGTCAACGTAAAGTCTCCACTCGGTTGTTTTATGTTCATGATCGTCGATTACGTCCATCACAGCGCAAATATTGTTATATCAAACTAAATCAGTTCCTTCATAATACTAATCTTGAAAGTCCTTGAAGTGTTACGCAAGAAACATATTTTAGTGTAATGCTGAAGTAGATCGAGTACCTCCAAAACAGCGCAAATATTGTTATTTCAAACTAAATCAGTTCATTCAGAATACTAATCTTAAAAGTCCTCGTAGTGTTACGTAAGAAACATATTTCAGTGTCAAGATTCCACCCTTTAAGTCTAGAACCAAAATTTTGGCCTGTTTTTTTGACATTTTCAAATCCCCAACCAAATTCGTTTTAATAATTTTGAGTTAACAGATTGTTTTCAGGAATAGATACTTGCGTCAATAATAGACCATCTTACCCCTTATTTTGAATCTTTGCTGCTGCCTCATCTTCATAATCATCTTCTACAGTTAGATGTTTTTGAGGATCTGGTGGAGGTAATTTATCACTTTGAGTAACTCGCATTTGGGATAAATGTCGGGGCCAAAACTTTGGAGGAATCACTCAACGATTTTCTCTTTCCAATAAGCATATCAATTCAATATAATTTTAAGAATTAATATGAAAGCCACCTCTTTTAGATAACTAGATATTGATTAAGATGAACAATGCTACAAGACATCAGAATTCACAGATGAGAACGCTTATAGAGTGAGCGAAAAGGGTATAGTGGAAAATCTTTTTATCAGTCAGTAAATATGAGTCACGCGAAGTGATAAGGAATAAGAGTACCTCTCCGCATCTGCGGATACGGATAGGCGGCCGAATGTGCTAAGGCAAAGAGCTCATCCGGTATTTTTATAGTAAGGCTTACTTCTATTAGGAGCTACCTTCCGGCTTCATAGCCTAGGATTATAACATTAAAATGAAATCTTTACGTACTAAAAATCATTGTCAATCCTATCTTTAAATTTCTTAGCGCTGGAACAATTGAATGCATACAGAGACTCGTTCAATGTCTAGCATATTTTATTTCTGTAGTAGTTTCCCACGAGAGTAATTCTGAACCGGCAAAATTAGAGTTCAAGTCTTGAAGAATCTTCACCACCTCTATCGGTTGATGGCGCAGTCTCCTGGTCTCAAGCGAGAAGAGAGAGCTCTCGCAGGCGTGTCTGGTAATCTCTCTCTAATCGACGGTATCCATTTTTGTGCTCGTGTCTTGCACCCTGACCAGCTGTTGATGTTTTTTCTAAGGCTAGGGGACCAAAACCTAATCGCGTACTCCAAGTGAGGTCACACCAACGAGTTATACAAGGGCAGCACACTTTCCTTGTTTTTATAACTGAACTGAGTCTTTATGAATCCTCACAGTCGCTGAGCCGTTTTCTCGGCCTCAGCGCACTGTCTGGAGAACTTTAAGTCGTTTCTAATCAGCACACCTATCTTTCTCCACGTTTATTACCCTTAGGCTCTGTCTTTGCAGGGTGTAGTCGACAGGGAGTTGGTATTCCCGATGTTTATCACATTACACTTGTCTGAGTTGAAGGGCGTCTGACACGTGTTCGACCACTATCTTCTCCATCGAAGATTTCGGCTGACACCACACTCCCACACAATTTTGTGTCGTCTGCAAAATTTCTATTTTGCTAACTAATCCGTCTATATCGCTTATATTGATAATGAATAAGAGAGGACATAACATGGAGCCCTGGAGGACTGCATATTACCGAAGACCAACGAGAGGCATGGTTGTTGACAACAAACACCACTTTTAATCCAATGACTCGATTTATACTCTCAGTACGCAGATCCTTCATTAGATTACACAAGCTTTCGTGTAATTCTAAATCACTTTGGCTGTGTGCATGCAGGTTTGCCACACTTTGTGGGCAGAGACTCGGCCTGTTAAACGATAAATTGTTGTTTAAAACTAAACAATTTTGATTCTCCCTTGCCTACATTCAGTGGGCTCAGGTCATGGGTAGAAGTTCTTTAACCTAATATAGTTTGCGGGCCTAAAATCTATCTCTGTGGCATTTTTCTTTACCCTGGCAAAAGGGTAAACATAATTCCAACCTAAACATATTCCGGTCGCTCACTGAACAGCACTCGTCGTCAGAGAGATTGGATAAAAGGTTGTCTTTGGTGGTGATGATCAGTCTTATATATTCTGTCTTGGCGGTTTGCGTACCCATAGAGTAAGGAAGTTCTCGCCAATGAAGTCCATGAAACGCGATCCTTCCCAATCGTCCGTACGATCGTTCCAGTTCACTTTACAATTGAACTCTCCTAAAATAATTGCAGGCTGGTCATCGAGGAGGGTAGACAATTTGGTGTAAAGATCGTCATCGATCTCCAGTGCCCGCTGCGTTTATCCGTATGCCACCACAAGCCTGTAGATAGTATGATTGACCTTGAACTCAACTGTCTGAACCTATTCCTCCGTTATATTCTTGCATTCGACCGGAGCCAAGGAGTCTCGCACATATGCCATCACCCCCACCCCCACATCTGCCCTGATCGATCCTTGTGGGACATCACCTAGCCAGGAACGTTGAATGCAAGATTCCGTGATCGCTATAATGTCGAACCGTTCGGTCGGCACGACCGCTCGCAAAATTTGTTCTTAGTGAAGCGAATGTTCAATAATAATATTAATAGCTTTAGATGGCTTAGTCTAGCTCCACAGGGCTTTCCCGACGGTTCACCCTCCGGAATTGCTTCTTGAATTTGGCCTTTGCACAAGCCAGTAGCCTCATTGGGAACCGGGCTGGGGTAGCCAATACTAAAGCCTGTTGTGTAGCCGATACCGAGGCCTGTGGTATTGCCACGCGGCGCCTTGTGACTGCTCTCCCACTTCACTCATGAGTTGCTGCTTAGTTCCCTTCTTATTTAGCCAGATTATCCTTCGATTAATTACTTTTTTCAGATCATATAGACCTATCTACCAAATAGGCCCCATAAAATTCGTGGGATGGATTTATTAACCTAACTCACCGGTGCGTTTACTATTTGCCAAAACGCCAGTTGATGCTCATGGCTTTGTTGTTTGCAAAATCATTGGAAGAGAGCCTTGGCAGGATTGTGGCTTCCAGAGTGCAAGGAAAGTAGGCCTGTGGGACCCAAATTGCAGTATAGGTAGGCCCAGTGAGGAACCCCCACAAATGGGTGCTCGGTAGATCTATGAAATCCTGAAATTAAGCACAACCATTAATTAATTAGGTAATATGCTATGTAATAAGTAGTAAACCATTGTAAAATAGAGAAATACTTATATCATAACTGTACATCTATTAGGAAAAGCATAAGAAAGGCAAGTGGATGTGTGGTTTCCCACGCTGCTACACACATACATATACGCAAAGGAAAGATAACGATGCTTGATAACAAGGGGAACTTACTCTTAGGGGTTGGATTACTCTTAGTCTGTTTTTTCTCTTCCTCTGCCTATTCAGCGCGGTAGGATCTATCTGCTTTGACCGGTTGAGTTGTCGTGAGAGTGTCAAACGAAAAATAAACTCTCGTATCTTGATAGGATTTGCCAGCCTGGTCTGAAAATGTGTACACCTACTGTAGGAACGCACACACCTCTGATAACTCCGCCCAACGGTCAACGGAGAGACTAACAAATGAGTTTCCGATCATTAGCTCCGCTCTACGCCTTGAGAAGAAAAAGAAAGAGGTCACGCCAACTTAAGCAAGGGAACTATAAATAAAGGAACGTAAACATTATATATAGAGAGTTAAGTCATTCGGTCGATAGACTCAGGTCTAGGCAGCTGACTTTACTTATTATCATTACTAGCATTACGAGTCCGTTCCTCGTCCTCAAGTCTTGTCGTTTTACCCTCAGCTACCCCCAAAATTAGTAAACTTACATACGGCCGCATAGGACTTGATTTATTTCCCTTATGCCTGATAGGGTAGACCCTATTAAAAAATGAAAGCCTACTTATCGTCGCTTTCCTATCGAGTCCTTTCCTTTAACCCCGAGGTAACCAAGGCACCTTCTGAAGCAGAATCTACGTGAAAACTTTGGAGTCAGAGCAACCTCTCACCCGTAGACTGGTAACCTTAAGACGCGCAATAACACCGAAGACCTTTTCCCCCCACATACGGGTAACCTTCTAGACCCGCTATAGGATAGCCACGATTAGGGCCTTGTCGCTCATAAGCCACATTTCATCGACCAGTCATCACATCACTCTCCGCTGATTATCTATTTGCTGTTTCCTGTCCTTCCTTCTCGAAGGCATAGGTCATTCCTGGTTGTTAATGCGACTAGAGCTGTATTCCTGCATATGGGTTTCTTTCCCTCTAATGATATAAGTAATGCCTTAATGTTTTTGCCCAGGAGACATTCCACCCGGCAGTTGGTGTTTTGTCGCCCTTTTCCAAGACTTCTCAAAGGTCTCTCAAATTGGAGTTCTTAATAAGCCCCCCCTCCTCCGCGCGCTCTTTCAGCGCGGTAAAACGAGTTTAAGGTCACTACTCACTACTGCTTCCATTTGCAGTAGTGGGGGCTTCCTTAAACTTCATTGGTGTATATGTAAACAAGTGTGTATCCGTAGACGAATAAGACTCTCTTAGAAAAAAACTAAGTCGTGCTAAAGATGTTAGTTCCAAGTTAACACTGATATATTTTTAGACATATGCTTCCTGTTCCCAATAAAATTCTATTATCTGATTTAAAAAGCTGGAAATTTCTGAAATTTCAATAGTCGGATTGATAAGAATACACTGTTTTATTAAAACCTGGAAAATCAGTGGAGAACCCTGTATTTCTTAGGAAATGTGTGACAGGAAGAAAAACGTGAGTGATTGTGTAGAGGAGAGTTCTGAAGCGCTTAGTGAAGTCGAACCGTAAAAAAATCGATAATAGAACTCATGGATGTGTTTGATAGTGGAATTAAGAGTAGCAGGAACCTGGTGGTTTGGGTCTAAACAGCCATGTGACAACAAAGAAACCATTCTTTAGTGTAGTTAATCGAAAAAGGGACTTTAGTTTGCTAGAGCAGAAAGATTGGGCCGTAGAGAAGTGTAAAAAAGTTATATAGTTTGACGAACTTTCTTTACAGATCTATCCTTTCAAGCTTTCTGCGTTATGCGGCCTCGGTGTTATTGCGCTTTAAATTTTAGGGGGGGGGGAGTCCACTGCCACCTTGCTTTTCTCTCTTGAGAACTAGCGAAAGTTAAGGTTCTTTGTCTCCTAAGGTTTAGTATTAGTTAGTTGTCCGTCGATTTTGGCGATGACGTCACTTCATGCCCTTAGAAAGAATAAGTTGGGCTTAGAGAGAAACTTGCACAAAAGATGTTTAGAGTGGGAATCGGGTGTGCATTCCTCATCTTGTCACTCCATAGTTGGGCTGGTGTCAAGGTGGTCCAAGACGACCACCCATTGTGGAGTGTTGCAGGAGACCGCCGAGTCGTCGGTCTAATAACGCTCGCCTAGTGCTGGTCGCCACAACAGATTTTGCATTAGGGGTTGACTCCCGTAGTCCTTGTCCAGTCAAGTACATCCACAAGGCAGTGGGTCAAGAGTTGGCGAGGGATCAGGGCGTGTCCACACCTTGTTTTTTTTCATGACATGTTCCTAGTGCTCAAATACATTGAATTTTCCATGAGTCTGGTTACTGTTTGTTTTGATAAAGTAACTTCAGCCACCTTATTAGTAAATTTTGTGTCAATTTTTTTTTTTTTAGAATATATAGCTAAAAATAAATCAATATCATAGGAGATTTCAGTTACTCATCGGTGAATAATAGGATGTTGACCACACACCAAATGTATGCCTGCAAAACGCAAGCTCCTCCTGCAAGGAGTAATGGCGAAGCCGCTCCTCTTGTCAGTATAAGTAGTAGATGAGTTTTTTTTAGGGGGAGGGGGGGTCCTAAGTTTTATAAACTCTTTGCCTCTCATTGTTCCCTGAAATTGAAACTCCCAACCGTTTTGGTATGTTTGATTGTTTCCTCAGTTTTTTCTATCATAATTATTTCTTTTAATTGGGTGCCTCCCCTTCAGCCTACCATTGTTAACAGTGAGACGAAAAAGAACGAGATCTGGATCGCATAACCCTCGATTCTTTCTGTACTAATTTCATTTATTTTTAGTCTCGGTCAGTCTCCGTTTCGCTTTTTATTTGTTTTTGGTAATAACATTGTAACTATTCGGCCGATTATAACGAAATTTGAGACCCTTATGTTGTTTTACATTCTCTCTCGAATCATCACCTGCACAACGTACACCACCACCACCTACACACCACTACCACCACCACCACCACCCACACCACTACCACCCTAACCACTACCACTTACACCACCGCATACAGCACCAGCAACTACACCACCAACAACTACCCCACTACCACCACCTAAGACACCACTACCACCACCTAAGACACCACTACCACTAACTACACCACTCACACATGTACCGCCGCCACATACACCACCGCTACCTACACTACCGCCGAATACATCACCACCACTAACTACACCACCACCTACAACACTTACACCACCACCTACAACACTTACACCATCACCTAAAACACCTACACCACCACTAACTACACCACCACCTACAACACTTACACCGCCACCTGAACCACTACCACCTACGTCACTACCACCTGCACCACTACTACCTACACCACTACCACCTGCACCACTACAACCTGCACCAAAACCACTTACACCAACACCACATGCACCACCAACACCACTTCCATTTCCACATACCACATGCAACACCACCTCCTACGACACAAACTAAACCACTTACACCACCTGCACCACCTACACATCCTACACAACCTAGAACACCATCACCTACACCACTACCACTTACACCACCACCACTTCCTACAACACCTAAACCCACATACAACACCCACACCCCCATACAACAACACCTCCTACACCACCACTACCACCTACATCACAAACTACACCTCCACCACCTACACCACCCCCACATACACCACGACCGCCACATACAACACCACTGCCACATACAACACCACATATAACACCACCACCTCCTACAACACCTACAGCCCCCACTAACATCACTATCACCACCTACACCACAAACTAAACCCCCTCCTCACCACCTACACCACAAACTAAACCCCCTCCTCACCACCTACAACACCAACACCTACACAACATACAACACTACTACTACCTACACCACTCACACATGCACCACCACCACATACACAGCTGCCACCTACACCACCACCTACACCACCACCACCCAAGGTTATCCCGGGAATTGTTTTGTTTTGGCAATAACTTCATAATTATTTAGCAGATACTAACGAAATCTGAGGTTGTTTTATATTTTCTTTCTAATCATATAATTGCCAAAGTCCTCACAAGGTTAGCCGGGAAATTATTTGTCAATAACTTCCTAACTATTCTGCCGATAAGAAAGAAATTTGAAATCTTTGTTTTATATTCTCTTTCGAATGATATAATTGTTAACGTCCGCTCAAGGTTAGTCCGTGAATTACTTAAAGTGTTGGAGGTCGTAAGGTCATAAATCAGTATAAGTGAGAGCACGCGACTTTTGGTCAGCATACCTTGTTTTTATTTTTATTATCTTTCATCTCTGTTTCTGATCTTCCCCTCCCCTTCCTCTTTCTCTAACCCCCTGCAATCAACTCTTTCCAAAGGCGCCTTCTCTTGTATATGGTAACGGGATTTGAAGCAAGCAGGGGTAGACTTCTCTAGATGAGGAAGAGTAGGAAGAGAGAGATGAAAAAAAACTTGAGAGGTGTTAAGGAATACTGAAGGAAAGAGCGAGCAGATAAGGAGGAGCATGTAGGTGTAGTTAGCATAAATAGTCGATAACACGAACGTGGGTGAGTTGCTTCATGATGACATTAGCACAGCCTTTTGGCTGAGCAATCTGAGTTTGATCGATTCTCGGGTGGGAGTTAAACCAATTCAATTTTGAGCTTATCTTTGGTTGTTATCGGACGGCGCAAATTTGATAATTGAAATGATGAGCGACCGCTGTTTGATTGAGGCACCCGACCATTCTCGGAGATAAATGGCTTGGTTAAGTGACCCCACTTGGCCATCACCAGTAACCCGCCCTTAAATTTCAAATTCTTTTGTTTGGGTCGATTAAAGTGTCGGGTTTTTTCCCCTCCACCCTTTCCATCTTCTAAAGTTCGTAGGTACGAGTCACTAGGTGGACCTGCCTTGGTTGGGGAGTGGGGGCAGGTTGCTAGAGTTGTATCGCATTTTTTAGCCGTTCCAGCTTTGTGTCGTCCACATATTTTTACTTTACTTCAAACCTCTGTCCAAAAACTTTGAACCGCAATGTCGCCATTGATTTTCGTTACTTTTCACTAATAATAATTAATAATGTCTCCTTTGGAGAGTTTTATTGATTCGTCCCTCTGGAGATGTATTTGAGGTTCTTAAGATTTGTGGAAGAACCATTGTTATTTCCCCTCAAGTCTTGAACTCGAGGGCGCCTGGAAACTTCTTCGATAATTTGCTCCTAAAGTGCGTAGGGACTGTGTCAAATTAACTTCAAGACCTTTTCGAGGTCTCAAACCCGAAAGGGCGTCGTAGGTCCCTTAGTGAGTAGCTACATGCAGCCGACCGTTTGCCCCCAAAAGTTCCGAATGGAAGAAGGTCGCAAATTCCAGTGAAGATGGCACTGCGTTGTCTACATTCATATCCCTTAGCCCCTTCACGACTGTTCCCATTGGAGATAGTCCGAAATTCATGGTCAATGTAATTTACCCGTTTACCCTGCCACTTCAGTGTCATTAGTTAAGTTTTACTAGCAAAGGGTGTGTGTGTGTGTGAGGAATAGTGTTGGGTTAACCTGTTTTTAAGTCTGTTCGCCCCCGCAGGGAGGCATTTCCGCGCTGGGATAACAACCTCAAGGCTTCTCGGTCGCTGATCCTGTGTTCGAGAGGGGGTGGGGGGAGTCACCCAAGGTTGCTCTTTTGAGAAATTATTACGGAATAAGAGAATCTATGTTTGCGTTTGATCCTCGTCAACGAAGACGAGTATCCCCCCCCCCCAAGTGAGTTATGATATTCAGTGATATAAGAATGCAGGAAAGAAAATAGGTAGATATAAAGGGACGATACTTACTCCATAAACTATGTCCTCATCGTTTTTGTGTCCTTCATCTCTCATCTCTTTCTTTGCATTCTTTCCATCATACCTATATTGACTTGTACCCCAGCCTTCTCTCTCTAATCAATGAATCCCGCCCGCAGGTTCCTTCCTCGTGGAGACTTTTCGGCGCAGTGCGTCCTTGCGCCGCATGTCGTGGATGCCTCGACCTCATCTCGACTGCCGCGCCTGGCTGACGCAGCTCGAGCTTCCGCAATACGCCGACTGCTTCAGCCGCTTCGGAGGAGTCGAGGTAAATGCAAATATGAGATAATTATTATTATTATATAGGTATTGTGTATTGACCTTCCCCGATCGAGACGCTTGCTAGGGACCGCGACCCATTCATGAAACTTAGTAACTTAGTCATAGGCTTCCTTTTCCCTTACACCCAGGACAGATACGGTTGTGTCAAGGAGTCTTTCAAAGAACCATAGGGTTCCAATCACCCCCATCCCTTGCAACTCTCTTCCCGCCCTCCTCCCGGCTTGCTCATTTGAAACACCCTATCGTAGAATAGGGTCGAGTTAACCCTTTCTGCGTTTCGAGTGCAAATTAACTGAATGTAAGTTGGCCAACAGTCGACTATCTTGGAGGTTCCGGGATAACAGAAAAACGGATACAAAAATATCTTTACTACTATGCAAATTAATATTATTTTACAGCGTTAAAAGGAGTTTTAAAATAAGCTATATACATATTAGATGTACACGGGTCTTAGCGGAAAAAATGGGGAGACTTGGTGAGGACGGTCACGGTACAAACAAACGAACAATTGACCGAGGTTCGCTTGAATGACCTTGAGGGTATACTAAGCCGATGATGAAGGCTTACACTGGGGGAAGGTGTAAGGGGAGCACTTGCATAGGAGAGTTGCACGTTGCTGTTACCTCAAAGATTTGGTCTGCGGGAGTAATCCTTGCCTTGGCGCAAAGTTTAAATAATAGTCCTTGATAATGAATATTACAGGATGAACTGAGATCTTGCTTTCGAGTAAAACACTTATCGAGACTGAGCGCGCTGCGTTCGAGGAGCGGGTGGAGGTAGACCCACATGAATTAACGAGAGTACCGGGAGCTTGAGGGGTTCTGCAAGAATTGTTCAAAGTTCAACGTGGCGCGAATAGCGGCTACTGACGGGGATGGGGGGAAGCAGAGGATACTATCTGAGTAGGGCGGCGGCGGATACCGACTTCCAATTCAACTCTGGCGCCGTATTATTTATAGTGGGGTTGAGTGGGGATTTTCCCCTTCGTATGAAGGGGAGGGTTACAGGGTTTCGACGCATCGACAGACGAGAATATTCTCGTTCTTTTGTGCGAGCGGGTGAAGATTCCTAAGCCGGTGAGGCGAAACTTTATCCGACTTCAGATGGGACCTTTTGGGCTCTCAAACTTGTCGCAGCTTTCTGTGATGGCGGCATTTCAGGTCACTGCGGCGTCTCACGGCGTGTCCATTAGCGCAGACAAAATGGGTCGCATATGTGTCTGTTGTCTCTCTCTCAATTGAAGGGCGAGTCGGCGCGTATCTTCCTCTCTCTCTCTGATCTCTGACACACCCTCTTTTCGCTTGTGCATTTCTCACCTTGTCCAACTTTTTCCCGTTCATTAGCTCAGTAAGTTCTCCATTTGAGTAGTTCTTTCTTCTTCCACACGATTGTGTCAAACATTGTAGTTAGTATTGAAATAATGGGTAATACATGCTCTTTGGTTAGGCAGGGGCATAAGCAACCAACATTAATCCAAATTATACACCAAACCGCTTAAAAGTATAGGGGCTCACGCGTGCAGTCAATTAGTGTGCAGGCCATGTGCTTCTCGTAAGGCCTGCAGTCTTGAAGGCTATGATAGAAGGTACTCAAAGAGATTGGTATCGAATCTAAGACTCTCCAGTACATCTTGCAGGGATTCTATAAGTTTACCCTGTGAGTATAGATCAAAGGTACTCGTATGTTTATGGATCATCTTACCTCTAATCTTTCAGAATTTTTCTGATGTTTGGCTTGTTTAATGTCTAGAGATTTTTAGTTCATTCCGCTTGATCAAAAAATTGATCCTAGACACATGTATCATATTTTGCATCTCATTAGTGCTGAAACCTGTGTTGCTGTCGTGGAGAAAAAACACACCAGTGGATTCCTATACTTGTTTAGGTTCCTTCAAGAACGGGAATCACCTTTTCCTTCAAATTCTTTTTGTTGAATTGGATTCCTGCTTAACTTTCCCCCTCTTCCTCGATTAAATAGAAGAATACTTTACCGTGAATCCTAATATTTATTGGTGCCGTTCAGTCGAAACGAGAAATTGGACGGATGTCTTCTCGACATTGCGAAAAAAAGTCACAAAGCTAAACCAGACTTTCAGGACTCACGGAAGATTTAAATATGTTCAAAATCATGTTAAAGGTCTATATCTCTTGTTGCAAGGTGTAATGACGTACTAGGTGCCAATTTATACCCTCCCCCCTCGTTGAACCACCATGCCCTCCATCTTGTAATTTTGATATTTCCAAAACAATTTACGATTCTCTCACGTCTACATTGAGCTTATTTCAAAACCTCCCTTTTTTTCTTCTATTTTTAAGAACAACTCCTCCAATTTCCTTCCCTTTAGCTTATGCTGTTTCTTACACTTACTCCCCCTTATCATTGCACTTCTGCAACACTTTTAACCACCTCTTAAGACGTGCTTCCTTTCAACAGCTTCTCTCATTACTTCCGCCCACCATTCACTACCAACTCCGAACTCGTTCCCTGCCAGTCCTAAAAACTAAATCCTCCTTTCACATTTTACGATTCAAGATTTACTTCCTCCCACTTTTCTTCAGATTTACCATTCTTATACACTCCAACCACACCGTGTTAATGAGAAACTTCTCAGTACTTTCCCTTATACTCTTTAACCGATTCATCATCAATCGAACATCGATCAAGGTGGAGTCAAAAAGCCACTCATGTGATTATATTTAATGTTACATACATAATCTACCATATCCCTACATAGTAAGATCAGATCAACCATACTTCGACTTTTATCATCCACACGCTCACTCTCCAATTTATACTTTTATCTTTGTGTTGAAATTACTTTTTCCTGAATCTATTTTAAAAACCACACCTATTAGACCGTTTCTATTCACTATAAGTTCACCCAAAATCCCCCTTCACAACTTTTCTATCGAATCATTCATATTCCCTTTAATTCTTCTTTATTAAGTCTTTTTTTTCTTTTATCTTATCATTCTTCTCATTATTATTATCATTGGAGCAAATGCAGCCACCCGTACAGTCAAGTCCAACTCATGTCAAGTTTGTGTGATCTAAGTAGCCAAGAAACCATTCACCTCTTCGCATGCAATACATAATTGTCTTTGCACTGTCCATTCATTCGTTTGTAAATGACATAAAACGACCATTACAAGGCCAATTGCATTCTGCCATTGGAAAATGGGTGGGTGACAGATGTTCGGGAGAAAGCTTTTTGCCTATTTGAATACAAACGTGATGGCTGCCCGAGGCTCGCAATTTGCCTAATAAGGGATCGGATAATTTCTTTCTACTTCTTGTCCATTTTAAAATTCGCTTCACGAGGCATCTTTTGGACTTATCATCATTTTGTCCGTCTCTTTTCATTCTGTTATTCCATGCCAATTATCCCGTCAATCCTCTATTACACCTTTGATGCTGAAAATTCTTTTTTTTTCTCTCTCTTTCGCCTTTCGATCATTTATTTTCCTTTTCAAGATCTTTGCCCGGCTGTATTTGACGCCTGTTCTAAGGCCGATTACCCCCTTAAGTTGGCTCTGAATTTGAGCTTTCACCAATTCCACACATTTTAGTCAATGCACATCAACGCTTCAAAAATACCACCATCCACCCCGTTGCGTCCTATCGAACACATTGTGACCATTTTTCTCCCAAACAGTGATGGAGTGCTATGTGTTGTAAGATCCCGTCCAGTCAGGGTTCTTCCAAGGCCCCAAGCAAGTAGCCTGACCACAACAACAACCCCCCTATCCCTCACCTCCCCCTCAATCACCCCATTTTCTCTCTCTCTCTCTTTACTCATTCACACAATCACCCCACCTTTTACGTGCCCCTTGCCCCACTCACTCTCGTACATTCCCTTCACAAGTCTGTTTCATCCATTGACCACTCGATCTTTTAACCCCCCCATCCCTAAGGGGGCCCGTAGTGACTGTTTCCCCTGAAACTTGCAGGAGCGACCGGCCCTCCTGAATCCAGTGGCATCCGCAGTGTCAAACTAGATTGGGACTAACTAGTCTTTAGTCATAGATATCTCCATTTTACTTTCGTGTATCGCCACTTTCTTTACAAGCCTCTTGGCGACTAATTTTGCAGGCTAGACGCCGACTGCGGCCGGGTATCTAAAATGCCTGCATCCTTCCTACCTTTCCCCCTTCTGATGCTCCCGTCTTTTTTATCACTATCTTTTGAATTGGATTTCAGGTGTAGCATGAAACCATGCTGCGGTTGTCATCTGGCGCATTGTGGCCTCTCCTACTCATAATGCCCGAGGATGCGTTCTCTCCTGGCTTCACTGCTTTGCAGAGCATGCTTGGTTCTCTCTCTCCCGTTTATTTTCGCTTTCTCTATCATCTTTCTTTGCACATCTTTCCCTAAATCTTTTGTTGGTTTTCGCTTTTAATTCCGAGAAGAAAAATCATTTAGGTTCGGTAATTCTTTCTCTGCTCCGCCGTTTAAAATAGGCGCTACGCTCTGTCACAGCCCTCCAATCCTTTGGTATCGGTTTTGATCAGATTGCGGGTCGAATATTTTATTTATCGAATTTCTATTCCAATGTTTCTCCCTTTGCCACTGTTTGTCAAAGAACCACTAGTAGTTAATTCTGAATTTAGAGTCTCTAGGCTTTTATAGAAGTATGGTCGGGGTAAGTTTCCTATAGCTGTATTTGGGGTATTTAATATTACTTAACTTTTTATATCTTCTCTACTATTTTTGACTCTATATTGAGTGTAGTTTCATCCATTGAGACGTCAACCTTTGCTTGCCTTCTCAAATTGGAAGAAAATTGGCGGACTTTATAGATAATAATACTCAAGATTTGCGAGAAAATACTTGGGTATTGTACGGACCAACGAGAAACGTGTTTGCAGACATAATTCAGTGTATCTAACTTGTTGCAGTGTGATTAATTCTGGTCCCACGAGACGAGGGGAAATAGTATTTCAAAAAGTGTCGGAACAAGTTTGTAAACACCATCCCTAAATGTGTGTTTCTCCTTCTCCCGCCTTGTCAAGTGATCCCTGTCGTCAGGTGGTTTTACGGGCGCGTTGTGATCATACTTTATAGTTCATTTTACATCTGCACAATCCAACAATCGTCTTCCGCATACTCATTTGGTGTTCAGAGGTGTGTTTATTTGCTGTAAGGTTTTCAATACACACGCTCGCGCACACACCTACCAACTATTGCTTCACTCGGGGGCCTTTGTTCATTGTCCTTCACACTCAGCTTATCGATCAACACTCGCTTTACGCAATCAAACGGCCTCTTTTCCAGATGCACTTCTTTTTATTTCCTCATTTCCCCCCACAAAGGAGTGTCAGGTGAGGTATTGGCCAGTATGCTGCAGCTAACATCTGTGAACTTGCTTCACCTCCCGGCACCAATGGTCGCTATCTTTCACACATTTTCACTTATATGTTCACCACTTTCTTCACTAAACTTTTTTTTTAAACTTACTGCGAGAGATGACCGCCATTTGATGGAGCGCCCGCCTGCGTCCTACTGTGAAGACTGCATTGTCCCCCAGACTGTTCGGCACATTCTTGTTGACTGTCCCAGTCTGGGCGATCTTTGCGCTCGTTACCTGTCCCGGTGGCGGGACGAGCGGGACGGTCGCTCCCGTCTGTCCTTTGTACTCGGGACAGGTTCGCGCACACAGGCATGCGGAGTATATTACTTTTTGGAGGAGGCTGGCCTCTTCAACTTTATTTGACTCTGTTGTAGGTCACATGTTCTTGGGCCTGGGAGAGGTGGGCTTACCCCCGACGCAGGAGCGCGCTTCCTTCTTGTTGCTTTTTTTGCTTATCTTGTTTTTTTTTCTCTTTGTTATTTACATGTTTTTACTTGTTTGTTAATCTAGCCTAGTATTAGGCTGCAAAGTTATTACGGCGACTTTTGCCCTATTAGGCAGTCACCAGATGGCCTCTGTCAGATATATATATATATATATATATATATATATATATATATATATATATATATATATATATATATATATATATATATATATATATATTCACGCGGAGAAGTCTAAGTGGGTATCTCACGGGCGAACGGATCTTCAACCGGCGTCTTTTGGTAAACTTCCGGGGCGATAACGAAGCTAGACGAGTGAAACTGGAGCCCGGAGCCCAAATCAGCAAGAGGGCGCTAAGCTTTTACTCGCCGTGTCTTGAATCGGAGTGGGACCCACTTGCGACGGCAAACAAAATCGCTTCCGGCGAAGCCTTATATATTTCCCAGCGCGGAAACGAGCAAATTAGTATTCAACTAGGAAGCAGGCACTGCTGCTCACGCAGTATTCAAGTAGTAATCACGATGATTCATTGGAATCGCCAAAAGACACAACGCGCCCCTTTATAAGCGGCCCCCTGTTACCCTAAGGACTCGCAGACAAGAAACTAGTTGTTCAGACTACGGTAGTCAAGGACGTAAGGACTCATTCTGGAATACGCGCTTCGCTCCGTGCCCTGCAAGGATACTCCCTCGAACAACCACCCGAGGCCCCCTCGCCCTTCTTGGAAAATCGTAAGCCTATTTACTTTTTTCTTTATCGCCGTCCAAGAGGCGTGACGCTTTCCGACTACGAAGTTTCACCCCATAATCTCCTCTCGTTATCTTGGGGCAAATATTGTGGTACTCATAGCTCGTGACGAAGCATTTCATTGTAAATTAACTCCTTTGCTAAACGATTAGTTTTCCCATAGTGTATAAATTATTGTTAAATTATGTTATTTATTTGTATAATAGTAAATATTATTTTTGTTTCTCTTGTTTAAATCCCAGAACCACATAAAAAGCCATTGATCTATTTTTTAAGTCGGCCAACGGAATAAACGCACTCGAATATCCCCCATAATTAAAAGGGACTTCTCCCCCCCCTGCGTCTAGGGAGGGCAAGCTTAGGTCAGTGAAATCTACCTGACCTACAGCAACCTCTTAAAATATTATAAAGGACTAAAAGGTTGAGCCTCTTGTTTTTTAGCTTTTTTACTTTGTGGATTTCACAAGACCTGAAGTCGTTTTCATTGATTCTTCACCTCGAACTTCCGTCCTCCTTATTTCGTTTTCCGTCTCGCTCCACTTCATTTCACTTAGTCGTAATCTCGCTAAAAACACAATTAGAACTCCATGACTACATAATCATTTAATTCACGTAAATGACTATCTTTGATATTGCAATGGTCGAAACTGTGTTGTGCATCGCTGATCTATATGATCAGCAATAAAGAAATAAAATGGTACGGTATTCCTTTTATTTCTAGGTAGAAACCTACAGATTAGCGTAACGTATCGACCCGCATCAAGACTCCATCCAGCGACTAACCACATCCGATGTGGCTCAACTTCTGCAATCGGAAATGTTGTTTCCACTCCGCTAAGACACTGTCCTTGGACAACTAATCAAAGAGACTGAAATTAATCTGGTAGCACATTAACCCAACTACGACCATTATCCTCGGTCAGGATCTTGTCTCTGGTGCCCATTCTGACGTTTCCCATGCGATTCCGTCAACCATTTTGACCAGATTGGGACAAGAGACGATATTGAAGGCTTTTCGAAATTCCAACTCGTTCCTCGCAGCCACATTCTTGTCATGCTCCGTCACCATGCGATTAAATAATTAGATCACATCCTGACTCAACTTTTACTTCTCTAACCATGTAGTGGGCACGAAAATAGTCGGTTCAGCTTAAAATGGCCCACACAAAGACAAAGAGAGAAAGGACATTGGTCGCTCGAGGCATAAGAATGGCAAATTGGACCTCGGAGGTCGTTCTTCCAGACATATTTAAATTACTGGAGATTTTTATCGCATTTTTCGAGATGTTACAACCATCCATTTGCCCAAACTGCTCTACAGCTTCATCACAGACAAGAGCGAAGGGCGTTCAATTAGCTCTCCTGTCGGCGACCGCTGCGAACTCCCTTTACTCGTTGCCACTCTCTGGCCCCACTTTCATCCGAGCACTGAACATAATAACGGTTGTGCGATTCTTCAAACCGTTCCTCTTATTTAGGTGGCAATTTGTATAGGAGCTATATTTCTGTACTCAGCCAACCTTCCTTGTTTTCACTTTCGAGGTTGTGTTTACCTAGGCAACCACTATTAAGTCCAATTTCCTCTTCATCAAATTGAAGGTAATCCCCGATGCACTTGTGAGTGATTTCGAAATTCACGCATTTCAGTCGCTTTCCTTTTCCTGAGGGTGGTCCCAATTTATTTTTCCTTCTGAATTGGCTTTTATCTCTTGAGAATTAAGGTTTCTCGTAAAAAAAAACCCCAACCTTTTCGATCCTTTCCCGCCATTAGCAACAATGTTCAGATTTAATGTCCGCCACTTTATGCAAAGCTTGATCATATTAATAATTAATCCTGTCAAATTCACTACCTCTGATGAGCGACCGTTGATCGATTTGTCTCCTCGTATTGAGAAAGAGAGAGTAACAAGGAGTAACAAGGAAAGAAAGTACCCTAGGAGACCTTACGGTCCATTCAAAGAGGGTACCTTTGGACTAGCAATCGAGCAGGCACATGGCTGCTCAATTGTTTTGCGTCCCTAAACGGCCACTTTTTAAGACTTTGTCTAGTCTTGACTTGAACTGGTCAACAGATTCACTGTTGACAACTTCTACTGGAAGTGCGTTCCACTTACCGCAGATACTGTAAGTGAAAAAATTTCCACACAGATTGCGGTTGTAACGCTTCAGTTCAAGTTTGAAGCCGTGATTGCGCGTTCTGTTCTCACTTAGTGTGAAAATATCCCGGTAGTCAACATTGTCGAACCCTCTAAGTATTTTGAAAACTTCGATGAGCTGACCACGCAGTCTACGGGTTTCCAGCGAGAAGAGATCTAATTCCCTTAGTCTATCCTCATAACTTTTATGTCGGATAGAGGGAATCAGCTTGGTTGCCCTGGCTTGTACGCGTTCCAACCTTGCTATGTGCTTTCGAAACGAAGGACTCCAAAATTGTACGGCATACTCCAGGTGCGGCCGAACGAGGGAGTTGTACAGACAAAGTACTATCTCCTTGTTACGGTATCCAAACTGGCGCTTAATATAGCCTAGCATCCTTTGGGCATTCTTCTCTGCCTCGATACACTGTTTCGAGAACTTGAGGTCGCTAGTGATAGTAACACCCAAGTCCTTCTCAGTGTCACTCGATTCAAGGGCAGTTCCCTTAAGGAAGTACTGAGATTTGGGGTTTCGGTGGCCGATATGCCTTACTTTGCATTTGTTCACGTTAAAAGGCATTTGCCACGTGTACGACCACTCCCCAATCCTTTGAAGGTCCTCTTGGAGGCTGGCAGTGTTCCCCTCCTTTGCCACATTGATACCAAGTTTGGTGTCGTCGGCAAATTTGGAGATTTTGGCAACCATGTCTCCGTCCATGTCGTTGACATAGATAATAAACAGTAGTGGTCCCAGGACGGAACCTTGAGGGACACCGCTAGATACGGGCGCCCATTCAGAGGCCCGACCATTCACCACTACGCGTTGCCGTCTGTCACTTAGCCAGCTCTCTATCCAACCTGCTACCTTGCCGCCTATGCCCTGCGCACGCACTTTCCGGAGAAGGCGGCGGTGTGGTACCTTGTCAAAGGCCTTTTGGAAGTCAAGGTACACAACATCCACCGCCTTGTCTCGATCATGCTCACTGAACACGAAGTGGAAGAATTCCACAAGGTTCGTTAGGCATGACCGTTGCCTTCGGAAGCCGCGCTGGGAACTCTTCAAGAGCAGGTTTGACTCTAAATAAGACGTTATCTTGTCCACTAGCATGCTTTCCATGAGTTTACCGACTATCGAAGTCAGACTGATGGGTCGGTAGTTTGACGGATGGCTGGGGGTCTCCTTTCTTGAAGATCGGAGTCACCTCCGCCTCACGCCAGTCTCTAGGAACGCATCCGGTCCGGATTGACATGTTAAAGATAGCGCACAGATGTCGTGATACTTCATCGCACACTTCTTTCAACACCTTGGATAGAAACCCGTCCGTTCCAGGGGACTTATTCGTCTTTAGGTCACCGATCTTTTTCTTTATTTCTCCTTCGGTGAAGTCCATTGCCTCCAGCTTTTTCCCCGAGTAGGAATACGTGGGCTGGGGGATCGGACCACACTCTTTAGTAAACACTGAGGAGAAGTAGTCATTGAGCAGGTTAGCATTTTCTGCATCTGACTGAGTTAATGCACCCTCCTCGTCCACTAAGGGCCCAATCCTACGATGGATTGGTTTACGGCTATTTACATAGCCGAAGAACTCCTTGGGATTCTCCTTGCAGAGTCTCGCCACTCGGAGTTCCTCAGACCGCTTAGCCGCCCTTATGCTGGACTTCACTCTTCTGGCTAGCCTCCGGTACTCGTCAAAGGCACCCGAGATCTTCGATCGCCGGTACGCATTTCTCTTCTCCCTAAGCAGTTGGCTGATTTCTCGATTAAACCACTTTGGTTGAACAGAAGACCGACGGAAGCATTTCAGAGGGATGCAACTTGATTGAAGACTCATGAACTTATTTTTGAAATTGTTCCACTAATCCTCAACATCTTCGCATACCGCTAGCCTTACATCAGTCAGCCCAGCACGAAGGCTCGCCAAGTCTGCTCTTCTCAAGTCAAGTTTCTTTGATTGACTGGCAACAGACCTTACCTTCGGGATCTTGAGGGAGGGGATGGGAGAGGGAAGGGATTGATTACAAAAACAACATACAAAACCAAAATCAACAAGGGCATATCCGCCAGAAAGATAGTAAGGGGAGATATGTAAGAAAGTGGTGAAGATGGGGAAGTGAACATATGTGTAATATATGAGATTGGTGTAGTTCTCGGGTCGGTGGCTCCTCAGGTTCTGCCCAGGACACCACCCTGGAGGGTGACTATTTGTCGCAACGCCTCTGCCCCCAAAGTCTCCACAGCCTCGAGACATAATTGGAGCACACCTCGTGTCACGTTGAATCCGTGCCAGTGTATACGGATGGCTCCAAGTGTCAAGAGGGGTCGGTTTCCACGCCGTATGCCAGGCGTTGCCTCTGTCTTCACCGCCGAGCTGGTTGCAATATACCGCTAGGTCAGGGAGATAACGCGTCGAGCCCGGCTCAGAGACCAGATTGTGATATTTAGTAACTCACAAAGTACTCTAGTCATTGGTCATTGGAATATCCACATCCCCTGATTTGCGGTATCCGTGACACTATGGCAGCCACGAGCCGGTTGGATGTCTAGAGTATCTTCTGCTGGTTTCCTGGACTTGTGAGGAATGAGACCGCTGATGAGAGCGCTAAACAGTCCGTGAGGACTGAGCGATCATAGCAGCGTTTCACGCTTTCTCACACTGACTACATGACAAGAATTAGGTCGGCACCCTGGGTTGTCTGACAAAGAAGATAATAGATGGCCTATGGGAAGTTAAAGTTGCGTGTCATCGCGCCGCGACTGTTCCCGTGGACCTACTCCCCGATGGCGCGGCGGCTTCGGGTCGCTTTGTGTCGTCTTTGAATTAAGCATACTCGCGAGACGCTCCCTTGAACTGCGACGACTGTGTGTACCCCAGATTGTTCGGCAAATTCTTGTTGAATGTCCCACTCCGTGGGATCTTCGCGCACGTTATGCCCCATTACCGGAACGAGCGGGATCACTACCGTTTGTCCATTGTGCTCGTAGCTTGTTCGTTCACACAGACCTGCCGAGTCTTTGTTGTTGATCGCGTGCTCCCGTGTTAGGGGGAGGCTGGCCCCCCAGAGCTTGCTTTTTTTTGGGGGGGGGGGCATTTTTGCTGTGAATTTTAAAGTAGTCTGGTAGAAGGCTGAATTTTTAAGTAAGGCAATTTATGCCATTGGCGGCCACCTTAAAAAATCATATTCGGGCATATGCCAATGCAATTGACTATTGATCCTAAGAAATTGATAGGTTCTACTGAAAATACACACTTTCGCTTGTATATTTGCAACATATGCGATATCAATCTTGCACAGTTAATCAAAATGTTGAACTTCGTCATTTCTTGTAATAAGGTGTGTATTTATGTAAAGACAAAACCATATAACCCACTCCATGATTAATGAAAAGTTAAAATGTTTGCGCCGAATTCCACATACGTTGGAGGACATTCCACTTGAATAAACCCAGCGTCGAGATCATAGCAGTTTTCCGAGGGATGGAGGCTCCACCGGGATTTGAAGAAAAGCATCTTGCAACTCACCTTTAGAAAATACCTTCTTGCCATGCAAGATTGCAGAAGAATTGGTCAAATATGGAATCTTATTTTTAAATTTTTATTATGACTGAGTTTAAACGGCGTTAGTCACAGGTAACTCGATAGCTGTTGTTTTATTTATGCACCAAATGAATGGAAGATGCATACAGTGAGTTACTCGGGCGTATCTTATTTTTCCTCAATAGTTTTTGTGATGTCCTTAACGACACTTTGGGGAACAAGCGCTGAGGCCTACTTGAAACTAGATTTGTTTGGGTCTTTTTTTTAATCGTAATAAGGAGAAATTTAGGCAGAATTTCACTATTGCATTTGATGTTGGGCATATATAATTCTTTATGTTGATTAAGGAAGTAAAACAATGTGGAAGCATTTGAAATTGAAAATATATTGAAGAGAAAATCATATTCATACCAATAACTTGGATTGTTATTTAGTTAAGCCGTTCGCTAAAGAGGATCTTTTTAAATCCACAAAAATATTATAATCAGATAAGATATTGTATTCTATGATCGCGCAATTGACATAAAATAGAAAAGCCTTCATATGAAGTCTCATCTTAATCCCAGTGAGAGATTTTGTGCTCGTTCATCAATTCTTCGTATAAGAAATTCTGTTGCTGTTTGCAGTGGGGCGTAGCTCTCCTGTTGAGGAATGATCGAGATGACCGATCCGGTCTCTATCAAGAATCATCTTCCCGTGATCGGATGGATAATGTGGAGGTAATGGTTTTAGGGAGAGTGGGATGACACGCCCCCAGAAGTTTCCCGAACTTAACCTCTGGATGTAGTTTTCCTGGGAGTTTGGGTGCCTTAAAAAAGAGGACGTTTTACTCGGATACATATGATGAGCCCTTGTGGCTTTTGTCATCTGTTATATTATATTGTGGGGGACTTTGATTTTATCTTTCCCTGGTGATGGTGCTTTTTGTGGGTGGGTTTTGACGGAGGCGGATGACCTTTGATAGGCCCTTGTGGCTTTTGTCATCCGTGAAATTATGTTATGTTATGTTGCAGTCGGGCGAAAATCGGCGCATCTCCTCCCCAAAAGTCCGGTGGTACCAGTAGATAACATTTTTGAGGGTGGAATAGTTACGTACCTTGGTGAAAAAGCTGTGAGAGCTGTAGTTAAACCTCCTCTGGATTGGGCCTTTGCGTTCTCAATCCTCGCTAATCTTTGAGGCAGGGTTGCAAGCTCTTCTTTGATGGGGTCATTTCTTACCCTCTGGATGTAGTTTTCCTGGGAGTTTGGGTGCCTTAAAAAAGAGGACGTTTTACTCGGATACATATGATGAGCCCTTGTGGCTTTTGTCATCTGTTATATTATATTGTGGGGGACTTTGATTTTATCTTTCCCTGGTGATGGTGCTTTTTGTGGGTGGGTTTTGACGGAGGCGGATGACCTTTAATAGGCCCTTGTGGCTTTTGTCATCCGTGAAATTATGTTATGTTATGTTGCAGTCGGGCGAAAATCGGCGCATCTCCTCCCCAAAAGTCCGGTGGTACCAGCAGATAACATTTTTGAGGGTGGAATAGTTACGTACCTTGGTGAAAAAGCTGTGAGAGCTGTAGTTAAACCTCCTCTGGATTGGGCCTTTGCGTTCTCAATCCTCGCTAATCTTTGAGGGAGGGTTGCAAGCTCTTCTTTGATGGGGTCATTTCTTACCCTCTGGATGTAGTTTTCCTGGGAGTTTGGGTGCCTTAAAAAAAAGGCCGTTTGACTCGGATGACCTATGATGAGCCCTTGTGGCTTTTGTCATCTGTTATATTATATTGTGGGGGACTTTGATTTTGTCTTTCCCTGGTGATGGTGCTTTTTGTGGGTGGGTTTTGACGGAGGCGGATGACCTTTGATAGGCCCTTGTGGCTTTTGTCATCCGTGAAATTGTTATGTTATGTTGCAGTCGGGCGAAAATCGGCGCATCTCCTCCCCAAAAGTCCGGTGGTACCAGCAGATAACATTTTTAAGGGTGGAATAGTTACGTGCCTTGGCGAAAAAGCTGTGAGAGCTGGAGTTGAACCTCCTCTGGATTGGGCCTTTGCGTTCTCAATCCTCGCTAATCTTCGAGGGAGGGTTGCAAGCTCTTCTTTGATGGGGCCATTTCTTACCCTCTGGATGTAGTGTTCCTGAGAGTTTGGGTGCCTTAAAAAAAAGGCCGTTTGACTCGGATGACCTATGATGAGCCCTTGTGGCTTTTGTCATCTGTTATATTATATTGTGGGAGACTTTGATTTTGTCTTCCCATGGTGATGGTGCTTTTTGTGGGTGGGTTTTGACGGAGGCGGATGACCTTTCATAGGCCCTTGTGGCTTTTGTCATCCGTGAAATTATGTTATGTTATGTTACAGTCGGGCGAAAATCGGCGCATCTCCTCCCCAAAAGTCCGGTGGTACCAGCAGATAACATTTTTGAGGGTGGAATAGTTACGTACCTTGGTGAAAAAGCTGTGAGAGCTGGAGTTGAACCTCCTCTGGATTGGGCCTTTGCGTTCTCAATCCTCGCTAATCTTCGAGGGAGGGTTGCAAGCTCTTCTTTGATGGGGTCATTTCTTACCCTCTGGATGTAGTTTTCCTGGGAGTTTGGGTGCCTTAAAAAAAAGGCCGTTTTACTCGGATGACCTATGATGAGCCCTTGTGGCTTTTGTCATCTGTTATATTATATTGTGGGGGACTTTGATTTTGTCTTTCCCTGGTGATGGTGCTTTTTGTGGGTGGGTTTTGACGGAGGCGGATGACCTTTAATAGGCCCTTGTGGCTTTTGTCATCCGTGAAATTATGTTATGTTATGTTGCAGTCGGGCGAAAATCGGCGCATCTCCTCCCCAAAAGTCCGGTGGTAGCAGCAGATAACATTTTTGAGGGTGGAATAGTTACGTACCTTGGCGAAAAAGCTGTGAGAGCTGTAGTTGAACCTCCTCTGAATTGGGCCTTTGCGTTCTCAATCCTCGCTAATCTTCGAGGGATGGTTGCAAGCTCTTCTTTGATGGGGTCATTTGCAGTTTCAAAGGTACTCCGAAATTGCTGAAAGGGGTTCGTTTCTTCGTGACGGAGGTTATACTTGTCTATGAATGTTTACTGAAATCTCTTGCATAGTAGCGAGTTGTTCCAGGGGGTCTCTAGAGTCAAATTAAACAACGCCTCCAGGATTAATGGGAACAGACGTCTGAAAAATGTCTCCCTGAGAAAATCAGGGCTCCTTTAACCTCCTTTAGGCGATCCTCAGGGGGGCAGCAACTTTAATTTATGACTATCACAAGTCACTCTTTCTAGGGAAAAGAGCAGCGGACCATGACGTCATAGGATCGGTAGGTTGTAAAATCTTTAGGAGATTTATGCGATGAGGAGGAATCAGTATTGAGACGGGTTTATTTGCTTTATAAACAGTGATTCAAGAATACCAAGGGAGGTAGGATCTTTGGAATGTCCCAAAATCCCAAAGTTTAGGTGGGAAATATCAATCTTACATTGAATGGAGTGATCAGCGGAGTGAGAGCGGAGCCAGTACGTGGGCTATGCCTAGGTGGGAACAGACTCGAGTCTTAAGTGAGCGGACGGTGCTTTCAATATCGGTTCCCTGGTGGCACCTGGGGCAAATAAATCTCAGGGGGGGGGGGGGTCTGTCCTTAATTCGAAAAAATTGTCCTAAATAAAAATTACTAAGGAAAACTTTTAAAGTTAGTGTGTGTGAAAAATCTTTTCAGGATATTATTGAGTTTACGGCGTAAGTTAGAATTAAGGGGACCAATATCTGGGAGACAATAGCGAAGATTCTTGGGAACAGAGGCAAATGGTTGAAGTGGATAGTATATTTTGTCGTAAAACTGACGAATACACGTTTGGATAAGGAAAAGCTGAAATAATCAGATTATAGATGTTGATAGCCACGATGGAGGAGAGTATTAATGTTGCTAATTAGATATGTAATGTCACAGAAACTATAAAAATTCATACCGAGACCGGTAAAAGAAGATTTACGATAGACCGAAGTGGTGAGGTTGGTTGAAATGCGGGTTAAGAAGATATCTAGAAATGGGAGTTCGCCGTCTCTTTCGTTTTCTTGTGTGAATTTTATGTTATTATGGCGTTTATTTATGTAATGCAAAAGAGAGAGAGATTTTTGTTCAGATTTGAATCGACGGTAAAAGATGGCGTTGAAAGAAAGAGGAACTCTCGCAAAGCAATTTCTTCAAAATTAGACATAAAGATGTCAGCAAGTAGAGGACCAATGGGAGAACCCACTCCTACGCCATCAGTTTGCTGGTAGATGGAGTGATTGTCTTTAACTGTTAGTTCGAGAATAGACCGGAGTAATGAGGGGGGGGGGATTTATCGAAAGTAGAATCGAGTTCAGGAAAAGCCTTTTGAATGATGAGGTCTATGGTTTCGTTGAAAGGGATATTTGTAAAAAGAGAGACAACGTCAAAACTGCAAATAAAGTTGGGATTGGAAGAATCAAATTTCGGAATTCTTCAGTGAAGGAGTAACTATTGTTGATCTTGTATTCATTAATGGTAAAAAGATTAAGATGGAGAACAAGATATTTAGCTAACTTGTAGGTTGCCATCGGGCAAGCTGCAATTATAGGGCGAAGGGGGGCATCAAGTTTATGGATTCTTGGAAGACCCGATGGCAACCTACAATTTGTTAAAAATGACTATCCATTATAATCCTTAGTCGAAATCTGTATAAGGAAATTTCTCTCCGGGTTATATAACCCCTCCACTTCTTTTAATGTTCCCAAGGAAATTAGGTTATTCATGTTGCCAGACATCACCTCTTTTAATGACCTGCTCCGGAAACTTATATCTACCATTTTAAGGAAATTTTACTGTCAAATAAATTTTAAACTTATTTTCATCAACAACAAAATATTGGCAATTTTTTCAGATTAAGGGATTGTATTACCACGCTGTTGAGTTCGTGCATAGTATATAAATTTACTTGCCCCAGCTGTAAGTGGGGGACCTATATAGGAAGCACGGTGCGTTCTCTCACATGGGCTTAAGCTATAGAACTGGTAAAACATTGAGCAATAAAGAGTATTCTCCCATGAGAAAACCTGCAATAGGTTGTAAGACAGAAATGTCCTTAAAGGATTTTTTTTGTATTAAAATTTGCTAAATCTACAACCACTCTTCCCATTAAAGAATCTGTGTATTAAATACAACCAGCGGAATTTAAATGATGACGCATCATCCTTTCCGTTATTTATAACTTAACAACCAACCAAACTATTTTAATCTTAAATTTCCTGCCCGTTTTCACTTTTCATTGTTATCCGTCCATGTAAGGTAATCTTCTGTTTCTTTATTGAATTTTACTATATTGTATATTTTTTCAACTCTGATTTCCCCCTCCCCCTCCCACCACCACCATTTCATTATTAAGTTTTGTACCGTTACGTTTATTTTTTTTGTATTGCTTAATATAATTTTGTTTCAAATATCTTCTACTGTTCTTAACCTACCTTCTTTTTTTTCGTTTGTTTTTGATTTTTGATTAACATAACGTTTTTCTTAGTATTTTACCGTCGTTTGTGTCAATTTTTAATTATATTGTATTTCTACCATAGTATATTTAGTTTTAGATTTCAAATTTGTTTTTTAGCTCCTGAAAATGAATGAGTTTAGAAATAACTCAAAACGCAGAGAATAAAGATGAGACCCGCCTTCTTCGTTTTGTCCATCTTACTTAATATATATATATATATATATATATATATATATATATATATATATATATATATATATATATATATATATATATATATATATATATATATATTTTTTTAAACAATTATTTTTTGAATGTAGCCCGTTTTTTCTTGGGCAAATTAAAAAAAAAGGTGCCTTTTTGTTTGTTCTTTTTGTTAGGCTATTGCAATCGCATCATATTGTAATATATAACTTTTAAGGTAATTTCAAAATGGGGGCTTCGCCTCCATACCACCCACTTAATTGTGGAGGGTTGCAGCCCCCCCCCCCTCCGCAATTTAAAAAAAATGGTAATATTTCTAATTCGAAAGCCTAACATTAAATTGGAATTCAAAATGTGATTGCTAAATGCCGTTAGGCCTCTAGTTTTTCCCTCGCGTTTCTTGACTTCAGAATTATAAGCATCACCCCCGAATGCTATTTAAATCAATCATATTTTCTTTAAAATTGATTAATATGAAATGTCCATATCATACTTTAATTCAGAAACAAGGTCTGCTGGCCAAAAAGTCGCGTGCCCTCACTTTATATTATTTTATATCATAGTATAGCATAGCACATCATTGCATAATATAGCACAGTATAGTATAACATAACATAACAGAGCACAGAATAGTATAGCCACACACTTTAGCATAGCATAGTAGAGAATAGCCTAACCTAAAATAGAATAGCCTAGTTGTGCCGGGCCTAACCTAGCCTAGCTTAGTATAATCTAGCTAGCCTAGTATAACCTAGTATAGCCTAGTCTATCGTATCCTACTCTAGCCTAGATTAGTAGACCATAGTCTAACCTAGCAAATTATAGTATAGCCTAGCGTAGCCTAGCCTCGTATAGCCTTGCCTTGCGCAGCGTTGCCTAGTGTAGCCTAGCTTACTATAGCCTAGCCTAGGCTAACCAGGTATAGCTTAGCATTGCATGCCAGAGCCTATCCTAGCATCGCATAGAGTAGCCTAGCCTCGTATAGTTAAGCTAGAATAAGCTACTATAGCCTAGCTAATATATCCTTGCATACGATAGCATAGCACACTATAGGCTAGCTTGGTATAGCTTATCCTAGCATAACCACACCTAACATAATATAGCCAAGCGTATCATATTATAGCATAGCCTAGTATATCCTAGACTAGTATAGCATACCATACCCTAGACTAGAATAACCTTGCATAGCTTAGCCTATTATAGCCTTGGTTAGCTAGCCTATCGTACCCTAACATAATACAGGGTGGGGAAGAAAGGACGGACGTTTTTGAAATGTCTATTACTTTAAATTCGTCCGTCCTCTCTGCCCCACCCTGTATTACCTAGCATAGCCTAGAATAGCAGAGCATAGCCCTATCTAGCCTATTATACTTTAGCCTACCCTAGCATAGCATAGTATATCCCTATCTAGCCTAGTATAGCTTAACATAGCTTAGCCTAGCAATAACTATCCTAGACAAGTATAGCTTATACTATCCTATTATACCCTAGTCAAGCATAGCTTAGTATTGTCTAGTCTAACATACTATATGATATCCTAGCATAGCATTTTATAGTCCAAATTAGCATAGTATATCTTACCCTTGTACATTATATCTTAGCATAGCTTAGCATAGTATAGCCTAGCCTATAATAGCCTAGCATAATATAGCCTATTTTAAGCTTGCCTAGCAGAGTATTGCATATTATAGTCTAGCAGAGTATCGGCTGAATAGTTATAATATTATTGCCAAAACAAAATAATTCCCGGGCTAACCTTGGGAAGACTTTGGCAATTATACCATTCCAAAGAGAATGTAGAATAACATAAGGGTTTCAAATTTTGTTAGAATCGGCCGAATAGTTATGATATTACAAAAAAACAAAGAAAACGGGGACCGACCGACATAGTGAGATGTAAAGTCACTCGCGATTAGACTCGCACGCGACTAAAAATCAGTTCAAAATGATATATAATAAACTATAATGTGATTCAAAATTCATGTCTCCCCCAAGATGGCGGCCAATCTATTTTTCGCCATATCATCATAATTAGAAATTTGCCCACATTAAGTAGGAAAGAAGTTATAGAGAGTATATCTATATAGCATTTGCGTATTTTTTAAAAATATAGATATTTATAACAGAGCGCCCACAAAATTCGAGGGAGAGCATAAACCCCAAAGTAACTATATATATATATATATATATATATATATATATATATATATATATATATATATATATATATATATATATATATATATATATATATATTTTTCTCAAAGTAGTACGAGAAAATGATGAAAATGAATTCATATATATATATATATATATATATATATATATATATATATATATATATATATATATATGCAAATTTTGTTGAAGACCATTGTGTATTTTACCTTAATTAATTATTTCCTTTGGCAACTTTCTCTTCTTCTAACTATCTTTTTTATTCCATCTTGTAAATGGTGAATCACTTGTCCAGTATTCATCTCTTTTTTTAAATCAATGTGTTTGGGAAAAACTAAACTAAATTGCTGAGCTTTCGATCTTATTCGATCATCTTCGGAGCGTTTTGAAATGTTCCTGCCTCCTTTACCGATGTAATGAGTGGAGTGAGCATCTGACAGAGTGAAAGGTGGTATAGGTGTTATATTTGGAGACAGAAATACAATAAGTTTTTACAAATATTCAAAATTTAAAATATTTAAAATTTTAAAGAAAACAATTTTTAAGGGGTATTTATTCCGCCTTGGTTAAACGTAACGTTAAAGGAAATGGCCCACTCCTGTGAGTGGAATTTTAAAATAGTTTTAATGTGCGATTCCAGCTTGTCGCTTGACTGTTGATGGCCAGCTTATCTTCATTTATTAATATAGCTTCTAAGATGTTCAGCCTCGCTTTATTGACCTCTTTTCTATTAATGATGGTGTTATCAACGAGCATATCTCTCGTTAGATTAATATTATGTACACTGATTCTTGCGCATTGTTTGTGGCCAATCATCTTCTGAGAGGTTCTGTCTGAGTGGTGAATTGCGATTTCCGTTGCATCGGGCTTCGTGAATGAGACGAATGAATGAATCAATAAGTGACCTTGGTATGATGTAAGGTGGGGGAGGGGTCAGTGGGAGCATTGACAATAATGCTCCCCGTAAGGGGCGCGGCGATTTGCGTTCCTGACCGCCGTGCTAAGGGGACTCAGCGCCCCGTCCGGCCCCAGCTTAGCCTCTTCTCCTTCTTTCAGACAGCCTGTATTTCTCCCCTACTTCCTTACTTCCCCTACAACATCTCCCACAACTTTCTCTGGTCGGCCTCTATTTTCACAGGGTAGATGCTGACCTTCTTCTCAGCCAACTATCCCGGATCGGGGCTGAGGAGGGAGGGGACAATGTTCCCTAACCCCTGAGCTCCGGTTTGGGATGGTGATTTTAACAACCTGCTTTATCCCCACCCACATCTTCCTCACATCCCTTTTCCTTCTCTCTTCACGCTCTATGAATTTTACGCCGTGCCCAAGGTGGAGCCACCATGCTGAAGGGCTGCCAGGTCACCAGGCGGGAGGGGTGGCCTTGAATGGCGGCACCTGGCTCTGCCAGCCCCGTACGCACCCCTTACAGGGCGGGCCAGTGCGAAGGGTGATGAGCGTTTGCTTCCCGTAAAATAAATAGGGTCGCCATGCCCAATGATGAGAAAATAAAAAATCTTCCCACAATTTCCCCTCGTCCATCGTCGGAGTCGCACGGGCAGCTCCACAGAAAAAATGGAGGTCCCCTGCCTCTGCTCTCGCAGGGGACCCTCCAAATCTCTCTAACCATTTTTTGGAGGTGCCTTCGGGCACCTCCCTCTTTCCAACGGCAGTCCCCCCTTTACTTTCCAAGGGGACTGCCAAGAAATCCAGCAGGCAGCCAATAGCCGACCGCTCCCCAATGAAGCAGCTCGGTAAGGCAAACCCCCTTAGGGGGGAGAGGGAAGCCAGGCCCCTTCGGTCGCTTCTCTCAAAAGACCTGTTGGCTAGAATATTAAACCTAGCGGGGGTCAAGGCCTGTGCCTCCCCATACTCGACTAGGGCTTCCAAGGCAGTACAAAGAGGGGAGGGATCTCCTCCTCCGACCGGTGCCCCTGCGACTGCCAGGACCTTCTCTATCTCGAAGAAGGGCCTTGCTGAGGCCGCTCCATCCGGCCTGGGGGCTACTGCCGGCGGTGAGGAGAAGTGGGTTCATTCCCCGCCCTCGTAAAAAGAAAAAAAAACAAAACAAAAAAGACTCAGGGCTCCTCTCCATCCGCGGGGGCTGCGGGAACCGATGGATCTGCTGCCAGTTTGGTAGGCGACCAAGCCAGGATCGGCATATCCGGGCCCTCTGCCCCCCGGGTGCGGAGCCCCTGACTAAGACTAAAGGTCCGAGTGCGCAGAGCGGAGCCTCGATTGCATCGGGGCCAAGGGCAACATGATCCATCATAGGAGAGCTTTAGCCTGTATGATTGGTAGAGAGCCGAAGGTGACCCGTATCTCGGACCGGAGCATTCTGGCGAATGCGGTGGGTCCCTCCGAGGCGGCCAAGATAAGTGATCTTCGGACACTTCATGGCACCCCGGTGAGTGTGACGCCGCACTCTACCATGAACTTTGTGAAAGGAGTAGTTTATGCGAGGGAACTCGTGGACTACTCCATAGAAGATATCACTCTAGAGCTGGCCGACCACAGGGCGGTCAAGGTCGAGCATGTGATGAGAAAACAGGGAGGGGCCTCGAGACCCCCCCCCCTACACTATTCGCCACGTTCGAATGTGACGAGCTCCCTGAGTCGCTGCATGCCGGTTGGTACCGCTACCCCCCGTAAGGGGCGCGGCGATTTGCCATCCTGGCCGCCGTGCTGACGGGACTCAGTACCCCGTCCGGCCCCAGCTTAGCCTCTCTTCCTTCCTTCAAAACACTTGTTTCCTCTCTTTTCATACAACCTCTCAACCTCTCCCACAACTTTCTCTGGTCAGCCTCTAATTTCACAGGGTAGATGCTGACCTTCTTCTCGGCCAACCGTCCTGGATCGGGGCTGGGGGGGGGGAGGGGCCAATGTTCCCTAACCCCTGAGCTCCGGGCCGGGGTGGTTGGTTTTTAACAACCTGCTTCATCCCCACCCATACCTTCCTCACATCCCTTTTCATCTCTTCACATTCTATCTGTTTTACGCCGTGTCTAAGGTGGAGCCACCATGCCGATGGACTGCCAGGACATCAAACGGGAGGGGTGGTCCCAAATGGCGGCGCCTGGCTCTGCCGGGCTTGTAAGCACCTCTCGCAGTGCGGGCTACTGCGAGAGGTGATGTGCGATTGCGTCCCGTATAAAAAAGAGGGTCACCATGCCCATGTATGTACAACAAAAAAAAACCCAACCCTCAACTTCCCCTGAAACAGCGACGGAGCTGCCCTCGGGGAGCTCCAGCAAAAAAATGGAGGTCCTCCCCCCCCTGTGCTTGCGCAGGGGACCCTCCATATTTCTCTAACCGGAGAGAAGGCTTACTCCTCTCCTTCGCCTACGGGTGCAGGGGACTCCCCCCCACCCCCTTCTCTGGAGGTGCTTTCGGGCGCCTCCCTTTTTCCAGCGGCAGTCCCCTCTTTTCTTTTCAAGGGGACTGCCAAGAAAGCCAGCACGCAGCCCCTAGCCAGCCGCTCCCCATCGAAGCGGCTTGGTAGGGCAAACCCCCTTAGGGGGGAGAGGGAAGCCAGGCCCCTTCGGTCGCTTCCCTCAAAGGACCTGCTTGCAAGGATATTGAACCTTGCCGGGGTTAAGGCCTGTGCCTCCCCACAAAAGACTAGTGACAATACTGACAACGGGACCTGCGATGTCTTGGGAGGGGATGGCCAACTGGAGGCCCCTCCTGTGACACACATGGTCCTTAAGGAGCCCCAGCCTCAGACGGTAGGGCCTTTCATGGGGGGGAATCCGGGCTCGGCTCCAAGCACCGAACCCGAATTCTCCCCTATGCAAGGTCCTCCTCAAACGGCTGAGGGCTCGGAGGCAGTACAAGGAGGGAAGGGATCTCCTCCGATAGGTACCCCTACGACTACCAGGACCTTCTCCATTTCGGAGAGGGACCTGGCTGAGGCCGGTCCATCTGGCATGGGGGCTTCTGCCGGTGGAGGTGCGAAGCGGGTTCATTCCCGGCCCTCCTCTCCTAAAAAGAAAAATAAAAAGACAAGAAAGACAAAGAAGACTCGGGGTTCCTCTCCATCCGCGGGGGGCTGCGGGGACGGATGGGTCTGCTGCCACTTTGGTAGGCGACCAAGCCAGGATCGGCACATCCGACCCCTCTACCCGCCCGTGTGCGGAGCCCCTGACTAAGACCAAGAGTGCACTGGGCGGAGCATCTATGACATCGGGGCCCCTCATTCAGAGGTTACCTGGCGTTTTCGAGCCCGCTGGCTTCAAGCGCTTCCTCGTTATTCGCTCCACTGATGGCACCATGTTGTCCAAGGGCAACATGATCCATCAGAGGAGAGGATTAGCTAGTGCAATTGGTAGAGAGACGAAGGTGACCCGTTTCTCGGACGGGAGCCTTCTGGCGAATGCGGCGAATCCCGCCGAGGCGGCCAAGATAAGTGCTCTTGGGACACTTCATGGCACCCCGGTGAGTGTGACGCCGCACTCTACCATAAACTTTGTGAAAGGAGCAGTTTATGCGAGGGAACTCGTGGACTACTCCATAGAAGATATCACTCTAGAGCTGGCCGACCACAGGGCGGTCAAGGTCGAGCATGTGATGAGAAAACAGGGAGGGGCCTCGAGACCCACCCCTACACTCTTCGTCACATTCGATTGTGACAAGCTCCCTGAGTCGGTGCGTGCCGGTTGGTACCGCTACCGCGTGAAGGCATTCGTGCCACTGCCGTTGCGGTGCTATTACTGTCACCGCTTCGGCCATACGAATCGCTCATGTAGACGTGCAAAGTCGGGGTCACCCGAAGTCTGTGTAAATTGCTCCAAGGTCGCACACGATAAGTCCAAATCGTGTGTGGCCAAGTGTGTCAATTGCGGAGAGCCGCACCCTGCTTCTTCGAAGCAATGTGGTGCATATCTCCTTGAGAAAGAAATCCTGGCCGTTCAGGCCCAGGATAGACTCTCATTCCGCGACGCTAAGGACTTGGTCCTGGCGCGCCCGTCTCTGTGTGGGACGTCATATGGCTCAATAGTTAGTAAAGCACCCTCTGTTCCTGGCCCATCCAAGCCAACGAGCACGGTTGTTTCCGCGCCCATTTGGAGCCCTTCTGTGGGCTCTACCGCACCCGGGCGCTCCCCTGGTAAAGCTGGAGGCAAAACGGGTTCATACCCAGCCCCGGCTAAAACCAGGACTTGCCCCTCTTCCCCCAGCGTGACCGTTTCCCGCAAGGCGAAACGGCCACGCGCCTCCACCGAGTCGTTAGACTCACAGGAGGCAACACCCCTGAAGATGGTCGCTAGGCCATCTTCGGGGGTTCCTAAAGCTGTCCCCCGAAAGGAGGACAGCAACAAAGGAGCTTCGGCTCCTTCGCCCACGCCCCGAAGTGGAGCGAGTGGATCGGAGACGGTGGTTCCTCGAAAAGAGGCCCCCCCGCCTCCGAAGCCGCAACGCCCGCCTAAGGTTTCGAGGCGGAGGGAGGAAAAGACTCGCATGGCGAGCCTAACCTCCCCCAATAGGTCCTCGAAGGCGACAGCGCCTTCAGCGCTTTGTCCGGCCAATAGCGCCCGGCATTCTGCCCCCGGGAAGCGTACGGCCCTTCCCGTCAGGGTCTTCAGTTCGAGGAGGGCCCCCGCGTCTCCTCCGAGCTAGGCCTGGAGGGCATATTCCTTCAATGGAATTGCCGTGGACTCCGGGCCAACTGGGAGGAGCTGCGGAGGCTCGTCTCGTCCCGTTCCCCGTTAGCTATCTTTTTGCAGGAGGCCATGCTAGGCGCGTGCTCCTGCCCGCCCTCCCGGGGTATAATGGTCTTGCGACCCCACCTCCGCGGGATGGCCGGGCTGGGGGATGCGCGGTTTACACCCGGCATGATGTCTCCGTTCTTCCTTTCTCTTTAGATACCTCCTTTCAGGCAGTGGCTGTGCAGCTGCACCTGGATAGGAGGTATACTATCATTTCTGCGTACATTCCACTGTCAGCTGACTTCGACGCGGGGGACTTCCGCCACGTCGTGGCACGGTTGCCGAGGCCCTATCTCTTGCTTGGAGATCTGAACGACAGGCATCCTCTCTGGGGAGTTTACTCCATAAATCCCAGGGGACAAGTCCTTGCCGATCTGATCGAAGAGCTTGAGATGGGTGTCCTAAACGTGGATTAGTTTACGCATCAGTGTCCGAGAACCGCTTCATTTTTTTGCCTTGACCTATCTTTGTGCTCTTCGGATGCACCGCCCGATTTTGATTGGGGGGTGGTCGATGACCTCAATGGTAGTGATCACTTTTCCATTCAAATATTATTTTCAGGGCAACTGCCGCCTGAGAGACCACCTCGGTGGTGCTTGGCGTGGGCGCGGTGGCCTGCATTTCAGGAAATGACTGAATTCTCTATCTCAGTCGAGGAGTTTAGGTCGGTAGATGAGGCCGTTGAGTTCTTCTCCGGCAACCTCATCGCCGTGGGCCTGACTAATATTCCTAGGACGTCTGGCCGTTTTGCAGGCCGACCACTCCCATGGTGGTCGGCCGAGTGTGAGACGGCCCTCAAACAGAAGCGTTATGCCTATATGCGCTATAAGCGCCGCCCGAACGATTTCACTGTCGCTGAATTTCGTCGGGCTACGGCTTGGTTCCGGTATATTTCGAAGCACGCCTGCCGCTCTTCTTTGCGGGCATACGTGCCTTCACTTAACAGGAAGACCCCTTTAGCTGAAGTGTGGAAGCGAGTCAAAAGGATTCGGGGCAAGTTCTCGCAGGACCCCCCTCCCGTTCTCCAGGAGAATGGGACCGCAATCTCGGACCCCGCGTCCGTGGCGGAATCCTTAGCGACCGCTTTTTCCACATTCTCTAGCCGTGATGCTGCTCCGCCAGCATTCAATGCACGTCATGATGTCGCGGAAGGCCGCCGGCTGGACTTTACCTCCAGAGGCGGAGAACCCTTCAACGACAAGTTTACTGTGAGTGAGTCTCGTTCCGCTCTCGCCTCGTGCGCGGACACCGCCCATGGTCCGGACGATGTCCTGTACGCCATGCTTCGACACCTGGGTGAGCGAGGCATGGCCTTTCTGTTAGATCTGTTCAACAGGATCTGGGTGGAAGGTCTTCTCCCAGACTCCTGGCGAATCGCTACTGTGCTCGCCTTTCGCAAACCTGGGAGAGATCACTCAACTCCGACCGGTTTCCGCCCAATCTCTCTAACCTCTTGCGTGTGCAAGTTGATGGAGAAATTGGTAAATGTTAGATTAGCCTTTTTCCTGGACAGCGGAGGCCATCTGTCTTCTGCACAGTGCGGCTTCCGCAAGTTCCACTCCACGTCGGATGCTCTGCTCCGACTGGAAAATGCCGTCTGTGAGGCTTTCTTTCGTAGACAGCACTACACCACGGTGTTTTTCGATCTGGAGAAGGCCTATGATACCGCATGGCGATACGGTATCATGGAGACTCTCCACACGATGGGGGCGAGGGGACGCCTCCAATGTTTATATCTGAATTTTTGCGAGATCTTCGATTCCGCGTACGGGAGGGGGGAGCCCTCTCGGGCCCAAAGGAGCAGTAAGAGGGTGTCCCGCAGGGAAGTGTCCCGCAGGGAAGTGTCCTCAGTGTCACACTCTTTGCCCTAAGCATCAACGGCATCACCTCGGTGCAGCCGGAAGATGTTCTCGCTACGCTCTACGTGGATGACCTTTCGATCTCTTTTGGCGTGGCCCAGATGCTGACTTTGGAGCGACGACTCCAATAGGCATTGAACCGCGTCTCTCGCTATGCCGAAGCGCACAGGTTTCGGTTTTCTTTGGCCAAGACTAAGGTGGTGCACTTCTGCCGCCATCCACGGTTTCACCCCGAACCAGATTTGTTTCTTAATGGGGTGCGCCTGGATTTGGTTGAGTCGCACCGTTTCCTTGGTCTTGTATTCGACCGACGCCTCACCTGAGAGGCTCATATTCGCAGCCTTAGGGTCTCTTGTACCAGCGCCATGGACATTCTCCGTTCCGTTACGTTCAGCGCTTTGGGCGCTGATTGGTCTACTGCCCTACTTTTTTATCTATCCTTTGTTCGTTCGAAGCTCGACTACGGATGCGAGTTTTATGCATCCGCAGCCGAGCGTTTATTGCGGAAGGGGGATTCGATCCACCACACCGGCCTTCGCCTTGCGACCGGTGCCTTCTGCACTTTCCCCATTGAGAGCCTGTTGGTCAATGCTGGGGAGATGCCACTCGCTCTGCGCCGCGTGCAGTGCATCACTCGCCTGTACGCGCGAGCCCGGCGCCTCCCTCAGTCGCCAACAGCTCTCACTGCATCCGCAGCTGATCTCGATGGTGCCTATGCCGCCGAGAGACGCCAGTCATACCCTAAGCCCTTTGGATTTAGGGCCAGGAAAATCCTTCGAGAGGTAGATTTAGCTCTCGGGCCAGTGGCGCCGCTGATTCTGCCCAGGACGCCACCCTGGAGGGTACCACATTTGGCAATTTGTCGCTACGCCTCTGCTCCCAAAGCTTTTACTGCGCCGGGAGTATTGTGTTCGACCTTTTTGGAGCACACTTCTTGTCACGCTGGAACCGTGGTAGTGTATACGGATGGCTCCAAGTCCCAAGAAGGGGGCGGCTTCCACGCCGTATCCCCTCTGTTTGAAGTCACCGGGGCTCTACCAGGCGCTGCGTCTGTCTTCACGGCCGAGCTGGTGGCAATACACCACTCGGTACGGGAGATTACGCGACGTGCCCGGTACGGAGACCGGATTGTGATTTATAATGACTCACAAAGCGCCCTGAGTGCTCTCGGGGCATTGGAATCTCCGCATCCCCTGGTTCGCGATATTTGTGACGCCACGGTTTTGGCGAGCCGGGCAGATGTCTAGATTATCTTCTGCTGGGTTCCTGGACATGTATGAATTGCAGGGAATGAGCGCGCCGATGAGGGTGCCAAAGAGTCCGCGAGGACTCTGCGACCGGACCAGCGTTTCGCTTTTCCTCACACTGACTACATAGCAGGAATACGGGCAGCTCTTCGGACTGCTTGGCAAAGAAAATTGGAGACGGTCAAAGGGAACTTAAAGTTGCGTGCCATTTCGCCGCGACTGTTCCTATGGACCTATCCCCAATCCCGCGGCGGCTTCGGGTTGCTTTCTGTCGTCTCCGAATCGGGCACACTCGTGTGACGCATCGCTATTTGATGGAGCGCTCGCCTGCTCCCTATTGCAACGACTGCGTCGTTCCCCAGACTGTTCGGCCAATTCTTGTCGAATGTCCCAGTCTGGGTGATCTTCGCGCACGATACCTGTCCCGGTACCGGGATGGGCGGGGTCGCTACCGACTGTCCCTTGTACTCGGGACGAGTGCGTGCACCATGACTGGTGGACTTGACTTTTTGGGGAGGCCGGCCTTCTCCCTTGTATTTAACTTGTTTTTTTTGTTATTGTTGTTTGTTTTTTTGTTTTTTTGTAGGTCCCAGGCTCCTGACCTGGGGAGATGGGGACCTCCCCCCGACGCCGGAGCTTGCTCCTTGATTGTTATCCCCTTTATATTGTTGTTTCTGGTAAAACTTTTACTTTAAAGTAGCCTAGAACTGGGCTGTTTGTTTGCGGCGACTTATGCCCAAGTGGGTAGTCGTCATATAGCCCCTTAAAAAAAAGGGTACCGCTACCGTGTGAAGGCATTCGTGCCACTGCCGCGGCGGTGCTATCACTGTCACGGCTTCGGCCATACGAATCGCTCATGTAGAAGTGCAAAGTCGATGTCAACCGAAGTCTGTGTAAATTGCTCCAAGGCCGCATACGATAAGTCCAAATCGTGTGTGGCCAAGTGTGTGAATTGCGGAGAGCCACACCCCGCTTCTTCGAAGCAATGTGGTGCATATCCTTGAGAAAGAAATCCTGACCGTTCAGGCTGAGGATCATCTCTCATTCCGCGAGGTTAAGGACTTGGTCCTGGCGCGCCCGGATCTGCCTAGGAGGTCTTACGCCTAAATGCTAAGATTGATACCCTCTGCTCCTGGCCCATCCAGGCCAACAAGCACGGGTGTTTCCGTGCCCATTCGGAGCCCTTCTGCGGGTTCTATTCAACCCGAGCGCTCCCCTGATAATCTGGCTGCACAAAGGGTTCATACCCAGCCGCGGCTAAAACCAGGTCGGCGAAACGGCCACGCCCCTCCACCGACTCAAAGGAGGCAACACCCCTGAAGTTGGTTGCCAGGCCATCTTCCGGGGTTCCTAAAGCTGCTCCCCGAAAGGAGGACAGCAACCAAGGACCTTCGGCTCCTTCGTCCACGCCTAGTAGTGGGCTGGGTGGCTCGGAGACGGTGGATCCTCGAAAAGAGGGACCCCCCGCCTCTGAAGCCGCAACGCCCGCCTAAGGTTTCGAGGCAGAGGGAGGAAAAGACTCGCATGGCGAGCCCAACCTCCCCCAATAAGTCCTCGAAGGCGACAGCGCATTGTCCGGCCAACAGCGCCCGGGGTTCTGCTTCCGGGAAGCGTACGGCCATTCTCTTCCGAGTTGGGCCTGGAGGGCATATTCCTTCAATGGAATTGCTGTGAACTTCGGGCCAACTGGAAGGAGCAGCGGAGGCTCATCTCCTGCCTTTTCTCGTTAGCTATCTCTTTTCAGGAGACCATGCTGGGCGCATGCCCCCTGCCCACCTTCCGGGGGTATAAGGGTTTTGCGACCCCACCACCACGGGATGGGGGCCGGGCGGGAGGATGTGAGATTTATACCCGGCATGATGTCTCCGTTCTTCCTTTCTCTTTAGATACCTCCTTTCAGGCAGTGGCTGTGCAGCTGCACCTTGATAAGAGGCTTTCTGTTATTTCGCATACATTCCACCGTCAACCGACTTCGACGCGGGAGACTTCCCACGCGTGGTGTCACGGTTGCCGAATCCTTATCTCTTGCTCGGAGATCTAAACGGTAGACACCCCTTCTGGGGAGACTACTCTATCAATCCCGGGGTCAAGTCCTTGCCGATCTGATAGGTGTCCCAAATGTGGATGAGTTTACGCATCACTGCCCGAGAATCGCTTCATTCTCCTGCTTCGATCTATCTTTCTGCTTTTCGTATGCACAGCCCGATTTTGATTAGGGAGTGGTCCAATTCAAATATCATTTTCTCGGCCGCTGCCGCGCAAGAGCACGCCCCGGCGGTCTGCATTTCAGGAAATGACTGAATTCTCTATCTTAGTCGAGGAGTTTAGGTAGGTAGATGAGGCCGTTGAGTTCTTCTCCGGCAACCTCATCGCCGCGGGTCTAGCTACTATTCCTAATACGTCTGGCTGTTTTGCACGCCGACCACTTCCGTGGTGGTCAGATGAGTGAACGACGGCCCTCAAGCAGAAGCGCTATGCCTACATGCGCTATAAGCGCCGTTCGAACGATTTCACTGTCGGTGAATTTCGTCGGGCTAGGGCTAGGTTCCGGTATATTTCGAAGCACGCCCGCCACTCTTCTTGGCGGGCATACGTGTCTTCACTTAACGGGAAGACCTCTCTGGCAGAGGTGTGGAAGCGAGTCAAAAGGAAAATGGGACCGCAATCTTGGACCCCGCGTCTGTGGCGGAATCCTTCGCGACCGCTTTCTCCGCATTCTCTAGCCGTTCTGCTGCTCCGCCAACATTTAATGCACGTTGTGATGCGCGGAAGGCCGCCGGCTGGACTTTACCTCCAGAGGCGGAGAACCCTTCAACGACAGGTTTACTTTGAGTGAGTTACGTTCCGCTCTTGCTTCCTGCGCGGACACCGCTTATGGTCCGGTCGATGTCCCGTACGTCATGCTTCGATACCTAGGTGAGCGAGGCATGGCCTTTCTCTTAGATTTGTTCAACAGGATCTGGGTAGAGGGTAACCTCCCAGACTCCTAGCGAATCGCTACTGTGCTAGCTTTTAGCAAACCGGAGAGAGGTCATTCTATCCCGGCTGGTTCCCGCCCAATTTCTCTAACCTCCTGCGTGTGCAAGTTGATCTAGAAATTGGTAAATGTTAGATTAGCCTTTTTTCTGGCCTCGGATGCCATCTGTCTTCTGCACAGTGCGGCTTCCGCAAGTCTGCTCAGACTGAAAAATGCCGTCTGCGAGGCCTTCCTTCGTAGACAGCACTACGCCACGGTATTTTTCAATCTGGAGAAGGCCTATGATTACGCAATGCGATTCGGTATCATGGAGACTCTCCACACGATGGAGGCGAGGGAACGCCTCCTAATTTTTATATCTGAATTTTTGCGAGATCATTGATTCCACATACGGGTGGAGGGAGCCTTCTCCGGCCCAATGGAGCAGGAAGAGGGTGTGCCGCAGGGAAGTGTTCTCAGTGTCACTCTTTGCCCTGACCATCAACGGCATCACCTTGGTGCTGCCGGAACATGTTCTCGCTGCGCTCTACGTGGATGACCTTTCGATCTCTTTTGGCGTGGCCCAGATGCTGACTCTTAAGCGTCGACTCCAACAGGCATTGAACCGCGTCTCTTGCTATGCCGAAGCGCACAGGTTTCGGTTTTCCTTTGCCAAGACTAAAGTGTTGCACTTCTGCCGCCATTCACGACCGTACCCCGACCCAGATTTGTTTCTTAATGGGGTACGCTTGGAAGTGGTTGGATCGCATCGTTTCTTTGGTCTTGTATTTGACCGACGCCTTACCTGGGAAGCTCATATTCACAGCCTTAGGATCTGTTGTACCCGCGCCATCGATATTCTTCGTTCCGTGGCGCTCAGCGCTGCTCCTGACTTACTTTTTTATCGATCCTTTGTTCGTTCGAAGCTCGACTACCGATGCGAATTTAATGCATCCGCAGCCGAGCGTTTACTGCGGAAGGTGGACTCGATCCACCACACCGGCATTCGCCTGGCGAGCGGTGCTTTCCGCACTTCCCCCATTGAGAGCCTACTACTCGATGTTGGGGAGATGCCACTCGCTCTACGCCGTGCACAGTGCATTATTCGCCTGTACGCGCAAGCTAGGCTCCTCACTCAGTCGCCATCAGCTCTCACTGCATCCGCAGCCTGTTTCGACGGTGCCTATGCCGCCAAGAGACTCCAGGCATACCCTAAGTCCCTTGGATTTAGGGCTAGGAAACTTCTTCGAGAGCTAGGTATAGCTCTCTGGCCGGTGGCGCCTCTGCTTCTTCCCAGGACGCCACTTTGGAGGGTATCACATTTTGCTATTTGTCGCCACCTCTCTGCTCCTAAAGCTTGTACAGCGCCGGGAGTGTTGCGTTCGACCTTTTTGGAGCATTTCGTCTCACGCTGGAACTGTGCTATTGTATACAGATGGCTCCAAGTCCCAAGTGGGGGTCGGCTTCCACGCCGTATCCCCTCTGCTTGAAGTCTTCGAAGCTCTGCTAGACGCTGCGTCTTTCTTCACGGCCGAGCTGGTGGCAATACACCACTCGGTACGGGAGATGACGCGACGTGCCCGGTTCGGGGACCGGATTGTAATCTATAGTGACTCACCGAGCACCCTGAGTGCTCTCCGGACATTGGAATCTCTGCATCCCCTGGTTCGCGATATCCGTGACGCCACGGTTTTTGGCTAGCCTGGCGGATGTCGACATTATCTTCTGGTTGGTTCCTGGACATGTAGGAATTGCCGGAAATGAACGCGCCGATGAGGGCGCTACAGAGTCCATGAGGACTCTGCGATCGGACCAGCGTTTCCCTCTTCCTCACACCGACTACATGGCAGGAATACAGGCAGCTCTTCGGGCTGCTTGGCAAAGAAGATGGGAGACGGTCGAAGGGAACTTAAAGTTGCGTGTTATTGCGTCGCGACACTTCCCATGGACCTACCCCGCAATGCCGCGGCGGCTTCAGGTTGCTTTCTGTCGTCTCCGAATTGGACACACTCGCTGGACGCACCGCCATTTGATGGAGCGCTCGTCAGCGCCCTACTGTGAAGACTGCTTTGTCCCCCAGACTGTTCAAACATTCTTGTTGAATGTCCTAGTCCGGGCGATCTCCGCGCACGTTACCTGTCGTGGTACCGGGATGGGCTAGGTCGCTACCGCCCGTCCCACGTACTCAGGACGAGTTCGTGCACATTGACTGTTGGTCTTATAGATTCTGGGGCGATGCCGGCCTTCTCCCCTTTATTTAACTAGGTTTTGTTGTTGTTGTTTTCTTTGTAGGTCGCATGTTATTGCGCCGGGGGGGACCTCCCTCCAACGCCGGAACTTGCTTCCTCCTTGTTGCCATTTTCTCTTTTTATTGTTGTTGTTGTTTTTCATATTCATATTTTATAGTAGCCTAGTTTTAGGCTGTTTTGAGTGCGGCGACTTGTGCCCAAGTGGGTAGTCGCCAGATAGGCTCCTAAAATTAAAAAAAAATTATAATAATGCTGCAGCAGACATCTAGAGGCTTGTGTGCCAGCCCCTCCTCAATATCTGCAGGGGAAATAAATATCTGCCATGAATGACTGGGTTATGGAGGAGTGCCTCAAGTAGTATCCTCTCTTGATTTCTCGGGCTATATACATTCCACATTTTTTCACATTCCCTAACTTCACCAATTTATTTTCGAATCTCTCTCTCCCCTTATAATTGTTCTGACGCAAATACCTTAATTGGGGTTGCTTCTAAATTTGAAGTAATAATATTAATTCTATTACTTTATTATTATTCTCATTATTATTCCGCCTTTATTTGTGCGTCCCTACGGGGGCAGGTCTATGAATCTACATCCCCCACCCTCCTCTCTGACCCTGAGTGGGCGTCACCGCCCGCAGAAACATGGGTGGGATGGGCGCCATGCTGAGCAAGGATTGAATGAACAAGACCTTTGAGTTCCGGGAGTCCTGAGGATAAATCCTTGGGATAAATCCTTGCTATAAATCTTGGGGATAAATCCTGGGGTCCAAATAGAATCCTTGAATGTGAGGGGTCGCTCGAGAGTCTCGTGGATACGGTGTCTCACTTCCAACGTCAAGCCATGGGTTGGATCCAAGCGAGCTGGCCGCCCATTGGCAGATACGCTGAAATTAACCCCAGCTGGGGTAACTAATCCCACACGCACCATCACGCCCAGAGCCAATCGCAACACCGCTATCATTTCCCTTCCCGCCTTCGCAACACAACCTACTGAGTCTCTCTCCTCCTAAGCCATCCCAGTCGAGTACTAATGTACTCTCTAGGGAGGGGGTTGTACTCCTTTCTGGCGCAGAACCACGAAGGGTACTACCCCCCTTCCACCCCTCCAACGAGGACAGGATCCTGGTGCTTCCTTGCCCCACGGGAGTCTGTTCGATCTCATCTCTGTTCTCACTCGAATCTTTTCATTCCCTTACCCTCCACTCGTCATCTGCAGGGATACGTGCCCTCCGGGCCCCAATACCTGCAATACGATCTGCGAATATGTCCTCCATACAATTCCACTTCATCCATTACTCTTTTCCTTTTCAATCATAGATGAGGTCATCCTACAAGATAATGAAATTAACATAAAGACCAGATGACAATCGTTAGTAAGACCATTGTAACCAGGAGCCTTTTTTCGTTGATGGGAGGAGGTGCAGAAAGCGCCCTTTGGCACTGCTCCGCCAGCAGGAACCCCTCCATGACCCAAGAAAGGGACAACCTGTTTCCCATCAAGGTAGTGTGGATAACAAAACCCCGTCGGCGTGTTCCGATGCGGAAGAGGGATGTGTTGTGTGCGCGAAGAAGGGAGGCGGAAGAGACAGCGGTGTTGTGATTAGCTACGTGTATGGCACTCTACGTGGCTGTAACTGCCTAGTGTATGCCTCAGGTTCTTGGACCGCCTCATGGGCGAGAACTCTCTATGATCGCCGATTTTTGTGTGCGTGACCGTTTTCGCCGTGATTCGGCGAAAACGTGCCTAGACGGAGAAATCCAATGCCTTATCAGGCGAGCCGAGTCACAAAACCGCCTCCGATTTGAGCGAAGTTAACTCATTTCGAGTCTGGTTTGTTGGTGTCCTGATTCGGGTGACCTTCCCGGCGGCTGAAATACGCTGTAGAACCCGAGGTTCGGACCCCACGTTAATGAGTAGGTCCTCACTGAGAATTAAAAGGATCTTAATTGAGTGCGATCGGTGGTGAAACACCTACCATTAAAATGTATATATATATATATATACATTGGGCCGCAAAAGTTTACAACACAGAGAGATGTAAATTTACATACATTTAGTTAACGTAGGTTAATGCAATTTAGAAGGCACGTGGAACTTTATGTAATAAATGCATTGTAATGATCATAAAAACAAAATGGTGAACAGGAAATACTTTACAAGGACAATGGGGAAATTTAACAACGCAAAAGTTTACAACACATTCATAAACACATGGTTTAGTACTTGATTCTATAACCCCTGTGGTCCATTGCAGCTTGCAGGCGCTTTAATTAGTCTCCTACTGTATTTCTACAGGTGCTTAGGTTGATTTGGTTCCCTTCTTCCAAACATATTTTCTACAAATCAGATAAGTTACGCGAATTACGCTTCTGGACCATGATTTTCAAATCCCTCCACATATTTTCGATGAGATTCAGGTCAGGAGATTGACTTGGCCATTCCTAAACATTAATTTTACCTGTGTGCATAAGCCAATCCTTAGTTTATTTTTTATTTATGCTTGGGGCCATTATCTTGTCGAAATGCCTATCCTGGTTTCAAGCTGAGAGAGCATACGCTACATAACAAATTTCTTTCCAAAGTTCTGTATATTTCGCCTTTCATTCTTCCTTGGACTACCTCCATTCTCCCAACCCTTGATCATATAAAACAACCACATACCATGATTGCCGACCACCGAATTTGACTGTAAGGATCGTATTCTATGGTGCCTAAGGTCGACACTTTTTTTCTTTTCAAACCTTGCTGATTGTATTTCGACCGAAAAGTTCTATTTTCGTTTCATCTGACCAAAGGATTTGTTGACAGATGGTTTATTTGAGTGTTCATTTGCAAACACCAAGCGAGCTTTAGGGTGAGTTTTATTCAGGAGTGGTCTTTCTTGGGTACAAGAAAAGAGACCATAACGACGAAGCGTTCTACTTATTGTATCCTTGTTAACTTCAACTCCACTTGTTTCCAGATCTTCCTGCAGCTCTCTAAGAGTAGTCTGTGGTTTATCACACATTGTTCTAGCAAGTTTTCGACTGCGCGTTCCGTTAATATCCAAGGGCGAACTGAACGATCCAAAGGATAAATTGAATTACAAAACTTCCAGTTGTGTATTATGGTACCAACTTAAGTTGAGGTACTTTAAGCTGTACAGAGATTTTTATGTATCCAAGGACACTGTTAAGAAGGGCTACAATGCGTTCACGAAGATCTCGACTGATTTGTAAGAAATGACAGTATTTACCCGATGACGAAAGAAACTTCGCATTTAGTTTAGAATATTCTAGAAATCGGGAATAAATGAGGATAGTTTTTAATGAGCCATTTTACAGATGTAACCTTTTGCGCTCTCAAATTTGACTATTATCCTTATAATGTTTTTCCTGTTCACCGGTGATTTTGCTTGTCTTATTTATTACCTAAAGTTTCAGGTGCGTTTTAAATTTCATTAGACAGCGTTAACTAGACGTATGTAAATTTGCCTTTCTAACAACAGTGTGTTGTAAACTTTTGCAGCTCAATATATATATTGAGTTAGGCTCTAAATTTTTTGTATATTTCACCTTCAACTTATGATACAAACATACTAAGACAAAATGCAGCGTTTGATTAGTTCTATTGATTTTCCTATATACATATTTTTTGAGACCTCTATATTTTTTAATATAGGAAAATCAATAGAACTAATCAAACGTTGCATTTTGTATTAGTATGTTTGTATCATAAGTTGAAGGTCAAATATCGAAAAATATTAGAGCCCAAACTCATTGTATCAATAAATATAGTCAATTAATGCGCGCAGTCAATGTTTACAATGGCGTTCCTCGTTCTTAAAAGACTGCTTCAATTCGTTTTGGCAAACTGGAGACCAAATAAGTGATGACATATTGACTGATATTGGTCCATTTCTGTTCAATAATACACCGCAACTGCTCAATAATACACCGCAACTGCTCACAATTAGATGGCTTCTGTTTATCAACCACCAGTTTGATTATCGCGCACAAATTCACGATTGGGTTCAAATCTGTCGAATTCCCGGGCCAAGGTCCCAAAGGTTTGATGTTATTTTCAGCCAAGAACTTTGTTATTGCTTCTGCTTTGTGACAAGGTGCGACATCGTGCTGAAAAGTACAGTTATCATCACTAAATTGGTCCGGAGCTTTTGGAAAAAGGTTACGATGAATAAGCTTTGGTAACATTTTGAGTTCATGGCAGTGTTTTGGGGGCAAATTTGCTAATGCTCAAGTTCCTTTAGAAGAGAAGCAGCCACCAGACATGGAGAATGTCTTGATGCTCTACCATTGGTACGACACGGGAGTCGTGAAAGCGCTCTCCTTTTCTGCTTCTAACGAGAGATCTTCCAGAAGCTCCAAACAAGCGGAAGGGAACTTCATCAGGGAATATCACTTTGCCCGTCTTCGAGAGTTCTTTCTTTATATCTCCTACAAAGGTGAAGCTTATCCGTATGGTTCTTCTTGGTGAAATGAGGCTTCTTCACAGCCCTTTTCGACGACTTGAGACCTTTGTCGCTGAAGCGTTCATATTTGCTTCTTTCCAATCGTGAGAAAGCTTGCCACTGGAGGCAACCTGATCCTTGAGCTGGGACCTTACCAGGAGTCGATCTTGGCATTCACTTGAAACTCTTTGACGCCCAGAACACTTCTTCAGTCTTTACAAAGTCAATAATGATCCAAAAGATGGTGCGCCTTGATGCAATACCCTTACCAACTTTCTCTAACCTCCACTTTATTTGACTTTGTTGCGAGTCTCATTTTCCTACGCCGGGGAGAAGCGGGCCTACTACCCTCGACGCCGGAGTGCGCTTCCTTCCTCCTTTTTTGCTTTTTTTTTATCTTGTTATTTTTTTAATCTTTTTTATCCTTTGTAATTTGTTTCGTTGTTATTTGTTCTTTGTTTTTAATATAGTCTAGTCGTAGGCTGTAGTGATTACGGTGACTTATGCCCAAGTAGGCAGTCGCCAGATGGGCTCCTAAAATAATAATAATAAAAAAAATAGACAACTTTCTTTGCATTTTAGGCTACTTTGGTCCAAAGCAACAATGGTTTCACGCTTTTCTTTGATAAAAAAACATTCCTCGAATTGAAAAAATTGAAACATTTATTTATACCTCCCCAAAATATTACGTAATAGATTATAATTGGAAAACATCCTTCATTTAACCAATATTTGTCATCATTTTACCCATTTGATCGAATAGTAAAGCTCCAGGGACTGGAACAGCTCCTACAGGAACAGGACCACAACACCACTTTGGATTCAACGAAAGAATACATTGTTTTTTTAATTATTTTTGAACTGTTGACTTTTAAATAAACCTGAAATAATTTACATATTAAAATAATTATTCATATCACGTAAATTTTAAACAAGAATGAAAAATTATTCAAAATTTTGGCCATGACGACATACCATCCTCCTCGCCTGATCAATTACCTGCAAATCCCTGACCAGTGTCTCCGAAATTCCGATATTCCAAGGACTTCCACCATCATAACTAGGCACTAATTATCCCCTCCCCCGGGGGTAGCAAAGGCAACACCCCTGCTGCATCTGAAACTTGAGAAATGCCACGCGCTACCGCCCCTAGTCTGTACCCTGCAAGAGAGTGTCCGGTTTAGCAGGGGTCAGCATGCCGCAGCTGACATCTGAAGATTTGTATGCCCTCCCTTCCCCAATGCCCACACAGGATCTGTGGCTATATATTTATCTTCGACACATTTCTACTTCAATCTTTTCCACTTTCTTTACGTGTGTCTCATTACAAACTTTCTACCGGAGATGCCTTTGCTGGTTTTCGATCTAAATTTAATTGCAAGCAATCTCCCATGCAGCAAATGGGTCTCCTTGGCCAGGCTCCGGTGCGGTCACCAATTTAAAAATCACTCAAATAGAGCAATGCTCCCCCCCCCCTCCACTTCAAACAGCTATATATGCTGGCATCGAGAGCAAGACAGCTCAATCCATATTCACAAGATGTCCAAGTGTGAACCCATCCCCCTCAATACCCACTGACTGGTGGATCTCTGAGAGAAGCCCGTCCACTAAGGGGAGTTCGTCGACGCTGCCAGTTTAAAGGTTGGTCCTTACCTGGGGGAAACCATGGTAAGAAAGAGGGGAAGGGAGACAAACCCGTTAAAAGAGACCACTAAAGGGAAAATAAAACGTGTTTAAGATAAGATCGTAACTTAATCAATAAAAGAACAAAAGAAAATAAAGTGTACTCGGGTGACGCTTTAGCAGTGGTTTTCAATCTTTTTATGATAGTGGCGCTTTTATTGCTATCTCGAAGCAGCCGTGGCACTCTAATTGCTATCTAGGAACAACTGTGGTACTTTTATTGCTATTTCGAAGTAACCGTGGCACTCTAATTGCTATCTAGAAGCAACCATGGCACTTTTATTGCTATCTCGACGCTATCTGATGGAGCGCTCTCCAGCGCCCTATTGTGATGACTGCGTCGTCCCCCAGACTGTTCGGTACATTCTTGTCGAATGTCCCAGTCTGGGTTATCTTCGCGCACGATACCTGTCCCGGTACCGAGATGGGCGGGGTCGCTATCGCCTGTCCCTTGTACTCGGGACGAGTTCGTGCACATTGACTTGTGGACTTGTTGACTTTTGGGGGGGAGGCCAGGCTTCTCCCCTTTATTTAAGTAGGGGGTTTTTTTGTTGTTATTGCTTTCTTTGTAGGTTGCATGCTCCTGCGCTGGGATGAGGGGGGCCTCTCCCCGACGCCGGAGATTGCTTCCTAATTGTTACGTTTTTCCCATTTTTATCATTGTTATTCTTATTTTAGAGTAGCCTTGTTCTAGGCTGTCGTGATTCCGGCGACTTATGCCCAAGTGCCCCGTAAGGGGCGCGGCGATTTGCCATCCTGGCCTCCGTGCTGACGGGATCCAGCGCTCCGTCCGGCCCCAGCTTAGCCTCTCTTCCTTCCTTCAGATAGCCTGTATTTCTCCCCTACTTCGTCGCTTTTCATACAACCTCTCCCACAACTTTCTCTGGTCAGCCTCTAATTTCACAGGGTAGATGCTGACCTTCTTCTCAAGCCAACCGTCCCGGATCGGGGCTGAGGGGGAAGGGGACAACGTTCCCTAACCCCTAAGCGGTTCGGGATGGGAGTTTTGTAACAACCTGCTTCATCCCCACGCATACCTTCCTCACATCACTTTTCCTCTCCTCTTCACAATCTATCTTTTTACGCTGTGTTCAAGGTGGAGCCGCCATGCCGATGGACTGCCAGGCCACCAGGCGGGAGGGGTGGTCCGAAATGGAAGCGCCTGGCTCTGCCAGGCCTGTAAGCACCTCTTGCAGTGCGGGCAACTGTGAGAGGTTATGAGCTATTGCGTCCCGCAGAAAATTTAGGGTCACCATGCCCAATGATGCACAACCTAAAAAAAAACAACCCTCAACTTCCCCTTGCTCATCAACGGAGCCGCCCTCTGGCAGCTCCACCGAAAAAATGGAGGTCCCCTTCTCCCCTGTGCTTTCGCAGGGGAACCTCCATACTTCTTTAACCGGAGAGGAGGCTCACTCCTCTCCTACGCCTACAGGTGTAGGGGACTCCCCCTCACCCCCTTCTCTGGAGGTGCTTTTGGGCACCTCCCTTTTTCCAGCGGGACTGCCAAGAAAGCCAGCAGGCAGCCCATTGCCGACCGCCCCTCGTTGAAGCGGCTCGGTAGGGCAAACCCCCTTAGGGGGGAGAGGGAAGCCAGGCCCCTTCGGTCCCTTCCCTCAAAAGACCTGCTGGCAAGAATTTTAAACCTTGCCGGGGTCAAGGCCTGTGCCTCTCCACTCAAGACTGGTGACTCTGCCAAGGGGACCTGCGATGTTTTGGGAGGGGATGGACAACTGGAGGCCCCCCCTGAGATAGACATGGTCCTTGAGGAAACCCGGCCTCAGACGGTAGGGCCTTTCCATAGGGGGGAATCCGGGCTCTCCGCCAAGCACCGAACCCGAATCCGCCCCTATGCAAGGTCCTCATAAACGGCTGAGGGCTCCGAAGCAGTACAAGGAGGGAAGGGATCTGCCCCTGCGACCACCAGGACCTTCTCCATTTCGGAGAAGGACCTGGCTGAGTCCGGTTTATCTGGCCTAGGGGCTCCTTCCGGCGGAGGTGAGGAGCGGATTCATTCCCCGCCCTCCTCTCCTAAAAAAAAGAAGAGAAAAAAGTAAGAAGATTTGGGGCTCCTCTCCATCTGCGGGGGCTGCGGGAACGGATGGATCTGCTGCTACTTTGGCACGCGACCAAGCCAAGATCAGCACATCCAGCCCCTTTACCCCCCTGGGTGCGGAGCCCCTGACTATGACAAAGTTTAAAAGTGTACAGGGCGGAGCTTCGATGACATCGGGGCCCCTCATTCAGAGTTTACCTGGCGTTTTCGAGCCCGCGGGCTTCAAACGCTTCCTCGTTATTCACTTCACTGATGGCACCATGTTGGCCAAGGGCAACATGATCCATCAGAGGAGAGGATTAGCTAGTGCAATTGGTAGAGAGGCGAAGGTGACCCGTTTCTCGGACGGGACCCTTCTGGCGAATGCGGTGAATCCCGCCGAGGCGGCCAAGATAAGTGCTCTTCGGATACTTCATGGCACCCCGGTGAGTGTGACGCCGCACTCTACCATGAACTTTGTGAAAGGAGTAGTTTATGCGAGGGAACTCGTTGTCTACTTCATTGAGGACATCGCCTCAGAGCTAGCTGACCATGGGGCGGTCATGGTCGAACGTGTGATGAGAAAACAGGGAAAGGCCTCGAGACCCACCCCTACACTCTTCGTCACGTTCGACTGGGACAGGCTTCCTGAGTCGGTGCGTGCCGGTTGGTACCGCTACCGCGTGAAGGCCTTCGTGCCACTTGCGCGGCGGTGCTATTACTGTCACAGCTTCGGCCGTACGAATCGTTCTTATAGACGTGCAAAGTTGGGGTCACCCGAAGTCTGTGTCAATTGCTCCAAGGTCGCACACGATAAGTCCAAATCGTATGTGGCCAAGTGTGTCAATTGCGGAGAGCTGAACCCCGCTTCTTCGAAGCAATGTGGTGCATATGTCTTTGAGAAAGAAATCCTGGCCGTTCAGGCCCAGGATCGACTTTCATTCCGCGAGGCTAAGGACTTGATCCTGGAGCGCCCGGGGACGTCATATGCCTCAATAGTAAGAAAGGCACCCTCTGCTCCTGGCCCATTCAGGCCAACGAGCACGGTTGTTTCCGCGCCCATTTGGAGCCCTTCTACGGGCTATACTCATCCCGGGCGCTTCCCTGGTAAAGCTGGCGGCGAAAAGGGTTCATACCCAGCCCCGGCTAAAACCAGGGCTATATCCTCTTCCCCCAGCGTGACCGTTTCCCGTAAGGCGAAATGGCCACGCCCTCCACCGAGTCATTAGACTCACAGGGGGCAACACCCCTGAAGTTGGTCGCTAGGCCATCTTCCGGGGTTCCTAAAGCTGTCCCCTGAAAGGATGACCGTAACAAAGGAGCTTAGGTTCCTTCGCCCACGCCTAGTGGTGGACCGAGTGGCTCGGAGACGGTGTTTCCTCGAAAAGAAGGCCCCCTCCGCATCCGAAGCCGCAACGCCCGCCTAAGGTTTCGAGGCGGAGGGAGGAAAAGACTCGCATGGCGAGCCCAACCTCCCCCAATAAGTCCTCGAAGGCGACAGCGCCTTCAGCGCTTTATCCGGCCAACAGTGCCTGGGGTTCTGACTCCAGGAAGCGTACAGCTATTCCCGTGAGAATCTTCTGTTCGAGGAGGGCCCCCGCGTCTCCTCCGGGCATATTCCTAAAATGGAATTGCCGTGAACATCGGGCGAACTAGGAGGAGCTGCAGAGGCTCGTCTTGTCCCGTTACTCATTAGCTATCTTTTTGCAGGAGACCATGCTAGGCGCCTGCCCCCTGCCTGCCTTCCAGGGGTATAAGGGTCTTGCGACCCCACCACCACGGGATGGCTGGGCTGAGAGTTGCGCGGTTTACACCCCGCATGATGTCCCTGTTCTTCCTTTCTCTTAGATACCTCCTTCCAGGCAGTGGCTGTGCAGCTGCACCTGGATAGGAGATATACTATCATTTCTGCGTACATTCCACCGTCAGCTGATTTCGACGCGGGGGACTTCCGCGCGTCGTGGAACGGTTCCCGAGGCCCCTTCTTTTGCTTGGAGATCTGAACGGCAGGCATTCTCTCCGGGGAGATTACTCCATAAATCCCAGGGGACAAGTCCTTGTCGATCTGATCGAAGAGCTTGAGATGGGGTCCTAAACGTGGATGAGTTTACGCATCACTGTCCAAGAACCGCTTCATTTTCTTGCCTTGATCTATCTTTGTGCTCTTCGGATGCACAGCTTGATTTTAAATGGGGGGTGGTCGATTACATCCATGGTAGTGATCACTTTCCAATTCAAATATCATTTTCAGGGCATCTGCGGCCTGAGAGCCCACCTCGCTGATGCTTGGCGCGGGCGCGGTGTCCTGCATTTCAGGAAATGATTGAATTCTCTATCTCAGTCGAGCAGTTTAAGTCGGTAGATGAGGCCGTTTAGTTCTTCTCCGGCAACCTCATCGCCGTGGGCCTGACTACTATTCCTAGGAAGTCTGGCCGTTTTGCACGTCTACCACTCCCATGGTGGTTGGCCGAGTGTGAGACGGCCCTCAAACAGAAGCGTTATGCCTACATGCGCTATAAGCGCCGCCCGAACGATTTCACTGTCTCTTAATTTCGTGGGGCTAGGGGTCTTCGTGGCGGGCATACGAGTCTTCACTTAACATGAAGACCCCTTTATGCAGAGGTGTGGAAGCGAGTCAAAAGGATTCGGAGCAAGTTTTCGCAGGACCCCCCTCCCGTTCCCCAGGAGAATGGGACCGCAATCTCGGACCCCGCGTCCGTGGCGGAATCCTTCGCGACTACTTCTTCCGCCCAGATGCCAACTCTGGAGCGTCGACTTAAACAGGCATTGAACCGCGTCTCTCGCTATGCCGAAGCGCACAGGTTTCGTTTTTCTTTAGCCAAGACTAAGGTGGTGCACTTCTGCCGCCATCCACGGCTCCACCAAGATCCAGATTTGTTTCTTAATGGGGTGCGCCTGGATGTTGTGGAATTGCACCGTTTCCTTGGTTTTGTATTCGACCGACGACTCACCTGGGAGGCTCATATTCGCAGCCTTAGGTTCTCTTGTACCTGCGCCATGGATATTCCCCGTTTCGTGACGTTCAGTGCTTGGGGCGCTGATAGGGCTACTGCCCTACTTTTTGATTGATCCTTTGTTCGTTCGAAGCCCGACTACGGATGCGAGTTTTATGCTTCTGCAGCCGAGCGTTTATTGCGGAAGGGATATTCGATCCACCACACCGGCCTTCGCCTTGCGACCGGTGCCTTCCGCACTTTCCCCATTGAGAGCCTGTTGGTCGATGCTGGGGAGATGCCACTCGCTCTACGCCGCGTGCAGTGCCTTACTTGCCTGTACGCACAAGCCCGGCGCCTCCCTGAGTCGCCAACAGCTTTCACTGCATCCGCAGCTGATCTCGACGGTGTCTATGCCGCCAAGCGTCCCCAGTAATACCCTAAGCCCTTTGGGTTTAGGGACAGGAAACTCATTCAAAAACTCAGTATAGCTCTCGGGTCGGTGGCGCCCATAGTTCTGCCCAGGACGCCACCCTGGAGGGTACCACATTTGGCTATTTGTCGCCACGCCTCTGCTTCCAAAGCTTGTACAGCGCCGGGAATATTGCGTTCGACCTTTTTGGAGCACACCTCGTGTCACGCTGGAACCGTGCCAGTGTATACGGATGGCTCCAAGTCCAAACCAGGGGTCGGCTTCCACGCCGTATCCCCTCTGTTTGAAGTCAGCGAGGCTCTGCCAGGCGCTGCGTCTGTCTTCACGGCCGAGCTGGTGGCAATACACCACTCGGTAAGGGAGATTACGCGACGTGCCCGGTTCGGAGACCGGATTGTGATCTATAGCGACTCACAAAGCGCCCCGAGTGCTCTCGGGGTATTGAAATCTCCGCATCCCCTGGTCCGCGATATCCGTGGCGCCACGGTTTTGGCGAGCCGGGCAGATTTCGAGATTATCTTCTGCTGGTTTCCTGGTCATGTAAGAATTGCGGGGAATGAGCGCGCCGATGGGGGCGCCAAAGAGTCCGCGAGGACTCTGCCACCGGATCAGCGTTTCGCTCTTCCTCACACCGACTATATGGCAGGAATATGGATAGCTCTTCGGACTGCTTGGCAAAGAAGATGAGAGACGGTCGAAGGGAACTTAAAGTTGCGTGCCATTGCGCCGCGACTGTTCCCATGGACCTATCCCCCAATGCCGCGACGGCTTCAGGTCGCTTTCTGTCGTCTCCGAATCGGACATACTCGTGTGACGCCTCGCTATCTGATGGAGCGCTCGCCAGCGCACTATTGCGATGACTGCGTCGTCCCCCAGACTGTTCGCCACATTCTTGTCGAATGTCCCAGTCTGGGTGATCTTCGCGCACGATACCTGTCCTGGTACTGGGATGGGCGGGGTCGCTACCGCCTGTCCCTTGTGCTCGGGACGAGTTCGTGCACATTGACTTTTGGACTTGTTGACTTTTTGGAGGAGGCCGGGCTTCTCCCCTTTATTTAAGGTTATTTTTGTTGTTTTTTTGTTGTTTTTGTTTTTTGTATGTTGCACTCTCCTGCACCGGGGTGAGGGGGACCTCCCACCCCTGCCGGAGATTGCTTCCTGGTTGTTAGGTTTTTCCAATTTAAATCATTGTTATGTTTTCATATTTTTATTTTAAAGTAGCCTAGTTCTAGGCTGTCGTGTTTTCGGCGACTGATGCCCAAGTGGGCAGTTGCCAGATGGACTCTGTAAATTTAAAAAAAAAAATCTTTGCGCACGTTACCTGTCCCGGTACCGGGATGGGCGGGGCTGCTACTGCCTGTTCCTTGTACTCGGGACGAGTGCGTGCACATTGACTGGTGGACTTGTTGACTTTTGGGAGGAGGCCGGCCTTCTCCCTCTCATTTAACTAAGTTTTGTTGTTGTTTTTGTTATTGCTATTGTTATCGAGTCCTAATTGTGATTTCTTTCTTTATTCTGTTCTAATTTTTTAAAGTAGCCTAGAACTAGGCTATCTAGAAGCAACCGTGGCACTCCAATTGCCATCTAGAATCAACCGTGGCACATCAATATAAAATAATTCACGTATAAATACTTAATTACGTGAAAAACGCTTCAATTTTAACCACGATTTACATTTAACCTAATTTAATCAAAATCAGACATAAAAAAATACCTTACGTTTAATGGAAAATTTAAGCGTGATGAATATTATATAATTATTTAATATTGGGGCGTAAAGTTGACAAGGCAATTCTAATTTCTTCATTCAGTGTCTGCAATCTTTCTCTTGTCGTTGTTTTTATATTGCACAATGTAGAGGAGCTAGTTTCAAAATATTTTCAAGTGTCTTACATTTTTTTTTAGAATTCCTTGAAATACATATTTTTTTTTAATTTAGGCATTTTACAAATTATTTTTTGGTCGTTCTCGCAGCACTCTTAGTTGCCTCTCACGGCCCCCAAATGTGCCGCGTGTCCCTGGTTGAAAACCCCTGCATTAAAAAGTGTACTCGGGGTAACAACACCACCTAAGATCTCACTCATAAGAATACCTTAAAGTGTACTAAAGTAATACCATCACCGAAGACCACAGTCAAAAGAATACCTTAGGGTATTCAAGTAACACTACCTAATACCATATCAACCAATATATCAATCTCCTCTGGCACCCACGGGATGCAAAGGGCCTTAATAAATTCTCTCCACCAGTACTTATCCTGAGCCATCTCCTCCAATTCTTCCTCCCAACTATCTCCTGCCTATGTTTACTTCGGTCTACCTCTTCCTTTTCTTCCAGTTGCCTCCCACTTTGGTGCATATTGTCCCTCTCGTCTGTAAATATGCCCCATCGATTTCCACCGTGACAATCTCACACATACTCGTCTTCCGGTTGTACTTTCGTAATTTCTCTAACTCTCTCATTTGTTACTCTATCCTGCCATCGTATACCTCATATTCTTCTCAATGTTTTATTTTCAAGAGCCAAAATTTGCATCTGTGATTGCCGTACTATAACACGATTCAGTTCCATATATAAGAATTGGTCTCACCATACTTTATAAATTTTTATCTTAGTGTGTATTGAAAAATTATTGTTCCACACAGATTTCAACATGGCCCACTGCTTGGTTAGCTTTCCTAATTCTTTCCTCAAACTCATTTTTTTAAAGAACCATCCATTGATACAATCGTACCCAAGTACTTAAAATTTTCTACTTCATTAACATCCTGATCATTTATTTTGTACACTATCGGGTTTTCCATATTCATGTTTATTATTTCCGTTTTCGCACAATTTATTGTTAATCCTATTTTTTTCTTCTCTATCTAAACAATCTATTACGCTTTGAATATCTTCACAGCTCTCTGTAATTAAAACAATATCATCTGCGTAATCCAAATCGGCAAACTTCATACCTCTCTTCCAATATATTCCAGATCATTTTCTCTTATATCCTTCTTCATTACAAAGTCGATAATCAAAATAAACGGGAATGGAGAAAGAATTCCACCCTTAATTACTCCCGATTTAACTTAAAAAATTTCACTCAAACTCCTATCTACCAATACTTGGCAGAAGGTATCTTCATGTACACTTTGGACTATGTCAACAAACTTCTGGGGTATTCCATAGTCTTATTATTCTAAATAGAGCGGCACGTTTTACGCTGTCAAAAGCTTTTTCAAAATCCACGAAACACAGACACAGTGGCATTTTCATTTCGTTAGCTTGTTGCATCAGGTGTCTTACAATAAAGATTTGGTCATTGCATCCACGATGTTTCCTAAAACCTGCCTGCTCATCTCTCAAGATCTTATCGACCTCTAACTCCATTCTATTCAAAAGAATCTTACTAAATGAATACCTTAAAGTGTACTCAACTGACAACACCCAATCTCCACCATTCAATAATATTCACCCTTTTCCAAATCAGAAAATTAAATTCAAACAAGTATCACCTCGGACCTGTTCCAAGATGACGGAGAAACGTAGATAACCGATCCTGCCTCTTCACTGTCTCTTAAACAAGGCAAAGTTCACGACTGTTCCAATATCATATCAATTCTACCCAATACCCATCCGCCCCTTCCCAAAGGAGACATGAATTTTAGAAACTAAAGAAGCTTCAACCATCTCAAGTGAATACAAACTCTTCATGATGATCATACCAATAGACTGCAAAATGAGGTAGATAAGCAAAAACTAATGAAACATCTGGTATCAGAAAGAGATTCTAACGATTGATTGCCTCGTACTATCAACCAGCTCATCAAAGAAGCCTCATAATTCAAAGTAGGATTATCAATGATCTTTGCGAAATATCATAAAGCCTTTGATTCAATAGGAATATCAGCAATCATGACTATGCGAAATATCATAAAGCCTTTGATTCAATAGGAATATCAGCAATCATGACTCATAAAGAATCGAAGCATGATCCAGTTTATACTTCCAGTCGATACCTACATCCTGAACTACATCTACCGAAACTATAAATCCTTCATATTATTGCAGAAACAATCTTTCAACTAGACAAGGGACTAAATCTGGCCAAAATTATTAAATTACTGTCTATAAAAAATATTTCAAAACTTATATAAACATAACAAGTGTATGTAGATAAAAAGGAACCTCAACCAACTGAAATTCGTAGGTAAATATTGCGTGCATAAGTGACAGCCTAGGAGGTAAATGAATCTGGCGGGACGGGTGGGGGGTATGGTTAAACCATGAAAATTCAATCAAGTGGTGACTTTCGGAGCATAAAATATGGTAACTTATCTAGGTCAATAGATAACAATGTCATCTCAAAAAGATAAAGAAATCTAGCGCAGACTTACTCATGATTGGCAAACATTTCAAAGGGTAAACGCAATTTTTTAAATTTCAATTCTCAATCTGTCTGAAGAGAAAATGATATAACCAAGGCAAATTCCCAGATAAAAGGAAGCTTAAACTTGAATCCTGATAAAAAAAAATACGATAAAGTTCAAGGGAACACATAAAACACTTGAAATAATTATTATATGAACCAGGCAATGTCTTCGCCACTCCCCACTACGGGAGGAGCTTGCGCTTCGCTACTAAGATTAAAATTTAAAATCTTAAAAAAAGCAGCCATGGTTAAATTTTTATAAATTTTCTGGACTTCGCCAATTATAATAATTTTAAAAAGGAACTAAACTAAATTCCCCCCCCTTTCAAAATATCACGTTGCTAAAATATAGTTAAGGAAGAAGATATATAAAAATACATTTTCTGAACTTCACCATTTGTGATTCTTTAGGTTTTAAAAAAATTCACAAAATTTCGATACTTATATTTATTTCTGAACTTCACCATTTTGTTTTTTGATATTATAAAAGAATGATTAGAAATAACTTTGATATAAAAAAAACATAAGTCATATCCAAACTAAGATGAAATTATTATTCAAATACTCAAAAATATCCTCTTCTTAAATTATAGTTAGCGATAACTTGATGCGACAAAAAAACAGACAAAAAAAATACCTGGATCCACGTAACAATTGGTAGACAGCAATATGACAACACTAAAACCAAATGGGAGAATAAAGACGGGAAAATATTCTCAAAAGAATCAGGAACTTTATGCTTACAATTAACACCAACCCCAGATCTCGGGTTCTTAGTGAAAAAAAAGCGAAACTGCGAGTAAAAAATTAAGAAATTTTACACCATTAAAAATTATTAGAACAGGTGAGAATGTTCTTAAAATTTTGACTTTATAAAAGCCAGAAGATAACTTTTTGTCGACACAGTTCCAATTTTGTTTATAAATGTTTAAAGATAAAAAAAAAATTCAATCGTCCAACTCTTCATTTGTACTTCGTTTAAAAAACGTCAAGAATGAATTAAATAACTACAAGGCCAATCAGTTAAATTGCCAGAATAAACGATGAAAATGGACGCCTGAAATCCCGAACTGGGATTTAGACCCGTATACGTAGAGATCGAGAAGACGACGTCGTAAAATGCGGAGGATAGAAATTAGCTCAATGGCAGGAGTAACATCGCAAACAGTAAAATTGATCCCATCGAAGATAAAAGGAATTTAAACAGCAAAGCTCTCCTAATGACCACTGCAACTTGACGTTCAAGCGAATATATTGAATAGACAAAATAGAATCAGGGATTTGGTAGATGGGTTCGATACATACAACTTTTAAATGGGTTATCGTTAAACTTAAAGCCATTTGCTAGAGTAAATGTGAACGTTTTGTGCCTATGATCCTATGTGTTTACGCACATTAAACATAAAAAAACAACAACCAACAAACAAATAAATGTGAACATCTCTGCTGAGATGGAAGTTAGTTCTTACTAGCTTTTGTGAAGAAGCTTTTGCCATTTTTCTTTTTTCTTATTCTGGAATAAACAGAAATCACTGTGACCTATACTGCAGTGTTGCCATATTGTAGAGTGGATTTTCCTGAAATTTGGGGGAAATCCAATGAAATTGAATAAAGTTACTTTGGAATATCGAATTTAACTAAATACCATGGGTCGCACTGTAGTTTCATCCATGTATGTCCAACAATTGTAGGAATTAGATCCTTAGGACAAGAATAAAAATGCTCAATTACATAAAATCCCCCTTTTGTAGCTTTTGAATAGGAAGAGAGTCAATGAGTATAGGCAAAGAGCGCCTTTCATTCATGAATACTTTGAAGAGTGTTCTTTTTCTGAGAAGACCTTCATATATCAGAATCACTTACCTCCTTAAAAGTAAACTTGACAGGAGATACCATCTAAGCGATTAAGGAACTCTTATATGGTTGAGGCCTTCTGGAACAATGAGGAAAAAGGAATGTTTTAAACCCCTCTCCAAAAATCGCCATGTTGCTTAAAGTGACCGAGAGGGGCGTCCCGTTTTGGGTTTTTTTTAATGCCAGTAAACGAGAATCCACCCTCGAAGATCCAAAATTTAGTGTCGACGGGGTCTCGTATAGCATTCCCTTTCTTTTAAAATTATGTTTACTACCTATTTTTTTAAACTAACCATTTCCCATTGTATTTTTTTTCTATTTTCCGCCTCTTTCTATTCGTTACTGAATAAACTCTACCAAGAGTGAATCAGAGCACCAAACTTCCTTAAAAAAAAATCCCCTTTCGGCAGTCGCTTTCCCATTCGTCCTTAATATTCGGCCAATCGCTTTCAAAGCGAATGATTTGGCAGTATCGGGTTGTGACCGCTTGTCTCGACGCCACGCTCTTATCAAAGGTAATATCGAGCTATGGTTTATCCGATTGGAAACACCGTTACTGATTTGAGCGAAGTTAAGCTCCATTAAGTGTGGTCACTCACCGGATGGAGTTTCGATTCGAGTCGACTTCACGGCGACTGCCGTACCTCGGAATTACCCGTGGTTCGGATTCCACGTCAAACTGCATGTTCCCGATGAGTAATATTTTGCTCTCAGGGTGTGTAAGCACCGTCCTTTTTACTTGGGTATGGTTTCCCCCTTCATAAAGGTCCCATTGAGTGCCGGAATGTTGACGGAGGCAGGTGAACGTGGACTTTGAAGCTGTGTGAAGATCAAGGACCTTCGTCGTTCAAACCGCATTCTTGGTTTCGAGATTTATTCACCCCGGTCTTCCTCCCGGCTCGCGCAGAGAAGCGGCGAGAAGGGAATCTGGCTCTAAATTAGCGATATTAAAATGAAAAAAGAAACTAATGACATCGAATGGGAGACACTTTCAAATACTTGGATAAAATAACAAAGAAAAAACTAATGAGTGGACAGGGCAGAACGTTTAAAGCAGTGGTTCGTTTCCTGGAGGTAAACCTCTAAAGAGGGGCCTCGGTAATTTCAAGTGAGATGAGGATTCCATGGGGAAAACAGGAAATTCTCTAGTTGTATTTCTTATTCTCTTAAGAGGGGCGTGGGGGAAAGGACTAATTCCCAGAGAGGGCATGGTAGTAAAAAGGTTAAGAACCACTGGTCTTAAGAGAACGCGATATCAAACATGGTACTAACTTTTCTCTCGCTCACCATACTAAAGGGGTGGTATAGTTTATGGAATTCCCTTGTCAAATTATGTTTTCGAATGAAGACTGACCAGTGAAAAAGAGAGAACGGAAGAACACCTTCCCCTTTACCAACCCTTTTCTCATATATACACCTGTCCTAAGTGGAGAGGTGGTGATCGTGACGCCCAACGCACTTTCAACCTTAAGCGAAAGGTCAAAGCTCGGCCTTGAAAGGCGCTTTTGTCGGCCAAAGGTCCCACGAATGATTTGTGACCGACCACGAAGCCCCGCATCCCGCAATAGGCCGCCCGCATCGCTTCTCCGACCTCGTCCTTCGCTTCGATTCACGCAGTTTTTAAACTTCGAGAGGCGGATTAAAATGGCGGCAGCAGCGACGTCGTTGTCGTCCTTCTGGACCCGCTGTCGACTCTATCTCCCGTGGCGCAATTAAGCTGTCCATAAATAGAAGACAAAGTGCACTTCGCACTTGACTTCCTTCAGATAACGATAAGCTGAAATCAGCACGGAAACTGGTTAGTGCAGTATACCTACTTACGGTTTCTCTGAAACACACACACACACACACACACACACACACACACATAAACACACAACGAGAGAGAAAGAAACGGTCTTCATTGAGTGAAACATTCTCTCTCTCTCTCTCTATATATATATATATATATATATATATATATATATATATATATATATATATATATATATATATATATATATATATATATATATATATATATATATATACATCAATGACATAGACGTTGGAATAAATAATATCATATCTAAATTTGCAGATGACACGAAAATAGGTAACTCAGTATTATGCGAAGATGACAGGGCGAGCCTGCAGGCTGATATAAATAAAATTACCGAATGGTCTGAGAAATGGCAAATGCCATTTAATATCGACAAATGCCAAATTCTTCAGTGCGGAACAAAAAACAAAAAATACACCTATACAATGCAAGGCGGCTTAATAAACACAACCCCGCAGGTTAAAGATTTAGGAGTAATAATTACAGAAAACTTAAAAACATCAAACCAATGCGCAGCTGCTGCAAACAAAGCTAACACAGCACTAGGATTTATAAAAAGAAACTTTACTTATAAAAGCGAGGAGATAATTATGCCACTATATAAAAGTATTGTCAGGCCCCATCTCGAATACGCTGTACAGTTCTGGGCCCCTTACTTAATAAAAGACATAGATAAATTAGAAGCTGTACAACACAGAACGACAAAACTTATCCCGTCAGTACGTAACAAACCTTACCACGAGAGGCTAAAAAAACTCAATCTATTTTCCGTCAGAAAACGAAGACTAAGGGGGCAGCTTATAGAGTGCTTCAAAATACTTAAAGGATTTAACAACGTTAATGCCAATAACTTGTTCACACTGACAGGGGAGTGTCCCACCCGTGGACATGATTCAAAACTTCAGGGTAAAAGCGCCACTATGGATGTAATAAAAAACTTCTTCACTTACTCGATTATTAATGATTGGAATAATTTGCCAAACGCAGTAGTGGACAGCAGAACTATAGATTCATTTAAAATGAGATTAGACAAACACTTAACAAATATTGGAATTGTTTAGCATAAGCTACAAAATAAAATAATATTACAAAAATATAACTCTTTCAGGTTTATGTAAGTGGTTTTCATATTCATTTCATTTAATTACTATTCAATGCAAATTTCCTTCAGGTACTGTCTTCTTACACCTGCAAGGTACTTTTCCCAAATTATTTCATGTACGGCTTTTGCCGGAGGGAGTGGAGGGTGGGGAGAGCCTAAAACTTTTCTATCCTTTACTTCTACTATTCTATGTGTAAGTGGCAGTAGATTTAAGGCCAGATCACCTTAGTCTGGGCCGTAAGGCCCGTGTGATCTGTGTATCTATGTAACTCTATGTAACTCTTTGCGTGTGTATGTGTTACCGTAGAACTACAATTATCCTGCACCTATTGGGTCATATTAAGACCCTCTCCTTAAGAGGTCTCTACATGGCAGGAATACGGGCAGCTGTTCGGGATGCTTGGCAAAAAAGATGGGAGACGGTTGAAGGGAACTTAAAGTTGTGTGCCATTGCGCCGCGACTGTTCCCATGGACCTATCCCCCAATGCCGCGACATTCAGGTCGCTTTCTGTCGTCTCCGAATTGGACACACTCGCTGGACGCACCGCCAATTGATGGAGCGCTCACCAGCGCCCTACTGTGAAGACTGCGTTGTCCCCCAGAATGTTCGGCACATTCTCGTTGAATGTCCCAGTCTAGGTGATCTTCGCGCACGTTATCTGTCCCGGTACTGGGATGGGCGGGGTCGCTACCGCCTGTCCCTTGTACTCGGGGACGAGTTCGTAGACATTGACTGGTGGACTTTTTGGGAGAGGCCGGCCTTCTCCCCTTTATTTAACTAGGTTTTTTTTTGTTATTGTTGTTTTCTTTGTAGGTCGCACTCTCCTGCGCCGGGAGGGGGGTACCTCCCCCCGCCGGAGTTTGCTTCCTAATTGTCGCCATTTTCCCTTTTTATTGTTGTTGTGTTTTCATATTCTTATTTTAAAGTAGCCTAGTGCTAGGCTGTCTTGATTCCGGCGACTTATGCCCAAGTGGGCAGTCGCCAGATAGGCTCCTAAAATTTACAAAAAACCTTAAGAGGTCTGGGTGGAGGATATTCATATGATCTACCCTATGGTGGGATTTTCATATGATCCAATATTTTAACTTGCTTTATACAAACCCTTGTCTCAAAACATTCTTAAAGTAAAAACTCATTAAGGAAAAACGTGCAACCTCACAAAAGCAAGCAGCAAAGGTTACCCGAAGTTAAGAAAAATAAATCTGCAAGTGAAGTAACTTCGTGTTATCCAACTTTTTTAATTTGTCTTATTTATTTAAAACTGAATAAAAATTGCCAGCAATTTTCGATATTTATTATTCTCACACACACTAACTGAGGATTCTCTGCTGGTTATTAATTGTCTTGTGCAACGCATAATGCTGAAAAGTGAAATGAACTGAGCAAGGTATGCCAAATCTATTGATGGTTATGCTTGGAAATGCCCGACTAAATATTGTGCCAAGTATAAATCTACAGTGTATAGAAGGACTGGATCGTTTGTTTGTTTTTTCGACTCTAGATTAACGCTTCAGATTTGGGTTTATGCAATATAGATTTGGGTGAGCCTATTGGTGAATTATGGGCAAGCTGTCAAATTGTTGTTTCTCAGAAGATCATAATTAACTGCTATAGTTCTTTTTTCTTAAGCGTTTAGTAGACTTGTCAGGCTAACCCAGGGTAACTTGGTGTTCGAGGACCAGTGTTGCATATCGATGAATTGTGTTTTAATCACAAACCGAAGAATCATCAGGGCAGAGGACCTCACACTCCTATGTGTGTGTGCGTTTGGAATTATCGATACCAGCACCTCGTCAGGTATAGGATGCATGGAAATGGTGGACAAAAAAGATGCTGGCACTGCCGATAATGCAAGCAGTATTGCAACCGGGATCAATATTTCACAATGATGAGTGGAGGGAATATAGTAATATAGAAGGACTTGGCTTCATCCAAAGGACAGTAAACCATTCACTCAATTTTGTGGATTCGCAAACTAGTTTCCACACTCAGGCAGGCCATGGAATCGTATTGAGAAGATAAAGCAAATATCAAGATGATGCGAGGATGCAAACGGGGCTTGTTGAATCTTCAAGAATTTCTGTGGCGTTCCCGTTTCTTCAGAAACTCTTTTGATTATAATCTATGTATTCATATTTGCTTGCAATAAAAAGTAATTTGAATAATGTTTTATTATTTGATCTTTATGTAGTTTGTTTATATTAAAATGTTCGAGGGAGGATTTTCATATGAGCGTGGATTGGGGAGATGTTCAGTTGGGTACCTTGAGGGAAGATCTTCATATGATCCCACCCCACCTAACTATTTACCTTCCGCCTATTTTTATTCTCTTTCTAACTTTAACATTTTCTTTACAAATCTCTTTTTCAAAGAGTGGGGAAGATTCTCTCGTTGGTAGCTTTAATTTTTTAAAGAGTAACCACCAGTCTTCGCTCAGCGACTGCCGTTTCGCTAGGCGTCCTATCGTTTTGACTGCCCTCATCCCTAATGTAACCCTCGGCGAAAGGTCTCCGCTATTAATCCTCTCTCCCACGCGCATCGCTATTTGCTGTAGTCAAATGGGAGACTCTCGTTATTCGTGGGTTTTCGACCTTAGTTTCTGCCTAGCTTTAAATCCCTAAGGTCGGGAGAGTCTCACTTTTTGCGATGTTCCCACGGTTTAAAGTCGAGTCCGACATGGATTGGACACTTAAGAATTAACATTATGTCGAGAAGCCTTCAATTGACAAAGTCTCATTTCTAAGGATGGCGAAAGCGCCAGGGTCTAATGAAACGGACTCGAAGTCAGCATATCCCTTGAGCCTACGACTACGGTCTAAACTACATACATAGAAATGCGCAATCAAATTATAGCCCAACAAGTTGTGTTCTTAGCTGGCCTCGGCCTTTCTGCTTTGTACTTATTTGAGTTTGTCCTAAATCTTTTGCCGGCGTCGGCGTGAGATATTAATAACACACGATTACCTCTTGTATGACCAAATTGTGAGACTGGCATATGATAATTCTGTGATGACTGGCTGTATTAATTGAGGACTCGAGGCAAATAAAACTATATTATTACCAAAGCGAGGGGCACTTAAATATCTCCCATTAATTCTGATTCCCTTTTCTTCTGAAACACTCCTCGCTGCTGTAAACAGTTTTGGGGAAAGTGGCTCCCCATTTATATATATATTTTTTACTGACCGAGTACAGCCTAAATAATGATACTGCATTACCTTATTTGTGGGCGAGTATAGTGTAGAAGACCTACTACATAGTACTGGATCAAGATGTGTCCGAGAGGTAATACCATCTACTCCCCTTTGCTGTGTCCTTACTGAGTCGATTGCTCAATTATTCGCTTCATTTCTCCATTTTCTTGCACTCAACAATATTGCTACACTCTTTAATCACGTGTCGCAAAAATCAACTAAACTCGGATTGAAATAATGAATCCGAATGACTTGATTCTGGAATCTCCATTAGAAATAGGAAAGATGGAAAATGATAGTTGAGCAAATGAACAAAAATTGAGTGATATAGGAGGTCAGAAGGGTAGAAAGAGTGAGAAACGATGATATTGGAGCTATATATTGTTAGTTCAGATTCCTTTGTTTGAAAGGTTGAACTAACGTATTAGGTAAGATGAGAAGTAGTTGGAAGAAAATGGAAGATAAATGAAAGGAAGGGCCAAACGAATTACTAAGACGAGAGTCACCCTTAGATTTACTCTGGTTGATTCAGTTAGAAGTTAAAGTAGACGGTTGCATAAAGATAGGAAGAGTAGAATTTGATTAAACATGTTGTCACTCCATGGCAAAAAGAACGTAAAAAATTATATTACCTTGAAGTTTTAGCAAAATACAATCTTACCCGTCAATTTAAGTATTACAAAACACACGTAACAAAGTAAACTTAGAGGGATCTGCGTACTTGAGACGGTACTGGAAGAGGTCTCGTGACCATGTGAAAGGACGTTTGATTGAATTTGAGTAGCGCCGCAGATATTTCCTACATTTGTTGTGCGCTTGTGAACTCTTCGAAGAATTACGCCTTAATCGCAAATCAAGGGGTCTTTGTAGGTCGAGTCGGAGATGTTGGGCATTTCCCCCAACAAGAAACACCCGGAACACTGGCTAGCGGGCCCTTGCGTGAGGGAGAGGACGGGAGAGACGCATCAATTGTTTCCTTTTCCACTTACAAAATGGAAGGTAGTTTAATGCTTTGAGGGGGAAATAAAAGGCGAGCTAGAATGGGCTAGAACTTTCTTAATAAACTTCCTCAACACGAAAGCTTGGAAACTATGAAAGCTTTAAAGGTTTAAGTTTCCCTAAGCTTAAGAACGAAATACTTTATTTTGTTTTTGTGTGTTTTTAACTTATTTTAGAAATTCCTTAAAAATATCTTTTGCTCGCAAGGCAGCGTTCCTTTGTGGTCGGGGAAAAACGCGCACGTCGTCGGGAACCAAATTATTTCGGGTAGAATCACCGAGTTTTAATTAGCTACTTGTGGTGACCTGTTCCTAGACTTCATGGCCACTGGCAGCTGGGTACGAGTATGTGGCTCCTGAATGGGTAATGGAGACTTCAATCGGGTAAATAAATTATTGGATATTGTGAAATTGGACTGTCCCTCGACTTCTCAGGGTTACAACTCGGACCCTATTGTTTTAGTTCGGGACCAATTCAAGGACTCGCCCCATCTGCCGAGAGGGTCTGGCTTTAGAGGGGCTTGAATCAATACAACATCCCCTACCTTACAAGGTTTACACTCGATCTCTGTAAAAGGTTTCTGCTATGCCCTCGCATTCTTAGCAGATATGAGGAAAACCAAATATCCTGGAAAGCTTCGAACTTTTCAGAAATTAACGCAAGGGAGCTGCTTAATTCGTCATGAGGATCAGTCTCGTGTTGTTGCCACGGGGGTAAGTCTTTTCAGAGATGGAAAGAAGATTGAGGAAAGAATTAGGTGATAGAGAAATGTTTTTTTTCGGACGACCGGTATGTGAGGGGACGAGAATTGTCAGCATTTTGAAGTAGTCCAATATAGAGCGGGCTGGAGTCTTATACAAACATGACTTCACCATTCGAATTAATCGCTCCCAGGCACTCCCTATTTAGGCAATACACGCCGGTAGTGTCAAATGCTTAATGTTGTTGGCGCGCATATTATTTTCAAATTCATTGGAAAGCAAAGTATCGGACAAAACTTTACACCTCAAATAAAAAAATCACATTATCACTATTGAAAAGATCAAGGACTCAGGAAAAGCGACCCATTGAGATTTTGACAAAGCGGGAAGTAACTCAATGTGCATAACGCGTACGTTAAAGCAGGTAAATATTAAGAGATACGTATTTTAAAGGCCCAAAGAAATGAAAACTGGTAACACAACCAGGAAAACGCTAAGGAAATTAATTACGTGTACCATTAAAGCTTAAGAAAGAAAATAGGAGATATAGAAACAGAAAATAGGGCAAACTATTTTAACTGTTATAAGAAAATGAATAAAGGAGTTGGATTTGAACCTGTTTCATTAAGCGCTCTTCGCTAAAATGACCACGACGCTCATCGCCAGAGATACCCTCCTCAACCCCCCAAAAGGTTGATTCAAGAGATTTCAATACTTTGTATCGGTTTCGCCTACTTCAGAATCCCGACTAACCTTCTTAGACCACAGATTATTCATTAGTACTCGGCCCTTAATCATCAAGGGCAAAAAGAGCACAAAAAGATAAAATACTTTAGAAGGGTATTTTCGTTTTAGTTTTGACTATAGAGTCAAAATCTGAGGGATGACTTATAGCTTGTGTGATTGTAACTCCTAATGATAGCTGAAGACTGCCAATATCGTGAGTTTCTGACTTATTCTCTCGTTTGGTAGTTGCTTGAGACCAGTGTGATTCGAATTTCATGATCTCAGATCGAACTCTACCTGATCCAGTTACTCAATCGCTTTGAAATCAATTTCTCTGAGGAACTCAGCATCTGAACTTGTGACTAACAAGACTCCAACAGGCATTGAACCGCGTCTCTTGCTATGCCGAAGCGCACAGGTTTCGGTTTTCTTTGGCCAAGACTAAGGTGGTGCACTTCTGCCGCCATCCACGGCTTCACCCCGACCCAGATTTGTTTCTTAATGGGGTGCGCCTGGATGTGGTTGAGTCGCACCGTTTCCTTGGTCTTGTATTCGACCGACGCCTCACCTGGGAGGCTCATATTCGCAGCCTTAGGGTCTCTTGTACCCGCGCCATGGACATTCTCCGTTCCGTGACGTTCAGCGCTTGGGGCGCTGATAGGGCTACTGCCTTACTTTTTATCGATCCTTTGTTCGCTTGAAGCTCGACTACGGATGCGAGTTTTATGCATCTGCAGCCGAGCGTTTATTGCGGAAGGTGGATTGGATCCACCACACCGGCCTTCGCCTTGCGACCGGTGCCTTCCGCACTTCCCCCATTGAGAGCCTGTTGGTCGATGCTGGGGAGATGCCACTCGCTCTGCGCCGCGTGCAGTGCATCACTCGCCTGTACGCGCGAGCCCGGTGCCTCCCTCAGTCGCCAACAGCTCTCACTGCATTCCGCAGCTGATCTCGACGGTGCCTAAGCCGCCGAGAGAGGCCAGTCATACCCTAAGCCCTTTGGGTTTAGGGCCAGGAAACTCCTTCGAGAGGTAGATATAGCTCTCGGGCCGGTGGCGCCCCTGGTTCTGCCCAGGACGCCACCCTGGAGGGTACCACATTTGGCTATTTGTCGCCACGCCTCTGCTCCCAAAGCTTGTACTGCGCCGGGAGTATTGCGTTCGACCTTTTTGGAACACACATCGTGTCACGCTGGTACCGTGCCAGTGTATACGGATGGCTCCAAGTCCCGTCGGCTTCCACGCCGTATCCCCTCTGTTTGAAGTCAGCGGGGCTCTACCAGGCGCTGCGTCTGTCTTCACGGCCGAGCTGGTGGCAATACACCACTCGGTACCGGAGATTACGCGACGTGCCCGGTTCGGAGACCGGATCGTGATCTATAGCGACTCACAAAGCGCCCTGAGTGCTCTCGGGGCATTGGAATCTCCGCATCCCCTGGTTCGCGAAATCCGTGACGCCACGGTTTTGGCGAGCCGGGCAGATGTCGAGATTATCTTCTGCTGGGTTCCTGGACATGTAGGAATTGCGGGGAATGAGCGCGCCGATGAGGTCGCCAAAGAGTCCGCGAGGACTCTGCGACCGGACCAGCGTTTCGCTCTTCCTCACACTGACTACATGGCATACGGGCAGCTGTTCGGGATGCTTGGCAAAGAAGATGGGAGACGGTCGAAGGCAACTTAAAGTTGCGTGCCATTGCGCCGCGACTGTTCCCATGGACCTATCCCCCAATGCCGCGGCGGCTTCAGGTTGCTTTCTGTCGTCTTCGAATCGGCCACACTCGTGTGACGCATCGCTATTTGATGGAGCGCTCGCTTGCGCCCTATTGCAACGACTGCATCGTCCCCCAGACTGTTCAGCACATTCTTGTCGAATGTCCCAGTCTGGGTGATCTTCGCGCACGATACCTGTCCCAGTACCGGGATGGGCGGGGTCGCTACCGCCTGTCCCTTGTGCTCGGGATAGATTCGTGCACATTGACATGTGGACTTGTTGACTTTTTGGGGACGGCCGGGCTTCTCCCCTTTATTTAAGATTCCTTTTTTTGTTATTGTTTTGTTTGTAGGTTGCACTCTCCTGCACCGTGGTGAGGGGCGCCTCTCCCCCGCTACCGGAGATTGCTTCGATTGTTAAGTTTTTCCAATTTATATCATTGTTAAGTTTTCATATTTTTACATTAAAGTAGCCTAGTTCTAGGCTGTCGTGTTTTTCGGCGACTTATGCCCAAGTGGGTAGTTGCCAGATGGGCTCCATAAAAAAAAATAAAAAAAATTGTGACTAACAAATTTTGAACGTAAAATTATTTTTTTTTATTGTTCGACTACAAAGATCAGAAGTAAAGGAACAGGTGATGATTAATGATGTAGTTGAAAATAAAGGGAGAAAAATTACGCCCGAAAATGAGGGAACAATAGTGGAAGGTATCAATTTTGTCATTCTTCACCCATTAAAAAACAAAACCGGTTTTTATCTTTCAACAATTTCAATCTAATTTGAAGGAATGCTTTTTTTGAAGTCAGAAAGGACGACAAACTGGTTCGAGCAAAATGGACGCAAAAGTTACGTAGTGACGTTAATAGGGAAGACTCTAGCGCAGTTATTCTCATTAAGAGGAGTCTTATTTGTTTTGAAGCTACAATTAAAAACTGGCCGTATTTTCGTGGTTGTTTGAGGGGCCGCTTTTATTACAGGTCTATGAGGGATCCACATATAACGGTCATAATTATCAAGGGATAAATTTATAGGATCAATTATTCCCTCTACCAGTTGACTTTCAAAACCTTTGTTAAAGGCTTCCTGAGCTTTTTCTGAGATAACGAAAAGGGTACTTTTTTAAAGTGCCTTAATGCCACTTTATTATTTGAAGGAACCTCCGCCATGCTATCCTCATGTAATGCTATCAATTCAACCATTCCTCCTTTCACTTATCGACTATGAAGTTTTAGCCAAATCTCAATTGACCGATTTGCAATTGATAAATTACAGGAGAACGCCCCACCTTGCTTCAGTTTCATGAAATACCCTACCTTCTTCCCCGCATGTTGTAGTTAATTAAAAGGCAATGTTGAAGCTAACTAAGCTCTTTATCAAGTCCTAGGAAGGAGCTCTTCTCACAGTCACGAAAACATATCTCATATGCGAGCCTTTCTAAAATGGATAAAAGTGAATTTTCCATTCCCTTCGAAAGCAGGGATAACAATTAAAATAGCTGATTGATACGTAAACTTATATTTGCCATAGAAAAGCTAGCTTATCCGATATCTTCTCGTGACTGTGAGAAGAGCTCCTTCCGAGAGTTTGATGAAGAGCTTAGTTAGCTTTAACATTGCATTTTTAACCATATATATATATGCAACAAAGCCTACAGGGAAAATTAATATAAAGATTCCAAGTACTTTCGAACTTTATTTCGAGTTCTTTATCAAGGAATAACAAAAGTATTGAAAATTGTAATATTTATAAGGATAATGCAGAGGAGAGGGAACGCCCACAAAAAATAAAAAAATCAATCAACAAAATGAATTAATATGAAATGGAAACCTTAGAAAGAGCGAAGATAAATACAAACTAAGATCATTAACTGAGGTAAATTCAAAAGACTAAAGGTTGACACGAAGATTAAAATACCGGCTAACAATTAGGGAGGGAGAAAAACTGAACGAGAGATTAACCTCAGAGGTCAGGATCTAAAAACCAAGGTAGAATAAGTACAAATGTTCTAAAGACTTGACTCAAATGGAAATAAATACACAGACATAAACATAAGGCTACATAGATGCACATAAAATAAAATTAAATAGTTTATTAGGATTAATATAAATTTTTAGTCTCAAATTAAAAGTTTCGACAGTACATTGTGAATATAATTTAAAAAATAACCATCGAGTTTATATAAGCCAGGACTTAAATTAAAATTTGGGAATTTACTAATAAAGGTCGATCCAATGATATTTCGTGAAATTGTATCGTTGTTATCATCCTTATAAATATTACAATTTTCAATACTTTTGTTATTCCTTGATAAAGAACTCGAAATAATGTTCGAAAGTATTTGGAATTCTCGTATTAATTTTCCCTGTCGGCTTTGTTGCATTTATTGCTTACTCACGCGATACTTTGCAAGTTTTATACACACACACACACACACACATATATATATATATATATATATATATATATATATATATATATATATATATATATATATATATATATATATATAAAATAAATAACTCACAAAGTAGCACGTGAGGTTCGCAATGAATGCAATGTCCCGCAGGAAAAATGAAAAGGTACTTCCAAGTACTTTCGAACTTTATTCAGTTCATTCTCAAGGATAACTACAATAGAAAATAATATAATAATGGTATATATAAGCTAGTAAAAGATAAAGGACCGCCTCTAAGACAAGAAATCACCAATGAGGAAGTAGGAGAGGGATGGGTAAATTCACATTAAGATTTAGCTATAACGGGTAGCAAGGTCAAACCGAGAGGCAATTGCCAATGAAAGACTTGGGGATAACTTTTTCGCCAAAACACTTCTTAAGAAAGGAGAGTTTTATAAGACTAAAGAAAAAAAGATTATGTCTCCTTGTGTGGGTATATTATGTTAATGAGTGTTCTGCCCCCATAAAAAAAAAGAAATAATACTCATGTTCGAATCCATCTTCATTCCTCTTCCAAAACAACACTAACTTTTTCGAAAATCTTATATTTTGCAATAATCTTGCGAGAGGTTGACTATCCACCAAGTACCAGGTGATTTTCTAGCCCAAGGGTGGGCAACCTTTTTCATCTTACGGGCCAGAAGCAAAATCTATGAATTAATGGAGGGCCGCATTCATAATTTACATTATAAAATTCAAACGATTATAATTATAGATGTTATATTCGGTACCTAATAATAAATAAATGAAGGTAATAATATTAAAACATGAAACTATAAATTATAATAGATTATGTTTATTTTAGTTCGTATACATTATAATTTTACATTCAATTATTGATATTTATAAAGGAAACAATTAGTGTGATGCATGATGTTTTTGGCTCGAAAGTTTTTTCAACATCAGTTGATAAGGAGGTTGAAGCCAGAGGCAGTATGCTTTATAAATGGCCATTCCTTGTTTGGTGTGGATTCTAGTATACCTCCTCTTTGTGAGTCTAATGGTTCAGTGTCTTTTGATCCGATATTTTTATTTATAAACAGTATAAACAAGAATTATTCCTACCCATGACTTGTTTTCCATTGCCAAAGCTTGTCTCTGTTGCTTTTAGATCCAATGAATTGAATAAATTCCTTTGAGATCTTGACACATATGGTGGAACAGACCCAGATGTTCTTTTTGCCTCTATTCTTTAAGAGGTGTGCCACAGTTATAGCACCTAAATTGGCCGTAATATTGCGATTGCTCCTGAAGTCTGGTAGTTTTCGATCTCGTTGGCCAACATCACTCCTATTCCTAAGGGAGCTTCAACTTCTCCTTCTGAGTACCGCCCCATATCTACTACACCTATTCTATCCAACATCTTTGAGCGTGTTTTTGTTAAGCGGCCATCCAAATACTGTGAATACTTTAATTTAATACCTGATTCTCAATTTGGATTTCGTAAGGGTTTGGGAACTTGTGATGCACTGTTGACTCTGTCTCATGATTTGCTGTCTTTTCTGGACCGTGGGTTGGAATCTCGAGTCGTTACTACTGATCCGAGTTCTGCTTTTGATGTGGTAAACCATAATGCTCTGATCTATAAGTTGAAACTTCTTGGTATTGGTGGAAATCTTCTTAAAATCTTTACGGATTTCTTAAATAATAGATCTTAGTGTGTAATTGTTGATGGTATCTCTTCTGCTTCAGTGCCTGTTGCTTCTGGTATTCCATATGGCAGTGTCCTTTGTTTTTTTTTTATTGAAAATAACCTCCTATCTTATGCCGATGATACTACACTTTACTCCTATGTTAACTCTTCTAGTAACAGAGGTTAAGTTGCTGCGTCCTTGAACCGAGATTTGGCTAGGATCACTTATTGGTGTCAACTTTGGGGCATGAAACTTAATGCTTGCAAAACGTATCCTATTACTATCAGCACATCCCGTATATTGGATCCACCTCATCCCTGTTTGCATATTTCTAGTGAACAGGTTGAGGAAGTTTCTAGTTTGCGTTTGTTGGGGGTATTTTTTTACTCTAAGCTGGCTTTTGAGAAGCACATCTGTTTCTTACCTTCCTCAATTACCCAGAAGACGGACTTACTTCGAAAATGCTTGAAAACTTTGGGTCGTGACTCCACAGTAATAAAATCTTTTTTGCTTTCATCTTGACTTATTTCGAGTGTTGTGCTCGTGTTTGGATGTCTGTGGCCAACTCCCATTTGATATTGCTCGATAGAGCTTTGAATTCTATTAAGTTCATCTCTCTTGAGCTTTCCCTTGATTTGTACCATCGGCGGCAAGTTGGTGCAGTTAGTCTTTTATTTAAAGTTTTTAATAACAATCGGCATCCGTTACATAGTGCCATGCCTGGACCTTTCAATCTTGTCCGTGTGACAAGGTATACTCTTAATCTTAATGATTTTGTTATGAATCCTATGAATGCTTTGCACTGTGCAATTTTCTCCGTGTTTTGTTCCTTCATTGTTCAAAATTTGGAATCAATTACCCAATGATATTGTCTCTTCTCCTAACATCTCTACATTTATGTCTCGATTAAATGTTTATTTATTACAGTAACTCCTCATTCATTATTTGGGCTTACTAGGGGCCTGTTTCCTTTTGTTGCCTCTGGCTTTCTCCAGTACCCATGGTATTTTGTGCGAATTTAATTCTGGTGTATCTTCACCCTGGGGGGGAGGCTTTAGTAGCTTGATGATAATAATAATTTTAATTTGGAAAATAATTGCTCACACGCATATGTGCTACCGAATACTGAGGCCATTTTCATCGCATGACCAGTCAAGTTGGTATACAGCCCGGTTTAAAAAAGGTATTTCTTATCAAAATCCAATAGAGATATGGAGATCCTCTGCGTGAAGTTCTGATTTTAATACTTCATTGCAATGCATGTCAACAATGAAGCCATTTGAAATTCTTCTGGTACGTTGTCCACTTCCACATCAAACGGAGTAGCGAACAATTTGAAATCGTATGTGTGTGATCGTATGAGAGCAAACCGAAAGGAAAATTACGTTCTTAAATTACTTATCACAGTCACAAATATGTTGTCATTTGTAGGTTTAGTCTCCTGGAGTGTAGGGAAATGAGCATAATTTGATTTATCATGCTGACATTCTCACAATTGTAGTTTTGTTTAAAATGCGGTTATGTGTCCCTATATATCATGTATTAATTCATTTTTTCCCTGAAGCTGCAAATTCAAGCGGTTTAAATGGGATATTAAATCTACTAGAAAAGCCAGTCTTGAAAGCAAGTTGCAATGGCGAAATTCTGTGGCATTCATGTTTTTGCTCCAAGGAATCCTTCTATATCTTCCCGCAGTGCAGATGATGTTCTTTCCAGCATAGCGCATCGACAGCCGGCGAACGTCGTAGAAATATACTAAATCCTTATACTGATTCTCTGCTTCCGTTAAAATTTGTCGAAATTGACGGTGATTTAATCCCCAGGACAAAATCACGTTTACTCCTCTCACCACTACGACCATCACATCCTTCAAATTTGATGTCTTAGCGCACAATGCTTCTCGGTGGGTTATTCAGTCCACTTTCATAACATTGTGTTTCTGAAGCAGAGCCACGGCACCTCTAGTTTGTCCAACAATAGTCGGAGATCCATCGATTGTTACGGATACTAACTTTAATAGTTCCAGATTCATGTTTGTAGTACACTGGAACAGTGCTTCAAGAATATCTGCTCCTGCATTAATGCCTTTTATAGGTAGCATTTGAATAAACTCTTCAAAAAAGTCAAAGATTTTATTTACTCCACGTACAAACACTGCAGGTTGTACAGTGTCGTTTGAATCGGTGCTCTCATCAAGTGCTATTGAGAAAAACTTTAAATTGTTGCAATGATTTTTTAAATTCATTCTCAGATCAGCTGACATTTCTTCTATTTGTCGTGTAACTGTTCTTGCAGAGAGACAGAAATCCGAAAATAAAGTTTTTGTCTCGGGACATAAAATGTCTAAAAGCAAGCAAGCATTTTTTCACGAATTCCCCGCCAGTGAAAGGTTTCTTGTTTTCTGCTATTGACCATATACAAAAATGTTTGCTGCTTTCATGTGTACTTTTTCTGATTCCATGTTTCGTTTTGGGAATATTGAACTTTGTTTTTTCTAAATTTCAATCAACTTGGGATGTTTAGTCTCATAGTACGTCTTGATGTTGAACTCATTTAGGACGTAAGGTTCGCAATGAATGCAATGTCCCGCAGGAAAAATGAAAACGTGCTTTCAAGTACTTTCGAACTTTATTCTCAAGATAACTACAAGAGAAAATAATATAATAAGGGTATATATAAGCTAGTAAATTATAAATGACCGTTATGTAGCTTATATAAACCCTTATTATATTATTTTCTCTAGTTATCCTTGAGAATGAACTGAATAAAGTTCGAAAGTACTTGGAAGCACCTTTCTCTTTTCTTGCGGGACATTGCATTCATTGCGAACCTCACGTGCTACTTTGTGAGTTATTCATTTAATATATATATATATATATATATATATATATATATATATATATATATATATATATATGAGGGTGTGAGATACACCGAAACTGTTCTGAATTAAATTGTCTTCGGAGAATGTGGTTTAATTCCTCATCTTTTCTTGCGATATTGCATTAATTTTCATCATATATATATATATATATATATATATATATATATGGTCACCAGTTATGGTTGAGGAACGACACGGTCACCAATATTGGTATGAGTCACTAGTTGTAGGAAGCAGATGACGGGCACCAGCTTAGGGGCGCGACGAGGTCGTAACTTTTGAGCGATGGGTGTCGTTCCGGTGATTTATTAATCTGACTCCAAAGATCAATAATTTTCAGGTGTTCTTTAGCTTGTCTGGGCTTAACGAAGGCTTAAGGCAAAGATACACTTACGAAAAAAACACTTTATTTAAATATTGAAAGTTATATTATAAACGGCGCGATTACAGAGCTTATATGACGGGAGACTAGTCATCATCATCATCTTCTCTAACTTTCTAATTTCAGAAGGGGATTTTTTGAGTATTTGAATAATAATTTCATCTTAGTTTGGTTAAGACTTATGTTTTTTATCAAAGTTATTTGTAATAATTCTTTTATAATATCAAAAAACAAAATAGTATGATCTGATCTTTATCTATCTATCTACCCTTTTCTTATCCTGATTCTTCTTTATATATGCTCGAAACACAGAGGGTGTGGCCAGAAAGGCCCCGCGTCCATACTAGAGTCTCAACTCTCCGCCCCATGGGCGGAGCTAAGCTGCCTGTACACCGTGTCTACATTTTGGATCCAATGTTTATTCGTGCCATTTGATATGCTTCTCGTTGCATCGCTTCGCACGGTCAGCAGCTATATTTATTCAGTCTCCTTAGTAAACTTCCATGTCTGATAATTTTATCTCGAGACACGACTTGGGCAGTCTTATCAAACAGGTGTTCGAGCGTTTGGCCTTTGCTCCCACGGTCTCATGCTTAAATACAAATATATATGTACATTTACAAACCAATACAATATTGAATCCTTACATTACATTCTAGTAAGTTATACTTGGATAAAATAGGATCAATTCGCGTCCACTCTGTCGAGGTGTTTTTCGGGCCAATTGAATCACTACAAAGCCTACCTATGGTGTAGTTCGATCACTACACGGCATCACCTCCATGGCAAATAAGGCGAATGGGATTACCGAAGTGTTGAATAAAAAAGTACTTTTCTGTCCATGTGTCTTGAAAAACTCGACACTCCGCATTTGGGGGTTTCCTAAAAATAATAAATAGCCATTTAGTTCCAATGTCACAAAACTATCATTAACACCTTCTTAATTGATATGCCAAATTTCAGAAAAAATAATAGATTCATTTTTTGTTATAGGGAGGTTATGTAGGGACTCCATTCGATGTGCAATCACTCTTTATCACTACCCCATAAAATCAAAATATTTCAAAACGTTTCTGGAATATACGTTATTCAAATGCTAAAATGCATACATATCATAGATGGCTATAAATATATATTTTTTTTCAATGGCTTTTGAAAAATTAGATGACAAGCTATTTGGTAAGTAATTCTACTAAAGAAATAGGCTTATGTTTGATAATTTAATTAAATCATTTAAAACCATTTATTAACTTGAATAAAAATTTATTTTATATTCTTAACATAACGTTTGATACTTACTTAACTTCGTTTAAGTCGCTTTAAAATTAGCTATCTAGATTCGTAGAATATAATAATTCACTTGATATGTCACGACACATCTAACCTCGATGGTTTTCTGAAATTGACTACCTTAATCTTAACGCAGAACTATTCCAGAATGCTCTCGAGTAAATTCTTGATAACTGATTGTTCTCGAATATTCGAGAATACCTCTCAACATTCTACGAGTCTATAAGTAAGTTTTAGAATCTGAAAGTCTAGATATAAAAATATAAAATTTAGATTTTTATTTCTACACACGACAGGCCGGGTAGATAGTATATTTCGTTTGGGGACGGCGGGCCGAACAATTTTGGCTGACGGGCCGTATCTTGCCGATCCCTGCTCTAGCCACTACTAAACGTGTCTTCACAATAACAGAGGACCCACATAGACATCGGATCGCGTGACCGATGATTGCAAAAGCAAACCTTTGAGATTTAACAACAATAACTCAAATGAAGCAGGTCAAACAACCATTCTGATAACGACCAAGCCAGCGACATTCCATCATAAAGATAACTTCTTCACAGTCTGGGTAGACTTCTCTTTGGCAACCATCCCACATTGATAGCAAGTTTGCGATCCACTATAAAGACGTCACTTAAAAGACACTCAGCCACGTTTGTTACACGAGACTCGATCGACCCTCCGCCACTCTGCTCAGTTACCCCGAAGATGGGCGTCAGAATCGCCCTATGCCAACAAGCTGAAGCAACTATTCTCTAATGGTCAAACATGCACCCTCTGAGTTGACCAGTTAGGCATCAAGCAACGCACCCTCTGAGTTCAGCAGTTAGGCATCAAGCAACGCACCCTCTGAGTTGAGCAGTTAGTCATTAAGCAACGCACCCTCTGAGTGGAGCAGTATGGCATCAAGCAAAGCACCCTCTGAGTGGAGCAGTTAGGCATCAACCAACTCACCCTCTGAGTTGAGCAGGTAGGCATCAAGAAACGCTCGCAACCCACAACCTACCTCGCACTTCCACGCTTGCATTCACTTAACAACACTCGCCTTCATTGAATTTCAGTTTATTATTCGGAACCATTCTACTACGCTCACCGAACACATCGCGCCCTCGAGAATTCGACGACAACATTTCGTCAACATGAACAGCCCACGACTGGAATTCTGGTACTCGCCAACTCTTCACTGCAAGCATTCTTGTATTCTCTATCGCTTCACTACAAGCAGCCTTAATTTAATTCTAATTGTCATTGTTCGCTTTTACGCCAACTTGATCCGCCCTTTATCCATTGGCATCATTGTTGTTCTTCAGTAAATCTCTATTTTTCTAATAGTCTACCGTTAAGCAAACCTATTGATCAAACATTACAGCTATAGGGTCGCTTCCCTCGTTGCGAAATGGGGTCAGATTCACGATGCTTTCCCCTCCCTTCCCTAGTTCGTAAAACCCTAAGTAGTCCTCTTTTTTGGCTACTTACGTTAGGTATATTTTACAGTTTCACTTCGGCTAACTTCACCATTTTGTGAACAACTTTTCCAAAACTTTAAAGGAGAGATGTCCTGTTAGTTTCCCTTGTTATAAAAAACAATCAAAAGTGGGATGATTGTGTGTGTATTAACAGCGGTGCGTAAAAGTGGTCCCGCAACGGGGTGTATGAGTATCTCTTTACAAACCTGTTCTTGCGCTTTTATATGACGCTCACAGTAGTAGAGGAGCACTTTCATAGCAAACATTGACGTCACCGAATTGGTGCGCAACCTTGTTTTATCACTAAATATCGTTACTATACCACACCCCACGGCTCCAGCAGTCCGAATTGTTATTGCTCCCCTTTGTCCCCACCTCCCCTTGTCTCATCATTCTTCCCTTTCCTCAACTTTTATTACCATTCCATTTGGTTATGGCAGGTTTCTTGTTCAAACAGTAAGGAAGCGCAAATGCTATCGATAGAAGCAAATTCATGCAATAGTAGCGTTTCTGGAATGGATTGAAATCAATCACTGTAAGTTTTACGCCGACAGTGAACTCTGATCTTAAAATCAATGGTAGGGGTGGACAAAACAACCCAGTTATCTGACATCTTTACTCTCTTTTCTCTCCTTTGCTCGGGATAAGATAATAATAATAATATTTTTTTGTTGATTTAGCCTTTATGAGCATGGCGTTCTCGGGTTGGTCCATCTCGTTGCAATAACTAACATTACTGGCCTCTCAATACACTGCATTCCGTCCTTACGTCCACCATACAGGAAAGCCTGGCCGCTCTGCCCGTCTGCAAACCTACGCAATGGTGGGAAGAATTTAAACTTTCCCCGAATGCTTTGTTCAAAGGTGCTGGTTGAACTCAATGCTGCCCGTTACTCGATTGGTGAATCAGGTGTGATTCACTCACCTGTTTGCTACACCTGCACCTAACCCCAACTTCCTTTCAATCTGAGTTATTGCGCCCGTATTAATAGCTTCCGCTTTGTAAACGTGTGCATACATATTGTTTAGAGTTGTTTTGCCTTCCGCCGTCCATGGATGTTTGCGTACGCACGGGTGAATCATGACTGCGGAAATACATATAAAGATCGAGCGGTTATAAAAACACAGTTTAATAGGCTTTAATCGATAAATAGATATAATAATTATTTGATGAAGCAAGGGGATATAAAGAAGTTAAAGTAAATGAAGAAATATAGTTAAAAGGAAAAAAAAACCCAGAAAAGTGTGGAAGTTTAAATAAATAACTAATTTACGTTCGTATTACAGCAATTACATTAAGCCCGATAACATAAAGTAGGTAAACAAAATATTCAAGTTTAATTGCACATTAAAGAAGGTTTACTTTAAATTAAATATTGGTAATCTTCCAGAATAGCTGGGCGAGAAATTTAAATCTGATAAACTGAAGAATACACCCCTCACGGCATGGAGGGAACTATTTTCTTCAGTTGAGAAGATATGATGAGCATATTCGTCTTTTCTAAAATTTAGATGATTGCTTTCTTTAATTGGTGATTAGAGAAAATTCCAACCGAAATAGTTTTTAGTGATCGGAAAAGGTATCGCAGCTCTCAAAACTAAAGGTGATCAAGGGTGACCGTAGAAAGGAGTTGGAGCCCTTACTACGGTACTATCCAAGTGTAATCATGGAAGAAAGCCAAAGAAATGGGTGGCGCTCCATGGTTGCCGAAGTCCAGGTGGATATGTATGTCTGTAGGTAGGTAGGTAATAACAGGTGAAGGAAGAGAACATTTCTACTTTAAATATTTAGTTTAGAAGAACAAACAATTCCTTTCATTTATCAGTTGTTATCCCCCTCGCAAACATGGCAGCAGGTTTATAAAGCGATGGGAATTAACCATTAATCATTAGGTTAACACCGAACCAAATGATGTTCTCAACAATTTAGGCATTCATTTGGAGGCATAATACCTTGTTTGGTACATAATATAAATCGTTTTTACAATTTTTTTTAGTTTTAGATTTTTACATAATTTTCTAAATATTTGATTAAAATTATATTGGACCATTTTATCTCTATTTACAATCTAACCTAACCCTTTTCGTATTTTCAGTTGAGAAAATACGAAAATTGCATTCTTCAGGGGGGGATATTTGAAGTGTGTTTTCTTCAGTTACTTTTGAGGAGCGTATTCTTCAGGGGAGGATATTTGAAGTGTGTTTTCTTCAGTTACTTTTGAGGAGCGCATTCTTCAGGGGAGGATATTTGAAGTATGTTTTCTTCAGTTACTTTTGAGGAGCGTATTCTTCAGGGGAGGATATTTGAAGTGTGTTTTCTTCAGTTACTTTTGAGGAGCGTATTCTTCTAGGGAGGATATTTGAAGTGTGTTTTCTTTAGTTACTTTTGAGGAGCGTATTCTTCAGGGGAGGATATTTGAAGTATGTTTTCTTCAGTTACTTTTGAAGAGCGCATTCTTCAGGGGGGGATATTTGAAGTGTGTTTTTTTCAGTTACTTTTGAGGAGCGCATTCTTCAGGGGAGGATATTTGAAGTGTGTTTTCTTCAGTTACTTTTGAGGAGCGTATTCTTCAGGGGAGGATATTTGAAGTGTGTTTTTTTCAGTTACTTTTGAGGAGCGTATTCTTCAGGGGAGGATATTTGAAGTGTGTTTTCTTCAGTTACTTTTGAGGAGCACCTTCTTCAGGGGGTCTTCTAAATGGTTTCAAATGAAAACAATCAAAAGTGTTACCGATGTTTTTTATATTCTGTGTGAATCAATTTACACGGTAGAAAGTAGACAATTAGCTACATAATTGCCTAAGTGGTTTAGGAGGTTAAAAAAATGGTGGATAGTTTAATGGTTTGGAGGTAAGTAAAGAGTGGTTTGTTTTTATATATTTTATTTAAATGGTTTGTTATACCCTCTTGTATAATTCCAAGTTTCAAGAAGGTAAACCAAAACAAAACAGCACGATGATGCGTGGATAGTCTATATAAGCACGTTGCTGTTTTGTGTTTTTACCTTTGCAGAACCTTTAGTTAGACAGTATGGTAGGATGAACCATTTAAATAAAATCTAAAAAAAAATAAATACTCTTTACTAAACTTCTTAACTTTCTGGTTACCAAATAATTTCCGCCTCCGTGCGAGAACGGCACCTGTGTGGTCCAATTAATTACTTTCTATGGAGCAAATTGATTTGCGTCAACGAGAAAACATCAGTACGATGGAAATGTGTTTTTTGGGCTGATTTCCAGTTAAAAACATTTAAATTTCTAACCCGGAATCTCCACTGAACACCCTCGCACACTTCATTCATTTTGACAAATGAAGTTAAAAGAAGGCTTTTAAAAATCTCTTCTATTTTTTTGTTTAGCATTAAACATAAACCTCAAATTAAAAATAAATGAATTTTGGTTCGCGAAATGAAAATTTCTAGATTTTGGCAAGAGCCTAACCATAAAAATAAACCCCCCACTTTTTTGTTAATATAAAAAAAATGAACATTTATTTAGTTTAAAAATTCGTCTTTATCTTAATTACGAAAACTATTCAAAGCAGAAATAGGCAACAATCCAACAAATTCCTTTGAAAACGTAAACAAACAAAGCAATTCTGCAAGCAGATTGTAAATAAAGGAACAATACTATAAAAATTGGTAAATCATGACGTTTTACACAATGCGCTTTTATTTTGGGGGATTTATTATTGCTTTCTTTTGGATTTTGATTGTTTTTGAGTTAAAAAAAGCATAAATTTCTCAACCGAAGCTATTCTGGAAGATACCCTAAATAAAAGCTTAATTTAAAAAATACAGCAGACGAAAAGAAATCGCTGCTAAAAGCGTTTTAGAACCTTTATTCAGCCTAAGATAAACAAAGCTCTGATGATCTGTTTTAATACCAAGGGGAAGTAAGAGGAGAAAAGGGGAGGGGCAAGTTATTAAACCGAATGCATGTAACCATGTCTACCTCACACGAACCTGTATCCAGTACAAAACACCTCCGCAAAGGAAAACATTCTAAGAGCGAAGACTTTTCCAAACCCGTTAAGGCTAACGGAGAGACTATTCAGGGATGAATTTTTGTTTTTTGTTCTATTTCAAAAACGTTAAATATTTTCATCATTTCTCAGAATCGTTGTTTTCTATTTCTTATGGCCATTTACATTCGTTGCACTTTTGCATATCTCGTGAAGTGACTACTCATTTATATAATTCCAGCACGCCCCGTAATTACTCGGCCCAGGTAGTGAAGACAGGTTAATTTGTAAATATTACCATTAACACTACAGGAAAAGATTTAAAAACAAACGAAGCCTTTTATCACACGTTGTAAATGTTAATTAGATCCATTATAGTAAAAGTTTCCTTTTCAACGTAAATTAGTGGATACTGCGTTGGACTTCTTGCGTCGAGGTACCAGATTCAATCACAAGCGAGAATGGACACAAAAGTAAGCGCACGTAAAGGTCTGAATAACGATTATTGGACGGGGATAAGTAAATCTTATACAGATCATCACACGCATAGCCAGTCTTTACCGCACGCACACACTCTTTCACTCTGTTCCAAGGAATACTGCCGGTCGGTAGTTATATCAGCATACACCTGGCGCGGAACGACCCCCCTTCACCCCAGATTGAGGAAGGTTCCGATCTGTTCTCTTGTTGGTGTAGAAAACACAAAATACTTGCCGACTCCTGGAAGGCAGAAAAGGGGTGAGGGGTAGCTTCTACGCCGTATCCGATCAGTTTGAAGCCAGCGGGGCTCTAGTCTGTCTTCGCGGCCAAGCTGGTTGCAATACACCGCTCAGTAATGGAAATAACGCGTTGTTCCCGGTTCAGCGCCCTGAGTAGTCTCACGGTATCTGTTACGCCACGGTTGCCGCGATCCGAGCGGATGTCGAGATTATCTTCTATTGGGTTCCTGGTCATGTAGGTATCACTGGGAATGAACGCGCCCATAAGGGCGCCATTGTGCGACCAGACCAGCGTTTCGCTCTTTTTCGCCCTTACATTATGGCAGGAATCAGTTCGGCTCTCCGGGCTGCATGGCAAAGAAGATGGGAAACGGTCGAAGGGAACCTAAAGTTGTGTGCCATTCCGCCGCGACCTGCCCGTAAGGGGCGCGGCGATTTGCCTTCCTGGCCGCCGTGCTGACGAGACTCAGCGCCCCGTCCGGCCCCAGCTTAGCCTCTTCTTCTTCTTTCTGAGAGTCTGCGTTTTTACCCTACTTCCTCACTCTCCCTACAACCTCTCCTACAACTTTATCTGGTCGGCCTCTAATTTCACAGGGTAGAAGCCGACCAGCTTCCTCTCACCTAACTATCCCGGATCGGGGTTGAGGGGGGGGGAAATGCCCCCTCACCCCTGACCTCCGGTTTGGGGTGGTGGGCTTTTAATAACCTGCTTCATCCCCAGCCACGCGTTCCTCACATACCCCATTCTACCTCCTTCCAATCTATATCGATTTTACGCCCAGCCCAAGGTGGAGCCGCCATGCCGAATGGCTGCCTGGCCAATGGGCGGAAAGGTGCGGTCCTAAATGGCGGTAGCTGGTTCTACCGGCCTCGTGTTCACTCCATACAGAGCGGGCTACTGCAGGGGGTGATTAGCGTTTTCTTCCCGCATAACGAATAGGGTCCCCCATGCCCGATGATGAGAATTTAAAAAATAAAACTCTCTCCCTTTCCCCTTCACCATCGACAGAGCCGTCTTCGGGCAGCTCCACCGAAAAAATGGCGGTTGTCCCCCTTGATCTTTTGCAGGGGACCCTCCCAAATTCTTCAACCGGAGATGAGGCTTACTCATCTCCTTTTTCTGTGGGTGTAGAGGATTCCCCCTCACACCCTTCTCTGGATCCACCCTTGGGCGACTCCCTTTCACCAGCGCAATCCCCTCCTTACTTTCTAAGGGAACTGCCAAGAAAGGCAGGCAGCCCATAAGTGACCGCTCCGGGTGGGAGCGACTCAATAGGGCCAACCCTCTTAAGAGAGGTGGGGATGGCAGGGCCCGTCAGCCCCTCCCCCCTAATGTCTCGCGTAGTTGTGCGACAAGCTTGCAGGGGGTCAGTATATTTACCCCCTTCTCTTTCCAAACTGTGACGGCTCGATGTCTTGGGGTGGGGGACGGTCACATGTTGCCCCCCTGAGATGGATATGGTCCCTAAGGCGACCCAGCACCAGATAGTAAGATATTCCATTGGGTCGAACATGGGCTCGGTGCTAAGCACAGAGCCCGAGTCCGGGCCTGTGAGAGCTTTTTCTCGAGGTCGCGGGAGCCCGATGACTTACAAGGGGAGGAGGCCTATTCTACCCCGGCTGGTGCCCCTGTGACAGCCAGGACCTTCTCCATTTGGGAGAAGGATCTTGCTGAGGCCGGCCTATCTGGACTAGGGACTCCTGCCTGCGGGGGGAAAGCGGGCTCATTCTCCGCCCTCTTCTCCTAAAAAGATAAAGACGAGGGGCTCCTCTTCTTCCGTGGCGGGCGCGGGTTCGGACTGGACCGATGCCGTTTGGGTAAGTGACCAAGTCAAGATCGGCACACCCTGCCCCGTTGCTTCCCCGCGTAGGAAGTCCCAGACGAAGACCAGAACTGCGTAGAGCGGAGCCTCGATTACGTCAGAGAAACTCATTCAGAGGTTACCTGACGTTTTTGGGCCCGCTGGCTTCAAACGCTTCTTTGTTATTTGCTCCATTGATGGCAGCATGTTGGTTAAGGGTAACGTGATCAATCAAGGAAGATCTCTTGCTAGTGTGATTGGTTGAGAGCCGAAGGTGACCTGTTTCTTGGGCGGAAGCCTTCTGGCGAATGCGTCGAATCCATCCGAGGCGGCGGCCGTGATTAGTGCCATTCGGACACTTGATGGCACGCCTGTGAGTGTGACGCCACACTCTACCATGAACTTAGTGAAAGGAGTAGTTTATGCGAGGGAACTCTTGGACTACTCCATAGAGGACATCACCTTAGAGCTGGGCGACCATGGGGCTGTGAAGGTCAAAGATGTGATGAGAAAACAGGGAGGGGCCATGAGACCCAGCCCTACACTCTTCTTCACGTTCGAATTTGACAAGCTCTCAGAGTCGGTGCGTGCCGGCTGGTATCGCTACCGAGTGAAGGCATTCGTGCCACTTCCTTGGAGGTGCTAATACTGTCACTGCTTCTGCCATACTAATCGCTTCTCTAGACGCGCAAAGTCGGGGTTAACCGAAGTCTGTGTTAGTTGCTTCAAGGCCACACACAGTTAGTCCAAATCTTTTGTGGCCAAGTGTGTGAATTTCGGAGAGCAGCACCCCGCTTCTTCGAAGCAATGTAGTACGTATCTTCTTGAGAAGGAAATTCTAGCAGTTCAGGCTCAGGATCGTCTCTCATTTCGCCAGGCTAAGGACTTGGTCCTGGTGCGACCGGCGCTACCTGGGACGTCTTAAGTCTCAATGTTAAGAAAGTCACCCTCTGCTTCGGCCCATTCAGCACCCGTAAATATAACAACCATGAAGATGGTCGTGAGGCCATCTTCCGGGGTTCCTAAAGCTGCCCCCCCAAAAGGATGACAGCAGTAAAGGAGCTTCGGCTCCTTCGCCCACACGAGTGGTAAGCTGGGTGGCTCTGAGACAGTGGATCCTCGAAATGATACCTTCCTCCCTCCCGCCTCCGAAGCCGCCCAGCTCGCTTAAGGTTTCAAGACGGGGAGAGGAAAAGACTCCCTGGATAAGTCCTGAAGGCGAAGGCGCCTTTAGCGCATTGTCCGGCCAACATCGCCCGGAATTCTGCCTCCTTAAAGCGTACGGCCATTCCCGTGAGGGTCGTCTCTTCGAAGAGGGCCCCCGCATCTCCTCCGAGCTAAGCCTGGAGGACATATTTCTTTAATGGAATTGCCGCGGACTCCGAGGCAACTGAGAGTACATTCCACCGTCAGCCGACTTCGACGGGGGGGACTTCCGCCGCGTTGTGGCACGGTTGCCGAGGCACTTTCTCTTACTCGGAGATCTGGAAGTTAGACGCCTCCCCTGGGGACACTACTTGATTAATCCCAGGGGTCAAGTCCTTGCCGACCTGATCGACGAGCTGGATATAGGTGTGGTAAATTTGGATGAGTTTACGCATAATCTTCCCAGAACAGCTTTCCTGCCTCGATCGATCTTTGTGCTCTCCGGATTCACAACCTGATTTTGAGTGGGGGATGGTCGATGACCTCCATGGTAGTGATCATTTTTCCATTTAAATATCATTTTCTTTGTCGCTGCCACCAGATAGCTCACCCAGGTAATGCTTGGCGTGGGCACAATGGTCCGCATTTCAGGAAATGACTGATTTCTCTGTCCCAGTCGAGGAGTTTAGGTCGGTAGATGAGGACGTAGAGTTCTTCTCCGGCAACCTCATCGCCGTGGGCCTAATTACTATTCCTAGAACGTCTTGCCGTTTTGCATGCTGACCACTCCCGTGGTGATCAGCCAAGTATGAGACGGCCCTCAAACAGAAGCGTTATGCCTACATGCACTATAAGCGCCGCCCGAACGATTTCACTGTGTGAATTTCGTAGAGCTAGGGCTAGATTCGAGTATATTTCGAAGCACGCTCGCCACTCTTCTTGGCGGGCATACGTGTCTTTACTTAACGGGAAGCCCCCCCTCGCAGATGTATGGAAGCAGTTCAAAAGGATTCGGGGCAAGTTCTCGCAGGACCCCTCTTCCGTTCTCCAGTAAAATTAGACCGCAATCTCGCACCCTGCATCCTTCGCGACCGCTTTCTCCGCATTCACTAGTCGGGATGCTGATTTACCAGCATTCAATGGGCATCGTGATGTCGCGGAAGGCTGCCGACTGGACTTTACCTCCAGATGTGGAGAAAACAATCAACGACAGGTTTACACAGTGAGTTGCCTTCCTGTCTCGCTTCGTGTGCGGACACCGTCCATGGTCCGGACGATGTCCCGTAAGCCATGCTTCAACACCTGGGTGAGCGAGGCATAGCCTTTCTCTTAGATTTGTTCAACAGGATATGGGTAGAGGGTATCCTCTCAGTTCCCCGGCGAATCGCTCCCGTGCTCGCTAACCTCTTGCGTGTGCAAGTTGATGGAGAAATTTGTAATGTTAGATTAGCTTATTTTCCTGGACAGCACAGGCGATCAACCTTGGAATCTCTGCTCAGACTTGTCAATGCCGTCTGCGAGGCCTTCCTTCGTAGATGGCACTACGCCACGATGTTTTTTGATCTGGAGAAGGCCTGTGATACCGCATGGCGATACAGTATCATGGAGACTCCCCACACGATGGGGGCGAGGGGACGCCTCCCAATCTTTATATGTGAACTTTTGCGAGATCGTCGATTCCGCGTACGGGTGTGTGTGGGGGGGATCCTCTCCGGCCCACTGGTGCAGGAAGTGGGTGTCCCGCAGGGAAGTGTCCTCAGTGTCAAACTCTTTTCCCTGAAGATCCACGGCATTACCTCGGTGCTGCCGGAAGATGTTCTCACTACGTTCTACGTAGACGACATTTCGATCTCCTTTGGCGCGGTTCAGAGGCCAACTCTGGAGCTTCGACTCCAAAAGGCATTAGCTGTGTCTCTTGCTATGCCGAAACGCACAGGCTTCGTTTTTCTTTGGTTAGGAATAAGGTGGTGCAATTCTGTCCCTGAATTGTTTCTCAATAAGGTGCGTCTGGAAGTGGTGTACTCTCACCGTTTCCTTGGTCTTGTATTTGACCAAGGCCTCACTTGGGAGGCTCATATTCGCAGCCTTAGGTTCTCTTGTACACGCGCCATGGATATTCTTTGTTCCGTGACGTTCGGCGCTCGGGCCGCTGACAGGGCTACTGCCTTATTTTTTATCTATCCTTTTTTCGTTCCAAGCTCCAGTACGGATGCGAGTTTATGCATCCGCAGAGAAGCGTGTATTGCAGAAGGTGGACTCTATCCACCACACAGGCCTTCGGATGGCGACCGGTGCCTTCCGCACTTTCCCCATTGAGACCCTACTTGTTGATTCTGGGGTTATGCCACTCGCTCTGCGCCATGCACGGTGCGTTATTTGCCTGTACGCGCAAGCCCGGCGCCTCCTTCAGTCGCTAACAGCTCTCACTGCATCCGCAGATAATATTTCGACGGTGCCGGTACCGCCGAGAGACGCCAGTCATACCAAGGGCTTAGGGCTAGGAAACTGCTTTGAGAGCTAGGTATAGCTCTCCGGTCAGTGGCGCTCGTGGTTCTGCACAGGACGGCATCATGGAGGGTCCACCTTTGATTATTTGTCCCCCCACCTCTGCTCTCAAAGGTTCTACAGCGCCGTGAGTATTGCGTTTGACCTTTTTGGAGCACACATCGTGTCACGCTGGAACCGTGCCAGTGTATACGGATGGCTCCAAGTCCAAAGAGGGGGTCGGCTACCACGCCGTATTCCCTCTGTTTGAAGCCAGCGGGTGTCTGCCAGGCACTGCGTCTGTCTTCACGGCCGAGCTGGTGGCAATACACCACTCGGTACGGGAGATTACGCGACGTGCCCGGTTCAGAGACCGGATTGTGATCTATAGCGACTCACAAAGCGCCCTGAGTGCTCTCGGGGCATTAGAACCTCCGCATCCCCTGGTTCGCGATATCCGTGACGCCACGGTTTTGGTAAGCCGGGAAGATGTCGAGATTATCTTCTGCTGGGTTCCTGGACATGTAAGAATTGCGGGAAATGAGGGCGCCAAAGAGTCCGCGAGACCTGGGCGACCGGACCAGCGTTTCGCTCTTCCTCACACCGACTACATGGCAGGGATACGGGCAGCTCTCCGGGCTGCTTGTCAAAGAATATGGGAGACGGTCGACGTTACGTGCCATTGCACCGCGACTGTTCCCATGGACCTACCCCCCAAAGCCGCGAGGTCTTCAGGCTGCTTTCTGTCGTTTCCTAATTGGACACACCGCGGGACGCACTGCCATTTGATGGAGCGCTCGCCAGCGCCCTACTGTGAAGACTCCGTTATTCCCCAGACTGTTCGGCATATTCTTGTTGAATGTCCCAGTCTGGGCGATCTTCGCTCACGTTACCCGTCCCGGTACCGGGATAGGCGGGGTCGCTACCGCCTGTCCCTTGTACTCGGGACGAGTTCGTGCACATTGACTGGTGGACTTACCGACTTTTTTTAGGGGGGGGGGGCTTCTTCCCTTTATTTTACTAATTGTTGTTTTTTTCTGACTTTTTGTAAGAGCCTGGCCTCTTACATTTATTTGACTCTATTTGGTGTTGGTAGCATGCTCCTGCGCTAGGGGAAAGCTGAATTTCACTCAACACCGTATCTTTCTTCCTTCCTTTTGGTTTTGCTTTTTGTTGTTTTTTGCTTTTGTTTGTCTTTGTTTGGGTTTCCGGTTTGGTTTTTCCGATTCTTTTTTTATTTTAGTTTAGCCTAGTATTACGCTCTTATTTATCTAGGGCGCCCTATGCTCTGCTAGGCAGTCGCCAGATGAGTGCTAAAAAAAAAGGTCGTTTATTCACCTATGTATAATCCTGTAGCATTTCACTTGGCCCGCAAACACGCGTACCCCGACTTCGTCTGTCCAACCCAACACTGTGACTATTCATTACAAATACGCAAGATCACGACTATTCAATCTGGCTCCACGCCAGAAGATCGAATTAAACACAGGTCAAGCTGGTTCAACGTGCCCTTATTGGCTTACTCATGAAAACCCAGCACACCTTTCACTTAAAGAGACTACAAATTCTTATACTCGAGCAGCTACTTGTCACTCGCATCTTGTGAGCTCACACGAAACCTCATACTTTAATGGGGATCACGACTCTTGTGGAACGCGTTGCCGGTATTACTCACGAGGCACATTCGAAGAGGAAACCTTAGAAATGGCAGGAATCTAGTGGTCTCTTATTTAACGGCGAGGAGCATGCGCCTCGCACCATATGCATAATGTAAAATTATATTATTCTTTCAGAGCAAATATGAATATACACTAGTCCAGATAGTGATACATAGCAAGGCTGATATAAAACAAATACATTCGTGCATGTGATTATAATCGATCGTATAGGATCGAACCCCACACCTGTGTTTAACGCGGAAACATGTAAAAATGAGGTACGTTCGAAACCATTCTGAACGAAATTCGGGCGGAAGAAATTATGTATTAGCGAAACAAAAATTAAGACTCAATTTACGCCATTGGCACCAGTTTCTCTCCTCGAATATCGAGTGCATTATTATCTTCATTTCTATTTTTTATGCATTTTTTACTTTCCGCATTCTGTTCACTCACTGCGTTCTTGCTTGTCAAGGTAATATGTTCTGTCGCGTCCTATTGCATACGGTATTCCTCTAATTCAGTAATCACACCTCTTAAATCAAAAGCAAACACGACCCCTTAAAATAACCAAGTTTGACCCTCCATTTCCCGAGAGATCTTCTCTGACGAGGAAGGCAGAAATGAACACCTAAATTGACGTCATTTATTCTCGTTTTAGGAGTTCCTCTACTATGACGAGAAACGAATCCGCGATAACGTCGGAATCAAGATCTCGAGTCACCGCGCCCGAATCATGACGTCGCTGAACAGCCTCAAAGACAAGTATGAGAGAAGTAAGTAACCTAATCGCAACTTCTTTCCTACCGCTCCTATTTCTTTTATAAACTGAATCGTCAATGTATTCTTTTGGCCGTTTATGTACTACTGCTTCGTCCTTAGCAGTACGTCCTCGGGTTTCCGACCTCGAGTGGGGATAAAAGCAGCGATTAGCTTGATCTCAAGGTAACTTGCGACTCTATGTTAACCTACTACTTTCTTCTCGTTTTTTTCACTAAACATAACTCTTCCAGCTCTAACTTAATGACTTACACTTACTTCACTGCATTCAGATTAACATTGATTGGGAAGGGATCCCTTAAACTCAACTAGCTTAGCGAAACTAAGGTAAACTGCAAAGTACGTAGTGATGATATACTATTAGTATAGCAATGAGTAGCCATTTTCACACTGCATTAGCCACTTCATCCAGGCTAAGCAAGTGACTGTATCATATAGACCAATCAACAGAAACAGTCACTTGCTTGGCATGGATGAAGAGCATCCCCAAGGGTGCCCGATGCATAGCTTAGCGAAAACAATGAATCTATATTTTGGACGTCTACAAAATTACCTATTACTTTGTATTAAACCGCTCCTTTAATTTATTCTGTTTGTTTTTTTCATTCTGGTGAACGAACTAAAACAGAAAACTCCTTTTTAGGACAAGAGGAAAAGGCAACTTGGAATGGAACTCGTAACCGCGCACTGCTATATGGTTTAAAAATTGGGGGAAAAGGCGAAATCCTAACATTGGGGAAAGAAGGGTGATGGATAAAGTGAATACTTTAGGGAACCTTACGGTGGTACTGGACGCAGGTCTATGCCTCTATGTCCAGATCTTCTCTGTCGTCCGAGCTCAACTTGGTCTGGTGTCCTGAGGTGGTTGTTAGTTGTGCTTCAAATTCAAATTTAACTGCTTGGTCTTTCCAAAACCCATCAAGCCGCTTCTCAAAATCTCTCACATTTTCTTGCTTTTATCACTTAATTGGTCCTACATCTTCCTTTTGCCAGTTTCATTTTGCCATCACGTGTTGTTCCTAAGTTTCTTTCCAACTAAAAGTTCACATCTTTGTCATACTTCTCACCCAGAATCTTATACACCTCAATCATGTCTTATTTTTTAAATGCCTGTATACCATTGTTGGTATCTGCAATTTCCTTAGTCGTTCTGAGTAAGTAAGGTTCTTTATCCCTGGTACTAACTTAGACGCTCTTCGGACTACATTTTCAACGGAGCAAATTCTTTCTTTTTGTAAGGTGACTGTAAAGGAATCGATACCCCACCCTCACAATTGAACCACTGGTCTGTAATCACAACGTCCTGGCAGTGGAGGCGGGATAGCCCGACCACTTAACCTCCTCCCCTCTCGCCCCTTGTCTTGAAGAGAAGCTGAACGGCCGCCCAAGACCACATATTACACTAATCAGCTCAGGTCGGACCCGTGACCCTAACATAGGTTAAAACAGCAAGTTTTTCCCTGAGAGTTGATATTCAATTTCACCGCATATGCGAAATTAGAGGAGCGTCGTCCTAAAGCCAGAAGGTCCCCTAGGGCTAGCTGAATGACGTTGTGAGAAAAACCGTCAGAAGAGGAGACGTAATGCAGCCTGTCTACGCACACCCCTCCTCCTTCCCCTACCCCGAGTGGGGTGGCGAAGTATAAAATCAAATAACTTTGGAAAAACGAGATAGATTACGTTAGTCAGCAAGGCGATGAAGACCAGCTAGAGGTCCGGCTACCAACAAAAGGGACGCTGAAGAAGCTCATCCGGAGCCAGTTCCTGGTGGCCACACCGAATTTTGAAGCCTGTCAGAGGTAGATCGTTAGAGAGATCTAGACAGCGAAGACCGGCATAAGTGCCCAGCAAACCAACGAGAGGAACTAAGAAGAAGCTCCTCCTCGAGCTAGTTCCTGGTGGTCACAGCGAACTTTAAGTTAACTTAATTTAAGGAGCAAGTTTAACTAACTCTCGTCAGAGAAACCCCCTATCCTGGTGTATCCCCAAACACAGAGATAGTCCTTGCCCTTAAGGAATATGCCTAAGTGAACTCCCTCAAACAATACCTGGAGTCAAAGGATTCAAGCATTGGCTCATCGCTCGCCAGCGCGAATTATTCCCAGAGTAACCAGAAAGTTAGAAGAGACCTTCTTTTCCTGTCCTGTGGTGAGATCATTTCCTCCAGAAGGCGTGCGTCACTCCATATGCCACACGTTCCGAAGTCCTCTGTGGCTTTAAAGAATTTCCATACTGATCCACGCGTCGACCCAGAAACAACATTCTTGAGGTGACAACAATTGAGTTCAAGGTCAGACTCAAATCCGATTCTCGTGGAATCTGGTAAGGTATTTAAACCCCTGGCATCTGTTTCATTGTGGTCAGTTGCATTTAACTTTAAAGTGAACTGTGGGTCAACCAATACTATAAATTCAAGTATGTAATTTAGAAAGCCTCACTTAAAAATTTGTTTAATTCATTTGTGTGTATTTAGTTGTTAAATTTCATTGGTTCATGTTTTTGATTAAAGTTCTAGTTTTCTTATAAACAATTTTTTTATTCAATCCTCGAAACGCTGAGCAAGGCACTAGGAACCCTCAAAGATTAACATAATAATAATAATTAGAATATAATCAAATATAACTCTCTTAGAGAGAAAACGTAATCACGGAGTTTTGTAGTACCTACGAACACCATCCACTCGGTCCTTCCTATACCACGACAGTGACCATACTCCAGGTGAGGCCTGACCATTAACTCGAGCAGACACCTGAAAGTCTGGATATCCAAAAGCACAAACGTACGTCTAATCATACCCATTATCTGGTTGGTCCTATTCACTTTTTCAATGTTAACCTCCTCAATTGGTGTTCTTTCTGTACTCTTTCTAAAAGGTATTCGCTGGTCGCTGGAGTTCTTCTGTTGCTGCTAATCTTGAGATGTTTGAATAGTATGCATGAATAGTATGAGCAAAAACGATCGTGGCTAATAAAAGATAATCAATTATTTTATTCCTAAATGTTTAATAAGCAAACATATTTTTATACATTCTGAAAATAAGGGTTAACTGAAAAAAAACAATTTTAAAATTCCAAACTTTTGCCCAGACTATTCATGCCTGATAACGAAAGTTGCAGGGAGAGAAGCAGCTGAACTCGAGACGGTCAGGATAAATTAGAAAAGCCAAACACAAGAATTTGGACAAGGTGCAAGAGGAAACCCCTTGACCTATAATATAGTAATTTAGTATTGAAATAATTTTCGAATTAGAGCTAATCATATTTTGGTCTTAGAACTTATATAAATGACCCCAACTCTTTTAATTGGCAACCAAGTTTATTGCTCTTTTTCCTCGGTATTTTCTATTACTTTCATCCTACTTAATTATTTTGCTAATTTCTCGTATATTTTTCATTTTTTGCCAAATTCTTCTGATATCTTAATACCTGTTGTTTCTCGTTTAATTTTAAGAAATCAATTGACCCTTTTAAAAGTAAGCGGAATTATATATTAAGATAGTTAGTGTTTACTTTTACTCGTTTTCTATAAGAGATTTCATTTTCTTTGAAGCTTTTGCTCGTATACTTTAATTTTTTAAGATTTTTGAGAAATTTTCATTGATCAGCTCGTAGTCATAGTAACATTTTATGTTTTTGTTTCTTTTTCCTTCTATGTTCCGTTTCAGTTGATTATGGAACGAAAGCTCGCTAAAAATTATTTTACGATTACTTGGGATGATCTTGATTAGAAAGCCCCTACATTACCATATAGCACAGGAAATTTATATATATATATATATTTATAAAAAAAAAATAGTCCCGGGTGAGGTTTGGCTGTGACTGCGCATTCTCTGTACGATAATCAGAACGGAGTTGTAAGTACGATGAGAAGGAATGACCACATCACGTCTCCTTTGTCATTTTTGACAGTGATCGGGAAAGAATGAAGCTATTTTTTGTTTCAGAACGCCAGTGTCTAATAGTAAAGGCCTAAAAGTGTTTGCAGTCGTTCTATAATTTTGCCACACTTATTTACATGTCATTTCCTCATGCTCTGCATCTTTCGTTGTGAATCTGGCTGTACAAATAAAATGCATAGGCCTATCGGAAAACGAGTGCACGTTCGCTATTGAAATTTACGACGAGGGAGGTGCTCCTTTGGCACTGAGTGCATCTGACAGCCATGTGGTGATTCTGTATTATTATTCGTGGAATATTTCCTCGCTGACTTGGGGTAAGTTTATGTTTATTATTTAAAAACAAAGAAGGTGCGAAAATGGCTCTTAAGTTCTTGAAAGGGAAGAAAAAGCAAGATTTGTGTCACGTTCCCAAATCGGAACTTCGTTTCCAGAATTCTTTTCAACAAGTTCCTTCCAAAATCGAAACAGACCCCTAGGGTGAGTGACGTAGCGCTAGGACCAGGGCATTGTGTTGAAAGGTTCTTTTACATAGCACCCGTAGGAGTCTCCGGTGTGGGCGGAATCGAATACCTACCTTTAAAACGATTCCTAAAATTTTAAATAGGCTGTGCTGCATTTTTCATTCAGCTTCTTCGTTGGTTCTTGAAAGGTGGAAACGGTTTTGCTAATTGGTACTTATTTCCCACCTCTTTTGCATCCATTGTTATCAATTCCTCCCATGAAAGACATGCCAAACTTTTTTCAAAGTTATTTGTCTTACTCCACAGTGCTGAGTAAGACTGGAAGCTTTGTAATTACAAGGAAAATCCGATACCGGCAAACATCCCTCACCACCAAATTTGATGTAGGATTTGCTCCAGTAAAGTAATTACCATTTACTCTGGATATGATTGTACTGATGGAAACCTTTAGCTTTCATACTTTGTTACCGATTTTAGAATATTTTCGATTAAATCTTCCTTTTTCTGCTAAAATTGAGAGTAGTGGAGAGAGAGAGAGAGAGAGAGAAACTATGAGGGTAAAACTAATATTCCAGTTTGGGGAAGTAAGTTCATTATAGGGAAGGAGAGTTAGAGGGAATTGCTGAACAATTATCGGCAATGCTATAACAGCAACTCCGATTTGTTAAATCAAACCTGGGTGAAACTTCAGAAAACCTATGCCGTAGGTATGTATTAAAAACAGGGTGAAAACCTATGCCGTAGGTATGTATTAAAAACGGTGAAAACCTATGCCTTGTTTCTTGTAGTAAAAACGGTACTAATGGTGTTTTAGGCGCGGAAAACGGTTATTTTTAAGATACTAGCACTGAGTACGGCTCTATTTTCAGTGATACTATCTTAAAAATAACTGCTTTCCTTACCCAAAGGAAGCATTAAATGATGACTAAAATGCCTAAAAACACAATTAGTACGTTTTTTACGTACTTAGTATTCATTCATAAATTAATTCGTACCTATATGCGTTTGGTTACTGGAAGCCGTTATCGAGCCGTGCCATGGGTTGCCATACCGCTCGCTCCCCTCGCGCCTCAGGAACAAGTAGTACAATGAAACAATCTAAAACACCTAGTAATATTAACAATTTGAAATCCTAGCATTAGGTTCGAATCTAAAGACAAACCAAACTTATTATTTAGTGCTGTGGACATTATAATCATCCTGTCGCAACGCGTCGCTTTCAAAATGAGGTCATAAGCTCTACAAAAGTCTATAAAATTGATCGAGGAATTATCACAAGTCTTATTAAAGCTTACAAAATTAAATACGCAAAAGCCCCACGACTCCTGCACAACGTTAGACACGCGGGTTTGAAGTTTCAATCGAAAGCAGCGCTGTTATAACGTGGTTCCCTCCAGGTTGCCAATGTGTGAATTAAGTTCGAATAAAATGTTGCCAATGTGTAAAATTCATGGTTTCTGGCCACATCAGTAGAAGGTAAGGCGGACCTATTGTAATTTCAATATTAACCCCATCAATGCGTAGTATCTAAAAGAATATGTACTTTCCGCGCCAAAACACAACCCTATATGACGACTGGAATGCCTAAAAAGACCATTAGTGCTTTTATAATACTAAAAATACGGCGTAGGTTTTGTATGTTTCACCAAGAAACCTGTAGTTACCTGTTCCCATGGTCTTATTATTATTATCAGTAATATTTTGATGTCGGAGAAAAGTAGAAGGAAAATCTCGGCCCAAACCATTCTTTGTTTATTCAATGAAACCTAACCCATCCTAATTTATTTAATACAACTACCAGGCAATGGCTTCGCCACGAGGGGAGCTTGCGCTTCGCTACTAAGATTAAAATTTAAAATCTAAAATAAAAAACATGGTTAAATTTTTATAAATTTTCTGAACTTCGCCAATTATAATAATTTTAAAAAGGAATTCTAAACTAAATTTCCTCCCTTTCAAAATATCACGTTGCTAAAATATAGTTATAGAAAAAGATATATAAAAATAAATTTTCTGAACTTCATTTGTAATTCTTTGGGTTTTAAAAAATTCGCAAAATTTCGATACTTATATTTATTTCTGAACTTCATCATCATCATCACCCTCTTTGAATGGACCGTAAGGTCTCCTAGGGTATCTTCTTTCCTTTCCTTGTAACTCTATAATTTAAGAAGGGGATTTTTTTGAGTATTTGAATAATAATTTCATCTTAGTTTGGTTATGACTTATGGTTTTTTATCAAATTTATTTCTAATAATTCTTTTATAATATCAAAAAAAAACAGAAGATAAGCCAGAGTCGGCCAGGGAGGCGGGCTGGTTTGGGTTAGGTTTGGTCAAGTAAATTAGGTTAGTTTAGGTTTATTTGTACTAGGTAAAATCGTCATGACCATGATTTCATTTCACTATTTGGGAATGACGGGCACAACAATGATACAAAGAGGTAGTTACAGTTTGGGGTATACGACTCGGAGGGAATTACAGTGTAACGTGTTACCCACATTAAGCTTAGAATGGTTATACACGGGTCCAGCCCCTGAAAGCCCTAAGTTCCCCTAAAAATTGTCCCTCGTAGTCATTTGTGCTACATGGGAGATCATGTTGTTGTTTTTCTATTTGCACCGAGAATGTGTAAATAACCCGCCTGTTGTGATACACTTTTTGAAACCCCATCTCTTCGTTCAGGCTTTTTCTAAGTCAAGGCACATGGTCGTGAAGACCGCCAAGCAATAATTCCCTATTATTATTATTATTCCTATAGATAATCGAACGAAGCAAATAATATCTTCCGTCCCTGACATCTTGCGAAAACCCAATTACAAAAATGTAGACTGGCAATGACTTTAGCATTCACTCGATTGCAGCCTCTCTCTCTCTCTCGATTTTACTCAAGGGGCGCAATTATTGCGCCAGTGTTAATGTTTGTGGTAATGAACAAACACTCGTCATTTTCAGTCCCCAAATCAATTTTTCCTGCCAATTATTATCCACAGACTTGGGGCTCCTTTCAAACAATTTCTCCTCAAAATCCAGATTGAGAAATTGTTTGAAAGGATCCTAAATTCCTCGTTTTCCAACGAGACAAGACTGTTCTATTGGGCAATGTAAATTGACCTTTTCTTCCATGCTCACTGATAGAACCCCGCAAGGTGATGCCCGTGTAGACTGTTACATATGGAGGGGCGATGAGCAATACAGGCCCCAGAGCTCCCGGCAGTCTCGTACTCTATTGAGACTACCTGGCCTTTATTCCTTCTAAATATGTCCCTTCTGCCCTTCCGGCATTTTCTGTGCAAGCTTCTTCTCGCTTATTTTCCTGGTCGACTAATATTGCAGGCTAGTCGCCACTAACCTACGTCTATTAATCCGTGGTATGGGCAGGGGGAGTGAGGGGGATTCACCCCCTCCCTCCTCGCTTCAATTTCGGAGTGGTGGTTTTTAACCCGCCGACATGAGATGGCAGATCTAGATCGGGCAACCAAGCTGCGGCTAACATTTGGATTGTCGCGTGCCATTCAGGCCTCAATGTATGCGGGAGGATCTGTTTTCCACACATGTTCACTTTCTTTACAGATCTCTCAAACTATCTGCGTGATTCCCCTTCCATTAGCATTGCTCTTAAGTTCTAGGGGGCGGGGGGGTCCATTTTATTGAATTATCATTGGCGCCCATTTGTACCAGGACGTTTCCTGGTAAAATTCTTTAATGAGCGTTTCTCTTTGTAAGTGTCCCCGGTGTTGGGTCTCTCTCGCGTGTCCCTTGTATTCGGAACTGGTTCGTTCACACCAGAGTGGCATTTTGAAGGAGGTAGGTCTCCATCGCATTTAGTAGTTTGGGTGTTGGCTGCATGAGCGAGTGTGTGTGTGTGTGTCGCGGCGCTTTAAGAGTTTTTTTTGTTTTTTGTATGTGTTGTTTTATGTTTTTATTAAAATAACTTAAAAATAGGCCAGTGCATGATTTCGATGGTAATGCCTTTGTTGGTAGCCGCTAAAAGGGACTTATAATAATAATAATAAAAAAAATATTTTCCTTTTTCCATTAGTGTTAGTTCAGATTGTTATGCGTTGTTTCATCTGTTTTAGTGAATTCCAGTTTTTATTGGTTTATTTTTATTGATTTTTATTACCGGAGTAGTTTTAATTTTAATAAACACGTTGCTTAGAATCTTGTTATCATTTGAAGGTTTTCTCCCGCATATTCTAATAATCCATTTTAAAATTCATTTTCTCAGTCTATTGTGAATTTTCCTACCAAACGACTATCGTCTCTATTCTATCTTCGCCTCCAAGGTCCCCATAGCCCTATCTTGCCAGGTACTATGTTACAGTGTATAGGAAATCCTACATTAGTAGGCTCTACCTTCATAAGAAAGTATTGGATGATTTTCCCTACCTTCATAAGAAAGTATTGGATGATTTTCCCTACCTTCATAAGAAAGTATTGGATGATTTTCTTTAATTGTATCTTTCTGTTACTTTGCTGAGGTCATTAGTGCCCCTCTTCCGATTCATTGAGCTGGGTATCATTTGAGCTTGCCCGAATGTTGTGGAACCAGAGTCGCCAAACCATTGGCACACAGTTCCTTAACCTGCGGTTGACCACCTTCTGCTTCCCAGCTGACTGCCAAAGTCCCTTTCGCTTGAGGGGAATGTTAGGGGGAAAGGTGTGGAAGGAGAGATAGAGAAAGATTGCCAGCCCCCTCCCCTCCCTACTCCGGTCATTTCAGGATGACCCGAGGGGGAGGGAAGGAAACCCGGCCCTCAAGCCTCACCTCTCCTCTCCGTAGTCTTGTCAGACTACTGGAAGGAGGAGAAGGAGAGGAAGAGGAAAAGTTAGAGATAGCGAAGTTTGAAGTAGCGTAATTTGACTCTAATACGGAAGCATTACAGACGCTGATAACAAAACTTATCACAATCCACGGGGTCGTTTTCACCCAGCCGTGGGGGCACGATATATCTTGCAATAGTAGAGTAAACTGCAATGTAAGCACTGAGGGTTTAGCCCCATGTAGAGTGAAGCTGGCTACTCCTCATTGCTATACTAACCACATACCATCAGTGCGTACATTGAAGTTTACTATTGTAAGATACAGGGTGCCCCCACGGCTGGGTGAAAACGATCCAATGCACTGGGAATGAAGGTCAAAATACAAAATTGATACAGTTCTTTTTAAGGCGTTAGATTGGTCTATAGAAAATTATCCCAAGGTAGACTAAAAAACAAGGTCTGCTGACCAACGTCGCGTGCTCTCACTTATTCTGATTTATGACCTTCCACCTTCAAAACTTTCAATAATTTCCCGACTAACCTTGGGAGGACCTCGGTAATTATATCATTGCTATACTAACCACATACCATCAGTGCGTACATTGAAGTTTACTATTGTAAGATACAGGGTGCCCCCACGGCTGGGTGAAAACGATCCAATGCACTGGGAATGAAGGTCAAAATACAAAATTGATACAGTTCTTTTTAAGGCGTTAGATTGGTCTATAGAAAACTATCCCAAGGTAGACTAAAAAACAAGGTCTGCTGACCAACGTCGCGTGCTCTCACTTATTCTGATTTATGACCTTCCACCTTCAAAACTTTCAATAATTTCCCGACTAACCTTGGGAGGACCTCGGTAATTATATCATTGCTATACTAACCACATACCATCAGTGCGTACATTGAAGTTTACTATTGTAAGATACAGGGTGCCCCCACGGCTGGGTGAAAACGATCCAATGCACTGGGAATGAAGGTCAAAATACAAAATTGATACAGTTCTTTTTAAGGCGTTAGATTGGTCTATAGAAAACTATCCCAAGGTAGACTAAAAAACAAGGTCTGCTGACCAACGTCGCGTGCTCTCACTTATTCTGATTTATGACCTTCCACCTTCAAAACTTTCAATAATTTCCCGACTAACCTTGGGAGGACCTCGGTAATTATATCATTCGAAAGAGAATGTATAACAACATTAGGGTTTCAAATGTCGTTAGAATCGGCCGAATAGCTATAATGTCATTGCTAAATGATTCCACGCACAACCTTGGGAGGACTTTGGCAATTATACCATTCGAAGGAGGATGTAAAACAACATAAGGCTCTCAAATTACGTTAGAATCAGCAGAATAGTTATGATGTTATTGACAAAACAAAATATATCCCAGGCTAACCTTGGGAGGACCTTTTCAATTATATAATTCTAAAGAGAATGTAAAACAATATAAGGGTTTCAAATTTCGTTAGAATCGGCAGAATAGTTACGATGTTTTTACCAAAACAATAAAATAAAAACCGGGACCGACCGACCGACTGACATAGTGAGATATAGAGTCGCACGCGACTAAAAATAACTTTCCAAAGACGAAAATACTGAGCAATAGTTTTGCAGAAAATAGAGCAATTAGAATTGAGAGTCAAAATTTAAGACCGGTATAAAAATTCCCCATACTTAGGACAGTTTTGGACTTCAGGTGAGCGGGGAAATGGGAACCAGTAAAACAAAATTAGGAATTTTGCCCATCATAACTTATAGAAATGAAACCAGAATACAACTAAAGGTTGTGGGCTCCCACCCTTTGGTCATATTCTGCTGGTTTTGACTTATTAGGTAATTTTTATGTTTTTGGTTTTGCGTTAGTCTGTATTCCCTACTTTATTTTATCACCTTTGAGTGTTACCTTCGGGCAGCATTCTTATGCTGTCTCATAGTTTTCGAAGTGATTTTTCTTAATTTTTTAAAACAATTTTGATAGGTGGGAGTATGAAATAGACATAAAGGTAAGTATGACAATCGCTAGTAAGCCCGAGGGCACCAGAGGTCGGATCCCTTTGGGATGATGTGCCAGGAAGTATTATGTTTGACACCAAAGAGCGTTCAGGGGCAACCTTCGTCGCTCCGGGGCAGGGGGACCTGTTCCACGTCAGAGGTATGTGGATATAGATACCCATCGGCAAGATTCCTTGACACAGTGTGTGTATGTGTGTGTGAGTGAGTGACTGAGGCTCGTGCCATAAGCAAATTCAGGGTAGGCAGAAACTGTGAAGCTGCTGCAATTAATTTTAACAATTCCTATCTTTTGCCCACAATTTATTTTAGAAAGGGACTCTTCATAAGATGAATTGCGGCAGCTTCACAGTTTCTGCCTACCCTGAATTTACTCAAGGCACGGTCACTTTGTGCGTTGTGCTGCGAAGACGGGAGAGGAAAGAAAACAGTGTTGTTGTAATTGGCTCTGTGTGTGATGAGAAGTGTAAAATCAACCCACCCCATTACAGGCCCTGTAATGGGGTGGGTTAATCTTACACTTCTCAAGAATAGCACGAAGGATTATTTTTGCATTATAAGAGCCTCAAAAACAGGATTTATGATGCTAATAATCAGAAAAAAAGTATTACACAAGTTGATTTTTGGTATTGAGTTCCTGTCAGAATGCACTAATTTCATGCAACAGAATAATGATAATATAAAAAGTCTGCAAGAAGTTTTAAGTGTTAAGGAAAGATGTTTGTCTATGTTAGAAGAGGCACTCGTTCAGACTGAAAAATAGACTCCCCTCAGCAAGAAATATATTTCAAGATCTGACAAAGTTTAGCCCAGCAATAATTTTAAGTCAAGTTTCAAGGGCCATTATTTTCTTAATTACCTTTTTTGAACTTGGCTGACGAAAATCTTACCAATATTGAAGAACAATATAGAAAATTGCCTTTCATAGATTGGAAGGAAGAAGAACAATTTAAGGAAAACGGACTACCGAAAGACAGTGAGCAATTCTGGCAAGGTGTTCTGCAACATCCTCAATTTAAAAAGCTTGCCTCCTTTGCCCTCACAACACCTTTTAGCAAAATTGGAGGGGGTTTTCTCTCTTCTAACTTGCATTAACACCAAAGCAAGGAATAGACTGCAGCTGAATCTCCTGGAAGCACTTATCAGAATAAGAGCAGAACTCTTGTTCTCTAACAAGTGCTGTAAGGATTTTGTACCATCATCAAAAATGCTTGAGGATTTTAAGGCTGAAAATGAAGAAGAAAACTTATTTGCTGAAGAGGCTTTTTTATTTGGCTTGATCGATTTTTCTTGACAGATTTTTGGCTTTTTTTCTTCCACGATTTGGTATTATTTCGTCATTTTAATCTGGCAACCCGTTACAGCGCGTCCACCACTTGGTAGCCAGATCCCTAAGTTTGTGTCCCCTCTTGATGGGATCGAACCCGGTACCGCGACGTTAGCGGACCAACCCCGTATCCAATCGGCTAGCAATAGCTCTCATTTTTATAATAGAATCAATATATATATATATATATATATATATATATATATATATATATATATATATATATATATATATATATATATAACTTAGTACCCTAATAGACCTCACGGTCCATTCAAAGAGGGTACTTTTGGCTTAACAGCTGAGCAGGCTTAGTTGTCGAAAATGTCAAAATGTCAATTGACACCCTCGAGTAACACGCGCACAACAGTTTATATGCCCAATCGGCGATTTTTCAAGACTTTGTCTAGTCTCGATTTGAACTGTTCAACAGAATTGCTGCTGACAACTTCCACTGAAAGTGCGTTCCAAGTACCACAGATGCTATATGTGAAAAACTTTCCACACAGATCACGGTGGTAACTCTTCAGTTCAAGTTTGTAGGCGTAATTTCTGGTTCTGTTCCTGCTTAGCTGGAAAATAAACCTGTAGTTCACATTGGTGAAGCCTCTAAGTATTTTAAACACTTCGATAAGCTGACCACGCAGCCTCCGGGTCTCCAATGAGAACAAATCTAATTTCCGTAACCTATCTTCGTAACTCTTGTGTCTGATAGAGGGAATCAGTTTGGTTGCCCTGGCTCACACACGTTCCAATCTCGCGATATCCTTTCGTAACGAAGGACTCCAAAATTGTACGGCGCATTACAAATGCGGTCGGACAAGAGAGTTGTACAAACAGAGTACTATCCTCTTGTTCCGATATCCAAATTGTCGTTTTATGTAGCCTAGCATCCTTTGGGCTTTCTTCTTCGCCTCAATGCACTAGTGATAGTTACACCCAAGTCCTTCTCGGTATTAGTGCATTCAAGAGCGGTGCCCTTAAGGATATACGGTGATTTGGGGTTTCGGTGGCCGATATGCATCACACTGCAATTGTTCACGTTAAAAAGCATTTGTCACGTGTGCAACCTACTCCCCAATCTTCCGGAGATCTTCTTGTAGGCGGGCAGTATTTCCTTCCTTTATAACGTTAATATCAAGCTTGTTGGTATCGTCAGCAAATTTAGAGAGAGAGAGAGTGTGTGTGTAACAATGAAAAGAGGTACCCTAGTAGACCTTACGATCCATTCAAAGAGGGTACCTTTTAGTGAACACTTGAGCAGGCGCAGTCCTCTAAAGGGTCAGATTGACGCTCTAGAAGAGCACTTGCGCTACGCTTCAAGTCTCCAAGCGGCTATTTTTCAAGACTCTAATCTCGACTTTAACTGTTCAACAGAATTGCTGCTGACAACTTTCATTGGAAGTGCGTTCCAAGTGCCGCAGATGCTATATGTGAAAGATTTCCCATACAGATCACGCTGGTAACGCTTCAGTTCCAAGTTTGTAGCCATGATTTCTGGTTCTGTTCTCGCTTAGCTGGAAAATATCCTTGTAGTTCACATTGGCGAAGCCTCTACGTATTTTAAACACTTCAATAAGCTGACCACGCAGTCTTCTGGTCTCCAGCGAGAACAAGCCTAATTCCCGTAATCTAGCTTCGTAACTCTTGTGTCTGATAGAGGGAATCAGTTTGGTTGCACTGGCTTGCCCACATTCTAATCTTGCTATGTCCTTTCGAAACAAAGGACTCCAAAATTGTATGGCATACTCCAGGTGCGGTCGGACAAGGGAGTTATACAAATACAGTACTATCTCCTTGTTCCGATATCCAAACTGTCGCTTTATATAATTGAGTGGTGGTGTACGTGCGTATAGGTTTGTTACGTACTTCAAAAACTCCTTGATTAAGTTTTCTCTAAGAGTGCTATATTACTATTATTATTACGTTTTTTTTTAATCTTTGGGGGTTTCTAGTGCCATGCTCAGCGTTTCGAGGATTGAATTAAATACTTCTACGAAAATAGAATTTTAATTTCAACATGAACAAAAAAAATTAAATCTAACAAAACAAACTACACAGTTATGAATTACACAAGTTTAAGTGAGGCTTACTAAATTACACAAATGAATATACAGTAATGGTTGACCTAAAGCTCACTTTAATATTGAATGCTAATTGACCTTCAAAAAAAAGATAATGGAATCTATTTACCTTTCAAAATAACCACAAGGGAATCTGGTTGGAGACTGACCTTGGCCTCAAATTTTAGGTAGACGAAAGAATGTTGTTTGCGCCCGATGCGTGGACGTATTCACAGACCTTCCATATGTTTGTCTGGCGCGGGAATAGGATTAAAGAACCACAAATGAATTCGGTACGGGTGACGGATGGCGTTAAGTACGTTGTCTTGGGAAGATGATTTCACCGAAGGGACGGGAAAAGTATGCTTCTTCCAATCTTCTGGTTAATCTTGAACTAATTCACACTGACGAGCGATGAGCAAACGAGTGAATCCTTTGACGAATGGGGAGTGTTTGAGGAAGTTCACTTTGGGGTATTCCTCAATGGCGAGGACTATCTCTGGGTTTTGTTGTAAACCGGGATAGGGGGTTTCTCTGACCAGAGATAGTTGAACTTGTTTCTCAATACAAGCTAACTTAAATTTTCTCTGTAACCACCAGGAACTGGCCCAGCATGAACTACTTGCTGTGTCCCTTTCGTAGGGTTGCCTGGCACTTAGCCGGACTTCGCAGTCTCGATCGCAAACTCGATCTTCCTGAGACAAGATGCTAGATTTCGGTGTGACCACCAGGGAGTGGCTCAGGAGGAGCTTCTTTTGTGTCCCTTTCGATGGTTGCCAAGCCTCTAGCTGGACTTCGTTGTCTCGAGGACACTCGATCTCCTCTTCTTCTGCAATTATCGGCATATATACTTCACCACCCCACTGTGGGTAGGGGAAGGAGGGGGGGGGGGATAAGGTCTTCGGAATTAAGACTCCTCCTCTAACAGTTCTTCTCAGAGCGTCTTTCACTTAGCCTTAAAGGCACCTTCTGGCTTTTGTTTAACTCCTCTAATTTCGTCAATGAAGTGAAATTAAATACTCTCTCTTAGGGGAAACATTGCCGGTTTAACCAATGTTAAGCTCGCCTGACCCGACATGTGATGATTAGTGCAGGTCGTGGTTGTGCGAAGGCCTTTCGGGTGGTACTCGAGGCGAGGGGAGAGAGGGGGAGAGGTAAGTAATAGGAGTACACCGCCAAAATGCCAGGACGTTGCGGTTACCGAACAGGGCCTCAGTTTTGGGGGTGGGATATCGATATTCCTACAATAACCTAACATCCTTTGGGCTTCTCCGCCTCAATACACTGCCTCGAGAACTTGAGATCACTAGTGATAGTTACACCCAAGTCATCAGTGTCGATGGATTCAAGTGCAGTGACCTTAAGGATATACTGAGATTGGGGGTGTCAATGGCCGATATGCATCACTTTGCATTTGTTCACATCAAAAGGCATTTGTCACATGTCCGACCACTCCCGAATCTTCCGAAGATCATCTTGAAGGTGGGCAGTATTTCCTTCCTTTGTGACGTTCATACCAAGCTTGATATCATCGGTAAATTTAGAAATCTTCGCAACTCTATCACCGTCCATGTCGTTGACGTAGATGATGAACAGTAGTGGTCTCAGGACAGAACCTTGAGGAACATCGCTAGTAACGGGCACCCACGCAGAAGCCTGTCCATTCAACACCACCCGTTGCCGTCTGCCACTTAGCCAGTTCTCTATCCAACTTGCTACATTTCCATCTCTGCCCAGCGCACGCACTTTCCGGAGGAGGCGGCTGTGTGGTACCTTATCGAAGACTTTTTGAAAGTCTAAGTAGATAACATCCACCGCCTAATGCCGGTCGTGCTCACTGAAACTGAAGTGGAAGAATTCCACAAGATTCGTTAGGCATGACCGTTGCCCTTGGAACCCGTGCTGGGAACTCAATCGCAAGTTGGGCTCTAAATCTGACGTCATGTTGTCCACCATGATGCTTTCCATGAGTTTACCGACTATTGAGGTTAAGCTAATAGGTCGGTAGTTCGACGGGTGGCTAGGGTCTCCATTCTTGAAGATAGGAGTCACCGCTTCACGCCAGTCTCTAGGAACGCATCCGGTCCGGGTTGACATGTTGAAGATTGTGCTAAGATGTCGTGACACTTCATCGCTCACTTCTTTCAACACTTTAGGTAGAAACCCGTCCGGGCCAGGAGACTTATTCGTCTTTAGATCAGTGATTTTTTTTTTCTATTTCTCCTTGGGTGAAGTCCATTTACTCCACTTTTTCCCCTCAAGTAAGAATCCGTGGGCTGGGGGAAGGAACCACACTCTTCAGTAAACACTGAAGAGAAGCAGTCGTTCAGGAGGTTGGCATTTTCTGCATCTGAGTGCCTTAATGCTGCCTCTTCATTCACTCAAGGGCCAATCGTGCGATGGATTGGCTTACGGCTGTTTACATAACCAAAGAACTTGGGATTCTCCTTGCAAAGTCTCGACACGCTTTGCCGCCCTTATGATGGACTTCACTTTCCTAGCTAGCCTACGGTAGTCCTCAAAGTCTCCAGAAATCTTTGACTGCCAGTACACTGTTCTCTTCTCCCTCAGCATTTGACCAATTTCTCGATTAAACCACTTTGGTTGAACATAAGACCGAGAAAGGCTTTTCAAAGGGATGAATCGTGATTGAAGATTGATGAACGTAGGTTTGAATCTATTCCACGAATCTTCAACATCCTGGCATACTTCTAGCCTCGCATCAGTCAATCTAGCACGTAGACCTGCAAAGTCTGCTCTTCTCAAATCAAGTTTCCTTTATTTACTAGTCGCAGCCGCTACCTTGTGGACCTTGACTATAAATCGGACTAGTCGGTGATCACTGCCACCGAGCTCTTGGCCTACAGAGAGATCCTCAACGATGTCATCCTCAGAGGTGAAAACCAGGTCGAGGGTATTATTGCCTCTCGTCGGCTCTCTCACTATTGAGTCAGGAACAAGTTGTTCACGAACTACAGTAGTAGTGCGTTCTCGCCACAGGATTCCCTGGTTTCCAAGTCAACTTGGGTATTGAAATCACCGATGGTGATACCACACATTGTCTTGAACAAGTTCACCCAGTAGCCGGTACAGATCCCTCTCCTTTCCAACGTGTTGGGCAGGGGTCTGTAAAGCACCAGGGTCCTGTATCGGGCAGGACCTATATCTAGGTCAACTCCTAGCAGCTCGTGGTCGGATACAATGTTGCAGTTCGTAGATTTGAGTGTATCCTTGATATACAACATCACACCGCCACCCTCTCTGTCTGGCCTATCTTTTTTGGAAGAGTTGGTAACCGGGAATCGTGAATTCACCTTCAAAATCTTGGTTCGAGGTTTTTACCAACGACTCTGTTATGGCCACCATTTCAGGTTCTTCCGTCGCTACGAGGCCACAAAGTTCAAGAAACTTGTTTCTGATTGACCTCGCATTAAACAGAAGAACTTTAACGGAGTCCCCGAAAGTAGGACTCTATACGCTCTTCCGTTTCCCGTCTTAATTGTCTTTATATTCTCTTTTGGTGGTGTGGTCGCACCCTTTCTAGCGACCTCCGCGAAGGTCGTTCCAGGGGTGACTTTGGCGTACTGGCGCACGTCCGCTCTCACTCTGGGCCGGACCGTCCTTTAAGTCCACTCCACGACATCTTATATCAGGTTTGAGAGTACAGCTTCCTTTAAAGGAATGGTGCACCCCATCCCTTTCGTAGAGATCAATCCTACCATAAAAGATACGGTAGGGGTCGACAAAAAACACCCCTTCCGCCGTACATAAATCTGCTAGTCGGTTGAATCAGACTTTCCTCGAGTGAGCGATCCAACTTAGACCTCTTCTCGTGAGCATCCCGACCACGACACGTCTGCGGGTTTTCAACCCACAGTCATCCACAGCCCCCAGGACCTTCTGGAGGATCTCGCCTGTAGGGCCTACCCTACCTCCTCTGAGGTAGAGGTCGTTGCCACTTACCATCAGGGCAACGACTGAACTGTCAGAAATCTGAGATTTCTCAACCTCTACTCTTATCTAGTGGTTCCCACATCCTGGGAGGCAACTTTCCCTCACACTGGTGCGAAGGCGGGCCGCTAGCATGAGTTGCTGATTCCTTGATTGAGAATCACTTATAAGGATGACCCTCGCACATTTGGCTTCAAAGGATGGAGTCTTCCCTTTCGGAAGCGACTTGTCTGTTTCCTCACTCTTCTCTATATTTTTCTTCTTTCTTTTTTCTATCTTCCTCTGGCTTCACTTATGTTTCTGCTTTCTCTTCTTTTTTCTTTCCTTTCTTCCTCTTTCTCTTCTTTTTGGCCCGTTGAGCCAGTCCCGTAGCTGACTCCAGCTCTGGGACGTTGGAAGGCTGGCGTGGCACTGCCGATGCAGTGCTCGCTTCTTGGGCGAGGGTCTCGTCGGTGGGAGATGCATCGTGAGCCGCCTGGACCTCTAGTCTTGACAACTCGGCGATCCTGTCTTCGAGACGGCGAAGCTGACGCACGTGTTCAGACTCTAGGTTCTGCAACTTCCTCTCCAGTGCTTTACATTTTTCCTTAGATGATCTATATAGATCCATGAGCTCTTGCACTTCTCCTTTAAGGACACAGTCAGTAAGGATACTTGCCGGGTGGCATTTCGAGTAACACACCTCCGAGAAGTCCACGCACCACTTGTCCTATTTGCACACCGAACATGTGTATTTAAGAGCAGCCAGTCCTTTCTTTCTAGTCATGCTGAACACTTTATATCTCTGAATACTTTGCGACCACTCAATAAGAAAAGAAGGGGTTTTGCTGAGTTCTCCCCTCGTGAGTCGCTCCCGCCTATCCATCGGATACGTTCCGGATTTTTCAGAAGGCACGCTCCTTTAACTGCTGTTCGTCCGACCGAATCGTTCAAGCCCGGCGCGCTGTAGCTCCCAAACAAGCTGCACTGACAGTATCCGAAAGGGCGTATCGATTTCGCACCAGGTGAACAGCGGAACATGCCCCGTACTAAACTCCTACTAGTTGCCTTCAGGGCGGCCAGGATCTCGGCGTAGCGTTCAATGGATATCCCGCAACACCAAGAGACTCTACAGAAGGTTTTGTGTTGGCCTGGCAACCAACCTGGAAACAAGACCCTTCACCTCGGACAGTTGCTTCCAGAGGCACCCCTCAACGGTCACTGGGAATTGTCAGTAATTACGCGCCAGGGAAAGGGTTAACGGGGCACTTACCCTCATCCCATTCATCGCGCCCCAGCGCCTAGGACCCCTCTAGTCCTAGTCTCTCGCAACCAGTGAGCGTCGATTGGCGTTATTTGAAGAGGTTCCAAAGCCTCTCTTCTGGAACCTCATTCCCGACCAATTCGATAAGGGTAACCCTACGACGACATAGCTCGAAAAATCTATGGTACACGCAAGCTCTCTCCCCACGGAAAGATATATATATATATATATATATATATATATATATATATATATATATATATATATATATATATATATATATATATATATATATATCTTCTTTGATCTCGTTTCCGGGTGCCAGGTGGCCCGCCTCCCCAGTCTCAAAGTGTGCCCTACAAGGGTATGTCAAGTGTAGCATTCATTGGCAAGGATGTTGCAGCTGACATCTGAATATTTACATGCCATCCCTGCCCCAATGCCTGCAGACGATCTGTAGCTACATATATGTATACCTCCTACACATTTTTGCTTGGTCTATCTTTACCACTTTCTTTACAGATCTTTCTTCGGAAGACGCCCCTCGTTGGTTTTCGCATTAGATTTACCAGGTCGTCCTAAAGGTTCTGATCGATTTCGACAGTTTTCTTTAAATTTTTTATCTTAAAGCCGTAATTTTGGTACGACTGAGATGTTGGCATCACTTGCAGCGAGGTTAACCTAGTGGCTACGTCTCACAAAAAATCACTTATTTTTGCCAGCCCAGATCAAGGTCAAATATAGATATCCTAAGTTGAATTTTCGGGACGTATTTCTTTCCCCTTTTAAAAAGTGCGAAAACCCTGTAGAAACGTGTTTAAAACCACTTGTAATATTTATGGTGAAAATGTTGTAGGTGAATCACGGTTCGGAGATGGTTTGCAAAATTCAAACGCCGATATTTCAGTTTAGAAGATTCAAGTCGCTTTGGAATGACCTTCGGAGTTTGACGACGATCATTTGAATGTAAACATTGGAGCAACCTTAAAATCACAACTAAGGGGCTTGTGTACATTTCCCGGTATGATGTATGGGTCCCTCAAACCTTTCAGAGAAAAACTGGATGGGCTGATATTCCATCTGCGACATGTTAAAACGAACTGAAACAACCATTAGCAATTAGTGACTGGATATGAACAATGGATTGTCTATGGTAACCTAGTGCAGCAACGATCCTAGGGTTTGCATGAGAATTTACCAAAACAACTACCGAAGTGGAATATTCATGAAAAAAGTTATATTTTGTGTCTGGAGGGATTTCAAAGGCTTTATTTATTATGCACTACGCCCATAGGTATAACCAGACCATCAATTCCGATGTGTACTACCACCAACTGGAGAAATTGCTTAAAGAAATTCTTCCAATTTCACCCGATGTCATCCGCAACTATAGCTATGGAGATAGGAGATACTTTTAACGTAACTTCCCAACCGCACATATGGCTCGTTCCAAACCGAGCCCAAATCTGGGGTCTCGCAATACCCAATGTTGCTTTTTTTTGCATTCTTCTGCCCACTATCGACGAATACTTGATGTGGCCAAACTTCGAAATCATTGTGCTCCTTCTACTTGCCTAGGATACTGACAAATAAGATGTAATTGCGTGAAATGTATGGACTATTATATTCCCCAGACTACAAAACTGCCATTAATTATTACATTTGAACGTTGTAATGTTGTAGCTGTTTGTCCCTGAAGAGCTCTTTTAAAGAATGCGCTCCGGCTTCGTCCTTCATTTTATATCGTAAAAGCCATCGATCATCAACAAAGGAGCTACGACGCTTATTTCGAGCTGAGAGAAATTTGCATCTGTGATGTATTTGGTTTTAATTCTTTCAGAATGTGCAGAAGTTTCTTGTGAATTGTTTTTCAAATATTTATACAATGACGATCACTGGAATCTAATTCCCTGTATTGCTTTTTTTTACATTATTCGATGTGCGACTTTTCACGGTTCGAAAGGTGGATCCGATACGTATATCCGAGTCCTAACCTCTTGTATACAGACTCGTCCCCGGAGGCATTTTAGTGTTCTGGGACTTGCACTTAGGGGTCCTGGATTTGATTGCACAATAATCCTTTTCTTCATTATTATTATTTTTTTTACTGCTTCACTTCGTTTTCTCTTCGTCAGCAAATTTAGAATCAATTTCCAGAGTCCACACCATGAAAAAGGAAGAGCTTAGAATGGTCCTTCCCCTAGCATGAAGCAAGGGTGTCAATAGGCTCTAATCCTATCATGTTGACCTACTCTCTTTTAAATTAACGCCATAACAAATCCTTTCAAACTGCAGGGATTATTTATTCTCGATTATGGCTTTTGAGTAGAGGGATTGAGGTGAAAGGTACATTTCCGATATGGAAAATGTTTCCCTCCCAAACAAACGCTTATTTGGTTTTCAGTTCTTCGCCCTTGTTTGCCAATGCCTGTAGATGAGTTGATATTATTCAGCGGCTTTTCCTCTCCGGTGGGTGTACGGTCGCAACCTTCATGATGAACAGTATCTCACTGAAACGTTCGTGGTCATTCTGTTGGTCTAACTCATTTTTAAAGGCTGAGCAACTAGTTGTCTCTCGGGACGGGGGGTGGGAGGGGGGGGGGGTGAGTCCGTTTTAAATGACTAGTAGATAGATTGTAACTGTCACTGAGTTGTTAGTGTTTTCTTTTTATTTTTCCGCAACCACATTTTTTTGTCATTTAATTAAAACTGAGTTGAGTCTTTAATTATTCTTCCCTTTTTTTCGAGCATTCTTCTGCCGCGTCACGACGCCTTTCGGTATCGCTTAGCGCAGCGGCGCTGTCGTCTGTGTGTCGTTTGTTTTCGCTCGGTCTGGTCGCTGGTTCTCCCTCGTGGAGCCATTCACAGCAGATCTTCGTAAATTTGGACCCCCAAACTTGTGTTTATGGTTTGTGATAGCAGCTGTGTCTGTTTTATGTTTCTCGATGGGGGAACTGTTCGGACGGAGTTAAATTTGGGTATATTTACAAGAAACCTCGTATTTCCTTTTGTTATTCTGTCTCATGTTGATTGACTATCTCGTTATTTCCGTCGTCGCGTTATGTTTGGGGCAATGAGCTTGGCCACGGAGATGAATTCGAACCCCTCAGAGGGCAGTGAAAACCGAAGCCTTTACGAGCGAAAGTAATTCTCCTAATTAAAGTATTTCTTCTCGTTATGTTCAATCGAGGGTGGCCTGAATGGAAGCCAGGTAAGCAGATTAACCTTATTTTATTAATGTTATGGGTGAATTTTTTACAAGTCGCAGTCGAATAACATGGAAAACATAATTCATACCTAGGGTTGGGGACAAAATTGCACTTGTATACGCTTCATGTTCGAGATTTGAACCAATCAAGAAATCGGTCCTTTTTTTTTAACCATGCCAATCTTTTGGTTGATTATGAGTTTCTTTTGTTTGTATTTGCTGGTTCCTTTTTATATTTGGATATCTGCGTTGCTTCTTTTCATACCAAGTCACATGTTTAACAGTTTCATGGTAATTGTAACTTTTATTTTTCTTCCCCGAGCTACGTTATTGCCAAACGTTTCTCCCTTACACCCTAAACTAATCTGTGAATTCATAGTAGCAATAGTTTCCATTGTTTAAATCATAAAATATACAGTAAGTTTATTATCATTACCAATTATTGTATAATCATAGCCGAAAATACTTTAGAGACTGTATTTTTAAACATACGATTGGTCCTATATTTAAAAACTTGGATATTTCATTTACTAGTGATGGTGCGTATTTACAAAAGACAGGCGTTCTTCTAGTTTGCCACCTTAATGACTCACTTACAGGTAAAAATATGAGTAAAGTTATCCAAAGGTTCATGGATCCCTTGAATATTTCGGCCTTGACCGAAAAATATGAGCCAGGTCGGCGCTAGCGCGTGGGCGTTAGTATATGGGCGGAGGGAGCGCGCCGAGAATCAAACCCGACTAACTGGATCTCAGCTCGATGTTTGATGGAATAAAATTGGTGAAAATATGATATCGATAGAAAACAAAAAGGTATGTGGAGATGCAGAATGTAGTGTGCCCTGGTGTCGAGGTCATCTCTTGTAAGCTCTTAAAGACTCTGTTGCTTGTTTTTTGTATCACTTTCATTTTAAATTAACAATTGCTTTTTGATAAAAATTTGTCTTATATATATTCATATTCTTTTTATTTGTTTGTTTTGTTTTATTTATTTTATTATTATTATTATTACTAGTCCTATCTACGATCATTAATTGTCCTAATCTACTAGTATTTTGAGAATAACAAAAGTAAAATGATATCTATTAGCTAAAAAAAACTAACAAAATAGAAAATATAGACAATATAACTATTTCTACTATATTGTCGTTGATATTACCTACTGCAAATGAAAATATTAAAGGAAAACTCTTATCTACTAGTCTATATACCTAACAATACAAGAACATACAACTGTAATAATTCACTACAAAATCTAAAAACAAAAGACTTGCCATGTGTACATTGGTGTCATTGCTTTCGCGGCAGTCAGTCTACCACTTGGAAATTTTGTCCGTCTTGAGACTATTCTCTTAATACGGATATTAATAGTTGTCCGCCCGCAATTCGAAGGATCATCTCGAGGGAATATTGAAAGTTCTTGTGTTTTGGTATCGTCCTTTTTGTCGCTCCCTGAAGTTGTTGAATGCCTCTTCCCGCCTCATATTGAGATTCGTTCGAGCTTTCTTGGCAATCATCGATCCCTTTTCAGCCCGCCCCATCACACTCGAGCTCCTCTGTTCTTAGGAATCTCTCCCTGGAGAGTTGAAATATGCATCCCCAGTTGAACATAGGCGGTTCATAAATTTCGGTCTGTCCCCCCTCCCCCTTCATTGTATAAAAGGAGTCAGGTTCAGGGGGAGTTTATCAACTACTGCATCGCCAGGGCATCAAGTTATCTCCCTTGGTGACTTGACGCATACATTTTTACTTCCCCCCGAACTTCGGAACTTTGAGAAATTCAGTGAAAAAGCGTTTTGATGGAGATGCTTTTTTTGGTTTCTCTCCTTAAATAAAAAATGATGTTTTGTGTGTCTGGTCACTCAAGATTATTCTCTCGACCCCCCTTTATGACTGGTCGGCTTGGATAGGTGGGGTCGCACCCCGATCTCTCCTTGGCCTTAGTCCCCGTATTGACCTGTTTGTTTTTTATAGCTCCCTGGGAGCAGATGACATCTCTGTTCCCTCCGACCACTTGGAAGATTAAGGTAGAAAGCCTTCAATCTTACAGCCGTGAGGACCCACCAACGTTACGCCAATTAAGTGGGGCCACGCTATCTGTGAAGCTGTCCTGAGGAACAGCTTCACGCGTCTCTGGTTAGTGTTAGGCTGCTAAGAAATTATTGACGTTTGTTTAAATGAGAAAACGCATTGAATGTGGACTTTGATCAACCATTATTAACAACGCTTAACTTGGGCGTGGACTTTTCTCCAAACCCCTCCTAGTTTGGATCAGTTGATTTTTCTACGCCTTTGAATGTCTACTTTAGGAGTCTTCTATTTTTCACCTTACTTCAATCGTGAAGGCAATTTTCAGGTTGCCAGCAATGTTAAGGGTAAATTTGACACGGTGTGTACCTCTATGCACTTCACATTAATCCTTATACATATTACGGCAGAAGCTGGGCCATTTTTTTTCCTTGAATGTAGTGTAATAGCAGCGAAATCGAGTAACGCAGGAAGTTTCTAATGAGAGATCTCTAAAAAAATGACTGAAGGTAAAGAAACTGAAGATGTGTAAAAAAATATATATACTGTACGCAGAGCTTCCCGTTGGCATTGGGGGCCGAGACGGTAAATGTAGGCGTTGAGGCAGGGAAGGCACATAAGCCCCCAGATGTAAAATATTTTCTGAATAATTGGAAGAAGTATTGCCCCGTCTCTTTTCCCGGCGATCCCCATGCAGAAGGCTTGTCAACAAGGATGCCCAAATGCCAAAGGTTTTGTAAGACCTGACTGGAGCTGCCTTCTATTAGGCTTTTGCAGACTTTTTTTTTATGTTCTTAAGACTTCGTGATGGTACTTGGTAACCTCCACCCCCCCCATATTTTCTAATTCCTAACCTATCTGAAAGCTTTATTTTGACAGTGACAACTATTAATTCGTAAATAATAATAATAATAATTAAACGTTGTTGGCAACTTCTTTCAAGTTGCCCTATTCAAATCCGTGATTTTTCCTTGTTAGGTCTTTCACACTCCTTACTGGGCTTCTCACGATTCTAGGCGCATAAAAGTCAATAGATCCACTGCTTTTGATGAAATATAAGCTTTGATATCTCCTTCTTTCACCCCTTTCATAACTTTCCATTGTGATAAAGTTGTAGAGATCGAAATAAGTGATAAAGGATGGTGAAATGGAGGATGAAGAAGCACGTGTGGGCGGCCATTTTCATGGAGTTATTAATCCCGATTTCTTGTCAGCGCTAATAAATTGTTCTTACAATTGAAAGCTTAAAATTACTAAGCATATTCTTAGAAGTTCTTTGAACTAATTAATATTAGTATTAGAAGACTCATGAGTATTCTCGAAAGCTGTTTCATGTCATTAAAAAAAATACCATTTATTTCTTGCAAAGTTAATTTTATAATTGAAGCTTTTATTATTTCATTTCCGTCTATATGGTGGAGATATAAGCATATCATGAACGTGCTGTCAGCTAGGAGTTGTAGGCCACTAAGTGTCATTACACCCACGCAAGAAGTGGGCAAAGACGCCGAGTTGGGAAGCCTCTTTTGCATAATAACCCTATGAATTGCTTTTACTGATATTAGGTCGGTTCGGGGCGATTCTCCGGCCGGGACTGTAAATCAGTCTCTTTTTTTTATTTACAACTCTCGAAATTATACTATGTCTTACTATTATTTTTTGTCCATCCTATAGCAAGACTCGTGAAACACCCTGACCAGTGTAGTTAAGTTGTTCTACCTTGTACCATTCGTCATCTTTGGCACCATTCTCCCTTAGATTAAATTTCCCCCTATTCTAATATATTATATTATATGATCTTTCTAAATTTTTGTCGGCCTTGTGGAATTTGTTTCCAATTTTTGGCATATTTTTTTTTAAGATCATCTCTCCATCTTGTTTTTGGTCTTGTTTTCGGTCGTCTTTTATCATTTGTAGTCCAATCGGTAATTTTTATGGTCCATCTATCGCCTTAGAATCTTGCCACATGGCCTGTCTAGCTCCATTTCAAGTTTCTTATAGCTTTCTCAATACCCTGAAGTTTGGTTTGTCCACGTATCATATATATATATATATATATATATATACCTATCCTCCCAGTTGCACGAAAAGGAATTCATCATCACATTGTGAATGCGGTTGTTATTTCTTTAATTCTAGCGTCGGTCTGCTTCTTGTCTGAGCCAAGCGCACTGAAGCTGTGATGTTAAGTGTAAGATGGACAACTTCAGCCATCCAAAGATTATTTATGAGGCGAGTGTAACTCCATCGTCGAATATATGTGGATAGCGATGATGGTGTTGCTCGCTATTTATTAATTTCTTTTTTTGATGAATAATTTAATTTTGGATTGAGTTTCTCTTTTGTTCGCATTCATCTCCAATGATAGGCGCCCATACCCCATTGAATCTTTGCTTCTAAAGTAACTTCATGTTTACCAATAAGAGGATGGGTGTGGAAGGAGACCTATGTTCCTCTTTTTGTTTTCTTCTCCTCACTAGAGGATATTTTTTACTTTAAAATCGCTCCATCTTCACCAATCGATTATAACACCTGGTTGCTCGCTGTAACCAATATCTTTACGGCTCACAAACCCTCATCCGTCTTTCGCTGCAGCTTTATCCTGGTTTTCGTCATATCGTGAGTTTTTTTTTCTGTTTGCATATTATAATACGTTTCCTGCAGTGCCGTGCCATTCAATAAAAGCAGTTGGCTCACTTGTAGCCCCCTGTCCCTTACACCTGTGTTTTTCAAGTTTGCTATTCTTCAAGAAAACTGGTTTTCCTAGGCTTATTTAGGTTAGGTAGTCCTATATTGTTAAACTAATCTTGATTTTAACTAATTGCCCTGAAAAAAAGACAACTTGCAAAACATTGCTGGGTGGGATGATTACAAGAGATCCAAGAATTTCTAGGAGAATTTGAGGTTTGTCTAAGGTGCGATTTAGCGATGAACCGCCATCTGCGTGCCCGTATATATTAGGGTCAGTTGTGTATTTGGTTGGGCGCGGTTAGCTAAGCTTCGGTTTGTACCGCTTCCTGCCCTTTTGCTGCCTCGCAGCCAGGCGAAAGAAGCGCCAGATCGACGATTTATTTTTTGTCTTATCCCTTTGATTTCCTTCAGCCACGAGACCACGTAGACCTCCATTTTGACTTTTGTGCGAGGGAGGTGAGGGGGGTGGCCGAACCACGGGTTGCGACAGCATATGTCGACCCGGAATGGGGTTATATCTTGTCACTCACCACACCCGATGTGACGTGGCCCGAATGTGAAGCGATATTTCTTGGTTTCTCCATAACCCACATTTACAAATCCAATATGTGATTAACCGCTGAATGTTCCGTTTACTCCGGGACCCGGATCTATTGATTTTTATTCGCCTTGTCTCTTATTGTCATTTTTTGGCGTTTGTATTTTACGTGTTAATTATGTCGTTTGGGCTAGGATAGGCTATTTAGTTCTCACCTATTGTGATTTGGGGGCCTTTGTATTTTACATTTAACCTTGCCTAAACTAATTAGCATGTAAAATACACTAAGCTAGGAGACCGCTATCAGGTACAATAATTCAATGAACACATCCAATGTCCTTTGATTGGGTGGGAGGTTCGCTTCTTCAAATTTTAAATCGTGTTTTATGGCATAGACACTCCCTGTTATCGGGCTGTGTTGTGAGAGAAAGCAACGAGCTTCTACATGACTCACGCCATTTTCATTCTAACAAGTCAATTTACATCAAGTGAGAAGTTTTTGTCTTTGTGTACATCGTTCCCTGCTCCTTTTGCTGTCTCATGACTCTAGAATTAATAGCTTGTACTCATTGCAATCATTGGGCTCCTTTTCAACGTGTATTGTTCCCCTTTTCAACGTGTATTGTTCCCTCTGTTTAATTTCGTTGGCCATCTTGCTTGCCTTTTGGTTTGAGCGCTTCCTCTTACCTGGTCATCATCCAGTCGAACAATTCCAATGAGTCATTCTATTTTCACCATCAAAATGTTTGGTCCCTTAAATAAACATCGCCAATGTGGTCGTGTTCTCGTCCGCGTCCCAAACGGCATCCTACGCGCCCGCAAATACCCGCGTCTGCAGGAAGTAACACTCTGGTGCGAGATTTGTTCCTCCGCCTTCTCTGGTCTGTTTCCAGTGCCTCCTTAGCAGCCGGCTTATCTCACTTGTGTCGGAGATTTATTAGGTATATCTTGATCAAAATTCTTTTTGAAACTTGCAACATGCTCATATGTCACGAGATTAATCAGACTATTGAATTTGTGCTACAACTTAGGAAGGGGGGGAGATTGCATACAATAAAGGTTGCACATTGTCTCTTCCATCGGTTTTGTTCTCAGTCTCCCCTATAAACCCTCCTGATTCCTCTTTAGTCTTCGACCTCGTCCAACTGCTCCCGGGTGCTTAAATGGCTGCTCTAGACCACTATTCAATCCCTACGCGTGACTCCAATTAGAGCCAGTTGAGTCTCCGACTGGGATAGCGAGTTGTTGGTCGCGGCAAGGGTGTTGTGACTTCCCTTTTCCTCTTCGATTTTATTATTATTATTGAAGTAGGGAAGAATGCTATTGGTAGAGGAGGAGGAGGAGGAGGCCAATACCTAATTACTGGTACCAATATTTACAGGGCTCGAACCTTGGGGAGAGTCCCTGTAACTCGTTACTCTTTCTGGGGTCGGATAATTCAACGCCGCACTATGACGATTTGCATCAACGGGGGCGTTAGCGATCTCGAGGAAATAGCAGAGAATAAAGGCGGGACATGTTTCCTTGAACGGGCCCCCGTAAGGCGGTCTCGGATGTGGGATGCCGCAGCTAACTTCTAGAGAATTGTGTGCCCTCCAACCCCAACGCCCGTAAATGCGGATAGATCATCTTCACGGATGCCGTCGTGTTTTCTTTTCGCTTTTTAATTATAATTAGTAAATTAACAAAATCCTTAAAGACGCTTTATTTTCGGCGATTGCGTCTCGGTAGCGGGACGAGCGGAGTCGCTACCACTTGTCCTTTGAACTCGGGACAGGTTCACGCACACAGACACGCGGAGTATATGACTTTTTGGAGGAGGCTGGCCTCCTTCACTTTATTTGACTCTGTTGTAGGTCGCATGTTCCTGGTCCTTGGGGAGGAGGAGCGCGCTTCCTTGTTGCTTTTTTGCTTATCTTGTTTTTGCTTTTATTTATTGTTGTTTTTTAGCTTGCGTCTTAGCCTTTGTTCCTGTTTTTTTATCTTTATTATTTACTTGTTTTATTTTTAATCCAACCTAGTATTAGGCTGTTGTGTGAGTAAAGCGACTTGTGCCCTAGTAGGCTGTCGCCAGGTGGGTTCCTTAAAAAAAATAAAAGTCTGGCGATTCCGGGCCTCTTCGTTTTTAACGTAGGTCTCCGTTAGTGCATCGAAATCCGTGTGTTTCGTGGCGCTGGATTTGGGGTCGTTCAAATTCTCGTTTTATGGCGCGTCGCCGAAGTCGTCGGGCTTGACCGACCGAACGCGCTGCTTATCTTAATCTCACATTTCCGCGTTTGCAAATGAACCGGAGGTTGTGTGGTTGCTCACGTCGGTCTGGTTGGCGCTCACGCTCACCTTGTGGTTGCTCACGTCGGTCTGGTTGGCGCTCACGCCCACCTTGTGACCGGCCAAGATTGACCATCGATACGAAGGCCAATGGAGTGGGGAAAAATTAGGGTCTGCATTCTTCTTAACAAGGTATAACGTGTCTTGCAGGGGTGCTGGTAGCGTTGACGCTAGATAAACATAATAATAATTATTATTATTATCACAGTCAACCGCTATTCTACAAAGCTGGTAAGCGCGCATCAACGCCAGTGCTTGTCGTAGTCGCTGGAACAAAGCTTTCAGGAGCGGGGGCGCAACGGTCTTGCTTGTTGGGGAGGGGGGGCACTTTTTTTTGCCACACTCAAATCTTTAACATTCACTACCCCGCAAGTGGGTAAGCCCCTTGAGCTGTACCCCAAACCTGGAGGATTGCGTCCCCTTTCAATCCCAGTGCGTCGTACCCTGTAATGGAAAACAGCAATTGGCATCCGGATGATTGCATGCCCTCCCAGCCCCAATGAACGGAGGAGGTTCCGCAGCTATATAGCTTCCACGCATTTTCGCTTTCTCCTTCTTCTGCATGAAATGCTCTCGTTAGTATTATTGGGCTTTAAAGTCGAGGGGGGGGGGGAAATGCCCTCGTTACTTTTCATTTAATTAACACAATTCGATCACCATACACCCTTTACATTCCATACACTCACTCGATCCATGCAAGGTAGATTAAATGGACGTGATTCGTGACCCTAAACCCTATCACGTTTTCCACTTCGCTCAACCGTATAATAAATTTCAGGTGTCGCGTATCCTAGTCCCCTATCCGGGCTTAGTTGATTTTTAGTCGCGGGCGACTCTACATCTCAGTATGTCGGTCGGTCCCTGTTTTGCTTTGGGGGGGGGGATAACATCATAACTATTCGGTCTTATCTAACGAAATTTGAAACCCTTATGTTGTTTAAGATTCTCTTTCAAATTATATAATTGCCAAAATCCTCAAGGTTAGTCCATGAATTATTTCTAAAGTTTTGAAGGTCTAAGGTCATGAATCAGAGTAAGTGAGAGCACGCGACTTTTTGGTCAGCACACCTTGTTTTACGCCAAGCGGCTGAAGACGATGTGGATATTCCCGACCCGGACATATAATATGTAGGCTGGTTCTAAACTTTGGATTCTAGGAATGGCAGCGCCCACCCCCACCACTACTAATAATTCACAGTCTGACCTACAAATGACCGAGTAAAGTGCGGACGGAGCAGCTGACATTCTGCGAGGATAGAGAAATTGGTGTTTTTGTCGATGGTAGAATTAACCTCCTGATTCCTTTTTACAGATCAAAAGTTGAAGGTCGATCCTTGTCCAAGGACAAGTTTAATCGAAGGAGAGGAAAAGAGAAATCTAAAGATAAAGCTTGATATATCGCCGGAGGTTGTCCTTAGGAATGGCACAAAGTAAGTCCTTTTGTTTTTCTCTTCTCAAAGCCATGGTTTCCTGTCTCTCTCTCTTTATCTTTCTTTTTTCTCTTCCTTTCTTCCTCTCTCTATATAGAGAGATTTGGAGGGGGACTACTACTTCTGAGGAGTGAGCTGAATTTGTGTAGCTTTTGTAACACTAACTCCCTTTCCACTTTCTCTCTTCTTTCGGTCCAAGTTCTTTTCAAATTATCTGCTATAAATTAATCCAACTTATCCATCTTCCACACAGATCGAGAGAAATTAAATCTTTGCAACAACACTTTAATATCGTTAATAAAATATGACCACTTTATAACTGAATTGCAGTATCGACTATGTGATTCCACCAGTTTATGAATATTGAATTCAAATTAAGGACAATAATGAATTTGAAGTCTGGAGGGAAGTTGTGCAAGAACCAAAAGGCAATCTGATGAAAATCGGTCGATACTTTAATGACTACAAGCGAGTATAGTTGGTGGACACTGTAATTGTGAGCAGGTGGTAATGAATGACTATCAAAGAATATTTTCAATAGATAAAAACTTTTTTTATATAAGAAAGCTAGGAGAAGGAGGAGTTAAGATCTCTGATTACTTGATGGGCGAGGCTTAGTGACGTCACGATATAAGATGCTGCTTGTGTGAACTCTCTCGGCGAATGTTTCTCGCTGTGTGTATGTCCAAAGCTGTATTAAGAATTCCCTGTTGTATCCCTTTTGGTGGCACCTCTTGGGAAATGTTTATAATTTTGCATTACTCGCGCTTTGCAGGTTTTCTACGGAAGTGAGAAGTTCCGGGGATTGCGTAAGCATGTAAGCATAGTGGTTGCCAGTAGTTTGAGTGACAAATAGTGCCAGTCGTCATATTGGACAAGGGGAAAGCAACATTGATATATACGAGGGGCGGTCAATAAGTTTTGCGAATCGGTAGGGCAAAACAGAGGAAGGGGGATGGCTGTTTGTGGGGGTGTTAGGACAAGTTATGACAAGTCAGAACCAGCAGCAGCACGCTCCTGCCTCGTCTATTTAAGAAGCAGTAGCTGATCGCAGATCGTCAGTCACAAATTTTTCAACAATGGAGAAGGTTGAGCACCGTGCAGTGATCAAACTTATGACCAAGGAAGGCAAGAATGCAAAAGAGATCCATGAACGCATGGTTGCAGTGTACACCGACACCGCCCCTTCCTATGCAACCATTTCTCGCTGGAATAGGGAGTTCCGCCATGGTCGTGAGTCTCTTGAAGATGACCTCCGTCCAGGACGCCCGTCAGATGTGGCCAACGAGGACAATGTGGCCCGTGTGGAGAGGATGATCCTCGAAAATCGACGGGTGAAGGTCGAAGAAATCGAGCGACAACTTGGAATATCTCATGGAAGTGTTATAAACATCATCCACGACAATTTGGCCATGACCAAGGTCTCTGCCCGTTGGGTCCCTAGAAAGCTCACACCCCATGATCGACTTCAACGTCGTCAAAGTCCACAAGGCCAGAGTTGCACAAGCTGCCCTGCGCGAATGCGGATTCGAGGAGAGCTCAACCATCCCCCTTCAGTCCAGATCTGGCCCCTAGCGACTACTTTTTATTCCTCTAGCTTAAGACTGCACTGCGTGGACGCCGGTTTGGGGACGATAAAGATGTCCAGCTCGCCGTCCAGGAGTGGATTGAACAGCAGTCGGGAGATTTCTGGTTGTCGGGAATTCGAAGTCTCAGGGACAAGTGGCGCAAGTGCATTGAAGTCTGGTCTACCGCAAGGAGGATGCTTCAGCCCCACTCTCTTTATCATCATCATCATCATGAGAGATATCCCTAAACCTATAGACGAAAGAAGCCTCAACATCCAGTACGCCGACGATGTCACCCAAATCGTGTTCGTCGGAGAACATCCGCAAGGATGATGGACAGAGCCACGGCTGCGGAAGCCGAAAGGATCTCCAGCTGTGAGAGGCGCTGATAAATCCAGACCAACATCGCAAAATTCAAAGCGACCGCGATCGGGAGACATCTGACCGTCAATCTCAATATAGACGCGACCGACATTGAATACTCGCCAAGTGTGTCCGTACTCGGCTTCAAGCTTGCTAGCATGGGCATGAGCGGACACATCGGTACAAGGATTAGTATGGCAAACACATAACTGAACAAAATTCAAAGATTTAGAAACCTAAATCAAGCAAATAAGAAGAAATTAGACACGAGTTTAGTTAGATCTAAATTGGTATATCCTGCTATACCGCTCAACGCAGCCTCATCCAGCAACAACACAAAACTTCAGCGGGTGCAAAATCGAGGACTCCGGTTCATCCCCAACGCAAGGTGGCAAGAGTTCCGGACCTCGAGTATCCTCCATGAAGAGGTGGGCATAGAACCGATCAACGCCTTCCTTCACAAACGAGAACGAGACATATGGGCAAGACTCGAAACACTTCTCCCCAGGGACACCCTGGACGCCCTTGACCCATAAGCAGAAAGAGGTAGATTTAAAAACTACCTCCCCAACACCAGAACGATCGTACCTATACCCAAATACAAATAACTCGACAAATAAAATAAGAAAACAAGTAAAACAACAAACTAGACAAAAGATCCCGCAGTGGGACCCCCAAAACTAACACACACACTAAAAAAAGTTCCCGAGTGGGATACCAATACCAAAGGAGAAGGTTCGATCACCCGGCATCATTCATTTATCTCTACTACTTTCTTCCTCTTCTATCTATTTTGTTCTCCCCTTTCTTCATACTTATTCCACCTCTTATTTTATCTTTCTAAATAAAATAAATAAAAAAATTCTTGGCCGTTTTCTTCATCGGTGAATTTTATACATTTTACTGTTTAACTCAATCCGTTAATTAGAATTGCACATTTATAACAAAAATTGAATGTATATCAAACTCGACCGCCACCACAGGCGCTCTGCGAGGACCCACGGCTCTGAGGTCCGCTGTGCAAATGCATTAATAATAATGTTAGGGCGTTAAATTAATATATTCGCACGTTACTCTCGTTCAACTTCATTCTTAGCGCCATCTTGCGACGAGTTGACCCCTGTCCAACATAAGCCACATATTTGCTTATGTTATGGTACGTCCTACCGAGTCCTATTGTGTACACCGCAAGGGGGAGTGTCAGATGAAGTATAATAGTGTGCTGCAGCTGACATCTGGAGAATTGCGTGCAATCCTGGCCTTAACGCTCATAGGAGGGTCTTCACCTATGTTCACTTCCTTCTCATTGTTGGTCTCGCTTCTGAGTGTTTAGTAATAACAATTTTCGCAAACAAATTTTTAAATGTTCCTTGCGTAGATGCCACGTTAGTTTTCACTTTTTAATAATCGTTTGTTATCATTCCCTCCTCTTCCACTGGTCTTGCTTCATCCCCATTAATGAAAAAATCTATTGTATATTATTATATCATAAGTCCAAATATAAATAAAATCGCTTGCGTGGGTATCCGCGTTCGTTTTTTATTTATCCGCGTGTGTCCTATGTGTGTGTGTGTGTTTGTACATGTGCGATCGTTGAGGGTGGACGATGTTTCTCATCCTTAATCCCTACGCCACTTATTTCACCGAGAGCTCCCCCAAAACGCAGAGATCAAGTTTCGGGGACGCGACCGGGAAGCTGGGAACAAAGAATCACTGTGGCGGAGGTCATTGTGCGAATTCGCCCCAGTGCCTCGTTTCGATACCTTGTATTCCTTGTTCGAAGCATTCATCATTTCGGGTGTATTCACCATTTAGTCTGTAGCCGTCGGCGGCACCCGAACTTTACCCCCAGCGCGAGTAATCTTGACTCGGAAGAGACGATGTCTCGGTTTGGGAATCCATGTTTACGATTTCCTGCGTTCGATCCAATGACTCCTAAATTTAAATTATAGACCACGAGTCTGTCTGCCCCACCTTCCCATTTGATATTTATGGAGATAAAAAGTTTCCCTAGTTTGTTACACCATTATATTAAAGAAAGAAAGAGAGGACATTGCAAAATGCTAATCTTTGCATCTCCTATCTTCATTCCTTCAAACTGTTTTATGCTTGATGATGATCCGAATCCCTTTCTTCGAGACCTCTTTTTCCATTCAATCAGTAAATGCCCTTTCAAATCATCCTTGAACAAGCAGGGTAAAAAATATGATCTTAAAGAAATCTCAAATATGAAATTCCAATCACATCATGAATTTCGATTAACGACTAAGTCAATTTAGCTGTCTAAAGCCACATTTATGTAGGTTTTCGTTAGCCGATAGCGGCGGAAATCAGATATACAGCGGCTTGCGACTGGAAGTTTATCGAGCGATGATTAGTTGCTTCCGGCTAGTGGGAATCAACTCATATATTCAGTCCATAAAAAGGAGCCAGCGTAGAGGAAATATATGATGATAGGAAGCTAAAGGAAGCAACATGCCAGAAGGGTAATGAAAGCTACGTGATTTTTGTAGTTTTAACATCTTGATTGTGAGTCTATTAACCCTAAATTATTTATACAAAAACGTCTAGGATTTTTCAGCTAATTCACATAAGGATAAAACTTCCATCCATATTTGTTTCTAAAGATTTGCGCCTGCATCTTCTTAGCTTTCGCGAGTCTTGTCTTTTCCCATTGCAGTTTTTCTTCAAGGTTATTTTAATAAAATTTATTTGTTCCTACGAGTGATTCTGGGTAGGGATGTATAAGAAACAGTACCATATGGAAGTGTCGAGAGCACGAACCAATTTCCACCAAATATATGGGCTTAGAGTCAAAAAAAGAAGTTTCACAAGCCAAGATCTCTCTCTGCCTAATTATGCGTAGTTGAGATCACATTTAACCACTTGATGAGACGTGTAGGTATCACAACGGCGGTGTTATTCTATCCCCCCCCCCCACTCACACACACACACACACGAGTGCCTGTGGCCGACCATTGTCACAAATAACATCGCTGTCAAAATTTTAGCTCCACATCCATAGCTTTCGGGCGTAAATTTGCATGAGAATGGAAGTAGTCTGAAGAATACTCGCACTACTATTAATATGGTAGTCGAATGTGATGGTTTGCCAAAATGGTCAGAATTAGATTTAGACCATAAATTGAATTGTGGGCCTAAAAGAAGATCCTTTTATTAATTTGGTAGGGGCTTTGTCACAGATTTGCATTCATTTAATATGGTTTTTAGTTCTCATTGGAGACATAGGGTTTAACGTGGGATCCGAAACCACGTGTATCTATAACGTATGAGAGTCGCCGTGAAGGGACTCGAGCCGGCGACTAACCACAACCGATGTTAAATAGCTTGGCTGTAATCGGAAGCGGGTTTTCCGCTCGGTTAAAAGTTAGCGCGCATTATCGTGTGAAGAAATTAATACGCCCGAGAAGCAGAGCAGGAGGGGTTTAGTTGGGCCATTACTTGGACTTCAGACAAGTCGAAGCAGGGAGAGAAGTGGTTGGTCGATGGTAATTGGACTGAGGAAGATGTAAACCGAATGTGGAGACGCGACTATATGTAACTGGACTGAAGAAGAAGAAAACATAATGGAGAGACGACGACTATGCAATACTAGAATGAGAAAGATGAAAATCGAATGGAGAGAAGACGACTATGTAATAACTAAGGAAGAAGAAAACTGAATGGGGAGACGACGACTATATGTAACTGGATTAATGAAGATGAAATTCGAATGGAGAGACGACTATATGTAACTGGACTAAGGAAGAAGAAAACCTAATGGGGAGACAACGACTGAGGAAGATGAAAACCTAATGGGGAGACAACGACTGAGGAAGATGAAAACATAATTGGGGACGACGACTATACATAACTGGACTAAAGAATATGAAAATCGAATGGGGAGACGACGACTGAGGAAGATGAAAATCGAATGTGGAGACGACGACTGAGGAAGATGAAAATCGAATGGGGAGACGACGATGCATAAGTGGACTGAAGAAGATGAAAATCGAATGGGGGAGCTATGTAACGACTGAAGAAGATGAAAATCGAATGGGGGAGCTATTTTACGACTGAAGAAGATGAAAATCGAATGGGGAGAGAACGACTATGTAACGACTGAGGATGATAAAAACCTAATTAGGGGAAGACTATACATAACTGGACTAAGGAAGATGAAAATCGAATGTGGACACGACGACTGAGGAAGATGAAAATCGAATCGGGAGAAAATGACTATTTAACGACTGAGGAACATGAAAATCGAATGTGAGAGACGACGACTATGTAATAACTAAGGAAGAGGAAAACTGAATGGATAGACGGCGACTATATGTAATCGGATTAATGAAGATGAAAATTGAATGGAGAGACGACTATATGTAACGACTGAGGAAGAAGAAAACCTAATGGGGAGACGACGACAATGCATAACTGGACTGAGGAAGATGAGACGACTATGTAACGCCTGAAGAAGATGAAAATCGAATGGGAAGACGACGAATCTATTTAGCTGGACCGAGAAAGAAGAAACCCGAATTGTCTGATTCCCCACTTGCTCTTAGTTCCAGTTGAGTTTGTAGTTTTTAACATGTCTCCCCCCCCCCCCCTTCTCCTTTCATTGATCCTTATTTTTTTCTTATCTATCCATTTACGCACATTTTAGGGGAAGTCAGGTGACACCTGGAGGATTATGTGCTTTCCAGACCCCTTTGCCTACAGCAGGATCTTTCACTTCAACTTCACTACTTTCTTCACAGATATCTCCTCACAAACTGCGTTATACCATCTCGTTGTTATTGCGCTTCAAATTCGAAAAGGATGCATTTGCCCTTGAGCCGATCTCTCCTTCCAATAATGTGAATCTATTTCTTAATTTGAGACCAAAGACACTTTTATCTAAGTTTGGAATCAATGACCCCAAAGCACGCAGTTGCTTGCTCTCCCGACCCCAATGACCAAAGGATGAGCTACATCTGCTATCTTCCACCCATTTTCACTTCTATCTTCGGGACTCAGCACCCCGTCCGACCCCAGCTTAGCCTCCTCTCCTTCCTTCAGAGACTTGTATTTCCCCCCTGTTTGCTCTCTTTTCATACAACCTCTCTCACAACTTTCTCTGGTCAGCCTCTAATTTCACAGGGTAGATGCTGACCTTCTCAGCCAACTATCCTGAATCGGGGCTGAGGGGGGAGGGGACAATGATCCCTCACCCCTGAGCTCCATTTTCGGATGGTGGGTTTTTAATAACCTGCTTTATCCCCACCCACATCTTCCTCACCTACTCTTCCTTTCTATTTTCAAGCACTATCCATTTTATGCTGTGTCCAAGGTGGAGCCGCTATGCTGAGGGACTGCCAGGCCACCAGGCGGGAGGGGTGGTCCTGAATGACGGCACCTGGCTCTGCCAGGCCTGCAATCACCCTTTGCAGAGCGAGCCACTGCGGGAGGTGATTAGCGTTTGCATCCCCTAATAAAAAAAGGGTCGCCATGCCCAATGGTGAAAACTTTCACACAAAATCTCTCCTCATTTGCCCTTTAAGAACAACGGAACCGCCCTCAGGCAGCTTGACAGAAAAAATGGAGGTCCCCCTCGTGGTTTGCCAGGGGACCCTCCATAACTCTTCAACCGGAGAGGAGGCTTACTCCTCTCCAGTGCCTACAGGTGCAGTGGGCTCCCCCTCACCACCTTCCTTGGAGTCACCACGTGACTCCATCTCAAATCTGGCAGTCTCGCCTTTGCTTTCACAAGGCACTGCCAGGAAAGCCAGCAGGCAACCCATAACCGGCCGCTTTCCGTTGAAGCGGCTCGGTAGGGCAAACCCCCTTAGGGGGGGGGAGGGAAGAAAGGCCCCATCGGCCGCTTCCCTCTAAAGACTTGCCGGCTCAAATATTAAAGCTAGCGGGGGTGAAGGCTTATGCCCCCCCCAAAGAACAAGGACGAAACTGGCCTGACCTGTGATGTCATGGTGGGGGATGGCCAAATGGAGGCCCCCCCTGAGATAGACATGCTCCCTGACGCAGCTCAGCCTCAGAAGGTGGGGCCTTCCGTGGGGGCAGATTCGGACTCGGCATCAAACACCGAGCCCGAATCTTCTCCTGTGAGGGGCCCTTGCCAGAAGGGTCAGGCTGCTCAGACATCGCAAAGAGTGGAGGGATCTCCTCCTCCGGCCAGTGCCCCCACGACTGCTGGGACCTTCACCATCTCGGCGAAGGGCCTTGCAGAGGCCGGCCCATCAGGCCTGGCAGCGCCTGCCTGGGCAGGAAAGAAGCGAGTCCATTTCCCGCCCTCCTCTCCCGCCGCGGGGACGGACGAGGCCGCTAACATCCTAGAACGCGACCAAGCCAAGATCGGCACGTCTGGCCCCGGTGCTTGCCTGGGCGGGGAATCCAAAAATAAGACCAAAAGTGCGCAGAGCTGAGCATCGATTACGTCGGGGCCCATCATTCAGAGGTTACCCGGCGTTTTCGAGCCCGCTAGCTTCAAACGCTTCTTAGTTATTCGCTCCACTGATGGCAGCATGTTGGCCAAGGGCAACATGATCCATCAGAGGAGAGCTTTAGCTGGTATAATTGGTAGAGAGCCGAAGGTGACCCGTTTCTCGGATGGGAGCCTACTGTCAAATGCAACGGATCCCTCCAAGGCGGCCAAGATAAGCGCTCTTTGGACACTTGATGGCACCCTGGTAAGTGTGACCATGAACTTTGTGAAAGGAGTAGTTTATGCGAGGGAACTCGTGGACTCTCCATAGAAGATATCACTCTAGAGCTGGCCGACCACGGAGCGGTCAAGGTCGAGCGTGTGATGAGAAAACAGGGAGGGGCCTCGAGACCCACCCCTACACTCTTCATCATGTTCGACTGTGACAAGCTCCCTGAGTCGGTGCGTGCCGGTTGGTACCGGTACCGCGTGGAGGCATTCGTGCCACTGCCGCGGAAGTGCTATTACGTTCACCGCTTCGGCCATAAGAATCGCTCATGTAGACGTGCAAAGTCGGCATCACCCGAAGTCTGTGTAAATTGCTCCAAGGCCGCACACGATAAGTCCAAATCGTGTGTGGACAAGTGTGCCAATTGCGGAGAGCCGCACCCCGCTTCTTCGAAGCAATGTGGTGCATATCTCCTTGAGAAAGAAATCCTGGCCGTTCAGGCCCAGGATCGTCTCTCATTCCGCGAGGCTAAGGACTTGGTCCTGGCGGTATCGGCTCTGCTTGGGACGTCGTACGCCTGGCCCATCCAGGCCAGCGAGCACGGTTGTTTCCGCGCTCATTCGGAGCCCTTCTGCGGGTTCTATTCAACCCGGGCACTCCCCTGGTAAAGCTGGCGGCGCAAAAGGTTCACAGCTAGCACCGGCTAAGACCAGGGCTTCCCCCTTTCCCCAACGTGACCGTTTCCCGTAAGGCGAAACGGCTACGCGCCTCCACCAAGTCGTTAGACTCACAGGGGGCAACATCCCTGAAGTTAGTCGCCAGACCATCTTCTGGGGTTCCTAAAGCTGCCCCCCAAAAGGAGGACAGCAACAAGGGAGCTTCAGCTCCTTCGCCCACGCCTAGTGGTGGGCTGGGTGGCTCGGAGCCGGTGGATCCTCGAAAAGAGGGCCCCTCGCCTCCGAAGCAGCAACGCCCGCCTAAGGTTTCGAGGCGGAGGGAGGGAAAGACTAGCATGGTGAGCGCAACCTCCCCCAATAAGTCCTCGTCGAAGGCGACAGCGCCTTCAGCTCTTTGTTCGGCCAACAGCGCCCGGGGTTCTGCCTCCGAGAAGCGTACGGCCATTCCCGTGAGGGTCTTCTGTTCGAAGAGGGCCCTCGCATCTCCTCCAACCTAAGCCTGGAGGGCATATTCCTTGAAGGGAATTGCCGTGGACTCCGGGCCAACTGGGAGGAGCTGCGGAGGCTCGTCTCGTCCCGTTACCCGTTAGCTATTTTTCTGCAGGAGACCATGCGAGATGCGTGCCCCCTGCCCACCCCCCCGGAGTATAAGGGTTTGCGACCCCACCACCACGAGATGGGGGCCGGGCTGGGCGATGTGCGGTTTACACCCGGCATGATGTCTCCGTTCTTCTTTTCACTTTAGATACCTCCTTTCAGGCAGTGGCTATGCAGCTTCACCTGGATAGGAGGTGTACTGTTATTTCTGCGTACATTCCACCGTCAGCTGACTTCGACGCGCGGTACTTCCGCCGCGTCGTGGCATGAATGCCGAGGCCCTTTCTCCTGCTTGGAGATCTGAATAGCAGACATCTCTGGGGAGACTACTCAATAGATCCCAGGGGACAAGTCTTTGCCGATCTGATTGAAGAGCTTGAGATAGGTGTCCCAAATGTGGATGAATTTACGCATCACTGCCCGAGAACCGCTTCATTTGCCTTGAACTATCTCTGTGCTCTCCGGATGCCAACTCTGGAGCGTCGACTCCAACAGGCATTGAACCGCGTCTCTCGCTATGCCGAAGCGTGCAGGTTTCGGTTCTCTTTGGCCAAGACTAAGGTCGTGCACTTCTGCCGCCATCCACGGCTCCACCCAGACCTAGATTTGTTTCTTAATGAGGTACACCTGTAAGTGGTTGAATCGCACCGTTTCCTTGGTCTTGTATTTGACCGACGCCTCACCTGGGAGGCTCATATTCGCAGCCTTAGGGTCTCTTGTACCCGCGCCATGGATATTCTCCGTTCCGTGACGTTTAGTGCCTGGGGTGCTGATAGGGCTACTGCCTTACTTTTTATCAATCTTTTGTCCGTTCAAACTTCGACTACGGATGTGAGTTTTATGCATCCGCATCCGAACGACTATTGCGGAAGGTGGACCCGATCCACCACACCGACCTTCGCTTGGCGACCGGTGCCTTCAGCACTTTTCCTATTTAAAGCATGTTTGTCGATGCTGGAGAGATGTCATTATCTATACGCCGTGCACAGTGCATTATTCCCCTGTACGCTCGAACCCGGCTCCTCCCTGAGTCGCCAATAGCTCTCACTGCATCCGATGCTGATCTTGATGATACCTATGCCACCGAGACATGCCAGTCATACTCTAATCCCTTTGGGTTTAGGACTAGGACACTCCTTCGAGAGCTAGGTATAGCTCCTGGGCCGTTGTCGCCACTGGTTGAGCCCAGGACGCCACCATGGAGCGTACTACCTTTGAATATTTGTCACCACGCTTTTGCTCCCAAAGCTTCTAGAGCGCCGGGACTATTGCGTTCGGCTTTTTGGAGCACACTTCGTGTCACCTGGAACTCTGCTAGTGTATACAGATAGCTCTAAGTCCCAAGAGGGCATCGGTTTCCACACCGTATTCCCTCTATTTGAAGTCAGCGAGGCTTTGCGTCTGTCTTCACGGCCGAGCTGTTTGCTATACACCGCTCGGTACGGAAATAACACGACGTGCCCTGTTCGGAGACTGGATTGTTATTTATAGCTACTCACAAAGTGCCCTGAGTGCCCTCGTGGCATTGGAATCTCCGCATCTTCTGGTTCGCGATATCCGTGACGCCACAGTTTTGGCAAACCGGGACGAATGTCGAGATTATCTTCTGCTGGGTTCCTGGACATGTAGGAATTGCGGGGAATGAGCGCGCTGATGAGGGCGCTAAAGAGTACGCGCGGACTGTGCAACCAGACCAGCGTTTCGCTCTTCCTCACATCGACTACATGCCAGGAATATGGGCTGCCCTCCGGGCTGCTTGGCAAAGAAGATGGGAGATGGGGAACTTAAAGTTGCGTGCCATTGCGCCTCGACTGTTCCCTTGGACCTACCCCCAATTCCGCGACGGCTTCAGGTTGCTTTCTCTCGTCTCCGAATTTTATGAAGCGCTCGTTTGCGCCTTATTGCGACGACTGCGTTGTGTCCCAGACTGTTCGGTCCTTTCTTGTTGAATGTCCCAGTCTGGGTGATCTTCGCGCACGTTACCAGTCCCAAGCGGGGTCGCTACAGCTTGTCCCTTGTACTCTAGACTGGTTCGCGCACACCGACTTGGGCACTATATGACTTCTTGGAGGAGGCTTGCCTCCTTCACTTTATTTGAGTGTTTGTTGTGGATCGCATGTTCCTGCGCCGTGGGGACGCGGGCCTTTCCCCGACCCTGGAGCGCGCTTCCTTCTCGTTAGCTTTTTGTATTTAGTCTATGATCTTTTTATCCTTGTTATTTGTTTTTTTTATATAACTTAGTTGTAGGCTGTAGTGAGTACGGCGACTTATGCCCAAGTAGGGGGTCGCCAGATGGGCTCCTAAAAAAAAAATAAAATGCCGTCTATCTCACTTTAACGTCCTTATAAACAGCATTGCACTGGGAGAAGGTCTTTGGAGTTTAAGAAAAGTGGCTTTAGTTTTGAAGGTTAGGAGGGTTAAGAAAACGGAGGCTAATTTTTACTTTGCCACAACTTGGAGTGCTCATCTGTACTCGGTCAATTTGGGAAAGCTCTCATCCTTACTCGTCAGTTAATTGCGCAGCTACCCCCACCCCTTCACACTGGTAGAAGACAATCGCTGGCAAAACGGGGACATGGGCCGTAGTGCGGGGGCTATACGGAAAAGGTGGAACGAGTGGTATTACTGTTTTGCTCTCACCCAGCGAACCATTCGTACTTCGAGGCAGACTCACCCGGAAGAGTGATACGTTGTGCTTGGGAAAGAATCGGTATTGCGATTTTCTACCTACCCTATTCAACCCAGGTTGTCTGCGTGTATACCTCAGACTCGACGCCCAGTCTAATTGGCGGTTTCTCCCAATGAGCGCCCAATCTTTGTTCACATGAAATCGGATCGGTTACTTAGGCGTGGAAATCCATGTCTTCTTATCCACTAGGCCGGTGGCGATAGGTAATCTTTATTGGTACCCGTCGGTAGTCCGTGTCTTGATTCGTTTGCGTAAAAAAAAAAGAAGTGCGATCTCTTTTACGGCATATGTGGACAGAGATACAAAAGAATCGTAAGCAGTTTTGTCCGATCAAATTTCAACTCAAAATATGCGAGAAATGATAAAGAGAGGGAGGAGTTAAGGGAGTGGAGATGCGAAGGATGGCTGGCTTACGGTTGCGTGGCTATGCGCTTTGTGTTTTTAAACATTTGACAATACATTTAATCGTGCCCTACGTGTTTATGTCTGTCGTGTATATTCGTATGTGCGCGTGTATTCGCCATTAATTAAACCTTGGTTGCTGATTAAATAAATCAACCGAATTCCCGTTACCATGGCGATCTCATAATTTCAAGAATCCGTCTCTTCCCCGACAAACCCTTGTATACAATTTTGTACCTCGAACAACATTTCCCAAAGTATGTTGGTGGTGGAATATTTTTCTCGCGAAATTTCGAGCGCAATAGCATCGAGGCTGTATCACGCAGAAAGTGAGAAGGAGAGATCTGCAAATATAGTAATAAAAGTGAAAGAGATAGTGGGATATTTAAAAAGAGGTGCAAATGATGTCTCGAGAGTGCGCTACTTTCCCATTGGGCACTAGGGTCAGGAGGGCGAACCGCTCCTCCAGATACATGGTATAAGTCTACAGAAGGCACCCACTCGGGGGCGGAATGGCTTCCTAAATTGTTCAAAAGATTTTTTTTTAATTTTAGAATTAAAGTTCCGGCAATATTTAGGGGAGGATAATAATCTGCCTGTAAATGAGGTTAGAGAAAAATAATACACGCAAAATAAGGGTCATGATCTCAATTCATGGTTAGCTTGGGCTGTTGAATGTAAATATAATTTGGCCAAGATGACTCGATGGATGGAAACAATCGTCGAATGAGTCCCGCTTTTAGACTTGTCTCCCGACATTGAGCAGCCGCGGTCCCGTTTGCAGAGCAGCGGCGAAGATTCAATGACGATCCTTATGATGGCGGAGATTTCACGTGCAATGGGGAAAAATGTATCACCTGGGTGTGGAGCAGTACATACGAACAGGGGAATAAATAGAATTATCAAGACGAGTCAACGCGGTTAAGAATGAGTGAAACCTCGTTCATCCTAATTATTTTAATTAGTGTTCTTAAATGCATTAAATCGATTGAATGGCAATAATTGGGAATCATTTTCTGCAACCGGTCGCCGCTTCTTTCCATTTCTTCCTGCATTGACTCATGGCACTGGCCCAAGGTCGCTGGTTCTCTGGAAATAATATCTTTCCTTCCTCGGCCATTCACCCTTCCTCTCTGCACCCCAACTTCCCTCTTGCCATTCCTCCTTCATCTCTCCTACTCCTCGGCCACTCGTCCTTCCTCTCCTCCAATCCATCCTTCCTATCGGTCACTCATCAGCTTGACTGGGACGCATTTGCATCACTCGAGTCATCTTCCTCTTACATAAAAAAACTGATCTCATTCATCACTAGAAGGTTTAGCAGATAAAAATCAAGAAAACTCTCAACATTATCATAAGAAGTAGTGAATTTGGTTTGAGAGTTCAATAAGTAGCAAAAATGTCAAAAGGTCGAGCGAGGTCCTTTAGGAAGTAGCCGATTCGTTACTTATAGCCTAATCTGGCAGCCTTGACAAGTAGCAGAGCAATGTAGCCTCTCCACATGATACATGTGCCTTCTGGTGATGGAGAAGTTCGCTAAATGTTCTTTTCATCTGGAAATATGTGAAGATCCATCTTGTGTAGGACGACCGGAAGACATTGAAAACGATTGGAGGTTTTCCAAGGAATTAAATTTTCTCAGTGATAGATGATCGCATTAGTATTGATTAACACAACGTACAAAACCAGCTACCAGCACCTTCACCAATTCTGAAAAGGATGATGCTGTTAGAATTTATCTACATAGGTTCTAAACTAGGCGCGTTTTTTTTCTGACACCATATTATTGAAATGGGGAGAGGCGTATCATTGCAATGGACGTGGTCTTGAATCCGTGTTTGTTGTTTGAAGAGGCAATGTGTGGCACGGTCTCGAGGGAGACGAACTTAAATTTAGTTTGTACCGAACGAAATGGGCATGAGGGTCCAAAGATGACACCAAAGATTCTGCCTGGGAAGGAAGCAGCCACTTGGGCATAACCAAGATCAATAATGCAACACAAATCTTACAACTAGCCACGAGTCCTGACGTAAAGGTCCTTGAGTTTAAGAGAGATGATTGTTGGGTTGTCTGTGATGCAATCCTTGGTGAATGCGACTGAGCTGCAAATTCGCACACGCAGATGTTTTAGTTCGTTCCGCATTGTCATTCTGTCCAGCCTCGCGGAAATTCGTCATCTATTTTTAAAATGCGGCTCGGTATTTCCTTGTGTTTTCAAACATTTGACAATACATTCAATCGTGCCCTACGTGTTTATGTTTGTCGTGTATGTGCGTGGCAAGTGTGTGTGTGCGTGTATACACCATTAATTAAACCTCGGTTGCTGGTTGTAATACGTGCTAAAACATACAATAAATCTGTTTATGAGCTGCGAATTCGAGCTGGTAAGTAGGCTACTCGCACTTGCGCTGAGTGGCCGGATTGTTGATTCATGAAGGCCGCCCATCTAAAGAATGCGATCCTGAATCGAGGGAGGGTTATGACCGTCCTCACTCAAGCTGCGAGCTGGTCACGGGCGTCATAATGGTCTTCGACCCCACATAGGGGGGGGGGGGTGTTGCCAACTCCCGCAATTGCCACTCGAGACTGTTCTTCACCCGATAAACCGCGCGAGGCGAGCCTCTTCTGAATCGGCAAAAGGCCGTTACTTTTCTCCTTTCAATGAAGTTATTGCTTTCGGGATGAACGCATGGAATCGATTCTCTAGGTAACCCTGGAGAGATATTTGGACGCATAACATCTACAAGGAAGAGACCTGCGCGCTGACAGGAAATCTGTTTTAGTAGGGGAATGAGGTCGTGTGAGATTAGTTCTCTTTTGGCGCCAGAACTATGCACCTTTGATTCATTTTCGCAACCCCTAAATTCACCAGTCTTTGCGAAACTCGTTACAAAAACTTTGACTGGGATGATCCCGTTGTTTTTGACGTTTGTAATTAATGAATGATGAAACTAAAAGGATCTGTCTTATTCCCGCTTACATCAAGTCAGTTTGTTTTTGATAGATAAGAAACCACTTTGCCTAATTCCTTAGGTTCTCCCTCCAAATTCTTGTTAATCATGTCGAACAAATGCGCTTGGGAACAAAACATGTCTGTAAAAAAACACATAATTACTCCTAATCATGTAAGTTCTCTTGCGGCGGAGTTTTGACATGTTTCAACGGAACCGTGGTTAGGTATTGAACTTAGACGTTTCTTGCAACTCTCATACCTTTAGGCCTTTTTTTTTGTATGAATTTGTTCATTCGTTCGTTTCATATATCTGTTCCTACTCTCTTTTTTACCCACGTCCCATTACTAGGTATAGCGAGAATCGCTCGTGACAAATCTGGCTCTCTGGCTTCGAATGTCTGTTGAATGACTTTGCAAGTTGCAATATGGTTAAATGTAATGGCTCTCCCACATCGAAACGGCCGCGTAAAGGGAGAGCTGGTCACCCTTTTATATGAGCAGATTGAGCATCACCTGGGAATTGTTGTAACCCAAAGGGGTTGCAACGCTTCCGTGAGGCTGGCGGCTCACTGTAGGCTGTAAGTGGGGATCACGTGACTGCAGCCCGGGCCACGGCACGATACCAAGCGTGAGCGTGATTCCTTAGAGGTTCAGAAGTGTCCTAGTCGATACTTAGGGATCTGCTTTTCTCTTGGTCTTTATACTTTGGCAATACCCAAACACGTCTTAGCTCTTACATCACCCCTACCCGGTCCATTGAGCAAACAGTTATCTAGTTGGGTTATGTATCTTCTACACATCTGTACTTCCTTAACTTCACTTTCTCTACACATCTTTCTTCAATATCTATGTCCAAATGCCCTTATTGGTTTTTGTTCACTTTTATAAATACGATACAATTAGCCGGGAATTCTATTTACTCTGTCGTGCCCTAATGATAACTGCCCTGCTGGCGCAAATTAGTGGCAAAATTTACCTGCTTGGAAACAAAAGATTGTCGGTAGAGGACCACCGGGGTGTGGTTTATCCACTTAGGAAACTATTTTCTTTTCTATACCGCCCATCTCTAATTACCTTACAGCCTAATGATAGGCTAGATTAAATCAGAAAAACCAAAACCGAAACAAACACAAAAACAAAATAAAGCAAGAAGAAGAATGAAGCGCGCTCCGGGAGGTGGTGGGGAGAGCCATCCTCCCTGGAACCACCGAGAAAGGACCGAATCACGGAAGAAGGATCGGCGGTTGGGACAGCAAAACGTCATTCTGAATTGCGCTCAAATACGAAGCCAAAGGAACGAAGAATCGACTGCGCCCACTTGTGAGGGAAGGGATAGGCCCTTACCAGATACAATCCCTATGCCTGTAGTTTAAGTAGGGTGCTTCACGAAAAAAAGTAGCCCGGGTTCCGTAGCCAAGAGTAAATAAACCGCATCTTCCATTTTCCTTATCTATTCTTTTATTCCTTGCATTCAAAGAGGATGTCAAGTGACATCTGGCGGATTTCTTGCCCTCCTGACTTCAAGGTCCGTAGTTGTTTGTCTTCACAGCCCCATGCCTGCATGAGGATCTGCGACTTGTCTTCCACACATTGTCACTTCCTCCATCTTCACCACTTTCTTTGCAGATCTCTCCTCACATACTTTATGGTTGGCATTGATTAAATCAAATTGATTTATTTTCTAAAAAATAATCATTTTTGTTATTTTTTCAAACAAATTGATTTTTCTTTTATTTTTGGAAAACAAATAATTTTTACTTTCAACTTTCAGTATTTCATTAATCAGATTCATTTGAAGTTCAAGTTTGTTTTATTAGAAAAATATCAAAACTTTGTTTTATTCAATTAAAAACTTATGACTTATGTGACATCTTGTGTACAAAATTTCTCTCTATAGTACCAGAAAAAGCTGAATGATAAAGATAATTTTTATTAATTATCTAACTGCACAATTCATCTATGCTTCAAACTTCCCATTCCATACAATAGAACACCCTGGCTTTTTAGAAATGAAGTACTTTACGCCCAGATTACAAACCTCCTAATAGAAAAGAAATTGCTGGACGATTATTGGATACGGTATTTGAAAATGCATTAAAACACTGAAAGATGGAGTAGTTTGCATGAATCTTGATATTGAGTAATGTCGTGAATAATCCTAAAATATGTGGTACTGTTGCAGTTCAGAATTGTTCATCTTTTGGTGAACCAGGTGAAGTTAGCATTTATTTAGTGAATATGGTTGACACATCAGGGTACCCACGTACTTCCTATCAGCCATAGCTGATAGGAAAAAAAAAATACTCTGCTCGAAATCAGATGTTTTTCTTCTTTGATTATTCTGCTGATGATAGAAATGGTCATTTCGAGATTCTTGTTGTTTGTCCCTGGAAGGTCGTCCTTCAGATTAACCACAATCCGTTTTCCATAAAAAAAGTTCCTGTTACTTTACGCTTTAGTAATGGTTCTAGGGTAGGATAATGCAATTTGCACCAAAGAAAACGTCAATATTTAATAAATGTTTATCATTAATGGTTTTATAATAATGAAGTATGGATTAATTAAATTTTAGAACTTTGCTCGTTAAAGTTAAATTCACTTTCGTCTGGAAGTCGATTTTAGCAAAAGTTAAATAAACAAAGTGGAACTTTTCATTAGTTATAAGTGGCTATTGCACGTTTCTAGGTCATTTCTCTAGAACCTACTTGTAGTTGTCACCGTGCTGCGCCATGGCAGAGGAAACCGCGATGTAAAGGGGTGGAGCAGGTACTGTGCACATTGCACTCCACCTAAAAACTCCATTGTGTAGGCCTGAAGGGCACGCCCACACCTACCACCATCGAGCATCATTATTCGTCCTCTTAAGGCTTCTGATCGTGAAATCTGGGGAGACGCCGGTTGAACGGTGTCTGTTACTTCGAGAACGAATCCAAGGCACAGTCTCTCCTCCCATCCATGCTCCCCAGCCCCTCGCGAGGGGCTGTCAATTGTAGCATGAAAACCATGATGCATTTCCTTAAAGCATCAATGCCTGTAGGAGGATCTGCAGCCTTCATCCACGCATTTTTCACTTCCTATCTTCACTTTTTTTTAAAAGATCGTTTCTTACAAGCTTTATTCGGATGACGCACTCGTTGTTTTTGACTAAGGGTTTAGAGAATAAGGTCGCGTGCTCTCACTTATTCTGATTTATGACCTTACGACCTTCAAAACCTTCAATAGTTCCCGGACTAACCTTGGGATAAGCTTGACAATTATATCAATCGAAAGAGAATGTAAAACAACATGAGTGTCCCAAATTTGGTTAGAATCGGCCGAATAGTTAAGATGTTATTGCCCAAACAAAATAATTCCAGGGCTAACCTTGTAAGGACCTCGGCAATTACATCATTCGAAACATAATGTAAAACAGCATAAGGATTTCAAATGAAAGAGAATGTAAAATAACATAATGGTTTCATATTTCGTTAGAATCGGCCGAATAGTTACAATGCTATTACCAAAAAAAAGAAAGAAAAGCAAAACGATGACCGACAGACTGACATAGTGAGATATAGAGTCGCACGTGACTCTGCTTTTCCTGCATCCGTCTTATCAGCGAGCCCAGTGCAGACGTGGGCAACCCCCTTCCGAAATCTTCGTTTGCGAATCCAAGCTACGGCGATGATAATAATATAATCAATTTCGTAGCGAGACAACAAATGCCAATCAGCTGGGGAGGAGACACAAGTCCGACTAAGAGGGCTGAAAGAATTGTACCTCCCGTCGTTGTGGGTGATTCCGAAGGAAACGTAATTAATTTTGACGGGTTAGGGCAATGCCAAAAGGAGGACCTAATTTCATATCATCAAATCAAAAAACAATGGATAGAAACTGCATATATCAAGATTGAAAGCAGATTTTCTGGTTTAAAAATTTTTCAGATGGTATATTCGAAAAGATTTCTGATAGTAATTTGGTAAACGAGGTCGTGAACTGCTTTAACGGCCGTCTAAAGAGGATAAATATTACCAAAATAAGGGTGTATGTGTCCTTTAGTGCATGTTGTGGTATTTGTTGGCTATAACAACATATAATCCTCATAAATGACCCACATAGAGATGGGGGTAGGGAATTAATTCTTACTTTTGAGGGCCTCCCCTCCTTGTACCTGTTCCTAACAGCCTATAATATGCCAAGATTCAGTATGAAGGTCTAGCGAGGCTTTCTATTGCACTTAAAGCGTAGTGAAAAGGATTTGAGTGGTCATATCACATACTAATTCGCCCTTTTAAATGTTTTATCATCAAGGAGTTTTGCTATAACATTTCTAGAATGCCTTGACACTTTAGTAATTTTCTTTTCAATCCTTTACCTCTGCACATCTTTTTTATGCCCTGCACTGGTGCTTTGTTAATGGGCGTAAATCTTCCTACCTCTCGAAAGGGTGACTCGCAAGCCTGACTCACGCAGCTAACTCACTCTGGTGCAATGGTTGGTTGGGGTCTCCTGTATGCACTTAATGGTTAATCCTTAGGTTCTGGAGCTCCCCTTTTCACGGGCTCTCGATTTTTTTGTTTCGAGGAGGGAGATCAGAAAGGGTTTATATCTTGGTAGGTATCTTGGTTCGTAATTTGTGTCTATCTAGTTTAAGCAGAGGGCGTATTAGCAAAATGTGGTCGAAAGTCTCTTCCTTTATTTAAGAAGAGGGAGAGTCGTGCAGCATCTATAGTTGTGATGATGTCCTCGGATAGACCGGAGAGCTTAAAGACAAATCTCTAGAACGTGGGTGTAGGGCAGAGGTTGAGAGCAACTGAAGAGGCAAGGTGAACTCAGACAGGAACTGCCACACGGACCATGCTATATTCTTGCCTTTGCTAAAGAATGCGGAGGTAGTGTCACATCCTGTTCGTGTATGAAATGCTAACAGGGCTATTGCCTTGGATGATCCAAGACACCGCAATGATATGTGCTGAGATGTACCTGTTAAGGGAAAAAGAAATGAGCTAATAATTGGCCTACTGAAATGAGCGCTTATAGCACAAATACATTTTACCAAAATAACTATTTGAAGTGGCGCCTTACTCCAAAGGCAATTCAGAGTTCCTCTATCGTCTGCTCGAGGGTCACAAATGTGGCAATGGCCAGCACTACAACATCACTATCACTGCTGCGGACAATCACACGATGATGTCCAACAAGGGTAGCTGCAGCCACATTCAGAAATACCCGTGCATCGGCTTCCTGATGTATGTAAGGGGGCAGTGCATCAACGTCATTGCCAGCTGGTGAACTTACAAAATCTTTAAGTAGGTATAGTGGTGATGAGCGCCTTGCCGTAAAAGGAAAATATAATTGAGGATATGCCAATGAAGTCTGGTGTATTGACTACAACATGTAATAGAAAAATTCAAGATACATTATTAATTTACAGTATATGTCTACTATTGCTGTGGAAGTGTCATGATCTTCAAGCTATTGGTCAGCTCCACAACCAACTCCTGCTTGTTCAGATCCACCCGTAGAAAGGAAGCCCAGTTGCCAGGAACATTGTTCGAGAAAGTAACCCTCCATGTACCGGTACCTCTGTGCTCCCGAGTTCTGGACTTCGGACTTGTCTTGGAGTACACATTCCAGACAATGTCAAGGCGGTCATTTGTTTAAAACTTGGAAACGATGTATGGTTCAAACACATTGGCAAATAGTGTTCAATAGTCACGGCATTTTCAGGACGAAGCATTTGAACAAACACAGTACCATCCAGCACAGCTGAGGCTCTCACTGGTACGTGGTTGTCAAGATTTGAATGCTCTCTTCGTTCCCTCATGCTTTTTTTTTCTTTCCGAGTGGGTGAATGTGGTTTGGGAGAACTTTCATGCGAGAACACTCCCTCATCGATTTTGCGACCATAGTGAACAGCTAGTAAGGTTGGGTCACTTTTGCTTGTTGGTCCTTGACAACAGCCTCATCTGATTTGTTGTGCAGTTGGGAAAGTTGAGCATTGAACAATTTCAGCTTAGTGAGTGTATTGGAGCTGTGAATGCTTCTTCCTGTGACCCGATTCGCTTGTCAACAAATGCTATGTATCTTTTCACTCCAATGTCCTTCACCCTCTTTACATTGTCTACCACATCTGCGGGCATGACGATTGATTCATTTAAGTCCAGAAGCTCCCCACTAGCCTCCAACTCCTTTATTCACTTTAATATAGCGGTTAAAATAGTTTCCCGATTTTCTCCGTTTCTAAAAATCCCATTTTCTTTCTTAACCTTTTACTGGTTCACGTAATATATTTGTCAAAGTTTTACCGGGTTGTGATATCAGTTTTCCTTTCTTTGGGTTATTAACTACATCCATTTTATATCACGTGTTATGTGATTTTCACTTATTTTGACACTGTATATTTATGTAATGTATAAAATTAGCTGACTGCTTAAAAAACAAAAAAATAAAGTTTTTAGAGAGAAAAATAGGCAAGTCACCCTGACGACACTTATTTTTTTAATGAAATGTGAGCATTTTACCCTCAAATGGCAATGCAAGGAGAAAAAAAGTTGTTGTTTTTTTGTCTTAAAACCTTTTTAATTGGATTCACCCATCGCAAAAAAGTATACAATTCTAATTTGTCATTATGGTTACACCAGAAGCAAACATATCGTGTCTGGTGTATTGTCAGCGCATTCGGAGGCCATTTAAAAAAAACAAACAAAAAACGTTTAATTCAGATACAAATCCTGATCACTTGTGTCTTTGGATAAAATTAGCATTTGAAAGTAGTATTTTCCAAGCCATAAAGCTATTATTTGCCGCTGCTATGACGTCATATGCCTCGGAGAAATAGATTCCTTGCACTGATTCAAGAATTAATACCAAAGATAATATGCGAATTTAACTACGATATAGAAGGTTACGGGTATTAGGGTATTTAAATACGTATATTTTTGGTTTTATTACCAAAAGTGGAAAAGGGTATGCGGTGGCATGTCTAGAATAGGCTTCCTATTTGGTTCCTTTTGAGATAGAAAAACGGCATGCAAAACCCTTAACAACTTACTACAAACAAACTAAACGAACCCACAAAAATTAACCTAGTTATCAAATGACACCAATCTATTTTTCGTTATAACATAATTAGAAATTTTCCCGCCTTAATTAGTGAAAGTGCCATTTTGCGTATTTAAAAAAAAAAGAAGAAGAAATATAACAAAGCGCCTTCGATTGCGTTGAAGTTGTTCATCTAATTAACTAACCTCCCTACTAGTTGTGCACCCGAGGGGATGAGGCGTTCTGTCGTACTGTCCATCCTTTTACTGTCATGCAGTGACGTTGCGAACAAAGACAGCGTTTAGGGGGCGTCGCGTCCATTATTAAACGGGCTTCAGGACGTTGGCGAGAAGGAGACTTCTCGAAGCCATTGTTTAAGACGGGTTCATTGCGAGACGACCGCGGCATGACCTTACCTTCTCCCCTTTATGAAGCTTACAACATTTCTGCGGAGGCCGAACAAGCAACAGGTTAATTTATGAACCACGATTGTTAATGTGTTAAATTAAGGCCTTGACAGAAGATAAATATTACTCCCTCTCTTGTTAGCATTTATTTACTCACAGTTTCGAAAGATTAACCAGTCAATTACATTATTTTGCTACTACTAATGCTATAATTATAAATCGAGAGAATGTAATAAGATATGGAATGAATATGGGGTTTGTGTTGTAAGGTCTTTAAAAGTGGAATAGTGCGTGAGGACTGGAAAAATGGTGCTACACTACCTCCGTCCATAGAGAAATAGGAAAAAGGGGAATGCACGAATTCCATCGAAGCGCCTCTTTCCGCTTCAGGGATGTGTGGATATAATTAATTACCCTTCGAGGAGATTCCTTGGGACAGTAAGAAGAACCAGCCGTCGACACTCGAGTATGCTGAAGCTCATGTTGTTTGAAGGGATGAAGATGGGAGATAATTCATTTCAGGCACGAAATTAAATTTTATTCATTTGGATTTGATGGCAGATTCTTTGTTACACGCAATGCCAGGTGACAGACTTAACCCCCAATGTGTTAAACAGACTGCTAAGCATAGAGGAGGGAGCGTCATGGTATGGAGATGTTTCCGTCTGAAGGAGTTTGTCTGCTAGTGCGAATAATTGAAAGGGCAAATGCGAATGTGTACCTAAACTTCGTACAACAACATGTTATACCTTAACTTTGAGCATCTCTGAACCATCAACAGTATTTAGCATGACAACGCGCCATGCCATACTGCAAAACGAGTAAAATACTATTTCGAACAAGAAGATATTTAAGTATTGAACTGGACTGCTGAAAGCCCGGACCTGAACCCACTTAAGAAATGAAGGAAGATCATAGGAGACAAAGTTCGAGACCAGCAGTCTTCAAATGTGATGTCTTTTTGGACGTAAATTGAGCAAGAATGGAACAAAATAACACCAGAATTTTGCAAGAAACTGGTGAAGTCCTGTGGTCGTCGTTGTGCCGAAGTAATAGAAAACAAAGGCTTCAACACCTCATATTAAGTGTTTAAGTTTAATCGTTGTCAAATCTTGCTTGCTAAGCAATTCTGTGAATAATCTTCTCTTATTTTGCATGTGTCAATATTTTACTTTGTTAGTTTATTTAATATAATTTCTTGCATATACGATTGCATAATATGAATTTTTTTTCATAAAATATATTAAATACATGCCTTTTATGTACTATGGAAATTTTATTAACCTACTCATCTTTTTGCAAATATTATAATAAAGGAAAATCGTTCTCTTATTTTGTTCGGTAGTGTATGTTGGTGTATGCTGATGGCCTGGTTTTTTGTGATCGAGATGAAAGAGATTAAGATGAGTTGGTTTAAGCGTTTGACAGGGTATGTGTTAGGATCTATCTAGAAGTGTGCCGATGGGCTCTGATTTTGAGTGTATGAGGTGTAGGCCTCGAACAAATGCAATGTTTCAAGTGTCTAGGGAAATATCGTGAACGATGATAATACGGATGAGGCAGATTGCAAGGAGAGGTTTTTGAAAGGTAACGAACGATCAAAATGTTAGTGAATGTTTGAATGTGGAATGTGTCATACAGTCGCCTGGTAGTATGTTCACCTACGCTAGTGTATGGAAGTGAGTCTATGGTATGAAAGGAGATGTTAGAATGGAAAGTGAGAGAAATATTCGCTGGTAAAAGGGTAATTAGAACCAGGAATGGGTTAGTTATATATTGTGTGAGGAAATGTATGAGTGAGAATGTTCTGAAGTTGTAGGGTCATTTTAGAATAATGAATGTGAATTTCATTGTCCGGTTAGGATATGCAATACCCCTTTAGTGTCTCATTTTCTAGAAAAAGTGTATGAAATTTTGTTTCCGATGCGTTTCAGAATGTAGTAAAAAGCACAATGTACTACATGTAATAGACACTATTTTTATCAGATACAATTACCTAGTTTATAGTCGATTTTCTGAAACTGGATTACAACGACCGTTCAGACATTTTTGCACGAATCCTTTTCCTCGGGACTTTTCGAAGGAGAAGAAAGAAGAAAGACGTCCGCAAATTTCAAAAGATTTGAAGCGTGTTCCTCGAAGTCTTCATTTGTCCAGTAGTTCTTGAACAATTTTTATTTAAAATTATATCTCTAATTGTATTCCTTCAAATTACTTCATAAGTCGTTTTAACTTATCTTTTGCGGTTACTATAGCGACGCTTAGCTACTTTCACCCTGCAGGGGATATGCCTCGGAAACGCCCCTCATCTACACCAAGCTAATGACTATATCCCCAATAGACTAATTTAACAGCCCTAAAAAGAACTGTATCAATTGTGTATTTAAATCTTGAATTTTGCCGATGAAGGTCGCTTCTCATTACTAACCACACACCATCACTGTCTACTTTGCAGTTTACCTTAATTTTGTTATACTTTATTATTATATGTTTTATATATTTAGGTTGGAAACTATGTATTCCTACAAACTAAAAATCTGCAAATGATCTCTTGACAGTAGAATAGTCAATGATTTGTCTAATCCTCTCGTATGGTATTTATATTCCTTCTATTCACATTTCCTGCTAATGGTTGTCCTAACTCCATGAAGAATGGTTCACAAAAATGGAATTTTTAAAATTAGCTCTCGCCATTTTTAATATTTTTGATAATCACTTTATAGCTACGTAAAATTCCTCTCTACGTATTATGATCGGGTGTTTTGCACGATTGACTTTATTTTTCACCTTCACCTTCTCCTCACTGCCTTCGGGTGCTTATAGAACCCCGTTAGCCGAGTTTAGGTTCGCGTTTTTGAGTGTCTAAGACTTTTGCCCCAACCACTTCATGTTGGTTTGTAAGCCAAACAAACAAACACCAGTATTTAAGACAATGGTTGCTATCACAATCTTTACCACTCTTTTCCCCTTCTTCCTTAATGTCTTTTATATTCTTTCTCATCCGAGTAGATGTTTTTTTTCGTTTTTTGTGTCATTTTAAATTATTCTGTTGTATTTTTTCGTTGATTTTTTTCCCCTCGTCAGGCGCCGCCAGAGGAAAACTCTAAAACCCCCCCAAAAAACGGAAAAAAAGAGGCACAACGCCCAGGTTAAATGGACCAGTTCCCCTTCTCTTGTACGTTGAAATACACCTTTAGGTTCTTGGAAAAGAGTCTTCTCATTCGTATTGTCAGAGAAAATACTACATACTCAGCTGGGGCATGCTATTACTATACCAATGGTTAGCCACATTCACACTGTGGGATGATCCATTTATCCACTCCAACCAATAGACTAATATAACAGACTTAAGACCAGTTTCAACTCATTTCTTGTAACCTCCCCGCCTCTTCTCATTCGCAGAACTCGCCGACAAGACTCCGAGAGAAGAGAAGCTGCCATAATCGGATCACCCGAATTTGAGAGACTCGTGAGTTGGATTTAAATTCAGTCCTGTGACCTAACTCGTTCGTACCCGTCTTGATTTAATCTGTTGACGGTCCTCCTTTCAGTCTTTTAAGATGGATGCTACACTGCAGAGCGAATCGGGGGAAGAAGAACTCAAAAGACTCCTGGAGACTGAGTTGGCCTTGGATGTCAGCGATTTGCGATCACACGCCTGGTATCACGGATCCATCAGTAGAGAAAGAGCAGAGGAGGTTGTGGTAGAGGATGGCAACTTCATTATCAGGTGAATCGCCGATTCGCTTTTATAAACCTTTCTCCACTCCACTCAGTCTGAACATTCATTTTCTCATATTAACTGGTTAATCTTCCTCGGCGCTAATCTGGTTGTTGATTTTACCTTTCAGGGATTGCATTTCTCAACCAGGAGACTTTGTTCTTACATGCAAATGGAACAGCCAAGTCATTCACGTCATAATTCAAAAGGTATGTTCCATATCTTGCTCTGCTTTTCAGCAGAAATCCTCGTTTTTCGAGTTAAACTTGACTGCATCGTTTTTTAGCGAGTCATAAAAAAAGCGCTGACAGTCTGCTGAAGAACTCATGAGCGACCATAAATGAGATTTGCAAAACTTCTCCTAGGTCTTTCTCCTCCTTAATGACGCCCCCTTTTTTTCAGTCTGTTTTACAGCCGAACACCATTTATGAACGCATCCATTATAAACTAGAAGACGAAACATACGACACCATCCCCGATCTAGTGACCGCCTACGTCGGGAGTAGGAAACCCATTACATTTCAGTCTGGGGCTCGAATCAGCATCCCAATCAACCGCAACGCTCCTCTCTCCTTTTATGTATCAAAATATGCTGCCCAAGCCGAATACACTCGGCTCCATGGCACTCTAAGTCGCCCACCGACCAATGAGCCATCATTGAGGTAGGGGCCTTCTATTTCTCTCGGGCGCTGCTCCTAGGACATCCTCACTTTCCACTTCGTTTTCACTGATCCGCTTCTCACCCCCTAAACTATGGCTGCCACCATTTGTATAGAATTGACTCCCGAAGATGGAGGTCGGATAATCTGAAAGGGTTTCTTAGAACAAGTCAAAAAGAGACCAAAAAGTCAGGACTGCTTAATAAAGTAATTGTGGTGCTAAAAAATTCCTAAAGACTAACAGTGGTCAAGGTAAAACGTCCCCCCAAAGAAACAGTGCTAAGGGTAATTTTTTTTTCCAAAGTAAGAGTAGTAAAGATAGAAGTTTCCCAAAGAGTCGCAGTGGTAAGGATAAAAATTTCCTCCAAATAGCAGTGTTAATGGTAAAACTTCCAGAGTAACGGTGGTAAGGATAGAAATTTCCAAAAGAGTAGCAGTTGTAAAGATAAAATTTTCCCAAATAGTAGTAGTGGTAAGGGTAAAAATTTCCCCCAAATAGCAGTGGTAAGGGGAAATTTTCCAAAGATTAACAGTAGTAAGGATAGAAATTTCCAAAAGAGTAGCAGTTGTAAAGATAAAAATTTCCCAAATAGTAGTAGTGGTAAGGGTAAAGTTTTCCAAAGTATATAAATTTTCTAAAGAGTAGCAGTGGTAAGGATAGAAGTTTCCCAAAGGTAGAAGTGGTAAGGAAATAAATTTCCCAAAGTGTAACTGTGGTAAGGTTAAAAATTCTCAGAGTAGTAGTGGCAAGGGGAAAATTTCCCAGAGTGAACCGAGGGACGTTTAAAAATATTCACATTTGGTGTTAACAGAGAATTTGCTTACTCCTGATTACGGTGAAGAAAGAATTCTTTGTGTTGAAAAGAGACAATTGCAGAGGGGATGGGAAGCCTGCTGGTAGATGGACAGGAAGTTGGCTGGTAGATGGACAGGAAGCCTGCTGGTAGATGGAGAGGAAGTGGGCTGGTAGATGGACAGGAAGTGGGCCATTTCGCTTTTGTTAGCGCGCACGAATCGGTCGTTAACGATTGGAATTCTCTTTTCTTTCAGTTGTGGTCCGAAAGCTCATCCAAATGACCTGACGGTGAGTCGACGAGATGAAATTGAGTCAATGAGAATGATGAAATTGAGTCGATGAGAAAGATGAAATTGAGTCAATGAGAAAGATGAAATTGAGTTAGTATTCAGCTTCACAACTCGTTGCGACGAGCGACGGAATGACGCCATCACCTATTGCTGTATCATGTTTTATAGGATTCGTCAGGGAATGAAGTAGGAGAGGCGCAGCTGAAGAGACTTCTGGAGACGGAGTTGGCACTCGACGACACAGATTTGCGGTCGCATGCCTGGTACCACGGCTCCATCAGCAGGGAAAGAGCAGAAGAGGTCGTGACTGAGGATGGCAATTTCATTATTAGGTTAGTTGTGGTCAAACGTGTGATCTTTTGGACGCGATCAATGGGAAAAGGAGTCGACAGGACAGAGAAAAACTAGCCTGAATGGACAAGTGCCGCGCTAGTTTACTAGAGAAAGTTAAACGCTCTAGGGGGGGTTCAAATTATTCCCAGTGAATTGAAGAGGTTTTATATTGGTCTTCTCCATCTTCATCATTTTCACTATCATTTCTATTGAATCAGGTTTATTCTTCTGTTGCCCCGACTCTCGTATCAACGCGGTGGAAATTTATCCCCATGTGATTACTCGATTTTCTCTTCCTTCTCACTTATTCAGAGGTCTCCCTTTTCTGCTACCCGATGATTTGTATGGGACCCAATGTCGCCAGATGGAAAAGCGCCGAGTAGTCTCCACTTCACTCATTGCAAAAATATCGAACGGAGCCTTTCGGAACATGCTAGTAATTTCACAGCACTTTTACTTCTTACAAAACATACTCGTAATATTCCACACATTAGCTCTGAGGCAGAGGGTGGCCGGCGGATGTTGTAACCTGATTCAAAGGCTTTAAATGCCTTTAATAGATTATTATTCTGAGTGGGAACCAAACCCAGCATCTTCCATTTCAACCGCATGTGTAGTCACATTTTGGCTGTTGTACGACGTGCAACTGTTACACTAAGTGTGGCCTGCTTGCTCCACTACGGCCAGGAGGCTCGAATATCGAATTTTGTACTCTTTTACAGAGTTATTTGGCTGTTTTTGCTGTGTTGTTGTGGTTACCAAAGTCCTTAGCATTCTCAATCCTGTCTACTTTATTTTATCTATCCGAAATATTCAATTTTTCCCATTTTCTCTCTTTACACTTTCCCATGATCCAGCTCGTATGCGCCACTTTGATCCCAATTATTCAGACAGTGTCAGATTCGTAGCTCACTTTGTTGATCTAGGGATATTCTTTATTCTAGTGAATTTTCAAATTTGTACTATTGATTTGAGACATTTAAGCGCGTGTCAACATCTTGACTGTGACATTCTTGCTCCAGCGCCCACCATTACATAAGGTCTTTTGTAGCATTCTTTTGCCTGGGAGCATTATTTTATTTCTGTTTTTCGCTGGAATCCATTCGTTTCGCTTCCAGAGTCTTTTCCACAAATTCTGATCCTTTTCTCAAACCTAGTATCTATTATTTACAGGTTGCAAACGATGCGTTCCAAATAAAAATGTAGTTAGATATTTCTAGAAAATATTGGCCCTTCCTAATTGTATTTGTCTCTTCCAGGGATTGTATCTCGCAACCTGGAGACTTTGTACTCACTTGCAAGTGGAATAGTCAGACGATTCACGTCATTGTTCAAAAGGTAAGTTTGTCCTGCTTTTCTCTTGGGGTTTAGAGTGACGAGTTAGAATGTCATTAATCGTAATGATGTTGTGGTTTTACCTGAACTCAATGCCACTTCTGTAATGAATGCATGTAGTTGTTTAGAGTGAGTTATTTGTTCTCGAAAGGGTGCAAATCAGTGGTGAAGAATACCAAAAAGATAACAGGCATACACCATAACGTGTTTTGCTGTGATTATACCAATGCGTAGCCACCTTCACCCTGCAGAAGACACGCCTCGTAAACACTCATTATCCACACCAAACTAGTGACTGTATCCAATAGATGAATCTAACAACCCTATAAAGAACTGTATCAATTGTGTATTTTACCTTCACCTTTGCCAGTACACAGGATCGTTTTCACCCATCCGTGAGGCCATGCTATATTTTACAAAAGCATACAAACCGCATACCATAACTGCATACATTACAGCGTGTTTTGTTTTGTCAATCTGCAAATGACCCCGAAGTTCTTATATTATGTTCCTGGACGTTTGGAACTGTGCACTTTGAGGTGACGCAAAAGTGCAGTAAAGGTCGTTGTCATCAGCGAAATGTTTTTAGTTTCATTTGTAATCCATTCATTTTGTTGGTCCGTCTCTTCTTTCCTCCACCCTTTTCGCCACATTCCTTTTTAACGAGTCGATGAAGGTTGCGGACTACGAATTATATAAGCCCCAAAGTTGCCAAAAATAGGTCCGATTTCTCATTGTCCATGAAAGATTCCTCATCTGCCCGACGTAACTCAGTGGATAAGGCGTCGGACTTCCAACGATTAGGTACGGGTGTTCAAACTCAGCAGTGGGGCTTGGTACCTCTTACACATCATCAGGCTCATAATCAATCACAAAAGTTCTGTCTTTTTGTTTCCCCATCTTCATACACAGACACACAACATAAACCTTCTTCTCTCCCCCGGCCTGACGAAGGAAGTATTGTGGAGAGCATGGCCCTGGCACTAAAATTGCACCAACAAAGTGCCTCGCAGGAATAGGAAGAATTGTAACAAATGTCCTCGCGGATATATACATATATTTATTTGTAAACCGGTCAAGGAAGTAAGCGGGAAGCCGAGAATTCAGATAGCAGTAAAATTTGGCGACACAGTAATAAAAACGTATATTTCTTGTCTGGAAATGGAATTAAGCCGAGACAGCTGTCTGCGTCTCAGGAATGATAAAAATATATCGAGAAATTGTAAATTTGTAGGTGCCATTAATCGATGACCTTCGGAGATCATGGGATAAGGAATATCCCGCCTAGTGGGCGGAGCTAAAAACATTGTGATCCAAGAGGCCACGCCCTCTATACTTTATAGAAGAAAAATGGAGAGTTCGACAGAAAGAGATTCATTCACAATTGGGTAGACAGTTAAGTCAGATAGACGATCGATAGTAAAGAACTAATTACGGTTCGTTTAGCGTAGGGAAGCCCCCGCTGCACCTGCCAACTCTTGTTCTCGTAACACTCGCTTTCCTGACTGGTAGTGAAATATTCCCTGACCGTAATCGTATAAACACGAGCCTCCCCTTTCCTTTGCTTGTTTTGTTCGTTGGAATTGAACATTTATTTTTTTACATTATTTCTCTCAGTCCTTTCTCGATCACAAGCCTTCAGTAAGCCCAGCCAAGCCGGAATATTATTTGAGTATCTTTGGAGTTAGATACGAGATTAACGCCACCTATCACCTCACTCGTGGGACTTGAGGCACCTCTCCAAAATATCCGCGTCATTTTTAATCTTCAAACTATTGACGTCCTTCAACTCCCATAAACTGGGTTCCTCATTCCCCATAAACTGATGACGGTTACCTTTACCTCCTTGCCATAAAGTGGTGACCCCTATGTCGTGATCAGTGAAGGCTTCGAAGATATGGATTCTGCAAGTAGCCATCAGTCAGGACAAAGCGAACATGACTTCGTGAACGTCATTAACATCAAGCCGCCCATCTTCAATGAATCAGTAGTCTCAAGTTGGTTTCGCATTGTGGAGGTGCAGTTTCACATTTCTGGGCTAAAAAAGGAGACCAAGTTCTTTCACGTATTAGCCTCACTTGCGCCTGAGACTGTTGACAGTCTTCCGGCAGCCATTTTGGCTGAGCAAAAGTACCAGAGTTTAAAAACGGAAGTGATCAGCCTTTTCGAGAAGACCAAGTCTAAGCTATTCGAAAAACTGATAGCATCTTCCGCACTCACAGGCCAGCCCTCAATCAATCTAGAAGAACTGCCCTTCAGGTAGGAGTAAGCGAGGACCTCGTGTGTCATAAATTTATATAATCCTTACCGCCGAACATTGCGCCTATAATTGCTACACAAAAAGGACTAACCCTGGCCCAATTGGGAAACTGGCGGATGAACTTACTTCGTTCGACAAAGAGCAGACCCGTAGTGTGAATTCCGATTAATGCAGTGCCGTATCTACGTCCAGTGCATTTTCTAACGAAGCGAGTGATAAGTGCGTAAATAATTCGGCGGCTTTTGCCCGATAGGTGCCTAATGATAATTACAGTATAAGTGCGTAAATAATTCGGCGGCTTTTGCCCGATAGGTGCCTAATGATAATTACAGTACGCGTAATATACCGGAAGGATTGCGACCATTCCGGCGAAACAGAAACCTGCGGTTTGCCGCTCGCACCTGTACTTTGGCGAGGAGGCCAAGTTTTGTAAACCCTGGTGCAGGTTGCCAAAAAGAGGAGAACGCTTGAAAATTGAACTTTCCTCCAGTTCATCTTCGCCAGTCCCATAGGAAAACTAGCCTGGCATGTCTTAGAAGGCGCGGCCGCTGGTATGTCATTAGTTTTCACCGTCGCCGCGAAAATAATGAAAAAAAATTGCAAATTTTTAATTGACACCGGTGCAAGTGTAAATAATCCTGGCAGAATTGGCAAGGTCGAATGAATTGCGCGAATCCAACGTGAACATATCAACAGCAAATGGAGAAAAAATCAAGGTGTACGGCAAGGTTCACACGAACATAGCGATCCCTAGTCTTCCTCGGTCCTTTAGGTGGTCGTTTATAGTCGCGGATACCACCTCTCCGCTCTTAAGGATTGATTTCTTAAGGAATTTCCACATGATTGTGGATTGCGCGCGCGGCGTACTGGTGGACGGACAGACCAAGCTTGCATCAAGTGTTAAATTATCTGAGGAACCTGCGGTAACCCTGATCATAAATGACCTTCAGAACACACCGCCCCCGTGCAGGGCCATCCTGAAGGAATATGGGGCTCTGCACGGACCCGCTCCCGCTCAGCCATCACCGCCAGCGCCACACTCAGTTGCCCACAATATCGATATTGGCATTGCCCCCACCGTTTTTTGCACAGCCTAGACCTCTTTCGATGGAGAGATTACTGGTTGCCAAAGCAACTCTCGAAGATCTATTGAAGGAGGGGGGTCGTGAGTCCGTTGAGCTCGCCATGGCCCTCACCAATCCACTTAGTGCCTAAGAAGGCGCCCGGAGAGTACACGATGGTTGGAGATTTCTGGGCGCTCAACGCAATTACGAAGCCCGATAGATATCCCTTGCCGCACATTCAAAAGTTTGACGGATCACCTCCATGGAAAAAAGATATTTTCAAGGCTGGATCTGGTCCGTGCCTACCATCAGATCCCCATGAATCCGTGGATATAGAGAAGACCGAGATCACAACTCCTCTTGGTCTTTGGGAATTTGTCAAGCTTCATTCGGCCTACAGGTAGGACCCACTCAAAACTCGCCACTCCGGCAAATGAAAGTCAGATTGTTTGGATGGATGATATTCACGCCAGGAAACCATAAATTGATCAGTCAGGTTCGTGTTTCTCTCTCTTGCAGCTTTAAAAAATCATCTCAACGGCACATGAACAACCTTTTCGAGGATTGAGGTTCGTTTATGTATATTTAGACGACATTCTGATCTTCTCGGATAACATGGACGACCACTTGAAGCATTTGGAGGAAATATTAAAAATTTTGGTAGAAAATGGGCTAAGGATTTTATTGGAGAAAGGCGAATTCGCGAAGAAAGAAATTGATTTCCTTGGGCATCACATTTCGGTGGAAGGAATCTGTCCACCGGCAACAAAGGTAAAAGAAATAGCAGACATGTCATTGCCAAAAGACACAAAAGGACTGTGCTGTTATTTGGGTATGTTGGGATATTACCGTAGAATGATCCCCAATTTGGCACCAATTGCAGCCCCGTTGGCCGAGCTTATGCGCCTGCAACCCAAGGCTCGTGAGCTTGAATGGGGTGAAGAAGCACAGAGAGCATTTGAGGAGACTGAGTCAGCTTTAATTGGATCCGTTAAACTGCACCACCCGCTGCCGAACGATTCCCCATACCAGCTGGTGACAGATTATTCCCAGTTCGCGGCAGGTGCTGCCTTGCACCAAATGGTTGACGGATCCCCACGACCAGTTGCTTTCTCTCGAGCAAGCTAAGTCGGACGCATCAAGTATACCCCACCTACGACAGAGAGCTCCTAGCGGCGTATCTGGCTGACGTCCACTTTAAACGCATGATTGAAGGCGCGACGTAACCTTGTGCACGAATCACAAGCCATTAGAGTCTGCATTTTCGTCTCCATTGAACACCAAAACTAATAGGCAGCAACGTCGTTGGGCAGCCATATTGGAGTCTACCAGCGATATCGCCTACGTGCGTGGTCAGGACAACGTAGTCGCTGACTGGACTTCGAGGGACGTCATCTCTGTCCAGATTGACTCGTTTGACCTCCAAGCCTTGGCAGCAGCGCAGAGATGACGAAAAAACCAAGGAGCTGTGCTCGCAGTTAAAATCTTTTCCTTTTCCCGGGGAAGCTCAGCTATGGTGTGAAATTACTGTGTAGTTGATTTTCAATCAACTACTGTAATCGTGCAAACGCGAGCCTCCCTTTTGCTTTGCTTGTTTTGGTTTGTTGGAATTAAACATATATTTTTTACATTATTTTTCTCGGTCCTTTCTCGATCACAAGCCTTCGGTAAGCCTAGCCAAGTCGGAATATTATTTGAGTATCTTTGGAGTCAGATACGAGATTAACGCCACCTATCACCTAACTCGTGGGATGTGAGGCACCTCTCCAAAATATCCGCGTCATTTTTAACCTTCAAACTTGTGACGTCCGTCCTCTCCCATAAACTGGGTTTCCTCATTCTTCATAAGCTGGTGACGGTTACCTTTACCTCCTCGTCATAGTATCACTACCCCTGGGGAGGGACTGGTTCACTGCTGCCCCTAGGTCTCAAAAGATTCTCTACTCTCTGGTTTGGGTCGGAATGCAATACTACCCTGAACCTTTCCTCAAACAAGGATCGGCCTTTGCTTCCCTTTGGCTTGCCTGTGATTGTCATACTGATCTGTATGCGAATTTCATTGCGTCGGCGGAACTTCTACGATTGAAAAGAGATGGCTAACGTAACGAACGTAGAAACCGGGATTACCTATTTATAAACCACTTTTATTCTATTCACTCTGCTGCGAAGGATGTTCGAAATTCTATCGTTCTCTATCGGGACGAGTGCCTGCACATTGACTGGTGAACTTGTTGACTTCTTGGGGGAGGCCGGCATTCTCCCTATTATTTAAGCAGGGTTTTTTTTGTTTTTTTGCATTTGTTTTTTTTTTCCTTTAGGTTGCACGCTCCTGCGCCGGGAGGACCTCCCCCCGACGCACCAGCTTGCTTCCTTTCCCCCTTTTTGGGATGTTTTTTGTCTCTTTAATTTTATTTTAAAGTAACCTAGAACTAGGCCAGTTTTAATACGGCGACTAATGCCCAAGTAGGCAGTCGCCAGATGAGCTCTTAAAAAAAAAATAATATCGTTCTCTATTGACACGAGAACTTGTCTATCGTTTTGTCCCTTCGCAGGGTGCCATCTCTATTTCTGCTGCCATCTCACTTCTCCCAGATTCATTTCTTTGCGCTTCCTCATCCTGCCATGCGAAAATGTGATGACCATGGTTTAGTCGACTAGAAACAAATTTAGGTTTTGATCTTGACATACATTTGGTTGACTATCCTACCGATCATACAGGGTGACCCCCCAAAAACGGGACCCAACTTTCGATAGGCCTCATTTCTCAATTTTCTGCAAGGATTGAATAAATCTTTGGTGATAACTAGTTTATTGTGTTTAAAAACATCATATCAAAACATGAGTCTTTGGACTTTTCTTCTTTATTCTAGAGCACGGGGTCGAGATGACCTCCATTTAGCTCTGTTCATTTCTTGAGGCTTCCTTGAGTTCCGTGATGGCCCTGGGTCTCCCTGCATACACTCTCTCTTTAAGGTAGCCACAGAGAAAAAATCAGGGAGGGGTGTAAGGTTTAGGCTGTGAGGTGCCCACTCAAGATCAGTCTTGAGACGTCACACGGCCACCAAAGTTCTCTTTCAGTCTATCTCTGGACAAGTTTGAGGTGTGAGAGCTTGCTCCATCTTGCTAGAACCAGAGCTTTCCCATAAGCGACGGGGACAGGGTCTGAAGCTCCCTCTTGAAGGTTTTGATGACCTCAACATACCGCTCCTTGGTGACTGTCACTGTCACGCCAGATTCCTCGAAGAAGGATGGTCCGATGATGCCTCTGGCTGAGATTGCAGTCCATACCGTGCACTTAGGGGAGTGTAGGGGCTTGGTGGCTACCTCATTTGGTCTGGAGCTCTCTCAGAAGACATTTGTCTTAGGGTTTACCTTTCCTTCAAGATGGAAGTGAGCTTCATCTGAGGTCCAAAGGAGGTTAAGGAAAGTTGGGGTCTCCTGAATCTTCTCCAATATCTTGACTGCCATAACCTTTCTCTGCTCCTTGTCTAAGTCTGTAAGGGTCTGCTTCGTCTGTATTCTGTATGGGTAGGCCTTTACATCCATTACTAACACTCTCCTGCAAGTCTCATGGGATATACCGAAGGACCTACTTCGCTAGCGCACAGTGTGTTTTGGACTCTGATGAACTGACTCTCTCACGATCTTGACTAGCTCAGCTGTACGCTTCCTGGGGCGTCCTGAATGGTTTGGACGGTGGTCATTGGCTGCATTGAGGTTCTCCACTGCCCCATAGTTCTCGAAGTGGTCCACCCAGTCCTGAATTCTGCTCTTGTTGGGGGCTTTTTCACATTCGAACTGATGCACGAAAGTGTCCTGCACTTTCTCGAACGAGCCTGTCTTATAGTAATGTTTGACGCAGTATATTCTTTGCTGGAGCTCCTATTGAGATCTAGTTGTGTTCACAGGCGTTGCTTATGTCATGTCCTGCAAAGTAAGAGTGATTAGTGAATGAATGTAGGATATATCACAAAAAGTGTGTGCAGACCCGGGTTTTTGGGGGGGATGGGGGTCACCTGTATTCAATTGTCACTGAACAAAATTGAGTTGTTGATCGCCCTAAACTGTAATCTCATTGCTCGGTTCAAGCTAAAGTCTTAATTTTAATTGGATTTTTATTTTGTACTGTAAAATGGGATATAATGAAAATTATCTTTTCATCTAATTTTCAGTTTATATATTTGCCAAACACCATTTACGAGCGGATCCAATATAAGCTCGAAGAAGATACGTACGATACAATCCCCGATTTGGTGACAGCTTACGTCGGGAGCAAGAAGCCTGTCACCTTCCTCTCCGGAGCTCGAATCGCTACGCCGGTCAACCGCACCGCACCGCTGTCCTTCTATGTCTCCAAGTACGCAGCTCAAGCGGAGCACACTCGCCTACACGGCACACTGACGCGTCCATCTTCCAAAACTCCTCCTCACAGGTAGGACCCACTCAAAACTCGCCACTCTCCGGCAAATGAAAGTCAGGGAACGATAAATTCATCGGTCAGAGTTCGTGTACCTCTCTTGCAGCTTGAAAAATCATTTTAATCTCTACCATTTTGGATTGATTGGTCATTATGTCGCTTTCCATGTCGTTCTGTTGTCTTGTTTGTTTTTCCTTACGTTTCTACTCCCCCTCCCCAAATAAGTCAAAGGGTGAAGGGAATTGCATTGGCCAAAGTATGGAAGATATCCTCGTGGCGGTCAGAACCTCTCGGTTAAGTTCTTTGACGCGCTAATATCAATTATACTCTCACATGGAACCTCGATTTTGCACTTGTTCCTCCGGGTTAATAACAAGGATTTTATGTTTCAGTCGTGATCCTTAATTTCTTTTCATCATTCATGCACTCTTTTCACCTATTCTTCCATTTTATCTCATCCGTATTATAAGAGGCACTTAGGAATGTAACTTGGTGATTTCGGTTAAGTAAAAATTCCAGATTCTAAATCAATTAACGGATGTATTCTTTGCCAGGACGGCCCCGCACCTCCGTGCACCTGTCGCAGTTGGCTGCTCCTTCGTCAGGGTATCCAATAGCTCTCCTCCTAGGATGCGCAGAGAAGCTGTGCCCTCGATGCGATTTCAAAGACCATCGTCTGGGGGATTTGAAGGTGGGTTTTTATGCTGTGTCCCCCGTAAGGGGCGGGGCGATTTGCCTTCCTGGCCTCCGTGCTGATGGGACTCAGCGCCCGGTCCGGCCCCAGCTTAGCCTCTTCTCCTTCTTTCAGACAGCCGGTATTTCTCCCCTACTTCCTCACTTTCCCTATAACCTCTCCCACAACTTTCTCTGGTCGTCCTTTATTTTCTCAGGGTAGATGCTGACCATCTTCTCGGCCATCTATCCCGGATCGGGGTTGTGTGTGGGGGGGGGGGGCAATGTTCCCTAACCCCTGAGCTCCGGTTTGGAATGGTGGGTTTTTAACAACCTGCTTCATCTCCACCCATACCTTCCTCACACCCCTTTCCTTCTCACTTCACTATCTATTTTTTTTACCCCGTGCCCAAGGTGGAGCCGCCATGCTGAACGGCTGCCAGGTCACCAGGCGGGAGGGGTGACCTTAAATGGCGGCACCTGGCTCGGCCAACCCTGTACGCACCCCTTGCAGAGCGGGCTACTGCGAGGGGTGATGAGCGTTTACTTCCCGTAAAAAATATAGGGTCACCATACCCAATGATGAGAAAACTAAGAATCTCCCGTCAATTTTTCCTTGTCCATCGTCTGAGCCACCCTCGGGCAGCTCCACAGAAAAAATGGAGGTCCCCTCCCTGTGCTCTCGCAGGGGACCCTCCAAATATCTCTAACCGGAGAGGAGGCTTAATCCTCTCCTTCGCCTACGGGTATAGAGGACTCCCCCTCACCCTCCTTGTTTGAAGTTCGGGCACCTCCCTCTTTCCAGCGGCAGTCCTCCCTTTACTTTCCAAGGGAAATGCCAAGAAAGCCAGCAGGCAGCCCATATCCGACCGCTCTCCATTGAAGTGGCTCGGTAGGGCAAACCCCCTTAAAGGGGAGAGGGAAGCCAGGCCCCTTCGGTCGCTTCCCTCAAAAGACCTGCTGGCTAGAATATTAAGCCTAGCGGGGGTCAAGTCCTGTGCCTTCCCAGACTCGAGTTGTGACACCACTGCCAATGAGAGCTGTGATGTCCTGGAGGGAAAAATGGCCAACTGGAGGCCCTTCCCCCCTGAATCCGCCCCTATGCAAGGTCCTCAAAAGGCTAAGGTTTCTAAGGCAGTACAAGGAGGAAAGGGGTCTCCTCCTCCGATCGGTGCCCCTGCGACTGCCAGGACCTTCTCCATCTCGGAGAAGGACCTTGCTGCTGAGGCCGGTCCATCCGGCTTGGGGGCCCTTGCCGGTGGAGGGGAGAAGCGGGTTCATTCCCTGCCCTCCTCTGCTAAAAAGAAAAAAAAACAAAAGACTAAAAAGACTTGGGGCTCCTCTCCATCCGCGGGGGCTGCGTGGACTGATGGATCTGCTACCACTTCGGTAAGTGACCAAGCCAAGATCAGCACATCCAGGACCTCTGCCCCCTCCCCGGGTGCAGAGCCCCTGAGTAAGACCAAAAGTGTTAGTACGCAGAGCGGGGCCTCGATTACATCGGGGCCCCTCATTCAGAGATACCCGGCGTTTTCGGGCGCGCCTGCTTCAAACGCTTCCTCGTTATTCGCTCCACTGATGGCACCATGTTGGCTAAGGGCAACATGATCCATCAGAAGAGAGCTTTAGCTAGTGTGATTAGTAGAGAGGCGAAGGTGACCCGTTTCTCGGACGGGAACCTTCTGGCGAATGCAGCGGACTCCTCCGAGGCGGCCAAGATAAGTGCTCTTCGGACACTTGATGGCACCCCGGTGAGTGTGACCATGAACTTTTTGAAAGAAGTAGTTTATGCGAGGGAACTCGTGAACTACTCCATAGAAGATATCACTAGAGCTGGCTGACCACGGGGCGTTCAAGGTCGAACGTGTGATGAGAAAACAGGGAGGGGCCTCGAGACCCACCCCTACAATCTTCGTCACGTTCGACTGTGACAAGCTCCCTGAGTCGGTGCGTGCCGGTTGGTACCGGTACCGCGTGAAGGCATTCGTGCCACTGCCGCGGATGTGTTATTACTGTCACCGCTTCGGCCATACGAATCGCTCATGTAGACGTGCAAAGTCAGGGTCACCCGAAGTCTGTGTAAATTACTCCAAGGCCGCACAGCATAAGTCCAACTCGTGTGTGGCACCCCGCTTCTTCGAAGCAATGTGATGCATATCTCCTTGAGAAAGAAATCCTGGCCGTTCAGGCCCAGGATCGACTCTCATTCCGCGAGGCTGAGGCCTTTTTCCTGGTGCGCCCGGCTCTGCCTGGGACGTCTTACGCCTCAATGCTTAGAAAGACACTCTATGCTCCTGGCCCATCCAGGCCAACGAGCACGGTTGTTTCCGCGCCCATTCGGAGCCCTTCTGCGGGTTATACTCAACCCAGGCGCTCCCCTGGTAAAACTGGCGGCACAAAGGGTTCACACGCAGCCCCGGCTAAAACCATAGCTCCCTCCCCCCTTCCCCCATTGTGACCGTATCCCGTAAGGCGAAACGGCCACGCGCCTACACCGAGTCGTTAGACTCACAGGAGGCAACACCCCTGAAGCTGGTCGCCAAGCCATCTTCCGGGGTTCCTAAAGCTGCCCCTCGAAAAGAGGAAGGCAACAAAGGAGATTTGGCCCCTTTGTCCACGCCTAGTAGTGGGCTGGATGGCTCGGAGACGGTGGATCCTCGAAAAGAGGGCCCCCCGCCTCCAAAGCCGCAACGCCCGCCTAAGGTTTCAAGGCAGAAGGGGAAAAAGACTCGCATGGCGAGCCCAACCTTCCCCAATAAGTCCTCGAAGGCGACAGCGCCTTCAGCGCATTGTCCGCCCATCAGCGCCCAGGGTTCTGCCTCCGGAAAGCTTTCGGCCATTCCCGTGAGGGTCTTCTCTTCGAAGAGGGTCCCCGCGTCTCCGAGCTAGGCCTGGTGGGCATATTCCTTCAATGGAGTTGCCGTGGACTCCGGGCCAATTGGTAGGAGCTGCGGAGGCTCGTCTCGTCCCGTTCCCCGTTAGCTTCCTTTTGCAGGAGACCATGCTGGGCGCATGCCCCCTGCCCACCCTCCCGGGGTATAAAGGTTTTGCTACTCCACCACCACGGGATGGAGGCTGGGCACGAGGATGTGCGATTTACACCCGGCATGGTGTCTCTGTTCTTATCTTCGCTTTAGATAGCTCCTTGCAGGCAGTAGCTGTGCAACTGCACCTTGATAGGAGGCATACTGTTATTTCCGCGTACATTCCACCCTTAGCCGACTTCGACATGGGGGACTTCCACCACGTCGTGGCACGGTTGCCGAGGCCCTACCTCTTGCTCGGAGATCTAAATGGTAGACACCCCCTCTTGGGAGACAACTCTATCAATCCCCGGGGTCAAGTCCTTGCCGACCTGATCGACGAGCTTGAGATGGGTGTCCTAAATGTGGATGAGTTTACGCATCACTACCCGAGAACCGCTTCATTTTCCTGCCTCGATCTATCTTTGTGCTCTCCGGATACACAGCCCGATTTTGATTGGGGAGTGGTCGATGACCTCCATAGTAGTGATCACTTTCCCATCCAAATATTATTTTCTGGGCCACTGCCGCCCGAGAGCCCGCCCCACTGGTGCTTGGGGCTGGCGCGGTGGTCTGCATTTCAGGAAATTCTCCATCTCAGTCGAGGAGTTTAGGTCGGTAGATGAGGCCGCCGCAGGCCTGGCTACTATTCCTAGAAGTTCTCGCCGTTTTGCACGCCGACCATTCCCATGTTGGTCAGCTATGTGTTAGACGGCCCTCAAACACCTCAAACAGAAGCGTTATGCCTACATGCGCTATAAGTGCCACCCGAACGATTTCACTGTTGGTGAATTTCGTCGGGTAAGGCTAGGTTCCGGTATATTTCAAAGCACGCCCGCCGCTCTTATTGGTGGGCATACGTGTCTTCACTTAGCGGAAAAGACCCCTCTATCAGAGATGTGGAAGCGAGTCAAAAGGATTCGGGGCAAGTTTCTCGCAGGACTCCACTCCCGTTCTCCAGGAGAATGGGACCGCAATCTGGGACCCCGCGTCCGTGGCGGAATCCTTCGTGACCGCTTTCTCCGCATTCTCTAGCCCGGATGCTTCTCCGCCAGCATTCAATGCACGTCGTGATTTCGCGGATGGCCGCCGACTGGACTTTACCTCCAGAAGCGGAGAACCCTTCAACGACAGGTTTACTCTGAGTGAGTTGCGTTCCGCTCTTGCTTCGTGCGCGGACACCGCCCATGGTCTGGACGATGTCCCGTACGCCATGCTTCGACACCTGGGTGAGTGAGGCATGGGCTTTCTCTTAGATTTGTTGGACAGGATCTGGGTGGAGGGTCTCCTCCCGGATTCCTGGCGAATCGCTACTGTGCTCGCCTTTCGCAAACCAGGGAGAGATCACTCTACTCCGGCTGGTTTCCGCCCAATCTCTCTAACCTCTTGCGTGTGCAAGTTGATGGAGAAATTGGTAAATGTTAGATTAGCCTTATTTTCTGGACAGCGGAGGACATCTGTCTTCTGCACAGTGCGGCTTCCGCAAGTTCCACTCCACGTCGGATGCTTTGCTCCGACTGGAAAATTCCGTCTGCAAGGCCTTCCTTCGTAGACAGCACTATGTCACGGTGTTTTTCGATCTGGAGAATTCCTATGATATCGCATGGCGATACGGTATCATGGAGACTCTCCACACGATGGAGGCGAGGGGACTCCTCCTAATCTTTATATATGAATTTTTGCGAGATTGTCGATTCCGCGTATGGTGGGGTGAGCCCTCTCCGGCCTAATGGAGCAGGAAGAGGGTGTCCCGCAGGGAAGTGTCCTCAGTGTCACACTCTTTGCCCTGAGCATCAACGGCATCACATCGGTGCTGCCTGAAGATGTTCTCGCTACGCTCTACGTGCACTTCTGCCGCCATCCATAGCTCCACCCTGACCCAGATTTGTTTCTTAAAAGAGTACGCCTTGAAGTGGTTGAATCGCACCTTTTCCTTGGTTTTTATTTGACCGACGCCTCACCTGGGAGGCTCATATTCGCAGCCTTAGGGTCTCTTGTACCCGCGCCATGGATATTCTCCGTGTTCCGGGACGTTCAGCGCTTGGGGCGCTGTTAGGGCTCCTGCCTTACTTTTTTATCGACCTTTTATTCGTTCGAAGCTCGATTACGGATGTGAGTATTATGCATCGGCAGCCGAGCGTTTATTGCGGAAGGTCGACTCACTTCCCCAATTCAGAGCCCGTTGGTCGATGCTGGGGAGATGCCAATCGCTCTACGCCGCGTGTAGTGCATCACTCGCCTGTACGCGCGAGCCCGGCGCCTCCCTCAGTCGCCAACAGCTGTCACTGCATCCGCAGCTGATTTCGACGGTGCCTATGCCGCGGAGATACGCCAGTCATACCATAAGCCCTTTAGGTTTAGGGCTAGGAAACTCCTTCGAGAGCTAGGTATAGCTCTCGTGCCGGTGGCGCACCTGGTTCTGTCCAGGACGCCACCCTGGAGGGTATCACATTTGTTGGCTACCACATTTGGCTATTTGTCGCCATGCCTCTGCTCCCAAAGCTTGTACAGTGCCGGGAGTATTGCGTTCGACCTTTTTGGAACACAACTCGTGTCACGCTGAAACTGTGCCAGTGTATAGTAATGGCTCCCAGTTCCAAGAGGGGTTTGCCTTCCACGCCTTATCCCTTCTGTTTGAAGTCAGCAGGGCTCTGCCAGGCGTTGCGTGTCTTCACGGCCGAGCTGGTGACAATACACCACTCGGTACGGGAGATTACGCTCCGTGCCCGGTTCGGAGACCGGATTGTGATCTATAGCGACTCCCAAAGCGCCCTGAGTGCTCTCGTGGCATTGGAATCTCCGCATCTCCTGGTTCGCGATATCCATGACGCCACGGTTTTGGCAAGCCGGGCAGATGTCGAGATTATCTTCTGCTGGGTTTCTGGACATGTAGGAATTGCGGGGAATGAGCGCGCCAAAGAGTCCGCAAGGACTCTGCCACCGGACCAGCGTTTCCCTCTTCCTCACACTGACTACATGGCAGGAATACGGGCAGCTCTTCGGACTGCTTGGCAAAGAAGATGGGAGACGGTCGAAGGGAACTTAAAGTTGCGGGCCATTGCGCCTCGACTGTTCCCATGGACCTACCCCCCATGCCGCGAAGGCTTCAGGTTGCTTTCTGTCGTCTCCGAATCGAGCACACTCGTGTGCAGGCATCGTCATTTGATGGAGCGCTCGCCTGCACCCTATTGTAACGACTGCGTCGTCCCCCAGACTGTTCGGCATATTCTTGTTGAATGCCCCAGTCTGGGTGATCTTCGCGCACGTTACCTGTCCGGGTACCTGGATGGGCGGAGTCACTACCGCCTGTCTCTTGGACGGGTTCGTTCACATTGACCTGTGGACTTTGACTTTTTGGAGGAGGTCTGCCTATTCTCGTCCTTCTCTCGTCGATGGAGGTCGCTTTATATTTTTTCAATTTGTTTTTTTTTTCTGTCTATTTTTTTTTCTTTGTCTTTTAATATAGCCTAGATTTAGGCTAGGTTGAGTACGGCAACTTATGCCCTAGAAGGCAGTCGCTAGATGAGATATTAAAAAAAAAAATTGATGCTGTGTGTGAGAATCTTGAAATGAGAGATTGCTTTCGAAACCTTTTTGCGTTTGAATTGCCTTGGTAATGGAACAAGCTATATTTGGAAGTAGCAATTGTTTGAAAAGACCCTTGAAAGGACATGGTGGTAAATGCTCCTTTTATAGCTAGAGAAATTTCAGATTTGCACTACATATATTAGACGCCAAAAGAAAATAAAGAGTTTGTGTTGGAGGGATTGCCATCAGTGTGTGTAAGTGACTTTAAATGAGGTGTGGGATAATGCAATGCTTGGGTATGAAGTGTGAAGTCGATTAAGTTGATATTTTCAAGGGTGAAACTGTGCGTAGTTGTAGTGTATGAACCCTGTAATGATAGAAGTGATGCTGAGAAAGGTTCTGGTATGATTGGTGGATGAAATTGACAGAGCTGGGCGTTGCGGAACGAGTTGCGACTTTGCCGCACTATGACTTTCGAAGTCGCAAAAGTTTTGAAAAGTCGGAATAAGCAAAGTCGCACCGCCAATTTTCCGCGACTTTTACCGTGGCTTTGAACAGGAACAAAGACTACTTTTTTTAAAGAAATTGACGCGGCTGTTTTATATATGTTTTTCTGCCTTACAAAAGCACGTTTCTGTTATCGCGCTAAAGTTTACTTTGTAATTTAGCGGAGTCGCACCGGGGTAAAAAAGTCGCAGTCGCACCAGATCCGGCGGTAAAGTCGCACCTGAAAAAATTAAAGTGGCGCTCAGCTATGGAAGTTGAGACTGTATCGGTTGATGGTAATAGTGGATATTAATGACAGGAAAGAAGATAGAGATGCTGGAACTTTCGAAAGAATTGAAAAGTCCCTCTGTAGATAGTACTGCATGTGTAAGGCTGAATAAAGAGTTGAATTGGTGGCGTAAAAGAGGTCTGGGAAGATGGATTTTTAATGTATTCTTGGGTGGGGGTGAGGATGTGGTTTGGAAGAAGAAAGATAACATCGGTGGCAGTTCAATTTCTAATTTCAGAAGTTTGCGGAGTGTGAAGATGATAAAGAACGCATCATTGAGAAATCTGGTGGGCCAAAAAAAGGGAAGATTGGTGGTGATATTTTTTGTAGGGTGTGGGTATGGCAGAGACGCTGTGTTGGTAACTTGATCCACTGTTAAATGTTGCATGGAAGCGTTACTGACCCTGGATTTGCTAGGACTCGCTGACCTCTACCTGCTCTAAAACGATCTAATGTTAACTTCTTGGTGTAATGCGAAATGAGAATGACATTGACCAGCAAAATTGTGGGAAAGTTGCCAATGTGTTAAAAAGAAAGGTAGGTGAATTATGGTCAGAGATAAATGAAGAGCGAAAGGGTGTGTGGTTCTAGTGTAGAGTAATGAGTTATATTATACTATAGTTGTGTGGCAAGATGCTTCACAACCTAACGCAGCCCGTGGCACGGTCGAAATTCGACCCATTATTGGTCTGCTCTAAAATTCACTCGGCAGAGCGCCAAATGAGGATGTGATTGAAGATAAACGGGAAAGCGTATGGAAGATGTTCTGGTAGGAAAGATGTGAATAAGAAAATACTTCTGAATTAGAGAGAAAAAAGACGGAAAGAGTATTTTGAACATCTGTATAATGTGAATTTAGGTGAGACTGAAGCAATGGTGTGGTAAGGGGTTGCCACCACCCCTTACCCCATCAATTAAAACAAGTAATTAAAAAAAGTTTGTGAAAAACTTGAATGAGAGAATGGCTAATCATATTAGTGGTGAAATGTGAAATAATGATAATGTTGAAGATTGGAGAATAGCAGTCCTTTTACACCTTCATGGATGCAAGGAGGAGTAGAGTGTAGTAAACAGTGTAGGAGAATCACCTGCAAAGGGCGCGCTAAGTTATTGATTGGAAGAATGCATCGAGTAATGAATAATGTGAGAGTGAATAACGAGAAGATTTTAGACGTGATAGAAGCTGGGTAGATCCGCAAGAGGAATTGTTGGGTTTTGGCCGCTTGCTCGCCACTCTCTAAGGTAGTATGTCGGTCGGGTGCTAACCACTTAATTTTCAATTAGTTTTTGAAAGTTTTGAAGGACAGATGATATGGTTGTTAATTGATATAAGACGTTTATTTATTTATTTTTTTTTAATTCTTGAAATGATTGAGAGCACGCGACTTGGGTCTGTTGACTTTGTTGGTAATTGCTACCATCGGGTTTGGTATGGGCCCCCAATCCCCCCCTATCCACTCTAAATGGAAGTATAACCCACGATAGTAAGAAAGTACTCTTGTTTTATACAGTGAGGGGGAGGGGGTAGGTAAGTTGCGCGTTGCGTCCCTCCATCATGGATGAGATCCCCTACCCAATAATGAAATGTACACAAAGATTAGAATGACAATAGAAGACACCAGGAGCCGGTCCTTGTTTGGTGGACAAGTGTTCTGATAATATTTTGCGTTTGATACAACCAGGGATGGTGGAACCCTTCGTCTCCCACGTGGGGGGGGGAAGGGGTCACCCGTTCTACGGCAGGAGTATATGGAAATGAGTACCCCCATAGCGGAGGCCTATACCTCATCGGCAACGCTCCAGAATAGAGGAGAGTGCATATGTTGTGCTGTGAATATGGGAGGGAAATGATAGCGGTGCTGCGATTGGTTGTGTGTGCGTTGTGGGAATCAATTTTTATTTATAGATGAAGGTTGTATTTTATAATGGTGGGGACCTACTGATTAAGGTGGGATCCGAACCACGGCTATGGCAGCCACCGGGAAGGTGACACCATCCGGCGACTGATGACACCCTCTGTGGCTTAACTTAGCTAAGCCGTACCCCCAGGGGAGTGAAAAATGGAAGGAAGAGAGGAGTGCGTGGTTTAATATATTTAGATTGTCCTGTAGCACTTTTTTAGAATTACATGAAAGATGCATTGAGGGAAGTAATCTCAAATTGGTATGAATTTTGTGAATGAGTGGAAGAGAGATGCATTGAGTGAAGTAAACTCTAATTGGTATGAATTTTGTGAATGAGTGGAAGAAAAGGAGTATGGAAAAATTTTGTATTATTGGCGATAGAGGCGTAGTTTTAAGCCATGTAATGTATGTAGTGTGGAAGTAGAATGCGTAAATGAAATTGAAGTTAAAAGCGTAGTGAACTGTGCAGGGAAAGATAGAAACTGTGAATTAAAAGATAGAAGATAACAGGGGATTTCAAAGGCCTTAAGTGGGGTAGGACTCTACGTATGGGTAATTTTATACCACTTAACTGTCTGGTGGCAATTCGAGTGTGGTCTAGCAGAAGAAAGCTCAAGACTGAGAACGGAATTATTATTGAAAGAGGGTGGTATCGCGATGAGTATCTGAACGGTCCTTCTAAATCTTGCTTTCACTCTTTTCTTATTCATTTTTACTTTTCCACTCTCTTTATGCCCATTAGTGATGAAAAATGTCACGTGAAATTTACACCTTTTCAGAGAGGTTGACGAGTAGTGGCGATGGCGTCATGGACGCGAGAGGCCCCTGTGAAGTCTCTTCACAGGGTACGAACGGCACCTTCTCCTCCCATTCTCTCCCAAGGCACTTTCAGTCTTCAGCTTTATCTTTACCAGTCTCTCAGCCTCCTTCATCTGATCCGATTCAGCGCCGACCCGACGGAGCACGAAATAACGCCCATTTCACTCCATCGACCAAACCTGTACAAGAAACACACCGCGAGGTTTTATCGTCAAGCGAAAGCTTCCTCCCTCCTCCAAAGCCATCGAGAGTGCCTTCTTTCAAAGTCAATCCCCACCGCCCAACCATCGGTGCTGGTGGTTCACACGGTGGTGAGAGAGTGTACGCGGAAATAGAGGAGGAGGAGGACGACGACTCTCCGAGACCTCAGGAAAAGGAAGATGATAAGACTCGACTTCATGGCGACGGTGATCGAAAGCTTGAAGAGAAGGAGGCCTCTGCAACAGCGAATGAGACCTCTTGCAGTATTCGACACTCGAGATTGTCCGAAGTGTATCAACCCTCCGGTTCGGACTCTGGCAATGGATCGGGTGATTCGGTTCAAACCTCCACCAGTGATTATAGAAAGTAAGTAATCCACCGAGTGCATTGTGACCCTACTATTCTTTGTATGCATTTTGTGACTTCGTGGAAGTTATTGATTCTTCGTTTGGTTATTTACTGTAGTCTATTGATGACTTGGATTTACAAAGAGTAGAAACTGGCTTTGGCGGACAAGAAGTATATGTTTAGCATCCCAAATAAATGAATAGAAAGAACTGAATTATAAAAGGCATTGACCTAAAAGGTCTGCAAAAGTTAACAAATTCGTCGGGATGCAAAAATTTAAAAATAGGCTCTGCTAGTTATCGCTGGTGACTTCGAATATTTCTCGTTCTCTCGTTTTAATTGGGGCAAATATTTGCGGATGAATAAAAGTGATACAGTAAGTCAGCTTCGAGTTCTTGTCATAACAATTAACAACCACAATATACTCTTGTTAACTTAGTGGATCCAGTGTTAGATTTCTGGTGTCAAGGTGCTGGGTTCAATCTCAAGCGAGATCGGACAAAAAACGTCAGCGCACGTAGATTTCCGGCCACCGATTGGGGGAGACGTTTGGTAAGCAGTCTCCAGGCTCATGTAAGGTAGTTGACAGGATGCCCCTTTAGATAAAAAAAAGAAATCCTCCGTTCCCGACCCTTGCCGATGGCCAAAGTCACCTCCGCATATCCCTGACGGGTGTCCTTCCCACCCGGGGATACGAAGGGTTCCTTTAATTATCTACTCGAGGGATCGCCTTAAGGATGCGAGGGACGAATGGCGTAGCTTTTCCACCATCTTAAAAGGATTTGCCCGCGGATCCTGAAACCTGGAGGAATGACACTTCCTTCTGTCCCCAGTGTTTTCCTAGCGAGGGTGTGTGTGTGTGTGTGTGTGTGTTTTCCACACATTTTAATTTTGTATATCTTCAGGTTCTGTACAGATATCTCTCTAGGAAATTTCTGTGGGAGATGCCCTTGCTGGTTGGCATTAAAAAGAGGGGGGGGGGGCGGATTTAATCAACATATTTTGTTTCTCTGGCCAAAAATCACCATTTATTATTCACTACTTTTCATGTTTTAGTACGTAGTAATGTTTTTAGTTGAAAACCAATTAACTTCATCCCATTTCTCATTGTAAGAAGTTTGTGTTTCTTTCCACATTTTGGGTCTCTGTTGAAGAGTCGCTTTTCCCGAAATCGCTTCATTCGAGCACACATTTCCTCCCCCTTTTGTTCTGAGGTTTCTTTCTTACCGGAAATTCAAACAATTTTCAATTAACGACACCATTTCTTTCCATTTTTAGCCGCGACAGTCAAATATCCTTCGGCGATAGTGGCTACCTCATAGCCGAAGACGATTCTTTGGCCGAAGAGGAAAATCTTCTTGTTCTGCCAGAGATATACCCTACTTCTGCGTTCGATTTGGACAACTTCTCCACCCTTCTCCTGCCTGCGATCGAAAATCGGCCTCTAGATGCGACGGCCTTTAAGGGCATCAAGAATACCTTAACAGAAAGTGGTTCCAGGTGTGGATACGTCGCGTCCTCTTTAGTTAAGAACTGTGATTCTACACCCCATAGCATCCTATCGCTATGAAGAGGTGTGGTGTGGAAAATAGGAGAGGGGTACGTAGTTTTTTAGAGGCAGTGATGAGCGTTGATCTCACTGCTGAAAATTAGTTGATGAGGACAATGGATTTTGCCTAAGTTTGAGTGATTCCGCGATCCAATTTTTCAAGTTTTGTTGAGGGAGTAATTTGTTGCTTTCTTTTAATTCTTTTCGTTTTTCTCTCTTTTAATTCGTCGTACTTTCGATTGATTCTTTACTCTTGCAAGCTTGAACTTCATCCCTATCTCCCCCATACCCACGGACTGGACAAGGGCATGCTTTAAGGCGTAGGTCGGCAAGGTGGAGATAGAGAAACAGAGTAACCCTAACCTACTTGCCCAATACCATTACAGCAGTGCCCAAGTTTTATGACATTTATTCGCTCAACATCATTTCTTATGGCGACCGACGACGCCTAGGCAACTCGTTACATAGAAAGTTCATCCACCCAGTTATAAGGCTTTAATTATCCTCCTTTACACATATACTTCAGACGGCTCTCAGATCTGTTTCTTCTAACTTGCGCAGATGACGCCCTCTTCCCTGCCCACGAAACCAATCTACTATTATCGGGGTACATCCCTCCATTCCTTTGCCATTACAAACACTATCATACACTTTTTACATTTGCCGTTCCAAATTCCTAAAACGGATTTTTTTTCTTTTCGTCCGGTGGAAGCCTTCCTATAAAAATCCAAACCCTCCGAACATCAACAACACTACATCTTCACCCGCTACACTTACCCTTCCCCGCATCCGGCCCACCAACGCCTGTCCCTAAGGTAACAAATATACAACGCGCATTTTCTCTCCAGGAACTCTTTGAGCAAATGCCCCCGAGATCAAAAACCCACCTGCCAATCCCCAAACAGTGCCCCAGCCATTCGACGCGATGTTACTATCTCACTGTAAACTATGGCCATACCGCTTTCACTTAGTGGCCTAGCGTAGTGTACACGCTGATAATTATTAATGAAAAACAAAAGATTTGGAGAGAAGGACTTCATTGGTTCACAAGTCCAGGACTAGTTTAGGAGCAGATGGGTATCACCTCAACCCTAAGAGGAGTCAGCCCTTCCTTATACATATTGCTTCCGTTTTTGTTTTTTCTGTGTCGGTCTCTTGTTTGAAATTTTCTTTTTTCTTTCTCACTGTCAGTTTTTGTACAGGTGGAGGATGGAACGTGATGTTCCGAAACCAGCCCTCTACTAGTGAACTAATGAAGTGGCTCTCAAGGCTTTTGTTTGACAGGTTTACTCATAACTCACACTTCTCCCCAGTCATGCAGCCCACATTCAATATAACTAGGTTACCTTAAGGTTAGTCCTCCAATCCGATCTGAGACTCAATGCATCCATCGTTTTGTTATAGAAGGTTCTCTGTCACGCATAGATACAATGTTTTAGTCTGGTTTTACGACGCGCAGACGACAGCACGTCATTGGTATTTCTCTTTTGTCTAAAGGTTGGCCTTATCCTAAAATTCCTTTTGTTCCTGCTTGCTTCCTTCACTTGTCATCGAACCTTTCTTCGTTATTTTCTGGCATTAAGCACCAGTAACCTCTTTCCCACAGACTGAGCTCGGTACCCATCAACGCCAATAAAAACTACCCGTCCCTTTAATCCCTCATCAAGCACAATGTCACGTGCCATTTTTTCAGCTTAATTTAAAAAGTGTGGGTTGTAGAATGGCATTATTAATAAAAAAAAGTTAGAAAATAAATGAAAATTGAGTAAGTAAAAATGTGTGCAAGATATGCACGGACTTTGGGAAAAGGGTGAAGTGGTAACCTCCTATGGAACAAACTAGCTCAGATTTTGAGAAGTAGCAAGTGAAATTTTTCGAATTAACCATATTGAAACGGTGATATATTGAGTATAGGGTACTAGGTACTATTGTAGAGCCAGTCTCCGTGGGGTCTAATTAAGGTCATGCTTTGGAAGATCCCAAGGGCAGGGTCAAATTAACTAACTCTCCATCTTGGCACAGAATTTTGGCAGCTCATCTCACGAAAATTGATCTGGAAGTTTTAAACGGATCTCCAGAGAAGGATTATGGGCTTGGAGTTACCATGGGGGTCGAAATGGTGACTCTTCCTCAAGGATCCCAATTAAGAAGAGACTTGATTGAAAGGTAAACCACTCACTTTTAGTGTACCGTTGTGTTTCAGACGTTACTTCAAATTGGTAGGATTGTGTATGTTTTGTGGCACGATTTCTTGGGAGTATCTTGTTGTAGTGTGTCCTTGGAGCCTTAGGGATCTTTCAAGTTGTCCTTGGAGGATCGTGTAGATCTTTCAAGTGTTGGCATGGTTGACTCGGGTTTCGTGCGTTATGAAGAAATTGCTTGTATCAGTATGTTGAATGTTGGCTGACTATGACCTAGTAACTGAGCACCGCTGTACAGAAATAATTATTAAACTACTTCCAATTGAGATGTGCACAGGACTTGACTGGGCTAATCAGTGTTGATAATGACGTCAAAAGATTATATTTGTTGGAGATTTCCCGACAATTTAATGACATCTTACGCCTCTTTTTCAGGACCGAGTGTCTCAAACTGCTCGTCGTTATTTCTATAGTGAAGCTCGAAGACCTCTCAGAAAGAGCAGATATGATCTTCAGGTGGATTCAGATTGCTATCGACACCAAAACGGCCATGGGCAATCTCTACGGCTTCACCGGCATAATGCTTGGCTTGTGCTCCCCAGAGGTGAGTTCCTCCTTGCTTCTCTTTTCAAAGATTAATTTGCCTCTGGAGCTTATTTAATTTCGCATTTACTTCTCTTTAAAGGATTGTTTTGGCCCTTGTGGTTATTTGTTTCTCTTTTAAAAGATTGCTGGGGCCCTTCTTATGGTTATTTGCGACTCTTTTAACAGTATTTTGGCATCGCTTCATTGACCGTATATTAGTATTTAGTGTGGAAGTCTTTATTCTCGATGATGCTTCGACACGTCATGCCACATGAACGAACCAACTGTTGAAGCTCGCGGAGTAATCTTTCTCCATTCATCTTGAAGAAATTCCCAGAATTCTTGAACTGTTTTCTGATTCCTCGTATTAAGCCTTTCTCCGTCTGGCTCTCAACCATTTTCAATGGGATTCGGGTCCGGACTCTGTGTTGGCAAGTTCATAATAGTGATTTACTCGTCGTTCAGGAAGGTCTTCACTGACTTGGCCGTGTGGCAGGGGCCGTTATTCTGCATGAAAATTGCTGGTTGGACTTCGTATGCTGGCAGATGGGGCAAGCAAAGCATGCTGTCGCAGCAATTCCTCGTACAGGTGTGCATTCACAGTCCCGTAAATACAAAAGTTCTTCATACCGAAATCACATTCGAGGCCATGACGCTTCTCTGCCTGCCAAATTTCACACTCTTATGGGTGCAATGGACCGAGCATCTTTCGCCTGCTTTGTGACGAACGAACCTGTCATCGGATCCTACCAAATTAAGCTTAAATTCGTCACTCAAGTGGACTTGGCTCCATTGGTCTCCCCCCTGCCCTCCCATGTACCGTGCTCAGTGGCGAATGCAAGACGATCCCCTTTTGGTTCTTCGGCTTAACCAATGGCTTGACCGCGAGTGTGCGAACGTAAAGATTTTCTTCCTCCAGCCGACGGGACAGTCTGCATTGAGACATTGCTGGGCAAAATCTCGCTAATCTCTCGAAGAACTGCTGCAGCCGCCTTGAAACTGTCCTTCACAATTTTGCTAATATTTCGTTCTTCCCTTTTCGAGGTCCTCCTTGGCCTACCATTTAATTTTCCAACCTTATATAAACCTGTTTTTTTCTTAGGTGGACGGAATATTATAGACTACACTTTTGGGAGCGTTTGCGTTTGACTGTCTCTATAATCGCTGCAATTGAAAAAAGACTCTGTGGCGCAGCTTTTCGATTAGCTCGCGGACAGAGAGAGGCATGACAGATTTCTCAGGCATTTTTTAACATCACGAGATTGAATTGAAGTTAGTTGCTATGCAAACAATGTCGGTTCTCTCTACAAGAAACCCAAGCGTTTGAATCCCTTTGGACACCTGAATTTTATAGCTAATTACTTTCTCTGCTGGTACATTTCTTTTTATTCATCCCAATTTGCATAACTTTTATCCATACGTAGTTTAGACTTGTTATCTTACTCCAATTTTTGGAAAGCTTGGATTTTCTCCGGCAAAGGTTTTTGAGATGATGTGATGGAAATACAGGCGTTCTGATCTTTTTGGACAGTATGTATACCATAAAACAAAGGTGGTGCAGCTAAAGCACGATCTCAACACAATTTCTTTATAGTACAAAAAACATAAAACACTCCATGCAAGACCTGTACCACCCTCCACATAACATGGCAAAACCCAGCCACTTCAGGAATCCTCAACGCCATTCCACTGGACATCAACCCAGAGGAAAAATCTCTTCCTATGGAGAAGGACCTTAGCCTGGGGCGACAGAAGTGGATACAACAGAGCCACTATAACACACTCACCACCACCTTTTTAGCATCTCAACCAGCCGCCTTCACAATATTTTCAGGCCTCTCTCAACACTAACAAACTCTTCCATTCCCATATACAACACACGAGTTTGACCTACGTAGGCAATATTTATATTTGTATTATCTTTCATACTCACATAATACAATTCATCAAAATATGCTCGCCATCTGAAATCATTGCTCACAATTATCCTGCCATTCTTATCCCTGATGTTCACACAGTTGTTATTCTCTTGGGTCCTCACCGTTCTTATTTTCATCCCCAATAGCTTCATGTTTTCACCGGAATCTTCATTCATACTTTGTCCGAATGCTTCATCTGCTGCTTTTCTAGTTTGTTTAATCAATTGTTTCACTTTCCCTTTCATCGGTTTGAATGCATTCAACGCATCTCCCAAACATCCTCATTTTTTGCTTTCTACCACACGTTTCACATCCTCATTCCACCATTTAGCGTTTTTCTTCCTCTTTCCAATTCTCACACACCTACACACGGCCATTACACTACTTACAACCACTCCCTTAAATTTGTTTCACATTTGCTCTATCTCCATGTTGGCACTTATTTCCTCTTTTTAGTCGCGGGCGATTCTACATCTCACTATGTCGGTCGGTCCCCATTTGTTTTTTTTTTGGTAATAGCATCCTAACTATTTGACCGATTCTTAGGGAGGCCAAGGCCCCCCTAAGGTTTGTCCGGGAATTATTGAAAGTTTTGAAGGTCGTAAGGTCATAAATCAGAATAAGTGAGAACACATGACTTTATGGTCAGCAGACCTTGTTTTCTACTCTCAAGGATTCTCACATACTCTCTCCTTTCTCTGTGATTCAATGACTTTTCACTTCTGATTCCGCCTCCCTTTTCTACTTTCTTCTCATCCATGCACCAACTAATTTAACCTGCCACACGGGCCCAACACCCAACACCTTGTGGGGTAAGAGGAAAAGAGTTATAGAGTTCTCAGTCATTTCCAAGGGCATAGGCCCCGCCGCCTCCCATCACCTGGCTACAATCCTGGTGCGGCACCACTACACTTGGATGTATCGTACATGAAATTAAGTTGCAATTTAACTTGCACTCCCTAGCTATCGCACAGACCGGAAGCAGAAAGGGATGCTATAAAACTTCCGCAGCATGCAACGGCCTCCCTCCAATCTAACCTGGTTCTCCCGCCTTATTTTTTTGTTTTAGTCTTTGATATCGGTCGCATGCTCCCGCCCTGGGGAAAGGCGGGCCTCTCCCTGACCCCGGAACGTGCTGATTTTTTTTCTTTTGTTATATTTTTTTTGGGGGGGAGGGTCTTTTGCTAATTTTTTTAAGCCAGTCTAGCATTAGGCTTTATGATGGTTACGGCGACTTATGCCCTCGAATGCAGTCGCCAGATGGGCACTGAAAAAAAATTATAACCTGGTTCCTTAGGACAATCTCACAGGAAGCGCGGCCTCACTCACTTGTGGTAACGGCGTGGGTGCCAACAGCATACCCTGTGGGATCTAAAGCTTTCTCCTTTAATCACCCAAGCGGTGGGACGGAGCAGGGACATCATCTGCTCGCAAGGAGCTATAAGAAAAAGAAAAAAACTTCCACAGCACAATCAAGTGATCAAATTTTTCCATCTTCATTTCTTACAGTTTTCGCATCAACCCATGTGTATTTATGCATATCCTTGTGCTGAAAGAATGTGTTTCAGCACATAACCCAACCACTCTCCATTTTCATTCTTTCCAAGCGTACCGAAAGCCTCAGTTATCTCCCTCTCATTCTGTCATATTCGCACATTTATATCTCTTATAACCTTCAACGGCTACATATCCCCGATTCCATCCAACACTCGTGCCAAGTCATTCAAGAACCATTCCACTCTTCTATCATTACATGGTCCATATACAACCACACTCAGTTTCACCCATGAAAATCTCGACTTCACCCACATAATTTTAGAACCCGCTCATCCCTACCTAACCATTGAATCATGACACTCTTCTTTACTCCTAATACCCTGCTCTACATCTGATGGCTATTCATTCACTCCATCACACACAAACTCTTGTCTCACATAGAGGAAGCTTCTGCGTCTCCTTGTTTTAAATATATTTACTGCAATTCCTCCCTTAAATTACTCATTTAAGAAAATGAAATTTAAATTGTTCATTCCTAAGAAAATGAAATTTAAATTGTTCATTCCCAAGAAAATGAAATTTAAATTGTTCATTCCCAAGAAAATGAAATCTAAATTGTTCATTCCCAAGAAAAGAAAATTTAAATTGTTCCTTCCCAAGAAAATGAAATTTAAATTGTTCATTCCCAAGAAAATGAAATCTAAATTGTTCATTCCCAAGAAAATAAAATTTAAATTGTTCATTCCTGAGAAAATGAAAATTAAATTGTTCATTCCCATGAAATTTAAATTGTTCATTCCTAAGAAAATGAAATCTAAATTGTTCATTCCCAAGAAAATGAAATTTAAATTGTTCATTCATAAGAAAATGAAATTTAAATTGTTCATTCCCAAGAAAATGAAATTTAAATTGTTCATTCCCAAGAAAATATTTGTTTTAAATTGTTCATTTACAATAAAATATTTTAAATTGTTCATTCACAAGAAAGAAAATGTAGTTTTAAATTCTTCATTCTCAAGAAAATGAAATTTGAAATTGTTCATTACAAGAGAATGAATTTTTAAATTGTTCTTTGTAGGAAAATTCAGTTCTAAATTGCAATTCCCTAGAAATTTGGTTTCAAAATAAAATTCCTCCTCTTTATTTGCAGGTACAGAAACTCACACAAACGTGGCACACTCTTCGGCAGAAACACACCGACTCAGCCTTCAAGTTCGAGTCCAAGCTGCGATCCAACCTCAAGGCCATGAACGAGTGCGCCAACCCCCAAGCCCCCAACACAATCATTCCACACCTCTTGCCTTATGTGCTTCTGTGCGAACGGGATTTGGAGGACATTTATTCTCTACATACCAAGGTATCTTAGGCCGTACCAAGGAAGACACGCTGGCAGTGTGTTACCCCCCTCCCTCCTTGCCTCTGTACGAGTTCATCCCACCATAGAATACAATTCACATAAAGATCATGATGACAATACCTGGCAAACGTGTAGGCGCTAGGCCTGGCCTTATTTGGAGGAGAAAATACAAGTAGAGAGTTATTACTGCCTGTTGCCACCAGCCAGAGAGTAGAAAACCCTTGGTGGCCCAAGGTAGGGCCACCTGTTTCGTGGCGGCTTCTTGCGAACCCCGAAATTTTTGGTGTTCGCTCTTTCCAGGAGTGGAAATCCCACGCCTTGTTCATTAGGGTAGCGAGAGCTCTGCCTTCGAGAGGAAATGGATGGTTGTTCCCTCATATCAACGAGGGCATCTCCCACTGAGACCTGTAAAGAAAGGGATGAATAGGAAGGGAGATGAAAATGCGGGGAAGATGCAGATCTTCCCCCGGACACTGAGGCCTGGAGGGTGCACAATTGCGGGCGTTATATTCAGGAGGGCAGGCAATCCTCCAGATGTCAGCTGCAGTATGGTTACCATGCTACATTTGGTTCCTCCTTTGTTTGGTTTATTCTGGTAGAGGATTATCGCAGTCGATTGAAGTTCGTTAATGAGTCCCACTCAGCCAGGCGGGTGAATGTGAAGAAAAAAAAGCTCACAAAGTGCACGTTGGTCAAAGTTATGCAAATACACCCCGAAAGGAAAAGTAAAGAATGATCTTCTTTGCCAAGCCGCGCGGAGAGCAGCCCGTATTCCTCCCATGTAATTAGGGTTCAGAGGTGGGTAGTCTAATCGCCCCCTTCCACTATTTAAGGCAATATATGTCCTGCCTCCTGTTCATTCCTGAAAAGGTCTTTAAGAATAAAGACGAAAGCGCTCGGAATCGTTTATCACTTTTCCTTTGTGGGTGTATCTGCATAACAATGTCATGTTCCAGGGAGGGATCAATGGATATTCAGCGAAAAAATCAATGGGTGTTCAGGAAGGGATCGAGAGCTGTGCTACGTCACTTTCGGGCGGGCTCTGAATGCTACGGGAACACATTAGGTGTTACGCGAGGCTCGATAGATGTCATGGCTCCGATGAAACGTGCAAATCTCCGCTGAGGAGGAGGGGCTTTTGTCATAGGTGTGCGAGTGATGTGTATGTTGTGACTGTGTTGAGATATGTTTGATTCCTGAGGTCAGCGGGTGCAGATGTATCTGTAAGGCTAGCCAGTGATGTTCATTGTACCCCGATTTGGAGTCGTAAAGAAAGTGTGTCATCAGGTTTTATTTTTTGCAGTCAGCATTCTAAATTTGTTGTCCCCGTAAGGGGCACGGCGATTTGTTTTCAAGGCCTCAGCGCCCTATCCGGCCCCAGCTTGACCTCTTCTTCTTTTTAACGCCCTGTCTTACCCTGCTATCCCCCAATGCCGCGGCGGCTTCAGGTTGCTTTCTGTCGTCTTCGAATCGGACACACTCGTGTGACGCATCGCTACTTGATGGAGCGCTCGCCAGCGCCCTATTGCAACGACTGCGTCGTCCCCCAGACTGTTCGGCATATTCTTGTCGAATGTCCCAGTCTGGGTGATCTTCGCGCACGATACCTGTCTCGGTACCGTGATGGGCGGGGTCGCTACCGCCTGTCCCTTGTACTCGGGACGAGTGCGTGCACCATGACTGGTGGACTTATTGACTTTTTGGGGGAGGCCGGCCTTCTCCCCTTTATTTAAGGTTCCTTTTTTTGTTATTGTTTTGTTTGTAGGTTGCACTCTCCTGCACCGGGGTGAGGGGGACCTCCCCCCGCTGCCGGAGATTGCTTCGATTGTTATGTTTTTCCACTTTATATCATTGTTAAGTTTTCATATTTTTACTTTAAAGTAGCCTAGTTCTAGGCTGTCGTGTTTTTCGGCGACTTATGCCCAAGTGGGTAGTTGCCAGATGGGCTCCATAAAATTTAAAAAAAAAAATGTCTTACCCTGCTTCCTCACTTTCCGTACAACCTCTCCCGCAGGTTTCTGGACGCTCTCTAATTTCGCAGGGTAGACACCAACCAGCTTCTTCTCACCCAATCCCGGATGGGTTTTTCTTTAGTTTTTTTTTAAATTTGGGGAGCCAATCTGGCCCCTGCATACTTGGGCCTAGTCGCCGTACATAACACAGCCTACTACTACTAGGCTATATTAAAAAAAACCATAACAATATGAAAATAACAACGATAAAATAGGACAAAGGCTAAAAAAAAAATAAGAAAACAAAACAAAAAGCAAGAAGGAAGTGCGCTTCGGCGTCGAAGGAAGGCCCACCTCCTTCCCCGGCGCAGGAACATGCGACTACAAAAAAATACCAGTCAAATAAATTGGAGGCGGCCAGCCTCCCCAAAAAAGTCGTATAGTCCACAAGTCTGTGTGTACGAACCCATCGCTCTTGTCCCGGTACCGAGACAGGTAACGTCCGCGAAGATCACCCAGACTGAGACATTCGACAAGAATGTGCCGAACAGTCTGGGGAAGAACGCAGTCGTCACAATAAGTGACAGGCGAGAGCTCCATCAAATGACGGACATAAAACCACCTGAAGCCGCGGCGGCGCTATGGCACGAAACTTTAAATTCCCCTCCACTGTCTCCCATCTTCTTTGCCAAGCCGCCCGGAGGGCAGCCCGTATTCCTCGGTGTGAGGAAGAGCGAAACGTTGGTCTGGTTGCCCGAAATTCCTACATATCCAGGAACGCAGCAAAAGATAATCTTTACATCCGCCCGGCTCGCCAAAACCCTAGCGTCACGGATATCGCCAACCAAGGGATGCAGAGGTCCCAATGCCTCGAGAGCACTCAGGTCGCTTTGTGAGTCGCTATAAATCACAATCAGGTCTCCGAACCGGGCACGTCGTGTAATCTCCCGTACCGAGCGGTGTATTGGAACCAGCTCGGCCGTGAAGTCAGACACAGCGCCTGGCAGAGCCCCGATGACTTCAAACAAAGGGGACACGGCGTGGAAACCGACCCCCTCATGGGACTTGGAGCCTTCCGTCTGCACTGGCGCGGTTCCAGCGTGACACGAAGTGTGCTCCAAAAAGGCCGAACGCAATACTCCCGGCGCTGTACAAGCTTTGAGAGCAGAGGCGTGGCGACAAATAGTCAAAAGTGGTACCCTCTTGGGTGGCGTCCTGGGCAGAACCAGGGGCGCCACCGGCCAGAAAGCTATACCTAGCTCTCGGAGTTTCCTAGCCATAAACCCAAAGGGCTTAGGGTATGACTGGTGTCTCTCGGCGGCATATGCACCGTCGAGATCAGCATTGGATGCTGATCTCGGAGGGGACAGGTATACTGACCCTCTGCAAGCTGGTCGCGCACGCAAGTAGGACATTAGGGGGCATGAGCCGATGGGCCCTGCAATCCCTTGCTCCCTTAAGGTGGTTGGCCCTATCGAGCCGCTCCCACCGGGAGCGGTCAATTATGTGCCGCCTGCCTGCTTTTTGGCAGTTCGCTTGGAAAGTAAAAGGGGGAACCTCCTTTTTTACTTTAGAGCTACCCGAGGATGGCTTCGACGCTGATAAAGGGAAAGGGGAGAGATTATTTTTTTTATTTACATCATCGGGCATGGTGACCCTATTTTTAGCACGGGACTCATACGCTAAGCATCCCTGGCAGTAGCCCGCTCTGCGAGGGGTGATCACGGGGCCGGCAAAACCAGCTGCCACCATTTGAGGCCACTCCTCCAGCCTAGTGAACTGGCAGCCCATCTGCATGGCGGCTCCACTTTAGGTACGGCGTAAAAATTGATAGACGGTGAATTGAGAAAGGTATGGGTGGGGATGAAGCAGGTTAAAAACCCACGGGGTGAGGGGCGTTGTTCCCTACCCCCTCAGCCCTGATCTGGGTTGGTTGGGTGAGAGTAAGCTGGTCGGCGTCTACCCCGCGAAATTAGAGGTTGATCAGATAAATTTGTCGGAGAGGTTCTATATAAAGTGAGCAAAGAAGGAGAAGAGGCTAAGCTGAGTCTCGTCAGCACGTCGGCCAGGAAAGCAAATCGCCGTGCCCCTTGGATTCCCGGAATGGGCTGGGGTGGAGGACGCGTTGCCCTCTCCTCTCTGAGCTCTGGTTTGGGGTGGTGGGTTTTAACAACCTGCCCCACCCTCGCCTTCCTCGTATACCCTCTCTCTCTTTTCACTGACTATTTATTTTTCTGGTTTGGGGTAGTTGTTTGATCTCCGGATAAAGTTTAGGTTGATGTAGTATTTTATATTTATCTGATCGGATTTATTTTATGGCTTGACATTTTGTTAGAGGATCAGTAATGTTACAATGAACGAAAAATCTCACTTGATATTTGGCAAAGAAAATTCTGTGTTGTCACAATTTCTCTCGACCCTTTCTTTCCTTAACTTTCCACAAGTTTTTCTTGATTTAACTTTTTTCCTTCACAGGCTGGTTCCCTTTTTCAGTGGGAGAGTTCCTCCTCTGACTATGGCCTGCAGATGATGTATCACCACCTGCAAGAAGGCAGGACCTTCACACAAAATCTAAATCTATATAAGAGGAACGCTGAATTATTGCTGGGAGATATGAATCACATGGAGGAACTTACCTTAGACATGTTCCGGACCGAATTCCACTTGAAGTTCCTATTCGGCAGCAAGGCTGCTTATGCCGATAGTGAACAGCGGGTACCCAAGTTTCAAAAGGTCATCGCTACTTTATCCGAATACTGCGAGCCAACCGTGTAGACGATTCAAGTGGTTGCAGTTCCTGTATGGATATTAAGATAAGCAAAATTAATAGATAGAGCAAAATAAAGATGTCCGCTCGATAAGTCGTTATGTTAACGAGTGTATACCTAGTCTCTCTCTCTTTTTTTAACTGTTTCATATGTTGTATTTTTTTTTAGTCAAGTAATCATGATTACATTCCTCCGAATTTGCAGTCTACTAGGTTTATGTGAATAAAGGTTTGTGTTTTTTTTTAAGTTGTGCAATACATTAAAGTCAGGAGTTTAAGTTGGTTATTTATGCATTAAATAGTCCAATTTAGAACGCCTGTGAAAGGTAACAGCAACTTCTATTTCTTGTTATTTTTTTTTGTTATTGTTAGCCTTAGGTGCTATCCCTGGTCATCTATTTGCTCCATTTAGTAGCAATTTTTATTGATCTTTGAGAACTCTGTTATTTACCACAATGTGCCACATTATGTATAGGATTATAGAATACTATAGTTTAAAAGCTATGCATTTTTAACATTGCAACCATAAAAATCTCCGGTTGACATGGTATGGTTCTTTGTTCATTTAAAAAGTGACTTTAAACGGTCTGTTAAAGAACCCTTAAGGCTTCTGAGAGGATCTCGTAAACGGCGAGATCGAATACTATATTCATTTCCCCATTTTATCTTTGAGCGCGAGGTTTCTCTGCATCTCCCCCCATTTTACCTTCGAGGGCGAGGTTTCTCCGCATCTCCAAAAGGTCAAGAAGTCCATTTGCTCATTAATTCAGGTTCTTGGGTTCACTGCAAGATTGTTGAATAGTTGTACTACAAAGTGTTTCTCAGTTCATACATTTGAGTATGGAACTCTCGCACTCCTAGGGGACAGGCTTCTATCGTCTAGATACCGGATTGGATCTTAAGCAAGAACCGACACTGCGTACGTTGAAGTCTGCCACGGATAGGTGGACGCGTTGTGGTTAACCCTGCGACGGTAAGTAGATCTTACATAGATCATAACACTCAGTACCACTGTTTCCTCTCTCGTCTTCACGGACAACACGCACACTTTTGTTGCAAGGAATTCTGCCGATGTGTAGTTGTATCCACATAGCCTTAATTCGAAACGGGCCCACTTGATCCCAAGGTAAAAAAGGGTCCTATATGATCTTTGGTATGGTGTCGAAAACAAAATACTTTCCCATCACCTCCCCCCCCCCCCTCCTACTCTAAAAGAGGACCGGCTCCTGGTGCATCCGGTCTCACCAGCGATTTTCATGCTCCTTTTATGTTTGTTTCTTTATCTGGTCACTGGGATCCGTCCTGGCTAAGCCATGGCGTTCTCTACCAACCTATATTTGAGTCTAGTTCATACATGATTTGCGGGGTTTCCCAGTTCCCAGACCCAATACTTAGAGGAGGTAAGTATTACCGACCTAGGCTTCGTCAACCTCCCGTCCATTCATTACTTCTTTCTCTATATTGCTCTGTCAAATTCCACCCCCATCCCCGGAGTCTTTTTCGCACAACTGTTTTCAGCTTCGTTTCAAAAATTGTTGTGTTAAATATTCGTTATGTAGGGTACATGTTCGTCTCGATTCCTAAGTGGAACAGCCACATATGTGAATTGCTTGACTTTGAGACGAGAGAGTTTCGGCAGTGATGTGTAGGAGCAAGCGCTTGCAGCGAGAAGAAACAGAAGACAAAAAGATAGAACATGGAATGAGATACGAACAACCACGCCACAAATAGGGCATTGATTCAAATGCACAAATATAGAAGCCTTTTGTGAAATGCAAACGGGGACAAATCTCGTTGTGTAACAAAGCAACCTTCTTATGCAAGATATACAAAGCCAGTAACAAGAGCCTTATTTACCAAAAACTAATATAAATGCAATCTTAGATTGTAGCTCTATGTACACAGTTCCATTGTAGTTGTAGAAAGTGTGTTATTCATGGTGCATTCATAAGGCATTTTTAACATGTCTACTCTTATTTTAAAAATTGTATTTATCTCTTAATTATATTTTTCCAATTCTCTGCCATAGTCGCCTACCCACTTATTCCGAGCAGTGGGAAGCCTGGTTCAGATAAAGAAAGAAATTTATGTGCTGAAATTTCATACAAAATTCTTTTGTCTAGTCATTTTTGATATGTGTAAAAAGCTGTCTTTGTACTTATTGTAAATATGGAACAGAAACGACCTTTTTTTATTTGCCTCCTATTTAGAACTAGAAAATAGAAGTTGGCACCAACTGTCGATAGGTTTCCCCGCTTTAAAGCGATGAATGATGAGGTTGATTACCCTCATTTAGCAAAAAAAAAAAGGAAGTTCCCAAAGGATAAACGGATTAATAATTTCATTCTTCAAGACTTCAACAAAAGACTATGGTATGCGCTCATCAATGCCACTAAAACTACCCGCCCTCTCCCACCCCTGTTATTATCTATCAAGCACACAGCCCCTCCATTACTTTGTCCATTTTGAATTCTTCCTCAGAGGCAGGTTGTAACTCGGTCGTGCTTCTCTTGTTCGCACGGAAAGGCTCGTTTGTAACAACAAGGAAAGAAGGTACCCTAGGAGACCTTACGGTCCATTCGTGTGAGAAAAGCTGGGGGCCAACATCCTTCACGAATGCCACCCCACTACTGAAATCCCCAAAGAAAAAGCAAAGGAATTTTAGGTACGAAATGAGACTCATTCATTTAGGTTGACTTGAACCTCCTGTTCTTTTGAAGTAGGACTCCTTGTCTGGCGGAGGCGCGAACTTGAAACGAGGAGGTTTAGGACCATTTATTGCAACCATGTTTTCTCCCGTTCTTCAGTATTACATAATACTTGGGAGTGTGAATGAGAACTTTGGAAAGTCTCTATCTATGGTTGCTTTAAAAGCATTTTTTTAAAGCTATCATACCCTAACGAGGAAGGAAGGAGAAGTATGAAGATAAATTGGGACATGCGTGATGTGCCTTTTATGTGCTCGCCGAGCATGTGAAGCCCAGTGCCGTACATATGATCGGCCGAACAAGCATTCCTGATCCATTAGCCTCTTTCAGTCTTCTATGAGTCCATTCAATTAAGCCCGTACTTTCTGGCTACCCCGTGATCGTTTTTATGTACCAAGGGTACGATTGAGTTTTCTCCAAAGAATGGACTTAAATTGATTACCGCGAGCCCTCGTGATTGCCGAAGGGACGCCAAACTTTACTACCAACCAGGAGTCGAATGTTGTCTTGGGCACGGCTTCCACCCAACGAGTAAAGTGATTCCCTATAGTGAGGAGGTAGGTCTTATCTTAGCAGCGCTGAACCAAGTCTATGATATCTCCAACAGTTCAGCAGCTAAGGAAAAGGGGTGATGGTATAGCGCAGTATCTTTTAGCTTTTGTAGCGATATCCAGATAGATCTTCTCAAACAGTTTAGCGGTTAAGGGACAGGGGTAATGGTATGTCGTTGTACCTTTGATCGTTGGCATTGGGTGCGGGTGCGAGTCCAGCGACCAATGTCCTTGTGGTTCCGCGGCCAAATGAATTTATGTAAGCGGCTTTTGGTAGGCTTTAAATCCTTGGATGAGAATGACGGTGCAGGGCAACGACCCTAGGGTAGGTTACAGATACATATATACGGCACTGGTTTTACTCTGGAATCTAGCGTTTTAACGATGTCCAGATCGTTGGCATTGGACGCAATTGTGTAGTAGACGTCTGCGTGAAATGAGGGGGATTTGGGCAATGGCTAGGGAATATCATCTGCTACAACGTTGTTCTTTCCATAATGTGGAAAATATTGGTGGTGTATTGCGAGGTATAATCCAGCTAATGATATTCGCGCGAGGAAAGACGATGGGAAGTGGTTTGAATCGAGGATAGAAGTGTTTGATGGTATGTATATTATATGTTCATAGTTTGGTCTTTCACCTGGTGATGAAAATGTTTCACCGTGAGAAATACAGCAGGAAATCGCGGTCAAAGGTGCTATAATGACTCATCAGCCTGGTATTTTGGAGAGGAAAGCTCATTTTCTTTGCTGTAACAGTCTTGCCAAGCCGTTGTTAGGGAAAGCTCGTTTAAGAGGATACATGGACTAAACACGTACGGGGACAAAAAACGCTTTTGAGCTCCGTGAAAGCATTGCCTGCCCCATCTGTCTACGTGAGTGGGGGAGTTCCTTTAAAGGTACCCACGTGGCCGTGCTAACTTCGGGTTTTGTGGTTAATTCGAAGTCCGACCTCGTTTAGGCGCTCCAATAGTGTTCGTAGATGGGAGATGTTAACATAGCAACTCGAAATTGCCCCCCAAAATGTCGTCTAGAAATACAAAGCCTTAATTAATCGAGACCTCGTAATCCTGCTGGTATTCTGCACTACTCAAAAACCCCAATCCGGTCTAGGGTGGTTGGTTTTTAACAACCTGCTTCATCCCCACCCATACCTTCCTCACATCTCTTTTCCTCTCGTCTTCAAAATCTATCTTTTTTACGCCATGTCTAAGGTGGAGCCGCCATGCCGATGGAATGCCAGGCCACCAGGCGGCAGGGGTGGTCCGAAATGGCGGCGCCTGACTCTGCCAGGCCTGTAAGCACCTCTTGCAGTGCGGGCAACTGCAAGAGGTGATGAGTTATTGCGTCCCGTAGCACAAATAGGGTCACCATGCCCAATGATGAAAATAAAAAAAACCCTAACCCCCAACTTCCCCAAGAACATCAACGAAGCCGCCCTCGGGCAGCTCCACCGAGAAAATGGAGCTCCCCCTTCTTGTTCTTGCGCAGGGGACCCTCCATACTTCTTTAACCGGAGAGGAGGCTTACTCCTCTCCTACGCCTACGGGTGTAGGGGAGTCCCCCTCACCCCCTTCTCTGCAGGTGCTTTCGGGCACCTCCCTAATTCCAGCGGCAGTCCCTCCTTTGCTCTCTTAGGGGACTGCCAAGAAAGCCAGCAGGCAGCCCACTGCCGACCGCCCCGCGTGTAAGCGGCTCGGTAGGGAAAACTCCCTTAGGGGGGAGAGGGAAGCCAGGCCCCTTCGGTCGCTTCCCTCGAAAGACCTGCTGGCAAGAATATTAAACCTTGCCGGGGTCAAGGCCTGTGCCTCCCCACAAAAGACTCATGACGCTGCCAAGGGGACCTGCGATGTCCTGGGAGGGGATGGCCAACTGGAGGCCCCTCCTGTGATAGACATGGTCCTTGAGGAAACCCAGCCTCAGAGGGTAGGGCCTTCAATGGGGAGGAATTCAGGCTCGGCGCCAAGCACCGAACCCGAATCCGCCCCTATGCAAGGTCTTCCTCTAACGGCTGGGGATTCTCAGGCAGTACAAGGAGGGGAGGGATCTTCTCCGGATGATGCCCCTGCGACCACCAGGACCTTCTCCATTTCGGAAAAGGACCTGGCTGAGGCCGGTACATCTGGCCTAGGGGCTTCTACCGGTGGGGGTGAGAAGCGGGTTCATTTCCCGCCCTCCTCTCCAAAAAAGAAAAAGACCAAGAAAAGGAAGACAAAGAAGACTCGGGGCTCCTCTCCATCCACGGGGGCTGCGGGGACGGATGGGTCTGCTGCCACTCTGGCAAGCGACCAAGCCGAGATCGACACATCCGGCCCCTCTGCCCCCCCCCCGGTTGCGGAGCCCCTGTCTAAGACCAAAAGTGCACAGGGTGGAGCCTCGATGACATCGGGGCCCCTGATTCAGAGGTTACCTAGCGTTTTCGATCCCGCTGGCTTCAAACGCTTCCTCGTTATTCGCTCCACTGATGGCACCATGTTGTTCAAGGGCAACATGATCCATCAGAGGAGAGGATTAGCTAGTGCAATTGGTAGAGAGCCGAAGGTGACCCGTTTCTCGGACGGGAGCCTTCTGGCGAATCCCGCGGAGGCGGCCAAGATAAGTGCTCTTCGGACACTTCATGGCACCCCGGTGAGTGTAACGCCGCACTCTACCATGAACTTTGTGAAAGGAGTAGTTTATGCGAGGGAACTCGTTGACTACTCCATTGAGGACATCACCCTAGAGCTGGCAGACCATGGGGCGGTCAAGGTCGAACGTGTGATGAGAAAACGAGGAGGGGCCTCGAGACCCACCCCTACACTCTTCGTCACGTTCGACTGTGACAAGCTCCCTGAGTCGGTGCGTGCCGGTTGGTACCGCTACCGCGTGAATGCATTCGTGCCACTGCCGCGGCGGTGCTATTAATGTCACCGCTTCGGCCATACGAATCGCTCATGTAGACGTGCAAAGTCGGGGTCACCCGAAGTCTGTGTAAATTGCTCCAAGGTCGCACACAATAAGTCCAAATCGTGTGTGACAAAGTGTGTCAAATGCGGAGAGCCGCACCCCGCTTCTTCGAAGCAATGTGGTGCATATCTCCTTGAAAAAGAAATCCTGGCCGTTCAGGCCCAGGATCGACTCTCATTCCGCGAGGCTAAGGACTTGGTCCTGGCGCGCCCGGCTCTGCCTGGGACGTCATATGCCTCAATAGTTAGAAAGCCACCCTCTGCTCCTGTCCCATCCAGGCCAATGAACACGGTTTTTTCCGCGCCCATTCAGAGCCCTTCTGCGGGCTCTACCCAACCCGGGCGCTCCCCTGGTAAAGCTGGCGGCAAAAAGGGTTCATACCCAGCCCCGGCTAAAACCAAGGCTCCCCCCTCTTCCCCCAGCGTGACCGTTTCCCGTAAGGTGAAACGGCCACGTGCCTCCACCGAGTCGTTAGACTCACACTAGGCAACACCCCTGAAGATGGTCGCTAGGCCATCTTCCGGGGTTCCTAAAGCTGTCCCCTGAAAGGAGGACAGCAACAAAGGAGCTTCGGCTCCTTCATCGACGCCCCGAGGTGCAGCGAGTGGCTCGGAGACGGTGGTTCCCCGAAAAGAGGGCCCCCCGCCTCCAAAGCCGCAACGCCCCCCTAAGGTTTCGAGGCGGAGGGAGGAAAAGACTCGCATGACGAGCCCAACCTCCCCCAATAAGTCCTCGAAGGCGACAGCGCCTTCAGCGCTTTGTCCGGCCAACAGCGCCCGGGAGAGTCTTCAGTTCGAGGAGGGCCCCCGCGTCTCCTCCGAGCTAGGCCTGGAGGGCATATTCCTTCAATGGAATTGCCGTGGACTCCGGGCCAACTGGGAGGAGCTGCAGAGGCTCGTCTCGTCCCGTTCCCCGTTAGATATCTTTTTGCAGGAGACCATGCTAGGCGCGTGCCCCCTGCTCACCCTCCCGGGGTATAAGAGCCTTGCGACCCCACCACCGCAGGATGGCCGGGCTGGGGGATGCGCGGTTTACACCCGGCATGATGTCTCCGTTCTTCCTTTCTCTTTAGATACCTCCTTTCAGGCAGTGGCTGTGCAGCTCCACCTGGATAGGAGGTATACTATCCTTTCTGCGTATATTCCACCGTCAGCTGACTTCGACGCGGGGGACTTCGGCCGCGTCGTGGCACGGTTGCTGAGGCCCTATCTCTTGCTTGGAGATCTGAACGGCAGGCATCCTCTCTGGGGAGATTACTCCATAAATCCCAGGGGACAAGTCCTTGCCGATCTGATTGAAGAGCTTGAGATGGGTGTCCTAAACGTGGATGAGTTTCCGCATCACTGTCCGAGAACCGCTTTATTTTCTTGCCTTGACCTATCTTTGTGCTCTTCGGATGCACAGCCTGATTTTGATTGGGGGGTGGTCAATGAACTCCATGGTAGTGATCCCTTTCCCATTCAAATATCATTTTCAGGGCAACTGCCACTTGAGAGCCCTCCTCGGTGGTGCTTGGCACGGGCGCGGTGGCCTGCACTTCTGGAAATGACTGAATTCTCTATCTCAGTCGAGGAGTTTAGGTAGGTAAATGAAGCCGTTGAGTTCTTCTCCGGCAACCTCATCGCCGTGGGCCTGACTACTATTCCTAGGACGTCTGGCCGTTTTGCACGCCGACCACTCCCATGGTGGTTGGCTGAGTGTAAGACGGCCCTCAAACAGAAGCGTTATGCCTACATGCGCTATAAGCGCCGCCCGAACGATTTCACTGTCGCTGAATTTCGTCGGGCTAGGGCTAGGTTCCGGTATATTTGGAAGCACGCCCGCCGCTCTTCTTGGCGGGCATATGTGTCTTCACTTAACGGGAAGATCCCTTTAGCTGATGTGTGGAAGCGAGTCAAAAGGATTTTACGCAAGTTTTCGCAGGACCCCCCTCCCGTTCTCCAGGAGAATGGGACCGCAATCTCGGACACCGCGTCCGTGGCGGAATCCTTCGCGACCGCTTTCTCCGCATTCACTAGTCGCGATGCTGCTCCGCCAGCATTCAATGCACGTCATGATGTCGCGGAAGGCCGCCGGCTGGACTTTACCTCCAGAGGCGGAGAACCCTTCAACGACAAGTTTACTGTTAGTGAGTTGCGTTCCGCTCTCGCTTCGTGCGCGGACACCGCCCATAGGCCGGACGATGTCCCGTACGCCATGCTTCGACACCTGGGTGAGCGAGGCATGGCCTTTCTGTTAGATTTGTTCAACAGGATCTGGGTGGAAGGTCTTCTCCCAGACTCCTGGCGAATCGCTACTGTGCTCACCTTTCGCAAAACGGGGAGAGATCACTCTACTCCGACCGGTTTCCGCCCAATCTCTCTAACCTCTTGCGTGTGCAAGTTGATGGAGAAATTGGTAAATGTTAGACTAGCCTTTTTCCTGGACAGCGGAGGCCATCTGTCTTCCGAACAGTGCGGCTTCCGCAAGTTCCACTCCACGTCGGATGCTCTGCTCCGACTGGAAAATGCCGTCTGCGAGGCTTTCCTTCGTAGACAGCACTACGCCACGGTCTTTTTCGATCTGGTGATACGGTATCATGGAGACTCTCCACACGATGGGGGCGAGAGGATGCCTCCCAATGTTTATATCTGAAATTTGGCGAGATCGTCGATTCCGCGTTTTGTTGGGGGGGGGAGCCTTCTCCGGCCCAAAGGAGCAGGAAGAGGGTGTCTCGCAGGGAAGTGTCCTCAGTGTCACACTCTTTGCCCTGAGCATCAATGGCATCACCTCGGTGCTGCCGGAAGATGTTCTCGCTACGCTTTACGTAGTCGACCTTTCGATCTCTTTTGGCGCGGCCCAGATGCCAACTCTGGAGCGTTCGCTCCAACAGGCATTGAACCGCGTCTCTCGCTATGCCAAAGCGCACAGGTACCGGTTTTCTTTGGCCCAGACTAAGGTGGTGCACTTCTGCCGCCATCCACGGCTTCACCCCGACCCAGATTTGTTTCTTAATGGGGTGCGCCTGGATGTGGTTGAGTCGCAGAGTTTCCTTGGTCTTGTATTCGACCGACGCCTCACCTGGGAGGCTCATATTCGCAGCCTTAGGGTCTCTTGTACCTGCGCCATGGACATTCTCCGTTCCGTGACGTTCAGCGCCTGGGGCGCTGATAGTACTACTGCCCTACTTTTGTTTCGATCCTTTGTTCGTTTGAAGCTCGACTACGGATGCAAGTTTTATGCATCCACAGCCGAGCGTTTATTGCGAAAGGTGGATTAGATCCACCACACCGGCCTTCACCTTGCGACCGGTGCCTTCCGCACTTCCCCCATTAAGAGCCTGTTGGTCGATGTTGGGAAGATGCCACTCGCTCTACGCCACGTGCAGTGCATCACTCACCTGTACGCGCGAGCCCGGCGCCTCCCTCAGTCGCCAACAGCTCTCACTGCATCCGAAGTTGATCTCGATGGTGCTTATGCCGCCGAGAGACGCCAGTCATACCCTAAGCTCTTTGGGTTTAGGGCCAGAAAACTCCTTCGAGAGCTAGATATAGCTCTCGGGCCGGTGGCGCCCCTGGTTCTGCCCAGGATGCCACCCTGGAGAAAACCACATTTATCTATTTGTCGCCATGCCTCTGCTCCCAAAGCTTGTACTGCGCCGAGAGTATTGCGTTCGACCTTTTTGGAGCACACCTCGTGTCACGCTGGAACCGTGCCAGTGTATACGGATGGCTCCAAGTCCCAAGACGGGGTCGGCTTCCACGCCGTATCCCCTCTGTTTGAAGTCAGCGGGGCTCTACCAGGCGCTGCGTCTGTCTTCACGGCCGAGCTGGTGGCAATACACCACTCGGTACGGGAGATTACGCGACGTGTCCGGTTCGAAGACCGGATTGTGATCTATAGCGACTCACAAAGCGCCCTGAGTGCTCTCGGGGCATTGGAATCTCCGCATCCCCTGGTTCGCGAAATCCGTGACGCCTCGGTTTTTGCGAGCCGGGCAGATGTCGAGATTATCTTCTGCTGGCTTCCTGGACATGTAGGAATTGCGGGGAATGAGTGCGCCGATGAGGCCGCCACAGAGTCCGCAAGGACTCTGCGACTGGACCAGCATTTCGCTCTTCCTCACACCGACTACATGGCAGGAATACGAGCAGCTCTTCGGACTGCTTGGCAAAGAAGATGGGAAACGGTCGAAGGGAACTTAAAGTTGCGTGCCATTGCGCCGCGACTGTTCCCATAGACCTATCCCCCAATGCCGTGGCGGCTTCAGGTTGCTTTCTGTCGTTTCCGAATCGGACACAATCGTGTGACGCATCGCTATTTGATGGAGCGCTCGCCTGTGCCCTATTGCAACGACTGCGTCGTCCCCCAGACTGTTCAGCACATTCTTGTCGAATGTCCTAGTCTGGGTGATCTTCACGCATGATACCGGTCCCAGTACCGGGATGGGCGGGGTCGCTACCGCCTGTCTCTTGTACTCCGTACAGATTCGTGCACATTGACTTGTGGACTTGTTGACTTTTGGGGGGAGGCCGGGCTTCTCCCCTTTATTTAAGGTTCTTTTTTTGTTATTGTTTTGTTTGTAGGTTGAACTCTCCTGCACCGGGGTGAGGGATACCTCCCCCCGCTGCCGGAGATTGCTTCCTGATGGTTAAGTTTTTCCAATTTATATCATTGTTAAGTTTTCATATTTATATTTTAAAGTAGCCTAGTTCTAGGCTGTCGTGTTTTTCGGCGACTTGTGCCCAAGTGGGCAGTTGCCAGATGGGCTCTATAGAATTAAAAAAAAAAATCAAAAACCCCAAATTAATATTGTGACATTCCTTTTAATTCAATCAGGGCCAACGATTATTCGCTGGCTTTTCCGTGGTGATTAACCTCAAAAGCTTAACACATTTGGCACGGACTAATAATCATTCTTTGTTCGGGCAATGAAACTCCTAAAATCACTACAGGGGAACCATTCAGCTGAAGATTTGCGAACCATATTCAGAGGCAAAGCCCATTCGCTCTTGGAAAGTCATGATGCCGATGGGCATCATGACTTTCCCACTAGCACACTGACCTTGAGGTAAACCAGTATGTCAAAATAGGTTAGGAAATTGGGTCCGAGGAGCGCGTGAGAAACATTTTGCCTGGATTAAAAACTATGTGAAGAGAAAAAAACTCGTAACTTTAAGCTAAACATCATCTGGTTTTCGCAGGAAGTTCTTATCGAGGTCTCGTTTGCAGCCTGTCATTAAAGAGAATGAACGGGCCTATGTTGTTCAGCAAAGCAATTCTAACACGCTTACGGTTGATCCAATAAAGGGTCTCGGTGATGGTGCCAACGAGTAGAAGACGTCGTTCTAAGGTATTCGCTCCCCCCGCCCGCCAAAGGATCAGGAAGAAACCCATCTGCGATCTTTTTCTTTAATCGGTGGTAGTACCAGCATTATTCTTCATGCCCGCTGTTGGGGGTAGGGGCTCGTGTAGGACTAAATGAGCGGCGGTGAGGGAATGATTTTTAGGCGCGCACATCTGGGTTGGACGCGGATGCCAAGAATTCCTCTAATTTCTTCGAGATGAGTCTTAAGAAACGCTTCAAAGCGTCGATCTCGCCTTGCGGGACCAAGGGTTTATTGGGGCTAGCGCGGGAAAGACAATTCGAGTATGGTTGGTATCGATGGTTTGTCACTTGTTCTAAAAGATGCATGGAGGGTAGGGTGAACAACAACTATGCCCTCTGGCGCATTACAAAAATAAAGAGTAGATAGCCGCTAATGGAAGCGCCAAGTGAATCAACAACGGATCTCATTGCACGCAGCAGCTCCGTGGCTATCCTGTTGGCAAGCTACTTTTGCCTCAGGAGCTGCCGTAGACGGCGCATGGAGGTGGCTATGCGCAGTATTAGCGCATCTTTGAAGGATTTGTATCGCCACGTAGCTGGAAGGGATATGATTAAGCCCACCTTTGCAGCGATTGATGGCTATTAGAGAGAAATCGTGTGTGCGTAATTTACCTTAACGCTCAGAGCCTTATGGATGTCGAAAACGGCTTCACAGTCTGATCCATAACTATTGCTCGCTCTCTTAGTAAGGGAGTAAGGGTATGCCAAGAAGTTTCTCCACATTATAGTAATATATTTTCTTGGCCAGAAACTCCATTTAGATCTTTTGGGTGAATAAGAATATAATAATAATAATAATAATAATAATAATAATAATGTCTTTTATAATGCGCTCTTCAAGGCCTGAGGCCTTCCCAGAGCGCACGTTGTGCTGAGATGAGAATGGAAATTCAAGAGGGGGAGAAGGCAATTCTGAAAAGATGCGTTTTCAGGAGACGCTTAAATGTGGTAAGAGAGGGAGAAGACCTGATTTCAGCAGGAAGAGCATTCCACAACTTAGGGGCGCAGATTGAGAAGGAGCAGTCCCCCATTGAGCAGAGGGATGAACGAGGAATATTCAAAAGAGGTGCATGTGATGACCAAAGGGCCCGAAGGACATGGCGTGGCGAGACGGCAGAAGAGAGGTAAGACGGGGCCTTGTTGTTTAGGGCCTTAAATGTGAAGAGAAGTATCTTGAAGTGAGTACGAGATCTGACAGAGAGCCAGAGCAGTTCATGCAGCAAGGGTTTCGAGGGAGAGAAGCGCCGGCGACGGAGGAGAAGCCGGGAGCCATAATTCTGTACAAGTTGAAGGGGGTGGAGAGAGGAGGATGGCAGATTCACAAGCAGAGAGTTACAGTAGTCAAGGTGTGAGGTGATGAAGGCATGAACAGCAGTCTCAAGACTTTAGCGATCAAAGTGAGAGCGAATGCGAGAGAAGTGACGAAGGAAACATAGAGGATTTGCTGACATTGCGGATATGAGGCTTAAAGGAGAGATGCTCATCAAAAACAACACCCAGATTCCTAACGCAGTCAGAGAAAATGATAGTATTACCGCCCAGAGTAAGCGAGGGAAAGAGAGATTTAGATTTTTTGACAAGAGCACGGGTGCCGACGAGGAGAACCTCAGTTTTGGTGTGATTAAGCCTGAAGAAGTTGGTAAAGAGCCAGTCAGAAATGGAGGAGTAGGCAGCCAGGAGGTCAGTGATAGAGTAGGCAAGAGACGTGGGGGGTGAGGAAACGAAAATTTGAGTGTCATCAGCATAGAGGTGGAAGGATAGACCGAGATTACGGAGAAGGGAACTAAGAGGGAGAAGGTAGATACGAACTAGTAGAGGACCAAGGACAGAGCCTTGTGGCACTCTAAAGCGAATGGGGGTAGAGTCGGATGAAACGTCGTCAATCACAACGGATTGGGTACGAGACGAGAGGTAAGAGCGGAACCAGTCAAGCACGGTGCCTGATATGCCGAGGAAAGAGTGGAGACAATCAAGTAGGACGATATGGTCAATAGTATCGAAGGCAGAAGAGAGGTCGAGTAGAACGAGGATGGAGGCACAACCCCTGTCCGCGGCTCTTCGTAAGCAATCGGACACATTGATAAGTCAGTTTCTGTGGAGTGACCTGACTTGAAACCAGATTGATAGGTTTCATCAATGTTACAGGCCACCATGTGACTGTTGATGCGTAAAGCAACCACTCTCTCCAGAACCTTAGAGAGGAAAGGAAGTTGCGAAATCGGGCGATAATTGGAAGGGTCAAGGGGGTTCAGTTGAGGCTTTTTAAGAATCGGACGGATATGGGCACGTTTGAAGGAAGAGGGAACAAGACCAGTTGTAAGTGAAGTGTTGAACAGGTGAAGAAGCGTTGGGAGGGTAGCAGGCAGAATTTTACATAACAGTTTAGGCGGGAAAATGTCCTTTGGGGAGCCCGATTTCTTAGAAAGCGAGAGCAGGGCTGTAAGCTCCAAAGCGGGCACAGAGGGGAAAACGATAAGCGGCTGAGGCGGGAATTTAGGGAGAATGGCAGGAGCCGGGACAGAAGGCTGAGGGAGGGAGGCACGGAGTTTAGTGACCTTATCTGCGAAGAAATTTGAGAGAGTAGCAGGGCTAATGGGTGGGGAGACCTGGGCTGGGGAAGTAAGACGGGAGAGCAGGCGGAAGACGGTACGGCGATCATTCCTACTATCAGTAAACAGATTATGTGAGTAGGTTTCACGAGCAGATTTTAATTTCGCCACGTAGGAAGCTGTCGCAAGTCGGAACGCCAGCGAGAGAGGGGTCGTGTCTTGCCCACGAATGCGAGCCTTTCTAAGGACTCTTTCATGGGCACGCATAGACTGCCTAGCACGGACGAGTTCCATAGAGTACCAAGGGGCACGATGACAACGGGAGTTCGAAGGGGTGACAAGGGGAGAGTGGGCATCAAGACAAGTGAGAAGGGGTTGATCCAAAGAAGAGATAATCTGGTCAGGAGAGGCAGAAGCATCAATGGGAGGAAGTTTGGAGGCCAGATCATTAGATAGGGAGGGAATATCAATGGAGGCTAGTCGACGGAAAGGCTTAGGATAAAGAGACAGCTGGGGAGGTATATGGAATGGGATAGAGAAGTTGAAGTTAATAAGGAAGTGATCAGATATAGCATTGGACAAATTTGTAGTCGTCAGGTTGGAAATAAGACAGTCAGAGATTACAAAGTCTAAAATGTTACCGTGAGAGTGGGTAGGGAAAGAAACGTGTTGGGTGAGGGAGAAGAAATCAAGGATTTCAGAAAAGACTTTGAAATTAGGATTGTGGCCAGGAAGGTTGAAATCACCGAGGATTATCAGAGAACCAGTGGGAGAGAGGCCAGCGAGGAGGTTACTAAATTCATCAAGAAAAAGCTTCAAGGGAGGAGCTGGGGACGCGGTAGAGAACTAAGATAGTTAGAGAGGGGGTGGAATCAGAGACATTGATGAGCGCCTCAAAAGAAAGAAGAGGGGGAGAGGGCAGATTATTCAGAGGGAAGGAGGCACTGTGAATGAGAGCAACTCCACCACCGCGAGAGCTACGGGAGGTATGGGAGTGGACGTAACCATCAGGGGTAGCGAGATTTAAACAGCAAGCAGAAGGGGCAAGCTAAGTTTCCGTGAGTCCAAGGAGAGTGACTCGAGTGTTAACGAACAAGATATGAATGTAGTCAGCCTTCTTCGAGAGGCTACTGACATTGAGGAGAGACGCTGAGAGAACGGGCGAAGGGGGAGGTGAAGAAGAATCAGGGCTAAGTGAGGGGGGGGGCTTGATTCAAGTAAAAAAGTTTTCTAAGAGCAAGAACTAAACGAAAACCACGTTTAGTCTGGCGGCGGGAACGAGAAATTCCCAATGCATTAATGTGAGTAAGGGTGTTTTGAGAAACACTGGTAGCAGTTCCATTGAGGGCAAGAATCGTTAACCTATCAATCATAACACAAATTAGTTAACTATATAAGTAGAGTGGCTAAGCGACACAATAATGGGAGAAAAGCAAATTAACTATATAAGTAGAGTGGCTTAATCGACACAATAACGGGAGAAACAACAATCAAGACAAAATAAAGAGTAATCGAATAGTGTGAACAAATAAAATTACGATAGAAAAAAGAAACGAGGGTAAAAAATAGTGACGAATCAGAATTAGCGGTCGGTGAGGGGGGAGGGGAAGACGCGTGGGCGGAAAGACAGAGCGGAGGTAACAACGAGGCGGCTTGAAAAAAAAACACGTGGGTGCGAAAGAAGCAGAGAGAAGAGAGGCGAGGAAAGGGGGAAAAAATAAATAAATAAATGACAAAGAGCTACTTACTGATAAGATGAACATGTACAATAACAGATCAAGCACACATCACAGATTAGGGAGAACAAATTTCAACGAAACACTCGAGCAGTCAACACAAACGAACGAACGGAAACGGGTAACAAGTGACTTACAAAGCTAAGGCGGGAAGGGTAGTAAACAATATCTAAAAGCACAAAAATGCAACACAGCAAATGGTGAGAGCACAGGCAATAACACTGCAAAATACAAAATTAAAACAGCACAAACGTGTCAGGCGTTATGTAAAAAGAAACTTGAAGAAGAAGGGGCAAGCGGCAGCAATGCTTCTTTGCCAATATAATCGGTGTGAGGAAGAGCGAAACGCTGGACTGATCGCCTAGTCCTCGCGGACTATTTGGCCACATCATCAGCGTGCTTATTCCCCGTAATTCTTACATGTCTAGGAACCTAGCCAAAACCCTGGTGTCACGGATATTGCAAACCAGGGGATGCTAGGATTCCAATGCCTCGAGAGCACTTAAGGCCCTTTGTGAGTCGCTATAAATCACAATCTGGTCTCCGAACCAGGCACGTCGCTTTAAGTTCGGCAGTGAAGACAGAGGAAGCGCCTAGCAGAGCTCCGCTTACTTCAAACAAATGGGACACGGCGGGGAAACCGACCACTTCTTGGGACTTGGAGCCATCCGGATAGACTGGCACGGTTCCAACCTTGCACGGAGTGTGCTCCAAAAAGGCCGAACGCAATACTCCTGGCACTGTAGAAGTTCTGGGAGCAGAGGCGTGGTGACAAATAGTCAATGGTGGTACCCTCAAAGGTTGCGCATTGGGTATAACCAGGAGCGCCACCGGCCCGAGAGTTATACCGAACTCTCGAAGGAGTTTCGTAGCCCTAAACCCAGAGGGCTTAGAGTATTACTGGCGTCTCTAGCCGGCATAAACACCGTCGATAGCAGCTGCGGAAGCGGTGAGAGGTGTTGGCGATCGAGGCAGGCACCGAGGTCACGCGTGCAAGCTAATAATACACTGTGTACGGCGGAGAGCGAGTGACATCTCCCCAGCATCAACAAGTAGGCTCTCAATGGGGGACGTGCGGAAGGCACCTGTCGCCAGACGAAGGCCGGTGTGATGGATCGAGTCCACTTTCCACAATACACGCTCGGCTGTGGATGCATAAAACTCGATTCTGTAATCGAGCTTCGAACGAACAAAGGATCGATAAGCACTCAGTCGCTGAACGTCATGGATCGAATAAAATCTATGGTGTGGATACAAGAGACCTTAAAGCTGTGAATATGAGCAACTTAAGTGAGGCGTCCGTCAAATACAGGATCGAGGAAACGGTGCGTGTCCACCACTTCCAAGTGAACCCCATCTAGAAACAAATCTTGGTCAGGGTGTAGCCGTGGATGTCGGCAGAATTGCACCACCATAGTCTTGCCTAGGAAAATCGAGGTCTGTGCGCTTCGGCATACGAGAGATGCGGTTTAATATATGTTGGAGTCGACGCTGCAGAGTTGGTATCTGGGCCGCGCCCAAAGAGATCAAGAGGTCGTCCACGTAGAGCGAAACGAGAACATCTTCTAGCAGCACCGAGGTGATGCCTTCGATGATCAGGTCAAAGAGCGTGACACTAAGGAGATTACTCTGTAGGATAACCTCTTCCTTTTCCATTTAGGTGGAGCGGTCTTCCCACACCAGTACGCGGAATCGACGATCTCGCAAAAATTCAGATATACAGATTGGCAGGTGTCCCCTCGTCCGATTTGAGTGGCGAGTCTCTATGATACCGTATAGACATGCGGTATATTAGGCCTTCTCCAGATCGAAAAACACTGTGGCGTAATGCTGTATACAAAGGAAGGCCCGGAGGACAGTATTTTTCATTCGGGGCAGAGCATCCGACGTGGGGTGGAATTTGCTTAAGCTGCACTGTGCAGAAGACAGGTGACTTCTGCGGTCCGGACATCGTCCGGACCAGGGTTGTGTCCGCACACGAAAAAGAGCAGAAAGCAACTCACTTAATGTAAACCTGTCGTTGAAGGGTTCTCCGCCTCTAGAGGTAAAGTCCAGTCGGCATCCTTCCACGACATCACGATGCGCATTGAATGCTGAGGGCGAAACATCCCGGCAAGAGAATGCGAAGTAAGCGGTCGCGAAAGACTCCGCTATGGACGCGGGGTCTGAGATTGCCGACTCATTCTCCTGGATAACGGGAGAGAGGTCCTGCGAGAACTTGCCCCGAAACCGTTTGACTTGCCTTTTAAACCTCGGCTAGATGAGTCTTCCTGTTAAGTAAAGACACGTATGCCTGCCAGAAAGAGCGGCGGGCCTGATTCGAAACATAACTGAACCTAGCCCTAGCTTGACGAAATTCACTGAGAGTAAAATTGTTCGGGCGGCGCGTATAGCGCATGTATGCATAACGCTTCTGTTTGAGTGCAACCTTTCATTCGGCTGACCACCACGGAAACATTCGGAGTTCAAAACGGCCAGAAGTTCTAGGAATAGTAGTTAGGCACATAGCGGTGAGGTTGCCGGTGAAGAACTCAACGGCCTCATCCACCGACATAAACTCCTTGACTGAGACAGAGAATTCAGTCATTTCCTGAAATGCGAACCACCGCGCCCGCGCCAAGCACTACTAGGGTGGTGGGGGGTATTTTTGGAAAGTGATCACTACCAGGGATGTCATCGATTACCCCCCACCCAAAATTAGGCTGTGCATCCGGAAAGCACAAAGATAGATCAAGGCAGGAAAATCAAGCGATTCTCATCCACATTTAGGATACGCGACCGTTTTGCCTTACGGGAAACGGTAATGCTGGGTAAAAGAGCGGGAGCCCTGGTGTTTGCCGGGGCTGAGTGTGAACCAGCTCTACCAGGGGAGCGCCCAGGTGGGAAAACCAACAGAAGGGTTCCAAATGGGTGCAAAAACGACCATGTTCGTAGGCATGTATGGGCCAGGAGCAGAGGGTGTCTTTTTTTAACATTGAGGCATAAGACGTCCCAGGCAGCGCCGGGCGCGCCAGGATCGAGTCCTCAGCCTCGCGAAATGAGAAACGATTCTGGGCCTGAACGGCCAGCATTTCCTTTTCTAAGAGATACGCACCACATTGCCTCGAAGAAGCGGGGTGCGGCTGTCGCAATTGACATACTTGGCCACGCACGATTTGGACTTATCGTGTGCTACCTTGGATCAACTTAAACAGACTTCGAGTAACCCCGAATTTGTATGTCTACAGGAGCATTTAGTATTACCTAAGAAGTGGCAGTAGTAGCACCTCAGCGGCAGTAGCACGAGTGCCTTTCCTCGGTAGCGAGACCAACCAACACGCACCGACTCAGGGCGCTCGTCACAGTCGAGCGTGAAGAAGAATGTAGGGGTGAGTCTCGAGGCCCTTCCCTGTTTTCTCATCACACGTTCGATCTTGACCGCTCCATGGTCAGCTATTTCTAAGTTAATGTCATCTATGAAGTAGTCCACGAGTTCCCTCGCATGAACCACTGGTAGAATGTGCGTCACACTCACCGGTCTGCCAAGCTGACATCAATTTTCAGAATGACACTAATCATGGCTGCCTTGGATTGATTTAACGCATTCGCAAGAAGGCTCCCGTCCTAGAAACGGGTCATTTTCGGCTCTCTACCAATCACGCTAGCTAGAGCTCTCCTCTGATGTATCATGTCGCCCTTGGCCAACATACTGTCTTAAGAGGAGAGAATAACGCGGAAGCGTTTGAATTCAGTGGCCTCTAAAACGACAGGTAACCTCTGAATGACCGGCCTCCCTAACGTAATTGAGGCTCTACTCTGCGCACTTGCAATTTTGGTCTTAATCATGGACTCACTAACCGGGAAAGAAATGGGGGAGGATGTACTGATCTTGGCTTGGTCACTTACGTAAAACGGCAGTGGACCTGCCTGTCCTCGTTCCTCCCGCCTCGGGGGAGAAGCCCCGAGTGTTGTTTGTCCTTTTCCTATGACTTTTCTTCTTAAAAGAGGTTGGCGAGGAATGAACTCGCTTCTCTTCTCCGCCGGTAGGAGCCCCTAGGCCAGATAGACCGGCCTCCATAAGAGCCTTCTCTGAAATGGAGAAGGTCTTAGTTGTTGCAGAGGCTACAGCTGAGGAAGGAGCTCCTTCCTTTTCTTATAAGGCCTCTGGGGCCCAAACCATCTGAGGAGAATCTCGCACAGGGGTGGAATCGGGTTCTGTGCTTGTCACCGAGCCCGTGTTCGACCCCATGGAAGATCCTACCGTTTGGAGCTGGGACACCTCAGCTACCATGTGCATCCCATTGGTGCCTTTCATGTGGACATCCCCAGTCAAGACATAACAGATCCCATTTGAGGAACCTTTCGTCTCCTCTTGGGCCAGCGAACCGGAATACATCGGGTGAAAGAGAGGGGCATGTACAGTAACCCCCTGTAGACTTGATATGCGTTCCAGCAGGACTTTAGAAGGTATGGGCCGACGGCCCTTTATCACTTGCCCCTGTAAGGGGGTTGGCCCTATCGAGGCGCTCCCACCAGGAACGCTCAATTATGGGCCACTGGCGTGTTTTCTTGACAGCCTCCTGTAAAAGTAAAGGGGGTGGGGGACTGCCACTGGAAAGAAAGAGTCACCCAAGGGCGACTCCAAAGAAGGGGGTGAGGGGTAGTACCCCGCACCTGTAGGGAGAAGAGAGGAGTAAGCCTCCTCTCCGGCAAAGGTTTTGAGTGTCCCCTACAAATGCACAACGGTGGATGGGGACCACCGTTTCTCCCCTGTAGCGGTTCGAGAGCAGCTCCAGCGATGGTAGAGGAGGAAAGGTAAAAGGGGAGGGTTTTTTTAAGAAACTCATCATTGGTCATGGTGACCCTATTAGTAGCACGGGGTGAAAACACTAATCACTTCATACAGTAGCCCACTCTGCAAAGGTTTAACACGGGGTTTAACCCTTTGGCATGGCGCTTTCACCTTGGTCTGGGCGTAAAATTGATAAATCTTGAAAGGAGAGAGAACTGGTATGTGAGGAAGGTGTGGGTCGGGGTGAAGCAGGTTGTTAATTCCACCACAAACCGGAGCTCAGGTGTTAGGGGACGTTTTACTCTCTCCCTCAGCCCAGATCCAGTATGGTTGGCGTCTACCCTGTGAAATTAAAGGCAGGCCAGAGAAAGATTTGGGTGAGGTTGTAGTGAAAGTGAGGAAAGAGGGTAAAAACACAGGCTGCCAGAAAGAAGAAGAAGAGGCTAAGCTGTGGTCGGACGGAGCTCTGAGTTCCGTCAGCACGGCGGCCAGGAAAGCAAATCGCCGTGCCCCTTACGGGGATGGGGGGAGATGCGCCATTTCCACGCCGCTATTTCTCCGTTCTTCTCTTTGCTGTAAATACATCTTTTTCGGCAGTAGCATTAAACTGCTCCTGGATAGTACGTATACTGTTATTTCTTCGTGCATTCCACCGTCAGCCGACTTCGACGTGATAGACTTCCGTCGCACATGGGCATGGTCAGTGACCTAGAACTGCTTCATTTTCCTGTCTTGATCCATCCCTGTGCTCTCAGGATACATAGCCTGATTTTGCATGGGAGGTAGTCGATGACCTCTAAGGTAGTGATCACTTTCCCATTAAAATATCTTTTGGAACGTTGCCTCCTGAGACCGCCCCCCACCCTCGATGGTCCTCATTTCCAGTCCGGGCGATGTCCCGCACGCTATGCTTCGACATCTGGGTGAGCGAGGAATGGCCTTTGTTAGATTCGCTCAACAGGATAAGGCCAGAGTGTATCCTCCCCGACTCCAGGTGAATCGCTACTGTGCTCGCTTTTCGCAAACCAGGGATAGATAAATCTACCTGGGCCGATTTGCGCCCAATCTCTCTAACCTCTTGCGTCTGCAAGTTTATCGAGAAATTGGTAAATGTTAGATTAGCCTTTTTTTTCTGACAGTAAACGGCATCTGTCTTCTGTACAGTGCGGCCTCCGCAAGTTCATCTCCACGTCGGATGCTCTTCCCCGACTGGAAAAGGACGTCTGAGAGGCCTTCCTTCGTAGACGTCACTACGCCACGGTGTTTTTCGATCTGGAGAAGGCCTATGATACCACATGGCGATACGGTATCATGAAGACTCTCCACACGAAGGGAGCGAGGGGATGCCTCCCACTCTTTATATCTGAATTTTTGCCAGATCGTCGATTCCGCGGACGAGTGGGGGAAGCCCTCTCCGGCCCAAAGGAGCAGGAAGAGGGTGTCCCGCATGGAAGTGTCCTCAGTGTCACACTCTTTGCTCTGAGCATCTGGTATCAAATCAGTGTTGCCGGAAGACATTTTCGCTACGCTCTACGTGACATCACGGTTGCTCGAGCCGGGTGGCTGTCGAGATTATCTCCTGCTGGGTTCCTGGACATGTGGGAATTGCAGGGAGTGAGAGAGGAATGGCCGATCAGACCAACGCTTGGCTCTTCCTTAAAGAGACTACATGGAGGAATCACGGCAGTCCCTCGGGCTGCTTGGCAAAGAAGATGATAAACGACCGAGGATAACTTAAATTGGCGTGTCATTGCGCCACGAGTGTTCGCATGGACCTACCCCCAATACTGCGACGCCTTCAGGATACTCTCTCTCGTCTTTGATTCGGAACACTCGCAGGACGCAGCGCCACTTGATGGAGCACTCACCCACACCTCATTGGGATGACTGCGTTATCCCACGGACTGTTCGGCACATTCTTGTTGAATGTCCCCGTTTAGGTAATCTTCGCTCGCGTTACCCTTCTCCGTATCGGGATGAGCGGGGTCGCTACCGTTTGTCCCTTGTACACGGAACGGGCTCGTGTACATAGACTTGCGGAGTCTCTCCTTCTCGATTATATTGGACTCTCTTTGTTGTAGGTCGCATGTTCCTGCGTCGAGGGGAGGCGGATCTCTTCCCGACACCGGAGCGTTTTTTCTCTTGTTTTTTTTTTTGTTTCTTTGCCTTTGTTTGTGTTTTGTTTGTATCAATCTACGCTAGTATTAGTCTCTAGCGCGATTGCGGCGACTTTTGCGCTAGTACGCTGTCGCCAGATGGGCTCCTAAAAGAATGGAAGCGATAAGTAGGCAAGAGGTTTAAGTGCAGGGCTCGAGATGTTCGAAAAATGACGGTGCTCTTGAAGTATCCAGATGATATTGTCGCCGAAATGCTAAAAGTGAGGTGCTTTTATTATAAAATGAGATTTTTTTTTTTTTGGGGGGGGGAAAGTATTTTAAGAGCTTATCTGTTGACTGTTCACTTGGGCATTAGTCGCCGTATTAAAACTGCCTAGTACTAGGCTACTTTAAAATAAGATTCAAAAAACAAAACAAAAAAAAAACACTAAAAATAAAAAAGGAAAAGGCAACGAGCAGGAAGCAAGCTCCGGCGTCGGGGGGAGGTCTGCCTCCCCCCGGCGCAGGAACGTGCGACCTACTAAAATAACAAAAAAACGAAAAAAAAACGAACTAGTTAAATAAAGGGGAGAAAGCCGGCCTCCTCCAAAAAGTCTAAAAGTCCACACGAATCCGTCCCGAGTTGTTGGTTATTTTGTAACTCATTTGAAAGTCGAAGAGTTCCTGAGGGGTGAAAGCAGCATTGTATAAAGGTAAATATGAGAAAGTTGAATGCACGAACTCTAATGTAAATAAGTATGTTGAGAATTGTAGTCAAATATGGGCAATTTCTATTGGGTGACTGGAAAAGATAAAGTACTTGGATAGAGGATTGATAGAGAATGGACAAACTGTAATTTGTGGTGGTAGTGAGGATTGGTTGATCAACTACTAAGACAGCTAGATTAATAATAGGGGATGAGAGACGTGAAGTTTATAGTGGGTTCATTGATCTGGGGAAAAGCATACGATCGAGTAGATAAGGAATCATTATGAAACGTTCTAAGAATGTATGGATTGAGTGGCGAACTGGTAGATGGTATGAAATGTATTTAGTATGAATTAAGGCGTAAGTTCGGCGAAAGATAGCTGTAGTGAGTGTTTTGATATGCATATGTGGGGATGGACTGCTGACAGGTACGGGTGAGAATGCGAGAAAGGATCTGTGAGATTGAGAGTTGGATTGGGAAATTGTAATCGAAGTGTTTGATAGTTTTATATGTGAAGATATGGCAAAAAGTTAAGACGAAAAAGAGTATGGTGAGGATATGGTGGGTTGTTAATTATTTATATTAGACTCCTTGGTGTTACCTAATAATAAATGCGATGTTGAAGTATCTAAGGCAGGGGTGGGAAACCTTTTTAAGTCGGTGTGCCAAAGTTGGCCAAATCTTTGTTACAAAATTTTCTCACGTGCCAATACTTGACTAAAACACAATAAAAGGATAAAAAATTAAAGATGTTCTTTTATTCATTCTTAATCCCTTATACTGCATAAAAACTACCAGGAAAATATAGTTATTTTACCTAAAAAAATATATATTATTTAAAAAAAAAAATGAATCTTTACCATTTTAGCAGGAAAATTGTGGACCTTTTTCTTTATTTACCATCAATAAAACTTCTGCTGATGCATCACTGATAACTGATAATTTATAACAGGTTGTACAAATGCGGTTGCTATATAAAATAAATTGGAGATACATTTATTTAGTTTTCTTAAGTTAAGCATTTGGTTTCGCGTGCCGGTAAGAGGTCGTGGACGTGCCACCTTTGGCACGCGTGCCAAGGGTTGCCTAGGCCTGATCTAAGGTGTATCATGAATGGCCGAGATACAGAAGAACCAGATTGCGATCTCAATGTTTTGAATGATAAAAAAGTTTTAGAGGCGATTAGATCGTTAATGAAGGCTAAAGGGATTGAGTGTGGAACGGGGCAGAAAACTGCATGGGTGTATGCTGGAGTCAACGTTGGCATATTGGAATTAGAGTGACGTATGGAAGCGAGAGAAAAGATGTAGAGTGAGATTAAGGTAAATTGACAATTTGAGAGGGATGCTTCGTGTGTGAAAGGGTAGATAAAATAAGTTACGACTGACAAAGAGGTCCATATTTTGTGAAGATGGGTGTGACCCAGGGGTTGTTGTTGATGATGAAAACAAATGAGTTTCTCTGTCAGAAAGATGGTAGAAATGGTTCGACCGGTAACGGCACTGAAGTTTCCTGACCCTGTTTTTGTTACGCATCAGGGCAGGTGTCCTTGAGGGCGTGACAGGTGTAGTTGTCTACACATGTCATTAATTTGGCTACAACAGTTTTTTTCAGACATAGAGAACACGTGCTCTAGAAGGAGAACAGGTGATTGTATTAAACGGTGCTGTCCTTTGCTAAATTTGATTTGCCTCTCTAATCTAGCGATCAGTATAAAAGCGCCTCGACTCACTTCCGACTGCATTTTGCCTCAAAATGGTCAAGGCCCTTGGGATTTTTCGTGTGCGAACTCTCTTTAGTTATGGATATCGTGTCAACACTCTTGTTTTCTCTCTTTGATAATGTCTTTTTCTCACAAAATGAGCAAATTCCTAAAAGAAGACAGTATATACATATTTAGCAGTGCGTGGCAATCCGAAAGCAAATTGTCTCATACACTGGCTATGCTTGTAAAAAATTTCCCCAGCAGGTGGCGATGATTACTGAGGTGTACATAATTGCCCGAACAAACAGATTATTCTTTAATACTTAAAGAGATCAGAAGAAATCATTTCAAATATTACATTTCTCCGGGAATTGAGACGACGATAGCGCCGCCTGCTTAAGGTTATTTCCCGCAAAAAATTATCATTTTAAAGGTAATTTCGAAATAGGGGGCTTCGCCTACCATACCCCCTTTAATTGGGGGGATCCCTAGAGCCACACGCTATTTTTAAATAAACTCGTAGTATCGATAATTCGAAAGCATAGCATTAGATTCGAATTCAAAGACGATTGTCAGATGTCGTTAGGCCTCTGGTTTTTATAGTGTGTTTCCTGATTAGAGACATATAACCTTCCTTTCACCCCTAAGCCCCAGATAGGCCGTGTTTCCTAGCCCTATAATTTAGCACAAAAGATAACTAACGTTTCGTTTCCTTACCTTGTCACAGTAAATATGTTTGTCACAACGAAATTTGCCTAAATTATTCAATTTTCGAATACTGTCACACTAGGGACAGTTATATGTGTCTTTCCTAATACCGTGGGCAACTAAAAATACGCCTGAAAACGCGCGATTGCACAAAGTTTTGGTAAATAAACATTCGAGGTAAATAAACATTCACAGGCCACATTGAACAAATGAGGCCGAATATAATTAATTTGAACACAATCACTAGTATAAAATGCATTAGGGGTCTAGGCCTATCTGCCTTGTGATTGGTCAAAAATGCGTCGGTGGGTCGCTGGCGGTTGACCCAAGTTGGAAGAAGAAGGAAGACATACGAGGAGCGGTCAATAAGTTTTGCAATTCGGATATAAGGAAACGAGATATGAGGACAAGTGTTTTATTATTTTTCAATATAACTACCCTCGACTTCAATGCACTTGCGCCACTTGTCCCTAAGGCTTCGAATTCCCGACAACCAGAAATCTCCCGACTGCTGTTCAATCCACTCCTGGACGGCGAGCTGGACATCTTCATCGTCCCCAAACCGGCGTCCACGCAGTGCAGCCTTGAGCTCGCGGAATAAAAAGTAGTCGCTAGGGGCCAGATTTGGACTGTAGGGGGGATGGTTGAGCTCCTCGAATCCGCACTCGCGCAGGGCAGCTTGTGCAACTCTGGCCCTGTGGACAGGGGCATTGTCGTGGAGGAGCAGGACACCGCGTGTCAACTTGCCGCGCCGCTTCTGACGGATGCACTTCTTCAACCCAGGCAGTTCCTCGGCGTAATATTGGCCTGTGAGGGTCCTTCCACGAGGCGCATAGTCCACCATCAACACTCCCTCAGAATTCCAGAAGATGGTGGCCATGATCTTCCCGGCTGAGGGTTGGGTCCGGAACTTGATGGGGGTCGGAGAGCCCCTGTGCTTCCAGGCCATGCTTTCGAGCTCGGTCTCGGGATCCCAGGGATGGACCCAGGTTTCATCACCTGTCACTATGCGTGACTCGAATCCCACCGGGTCTTGGTTGTACAGGAGCAGCAGCTCCTCCGAATTTGATGACGTTGGAGTCGATCATGGGGCGTGAGGTTTCTAGGGATCCACGGGCAGAGACCTTGGTCATGGCCAAATTGTCTTGGATGATGTTGATAACACTTTCATGTGATATTCCAAGTTCTCGCTCGATTTCTTCGACCTTCACCCGTCGATTTTCGAGGATTCTCCTCTCCCCACGGGCCACATTGTCGTCGTTGGTCACGTCTGACGGGCGTCCTGGAAGGAGGTCATCTTCAAGGGACTCACGACCATGGCGGAACTTCCTATTCCAGCGACCAATGGTTGCATAGAAGGGGCGGTGTCGGTGTACACTGCAACCAGGCGTTCATGGATCTCTTTTGCATTCTTGCCTTCCTTGGTCAAAAATTTGATCACTGACGATCTGCCATGCGCTACTGCTTCTTAAATAGACGAGGCAGGAGCCTGCGGCTGCAGGTCCTGACTTGGCATAACTTGTCCTAACACCTCAACAAACAGCCATCCCCCTTCCTCTGTTTTGCCCTACCGATTCGCAAAACTTATTGACCGCCCCTCGTATTGCGAAGACGGTATAAAAAGCTCTCTGAACTTAGAAAAATTTAACACAGTATCGTTGAACTTAATTTAATCACAATTGCATAAAAAATTGGTATTCCTGTGTAATTTAATGAGCTGAATAACATTTCTTCTATAACTTTTGTTGATTAGTAGGCTCTAAACCCTGTGAATGACGTCGCTATCGTCTTCTCAAATTACTTATTTCTCAACTTATACATTTTCTACATTTGCTCTTCCTGCAAGCATTTATGCTTTCATTTTTTTCTCTCGTCTTATTTTATTGGCTAAAAATATTATATCTCGGTCGAGAATGAATATGCTCTTCTTCTCTTCATTGTACTCTCCATAAACTTGAAGACAACCTTATTTTTAGAGAGCACAGCATCATGTCTAGGATAACGTTGAATTTTTTCTGGTTAACTTAACCATGGTGATACCCTATATATTGGGTTGAGGAATAAGTTCTTGCGGTTTTATAAAATTTAGTCATTAGCATTAACAATTTTAGAAAAACTTAATTTTTAATTGATAACAATATGCAATTTAAGCAATAATGTATTCTCCGTTGTCATTTACCACATCTTCCCAACGTTCAACTAGTTTTTCGATGCCTCTGCAATAAAAATCTCTGGATTTTGACTCGAAGAATTCGTCTAACCAGGTTGGTAATTCCACATCAGTATTGAACGAAAAGCCGCGCAAATTGTTGGAGAGCGATCGAAACAAATGGAAATCCGATGGAGCCAAGCCTGGCGAATATGGAGGATGCTGCAGGATTTCCAAATTAAGCGTTTGGATGGCGTCTTTTGTTATATTGGCAATGTGAGGACGAGCATTGCCGTGTTGCAGAAGGACTCCATAACGTCGATAAGGTCGCTTTTCATGAATAGATTCGGCGAGTTGATACATTTGTTGAACGTAGAGTTCTGCATTGGCAATCTAGTTGTTCGTAAGGAGCTCATAAAGAATGATGCTTTCACAATCCCACCACACACACAGCATCGTCTTTCGTGGATGAAGTCCTTGCTTTAATCGCGGAAGTGGTTTTTTATTGGGGTTAAGCCATTGTTTTCGATGGTCCATGTTAACATAAACACACCACTTTTGGTCGCCAGTGAGGATGCGGTGAAGAAATCTGTCCTTATATCCACGAGTAGCCTTGTGACGAGCAAGAAAACCTGCGGCAATCGTGGAGCTTTGAAGTTTGTTGCTTTCGTTCAAAACGTGCAGAACCCATGCACCGAGTTTTTGAACTTTCTCCATCGAATGAAGGTGATTCACTACAGTTTTCTGATCAAACGCCACTTGTACAGACAATTCTCTAGTCGATTGACGAGGATTTTCATGAAGAAGGTCGTTCAATCGATCTTCATCCAACTTAATGGGGCGACCAGAACGTTCTTCGTCATTAAGATTGAAATGACCGTTTTTGAAACGTGAAAACCACCATTGAGCTGTCCTTTCTAATAAAGCATTTTCTCCGTACACAGCACAAATATCGCGAGGAGCTTTGGCTGCGTTTGAATTGTTCCCGTCTCGATTGAAAATGAAAAACAACAAGTGTCCAAAATACGCCATTTTTTCAACTTGCCAGTCCATTTTGAGGGTACAGAACAAAAATTAAATTAACACAACTTTTAAATAAACCGCAATGACTTATTACTCAACTTCAAGACGTAGCCTAAGCAAAAGCCTAATAGTCTACGCTGTTAAGAGACGTAGCCTAACCTTTGCAAATTTTGCTCTCATTATTTATTACTGTTTCTTAATATGTGCACAAATCACGTCAACAAAACTTAAATCAACACAACATTAAAAAAAACACAAGAACTTATTCCTCAACCTAATACTATACTAACTTGAGTCAAAACTAGAGTTCTGACAACAGTTAAAGGATTTAGGTCGGTCATTGTATGAAGAGGATGGCCGCCAAGTACAATCTTACTCTTTTCAGGGTAAAATAAATCGTACCGAGGTTTATGGGTTTAGTAAATAGAATATAAAGAATAGAAATCAAAATGAACGAAGCTAATATACTTCTTCATGAAATCAATCTTACACTTTATGCGAAGACAAAAGAGACTGAAGTGAGAAAGTAGAGAAGTAGGGGAAATAGTCTCACCAACTTAGATCCCAAACATTTTAGGCGCTTGTAGGGTGTTCGCCCTAATTATAGCAGGGCGCCGAGTGTGACGCATGTGTGAACACACATAGACAATCACATACATAGCTAATCACAAAACGCTGTTTCTCTCTTATCCATTGCTTAAACAACATAGCATCCTCCTCTCTACAGAATCAGACGGAGTATTTCCTTCACTCTTTCTTCGCACACGAAGAATTTCCACGCTTGCTGGCTGGTGCCGAAATGCAGTATTACAGTCCGTTCTTTTCCTTCCTCCTTAAAGAGAACCAGCTCAAGGCTACCACTGCTAGTAATTATCGTACTGATTTTCATGTAGCTTTCATTATCCGGTCAGGGAACCCCGTCAAAGAAAAGACGTGTGGCAGAAAATACTAATAAAAATAAAGTCGAGAGAATCGCGAAAAAGAGCTACAAAATACATGCGATGAAAGATTTTCTCTTACAAATTCCTCTTTCATAATATCTGGAGAGATTTGTTCTTTAGCATTGGATCACAGGAGTAAGGGATGAACTTTATTTTTTTATCTAAAAACCCCATCTGGCGACTGCCTACTAAGGCAAAAGTCGCCGTAATCACACTACAGCCTAATACTAGGCTATATTCAAAAAACAAAACAAATAACATGCAAGTAAAAAATAACAGATAAAAAAGGAACAATGGCTAAAAAACCCAACAAATAAAAACAAGATAAAAAAAGGCAACAGGAAGGAAGCGCGCTCTGGCGTCGTGGGTAGGCCCGACTCCCCGGCGCAGGAACATGCAACCTACAACTAAGAGTCAAATAAAGTGGAGGAGGCCAGCCTCCTCCAAAAAGTCATAGAGTCGGCAAGTCTCCCGTTAGATTAGCCTTTTCCCTGCAAGCTTCCGCAAGTTCCACTCCACCTCCGATGGTCAGCTCTGACTGGAAAATGCCGTCTGTGAGGACTTCCTTAGTAGACAGCACTACGCCATGGTGTTTTTCTATCTGGATAAGGCCTATAATACCGCATGGTGATGCGGTATCATGGATAGTCTCAACATGATGGAGGCGAGGGAACGCCTCTCAATCTTTATATCTGAATTTTTGCGAGATCATCGATTTCGCGTACGGGTGCACAAAGAAGCAGCAAGAGAGTGTCCCGCAGGAAAGTGTCCTCATTGTCACACTCTTTGCCCTGAGCATCACTACGCTCTACGTGGACGACCTTTCAATCTCTTTTGGCGCGGCCCAGATGCTAACTCTGGAGCGTCGACTCCAAAAAGCATTGGACCGCGTCTCTCGCTATGCCGAAGCACACAGGCTTCGGCTTTCCTTGACCAAGACTAAGTTGGTGCATCTCTGCGGCAATCCACGGCTCCACCTTGAAGTTGACTTAGTTCTAAATGGGGTTCACCTGAAAATGGTGGACTCGCATCGTTTCCTTGATCTTGTATTTGACCGACGCCTAACCTTGTAGGCTCATATTCGCAGCCTCAGGGTCTCCTGTACCTGCAACAGGATATTCTTCGTTCAGTGACGTTCAGTGACGTTCAGCATCTGGGGCGCTGGCAAGGCAACTGCCTTACTTTTTTTTATCAATCCTTTGTTCGCTCGAAGCGTGACTACGGAATCGAGTTTTATTCATCTGTATCCGAATGTGCAGTGCTGAAGGTAGACTCGATCCACTAAACCTGGCTTCACCTGACAAACGGTGCCTTCTGCACGTCCCATATTGAGAGAGCCCACTTGTCCATGCTGGGGATATGCCACTCGCTCTGCGCCGTGCACAGTGCATTATTCGCATGTACGCCCGTGCTCGACGTCTCCCTCAGTCGCCAACAGCTCTCACTGCATCCGCAGTTGATCTCGTCGGCACCGATATCGCCAAGAGAAGCCATTCATAACGTAAGCTCTTTGGGTTTAGGACTACGTAACTCCTTCGAAAGTTCGTTATAGCTTTCAGGCCGGTGTCACCCCTGGTTCTGCTTAGGACGCCGCCCTGGAGGTTACCACCTTTGACCTTTTTTTGTCACGCGTCTGCTCCCAAAGCTTCTACAGCGCCGGGAGTATTGAGTTTGGCCGTTTTGGAGCACACTCCGTATCACGCTGGAACCGTGCCAGTGTATACAGATGGCTCCATTGCCAAGCGAGGTTCGGTTTCTATGCCGTATCCCCTCTGTTTGAGTCAACGGGGCTCTGCCAGGCGCTGCGTCTGTCTTTCCGGCCGAGCCGGTTGCAATACATCGCTCGTTACGGGAGATAACGCCACGTGCCCGGTTTTTAGACTGGATTGTGATTTATAGCGACTCACAAAGCGCCTTGAGTGTTCTTGTGGCATTGGAATCTCCGCATTTCCTGGTTCGCGATATCCGTGACGCCACGGTTTTGGCTAGTCGGGCGGATGTCGAGATTATCTTCTGCTGAGTTCCTGGACATGCAGAAATTGCGGGGATTGAGCGCTCCGATGAGGGAGTCAAAGAACCCGCGAGGACTGTGCGACCAGAACAGTGCTTCGCTCTTCCTCACACTGATTAATGCTAGGATACGGGCAGTTCTCCGGGCTGCTTGGCAAAGAATATGGGAGAAGGACGAGGGCAACCTAAAGTTGCGTGCCATTGCACCGCAACTGTTCCCATGGACCTAACTCCAATGCCTCGACGGCTGCAGGCTGCTTTCTGTCATCTCCGAATTGGACACACTCGTGGGACGCACCGCTATTTGATGGAGCGCTCGCCTGCGCCTTATTGTAAAGACTATGTTGTCTCCCAAACTGTTAGACACATTATTGTTGAATGTCCCATTCTTGGTGATCTTCGCGCACGTTACCGGCACTGAGATGAGCAGGGTCGTTACCCCCTTTTCCTTGTACTCGAGACTGGTTCGTGTACAATGACTTGCGGACTATAGGACTTTTTTGAGGAGGCTGGCCTACCTCAAACGCCGGAGTGCGCTTCCTTCGTGTTGCCTCTTTGCTTTCTTTTCTTTGTTTTTTTTTACCCTGTGTCGTAGCTTTTATGTTTTTTTATCTTTGTTATTTGTAATTTATATATTATTTGTGTTTTAATCTAGCCTAACATTAGGCTTGGGTGTGAGTACCGCCACCTTTGCCCTATTAGGCAGTTTCCAGAAAGGGTCTTAAATTTAAAATATAAAAATATAGGAGCGATTCAGAAGACCGAAGTGGTGCCAGTAGTAGCACCTCAGCGGCAGTTGCACGAATGCCTTCACGCGGTGGCGATATCAACCGGTACGCACCGACTCAGGGAACTTCTCACAGTCGAACGTGACAAAGAGTGTATGGTGGGCCTCGAGGCCCCTCCCTGTTTTCTCATCATACGTTCTGACAGCTCTAAGGTGATGTCATATAGAGAGTAGTCCACGAATTCCTTTGCATAAACCACTCCTTTAACAAAGTTCATGTAAAAGTTCGGCGTGACACTCACCGGCTATCCATCAAGTGTCCAAAGGGCACTAATAATGTCCACCTTCGAAGGATCCGACGCATTTGCCAGAAGGCTCCCATTCGAGAAACGGATCACTTTCGGCTCTCTACCAATCACGCTAGTTAGAGCTCTCCTCTGATGGATCATGTTGCCCTTGGCCAACATGCTGCCAGTGCAGCGAATGACCAGAAAGCGTTTCAAGTCAGCGGGCTCGAAAACGCCAGGTAGTCTTTGAATGAGAGGCCCCGACGTAATCGAGGCTCCTCTCGGCGCACTTCTGACTTATCTCTTGGTTTGAGGCACTGCCCCCGTTGGATAGTCGTGGCCGGACGTACGAAATCTTCGCCTGGTCGCTTGGCGGAACTGCAGTGGACCGTTCCGCCCTGGAGCTCCCGCGGAGTGAGAGGGACCTTTAGAGTGTTTAGGCTTTTATTTTTTTTTATTTGGGGGAGAGGAGGGTGGAGAATGAATCCGCTTCTTTCCATTGCCTGAATGAGCCCTTAGGATTCGATTGATGGGCTGGCCTCAGGGTCCCCTAAGAAAGCACAGGTGAAGGGAACCTCCATTTCGATAGTGGAGATGCCCGAGAGATGTTTCGACGATGGTAAAGGGGAAGTAAAAAGCGTATTTAGAAAATTTTCATCAGTGGGCATGGTGATCTTATTATTTCCACGGGATGAAAACGCTAATCACCCCACACAGTAGCCCTCTCTGCGAGGGGTGAATACGGGGCCGGAAAAGCCAACTGTCGCCATTTGATACCACTCCTCCTAGCCGGTGGCCAGACAGTTTATCAGCATGACGGCTCCACCTTAGGTCTGGCATAAAAGTAATAGTACATGAAAAGAGAGAGAGAGAGAAAGATGGTATGTGGGGATTGAGAGAGTGGGGGTAAGACAGGGTGTTAAAAACCCACCACTCCAAACGGGAGATCAGGGGTGAGGGGGAGTTACCTCCCTAGGCCCTGGTCCGGGATGGTTGGGAGAAAGGAAGCTGGTCGGTGTTTTTGCTGCGAAATTAGAAACTGACCAGAGAAAGTTGCAGGAGAAATTGTAGAGAAAGTGAGGAAGCAGGGTGAGGAGACAGTGTGTCAGAAGGAAGGAGAAAAGGCTAAGCTGGGTCCGGACGGAGCGCTGATGCCCGTCAGCACGCTGACCAAGAAAGCAAATCGCCGTGCCCCTTACGGTGGTAAGTGATGAACGTATATTGCCTTCCTTATGACAAGAGTACAGAAGTTGCACTTGAGTTACGAAGAACTGGAACTAAAGGCCAGCCTGAAAGCGTCATATACCAGAGAGAGACATGCTAAATTAATGGTTAAATGCCTCTTATGCCATATAATCGTATACCCTATAAAACTATGACTTCGGGAAATACATGTTTTTCCCTTCGTGTCTCGATGTGCCCCAAGATAATCTTTAAGCCCATTTTGAAACCCGTTTTAAAAATAAAATAAAATCTGCTAGTTCTAGATTTGATTAAGATTACATACGATTTTAACTCTTAGATATTATTTATAAACGCAAAGGAATTTCAAATTTAACAGTCTAGGCAATTTACAAATACCTTAAATGCATAAATTCAAATCAAGGTATCTAAACCTAAGCTCGTTATACCTAAATGCAAGTACTGTTATAAGGGCCAATATAAAAGTTGTTGCGATGGTACCCAAGATAAATAATCCGAATAGCAATACATAAAATGCTTTATTATTATCTCTTACCAGTTGATGCCTACAGTGAGAGAGAGAGAGAGAGAGAGAGAGAGAGAGAGAGAGAGAGAGAAAGAGCATCAGAGATCGGCAAGATTCGGGTTGAGTGCTTACTAAGGACGGATTTGTGTAACGCTAGACGGTGAGGCCGCGGAGGCGAGGCAAACTGATATAGATGACAGCTCATCATCTTAAGTCGACGTTTTGTTACTTGGTAAACTTAATTCTCGTATTTATTTTGGAATAAATTACAGTAATGTTACAGAAAATATCCAGCCGAGAGAATGGTTGGGAAATGCATTTGTATACATAAGTTGAAGAGAAAACAGGAGTGACTGTTTTAAAGGTGTTATATGTCTGTGTGTACGTGTTTGTTAACAGGAAGTACAAGTAAGAATGGATTTTGTGGTTCTTAAATCAATGCATGCTATTCCATGAAGAAGTTTAAAGACATTCTAGCGAAAATATTTAAAGAAAAAGCTCACGAATACGCTAAAGAGGTTGATCAGCCTAAAATTTCTGATCAAAGCCTGGGAGTGAAATGTAGAACGCAACACTGAATCATCTATCCTGCATGTAACGGACCGCCTTTGCCGTACGGACCTCTCGATAGTATTGGACACAGTTAAACACAGTTATTGTCCACCGTCCCCATGAATTCCAGTGAGTGCTTGGAAATACATTTAATTGCTTATATCGTACTCAATTTATTCATATAGGTAATGATGTATCTCGGCCGACGGAGGTGCGTTTGGGTGTTCCGCAAGGGTCAGTTCTTAGCCCGCTCCTGTTTCGCATATATTCTCTCCCCCTCCCTTATTATTCTTATCCATTGTATTGGCCTATTATTTAATTTATATTCGAATATCATGCAAACCTATATCTCCTTTTTCCCAGCCTCGATTGATGAGACTATTAGAAACCTACTATCGGCTTATAACATCATCAGAGAATGGCTCGAGACACATCTTTCTGATATTCATCCATCATAAAATAGAGATAATACTGGTGGTCACTACTGCGGATGATGGTGCATGCAAAATTATTTACGCATATCTTAACTTTAGTTAGCACCACTCTTCATCTGAGCATCACATTTGATAGTCAGTTAATTTCCAAATTCATGATGCTAACATGTGTAAATTCTTTCTCACTGCTCTCTTCGTAATCTCAACCGAATCAGTTCCCACATCGACCACAACTGCTTCGAGATTGATAACATTGTGTAACACAATTTTAGTCTTTGGGCAGCAACTTTTATTTTCTATTTGCTTGTGTCTAGAATAATGATAAAACACTGTTATTTATTTCAAACTTTGCTTTTATGTCCAGGATAATGATATTTATATGAAATTTACCTAGTCTCTCTGGAAAGGAAGTGGCGAATTTGATCTTTCATTTGCGTAAAATGGAAACGAAACGACATGATACAAAAATAGCATTTATTTATTCTAGAATTACATAGGTGAGACAATTAAAATATTAGAAATGAAAAGTTTTCCGTGATTTACGCTTATACTGTAAATTACTCACGAATCAGCCCCCAAATATAGTCTCCCATCAGATTTTTATTAGAAGATCCTTGATAGCGGCGTTTAAAGTCCATTAGATCCTGGTGAAAGAGATGGATAAATGTTCTCGTTATGAAGCAGCACTGTTTTTAGGCTCCTGGACGAGCTGTCAATGAAAAGGCGCCACTCGTTGGGGTTACAGGCGATTCCAATTGCCTCAAACAGATCGGTTACATTTTGACAAAAGCAAAGCTCATCTTGACGTGTAAACAAGTTTGAAAAACATTGGTGACGCTTTCTCTGACCTAATATTTGCACACTGTCTTCTAACAAATCCCACTGCTTGAGTCTCGAAATTAAAAGCTCGGCATTGGACTTTGTGAGATCAAGATCTCTGACAAGGTCGTTTAGATCTTTTTGGTTGGGGTAGTATGGGTTTCTTTCCTCAGTTGCACCTCTGTAATCTGGATCAATGACTTCATCCTCTTATGAACTGCTTTTCTTTTCTAAAAACTTCGGCTCTCTTTTTGGAGGAAAGGTACGTGGAGCTCAGAACCTTGTGGCACTGGCGCAATAGATGACTCAAGGTCTGGATACATGATAACAGGCGCATATTTGCCTGCTCGACGTTTGAAAGCGTTTACCATGCAGAAGAAAAAAATGAGTGGTCAGTTGGTTCCCTCTAAATTTGTGGGATTGCGAAATTTAGCTCTTTTTTCTCCTCTATATCATCCTGTAGAAAAAAGAAAAAGGAAAACCTAAGTATAAATATACAAATATTTTTTACTTAGTTATTAGAAATGTTAAAAAAAATCCAGTATCCAAATAAACAAAACACATTATATATATATATATATATATATATATATATATATATATATATATATATATATATATATATATATATATATATATATATATATATTATTTATATTATCTTCCAAAGTTCTTTTGCAGAGGTCGCAGGGGAAAGGAAGTGCCCAAGGTTTGTCTTTATCTCAGACTTGTAAGCCTTGTAAGCCTCACACATTTTAGCAGATCTCTCTACTGAGTACTTTTTCGCTCTTGTCTTAATAAATTCGCTGCAGACATAGCAAAATGCGTCTGTTGGATGCTTACATCCTCTTGATGCCATGTGTGACGAATGCTTCTATCAATGACGAGTGACGATTTCTGCGCTGTGACTGCTAGAGCTAAACTGATCTGTTGAGTAGACATTCTTTGTATTTATACAGTCATCTACGTTGCCAGAATTATCTCAAAATTCTTTCAAAATATATAAAATTTTCGAAAGTTCTAAAAAGCTTTACAGTTTATTTTTCAAAAAATTAGTGCTGAATCTATGTGGAATGTAAGAGAACTGCCATTGCTGTCCTGGTTGCCCCCCCCAAAAAAATATATAAGGGAAATAATAGCTATTACTACGGTATTACTATTTCTAAAACTTTATAAATACAGTATATCATATTTATATCATAACTGAAAAAAACATAACCCTTGAAACATTTTATATATTTTTACTATTTGCATCAAAATAATGTTATTTACCATAAATAGGTTAATTTAAAAATTCAGTGTCCTAGCCACAAAAGCAAAGTTTGGGGATTAAAATTGACTTTTTTTTTCATTTAATCGAGCCACAAACAATTAGGAAAGAACACTTTTAACCCAAAGACAAGACAAAAGGGCAATTTTGTTAAACAGTGTAATCTTACCTTCGTCCGGTCGTCCCGCTTTGACTACTGCAACTTCCACTCTTCGAATTCTCCACCTGATCTAAATATTCAATCCTTCGTCACGTCCTACCTTGACTACTGCAACTTCCACTCTTCGAATTCTCCAACTGATTCAAATATTTAACCCTTCGTCAAGTCCCGCTTTGACTACTGAAACTTCCACTCCTTGACTTTTCTAATTGATTAAAATATTCGCATTTAGCCCTCTCTACCGGGGAGGTTTCTCGTGTAACTTCACTGCTTCACGAAATTCATCGGCCTTCTATTCAATACAGAATCACCTTTATTCTCTTCTTACTAAATATAAGCTCATAAATGTAGCAGTAACCAGCTACCTTCCCTCGTCACTGACCTTATCTTAGCCCCTCTGATCCATACGCCCTGGCTCTACTTCCCTACTGATTGTGCCATTGTCGTCTTCTGTTATGCGTGGGTGATCGAGTTTTATCTATATTTGCCCCAAGAATGTAAAATGCCCTGTCTGCTGCGATCCTCTCACCCCCATCATTGGTGCCTTCATGCGTGCCTTAATATTCTACCATTTATGAAGGTCCATAGCCCTGAATAGCGCCATATAAAAAATCCATATTATTATTATTTTTTCGTATGTTTGCTTTGCGCCTTCCCATAAAAGCATTTAGATTGGGGCAGTTTAATTGGTCTTTCACCAACGCCTTGTGATATAATTCCTCGAAAATAGTCGTGAGGGATGAAATTATAGCAACATAATGAACACTTTGAAACGGCTGTTGCCTTTTTGGTAAAGAAAAAGGAAAGGGTTGGTTTACCATTTTTGGCTCAGAGAGCCCTTTACTCGGGGGAATTTGTATAGCTCACCCTGTGTTTGTTTGGTCCTAATTTGATTGGGAAGTTGTAGAGAGAAAGGAGCTACTCTCCACTGACTATGGTGAGAGTGAGAAGGTGTAACCTGGTAATATGCTGTTTGGTTTAGACTATTGTTCACTGTTAACGAGCTAGATTATAAGATCTAATTTCCTGTCAGTCAATGAAGATCGATTTGAAGTCGAAATATTCAAAGTGAGAAGTGATTTATAATGGGTAATATTGTTAACAATGGATTCTCTGATTATTGGGATTATTTTAGGTATATAAAACTATTATTTCGGTGGAGAAGAAGGTATTTCTAAGGCACTGCTTAACCACATAGGCTTTGAGAAAAATGTAGTGATCATGAGAAACACTTGAGAGCCTTTGAATCACTTTGTTTCTCCAAATTTAAATTCATGATCTTCACAGGTCTATTGTTATAAACAAAATATCTAGAGGAATCGAGTTAGCTATATATTCTTCACGTGTAAAGAGATACTATCCGCGGAATGATAATTTTCTCTCCATTGTTAATGGAAAAATAGAATTTTCTTATGTATAGGAAGAATGGAAATCGTACCATAACATCTGCTTTTAATTACTTTGCAGAAGTTTCGATTTTTCCATCCGTATTTCTTTGGAGTGTCCTTAAAAAAGCAATGCTCATTATTTTAAACAGAATTGGATAGTTAAAATGAAGAATGGATAGATAAAAAGAAGAAAAGATATGAGAAATGTCCATGGAAAAAAAATCGAGAATGAAAAACTTCTAAAACAGGAGTTTTATGAGTTCTTTTCCAAGTCTTCTAACCTCACTTCTGCTGAAATCAAATTTTCGAGAAAAGATCATATTTTTATTTTTTTAAATTTTCTTTCCATGGCCATTCAATAAATAATTATTTCTCATAACTTCTCTTACTTTTATCGAGCCATTCCTCACTTTAAGCATCAAGTTCTTCTGCTGAAAATGCTGTGAATTTCTTTTTTTAGACATAAAAATTCTTTGAAACTCATCTTTTTCTTGTTGAAGAAATTAACAACGAGGTGGGTATTATAGGATCGTTGACATGTATTTTTTTGATTTATGAAACTGAAAAAACAAATCTTTCTTTTGTGATGAATTCTGATAAGGTCTCAAATGACCTAAAGTTATGAAACAAATTGCACTATGTAAAAATGCTTCTTTGAGAGTCAATTCAATATTCGACGATGGATGCTGCAAGAGTTTTGAACCGTCTAAAAGGTGTATCTTTTCGTTACCAGAACATTTTGCCAGATAAATTTGAACTTTAAAATGTCATATACATCATAGATTATGTCAGCTACAATTTACCCCTCCGTTCTGCTTCGCCAATACAGGATACATCAATAAAATTGATTTCTTTTAAATTTGTGTTTATTACCGGAGAGAGACACGTAATGTTTCACTAAATAACACAATATTAATAGAATATTCAATTTAAGACCTAGAGTTTACTCAGCATGTCCATCTTTTCAAATAATACTTATCATTCCGTGTAGAAGAATGATGATATGTGCTTTGTGTATTTTTAAACTCATCCAGGTACAACTGCAAAACATACATTGTTTGTTTGTTTTTCATTAAATGTATCTTGATTTCATATGAGCTAGGAGAGTGCGTTTGGACCTAGTATATTTTTAGTTCTACCTGACATGGTACGAGTATGTGATTTTGGATTCCTCACCTGATTTACGTATAGCTAATTGCGATAAACTTATCTCAATCGTTTTCACTTTTTTTCTTACAATAAAAAGAATTTTAAAGCCACATATTCATTATATTTGGAACTTTTTTCTCTAGTGAGATAATTGGTCCTTTTAGATATATACATAACTACACATTGCGATGGAGTGCATGCACAAGGTCTATTGACCAAAAGTCGCGTGCTCTCAGTTATTCTGATTTAGGACCTTACGACCTGCAAAACTTATAATAATTCTGGGCCTATCATTGGGAGGACCTTGACAATTATATTATTCGAAAGAGAATGTAAAACAACATAAGGGTTTCAAATATCGTTAGAATCGGCCAAATAGTTATGATGTTATTACCAAATAACTCCCGGGCTAAACTTGAGAGGACCTTGGCAATTATATCATTCTAAAGAGACCAAGAAAATGGCTGAGAAGAGGCTTTAACGAAAATACAGAAAGGTGAAGGAAATGGAAATGTCTATTAGGAATAAAACCCAGGTAGGCTCAATATAGTTTGAGGCCTTTGGGAACACTCGGGAGAGCGTGTATCTCCACCAGTTATCAGGCGTAACAGTTTAAGCGAGCCACCCCATTGCAAAATCCGGTTGGAGGATTTCGTCCACAATGCTAGATAATGATGACGCAGCTGATTACTACATGAACAATTGGCTTGCACAAGATCGAATGGCAAACTCCGCCCCTAATCATCAGTAATATGAGGGGCGGTCAATAAGTTTTGCAATTCGGGTATAAGGAAACGAGATATGAGGAAAAGTGTTTTATTATTTTTCAATATAACTACCCTCGACTTCAATGCACTTGCGCCACTTGTCCCTGAGGCTTCGAATTCCCGACAACCAGAAATCTCCCGACTGCTGTTCAATGCACTCCTGGACGGCGAGCTGGACATCTTCATCGTCCCCAAACCAGCCTGCACGCAGTGCAGCCTTGAGCTGGCGGAATAAAAAGTAGTCGCTGGGGACCTGATCTGGACTGTAGGAGGGATAGTTGAGCTCCTCGAATCCGCATGCGCAGGGCAGCTTGTGCAACTCTGGCCTCCGAACTTTGACGACGTTTCTAGGGACCCAACGGGCAGAGACCTTGGTCATGGCCAAACTGTCGTGGATGATGTTGATAACACTTCCATGTTATATTCCAAGTTCTCACTCGATTTCTTCGATCTTCACCCCTCGATTTTAGAGGATCATCCTCTCCACACGGGACACATTGTCCTTGTTAGTCACGTCTGACGGGCGTCCTGGATGGAGTCATCTTCAAGGGACTCACGACCATGGCGGAACTCCCTATTCCAGCGTGCAATGGTTGTATAGGAATAGGCGGTGTCGGTGTACACTGCAACCATGCGTTCATGGATCTCTTTTGCATTCTTGCCTTCCTTGTTCATAAGTTTGATCACTGCGCGGTGCTCAACCTTCTCCATTGTTAAAAAAATTGTGACTGACAATCTGCGATCAGCTACTGCTTCTTAAATAGACGAGGCAGGAGCGTGCGGCTGCAGTTTCTGAGTTGTCATAACTTGTCCTAACACTCCCTCAAACAGCCGGCCCCCTTCCTCTGTTTTTCCCTACCGATTCGCAAAACTTATTGACCGCCCCTCGTATTGTTCACACCAAACTTTCCCAAATCACACTGAAATGAAAAGTCCCCCTACCTTCCTGACAATCACACTTGATACCCTCATGAGCTTCCCTTCACATATAACTAACATACAGTCACAGAAACTCAATGCTTCAAAAACCCAATTAAATATCACTTTGGCCAACAGAAGGCGCCATTAATCACAACATGCAAACAATTTATCCGCACCTACATCATGTATGCATAACTAGTTTAGTACACGACACGGTACAAAACGAACGCAAACTACAATATACGCATCTGAGCATGTCCCCCTCCCTAATGAAACGGATGGCAACATAATCTACGTTGGCATCAAAGAGAAGTTCCATAAGTTGGAGTACCACGCACAATGCAATAAGGAAAATGTTACCTTCTACCAGGATAAATATGAAGAGCTTATCTTGGCAGACTTCAAGAAAAAGAGGAACGGGAAAAAGCGTCCAAGCCCTAAGACACACTAGAAGCCAGAAATGAGACCGGAAAACCCGAACAACAGGTTGACAATAGTAATGCTCAACGTAGAATGATAGGAAGGAAAAGCTACCGTATATGGCAAGATATTTCGTGTGCTTGACCCCAACATCATCTTAATCACGGAGCACGGTATCGACACGCATCTTCTCAACTGAAGATACTGGGCTATAGAGTTGTCACAAAGAGCCATTCTCAAGAGAAGTTTGAAGGGGCTGCCGTTGCCATCAAAAGGAATCTCTCGTTCAGGCGCCGTCCTGAACTGGGCGAGTCCTTTGTGGCGGTAGAATTGCCCGCAATAGTGGACAATCTCTTGATACTGGCGGCATATCAACCACCTGGACGAGCGTACCTGTCCCTCACGAATTTTTATACCTTGTTCGGGCACGGCAGAATGGCATTGCTTGGGGGCGACCTCAACGCCCGATGCCGAACGGTTGGCTATTGCATCACGAACAACAGAGGCCAGAACTTGAAAATGGTTATGCAACAAAAGAACATCTAGAGGATAGGACCGGATTTTTCGACCTATTAGGTTGAGGAATAAGTTCTTGTGTTTTTTTTAATGCTGTGTTGATTTAAGTTTTGTTGACGTGATTTGTGCACATATTAAGAAACAATAATAAATAATGAGAGCAAAATTTGCAAAGGTTAGGCTACGTCTCTTAACAGCGTAGACTATTAGGCTTTTGCTTAGGCTAAGTCTTGAAGTTGAGTAATAAGTCATTGCGGCTTATTTAAATGTTGTGTTAATTTCATTTTTGTTCTATACCCTCAAAATGGAATGGCAAGTTGAAAGAAAGGCGCCTTTTCGACACTTGTTGTCATTCATTTTCAATCGAGACAGGAACAATGCAAACGCAGTCAAAGCTCGTCGCGATAGTTGGGCTGTGTACGGAGAAAATGCTTTATCAGAAAAGACAGCTCAATGGTTGTTTCCACGTTTCAAAAACGATTATTTCAATCTTAATGACGAAGAACGTTCTGGTCGCTCCATTAAGTTGGATGAAGATCGATTGAACGACCTTCTTCATGAAAATCCTCGTCAATCGACTAGAGAACTGTCTGTACAAGTGGCGTGTGATTACAAAACTGTAGTGAATCACCTTCATTTGATGGATAAAGTTAAAAAAAACTCGGTGCATAGGTTCCGCACGCTTTAGGCGAAAGCAACAAACTTGAACGCTCCACGATTGCCGCAGGTTTGCTTGCTCATCACAAGGCTACTCGTGGATATAAGGACAGATTTCTTCACCGCATCCTCACTGGCGACCAAAAGTGGTGTGTTTATGTTAACATGAACCATCGAAAACAATGGCTTAGCCCCAATAAAAAACCACTTCCGCATTTAAAGCAAGGACTTCATCCACGAAATACGATGCTTTGTGTGTGGTGTGATTGTGAAGGCATCATTCTTTATGAGCTCCTTGCGAACAATGAGATTGTCAATGCAGAACTCTACGTTCAACAAATGTATCAACTCACCGAATCTATTCATGAAAAGCGACATCATCGAAGTTATGGAGTCCTTCTGCAACACGACAATGCTCGTCCTCACATTGCCAATCTGACAAAAGACGCCATCCAAACGCTTAATTTGGAAATCCTGCCGCATCCTTCATATTCTCCAGACTTGGCTCTATCGGATTACTATCCTTTCCGATCGCTCTCCAACCATTTGCACGGCGTTTCGTTCAATACTGATGTGGAATTAAGAACCTGGTAGATGAATTCTTCGAGTCAAAATCCAGAGATTTTTATTGTAGAGGCATCGAAAAACTAGTTGAACGTTGGGAAGAAGTCGTAAATAACAACGGAGAATACATTATTGATTAAATTGCATATTGTTATCAATTAAAAATTAAGTTTTTCTAAAATTGTTGATGGTAATGAATATATTTGATAAAACCACAAGAACTTATTCCTCAACCCATTATATCACCTCTCGGGCAGCATCAAAGACCGACATAATTTTGACAAGTGACAGCTTCCTCTTCAATTACCATAGCGAGCCAGGCCCAACAGTACCAAGCGACCATATAGCGATCTTGACGACCATCTCACTCGCACCGATCCGTCCTCCATCACCGAGGCTGACCACGAGTGTGTACCTATGACAGGGTACAAAATTCCCCCACAACCCAAATAGACCGATGAGATAAAAGAGGTCGCTAGGGAGCACAGGGATGTGTATGAAGAAATCAGAAGAGCAGGTACGAATCGGGAACGAAACTCGCTGCTACGACGCCTGAGTGAAGAATTTAGGCAGGCTATAAACCACCAACAGGCGGAAATCTGCCACAACCTAATAGCTTGGGTAGACAGCAAGGTGACCCCCGAAAAATTCTGGCGACTAGTGAGAAAACTAAATGGCCTTCCAAGTAGAGAAAAGACTCGCATTAAGGAGGGGGGGGGAGGACGGGCATTACTAACAACAACTTGGTGAAGGACTATCGGCAGATCATTCAGGGAATTACGAACATCCATAACGGTTCCCTGAATACGGGCTACTTCCCCGATGGTCTACAAATGGCTAAAATCATTTTTATTCTTAAAAGGTGAAAGCCTCCGATCAACTGGTGGATTACGGGCCAATATCCATCCTAGAGTTGGTGGGCAAAGTCTACGAGAAGCTTCTAGCTAACAAGCTACAAGACCAGCTGACCGAGCTGGAAGCCATAACCCTCAGCAACACGGGTTCCGCAAGAGAAGAGGAAACGATACAGCCTTCGCCGTTTTCACCGAAAAACTCGCCCGCTGTAAAGCTGAAGGGAAATACATAGACGTTGTTATGCATGATGTGCAAAAGACCTTCGATAAGGTTTGCGTGATAGGTCTACAATATAAGATCTTAGGCCTCTAGTTAAACCCGATCCTGGAAAGGGTCCTTTGTGATTGCATGTTGGAGAGAAAAGCATAAATCTCGATCGGGGGTTACAAAGGACCAGAGTTCAAACTTGAAGCGGGTGTTCCACAAGGTAGCTTTCTGAGTCCACCGTTGTACCTAGTGTACACAGTGGACTTACCTGCTCTAGTTGAGAAGGATGTGATGTATCTGCAGTTTGCAGATGAAATCACTCAAATCATCCTGTGTTCCTATAGGAACACTGGAGTTCAAGCAAGGGAGACAGCTGCCGAAATGGAAAATATCAATCGATTCGAGAAAATGTGGAAAATTAAGAACAACGACCTAAAGTTACAGATCCTTCCAGTTAACCGCCAGAAACTTAATGACGTCATAATTGACGATGAATTCCACCCGTATTCCAACGAGGGTAGAGTCCTGGGTCTGCGCATCACCTCAACTGAGTATAAGATACATATCAGCAACAGAATCTCACTAACCAAGAGAAAGTTTGGAAAAAACTTTACAGGTTCAAAAGCCTCAGCGCCAACAATATCAAGAAGCTATACACTGCTCTGGTACGCTCAACATTGGTGTACCCGGCAGTGGTAAGGCAGACAATTACTCAATTAGTTCTTCCTCTCTCAGACATAAGAAGAGAGTTCATAACAAATCTGCCCTACTGATAGCTGGTACGCGCAGGATTGACCGTATTCGGTAGACGGAACTGCACACAAGAGCAGGACTGAAGCCATTGAATATGGTCCTCTAGAGGTTAGGAAGAAAGACCGGGAAAAGTTAGAAGAAGACATACTCCCGCTTATAGATGCTAATCTAAAGATACCACAACCCTTAATTGGACATGTCACCAGGAGAGCCTTATTCCCAGCGGAAGACTGTCTGTGCTCCGGGGAAGACCAGAACGAAATCTACACCTGAATAAGATAAAACGATCTTTCAAACTAATCAAGAGGAAACACTGAAATGACACTACAAAATGAAACAAAAATCCACAACGGAAGACACAGATAAGTACAATAAAACAAAAGAAACGAAGTGCCCAAAATGGAACAAAATAAATAAATAAATAAAAAGAGGCGAAGTGCCCCCAAATTAACAACTTAAATTAAAACATAAATAAATAAAAAAGACGAAGTGTCCAATTAAATCAAATTGAGGAAGAAAAATAATGAAACAAAGAATCAGAAAGCAAAATGAGGCTAAATGCCCACATACAGGCGAAATAATTATAAAAATTAAATAAAATTTAAAGTAAAACTGAAAGCTAATAAGTTAGCAAAGATATATTTGAAGGGCTTGAATGCCATCTTGACGGACGAACTAGTATATCCATAACCCTATATTTTAAGAACGAGATTTTTTGAAGGTAGATTTATTTTTTTTATCAAAGTTATTTCTAATAATTCCTTTATAATATAAAAAATATAAAATGGTAAAGTTCAGAAATAAATATAAGTATCGAATTTTTGTGACTTTTTTAAAATTTTGGCATGGAAATTATTAGAGCAAATTTAGATGGAGGAAAAAAGAATCATGATAGGCCGTAGGACACAGACCGAAGAAGAAGAAGATGAAGATGAAGAAGAAGAAAAGGATGTTCATGGTGTTAAAATAAAGAGTCTATAAAGGGGATTAAAAAAGGCGGTTAAGATTAGCAAATAAGGCCGTAGGCCACCACCCCCGCAGGGGTGCCTGTGTAACCAAGCTCTTCCTGTTAAGGAAGAAAACAGCGGCTTGTTTATATATATGTATTTATGCAAAAAAACGGTAAAGAAGAAGGAAGAAGAAATTAGAGAAAATAAAAAGGCAACGAACGGTCGCCAGAGCCACCAACCCAGTCACCAGCAGAAATCTGGCGACACCGAAAGATAACGAAAATATAGGAAGAAGAAAAAGCAAAAAAAGAAAAAGATTCTCCCTATACCAAAGCAAAACTAGAGATATTTTCCACCCCTATTTTTTCCTACTACACATTTCACCATCATCATCATCATCATTTCTTGTCTTAGTTTCTTATTACTCTCAGGAAGCTCCAGAGGAGCGAAACGTCAGTAATAAAGACCCTTGCACCACTCGTGGGTTCTCTTCTTCTCCCTCTCCAACATTCTAAAGGAACCGCCTTCCCAAATTAAAGCAGAGACATTACTACATTGAACACGAGGGGGAATTTTAGCCCCACTTGGATAAGGCCGCTCCTTTCTTCTCCAAAAGTCTATGCGCACAATTGATCTTGACCCAACACCAACATGCATAAGATGCAATCATGACAAAAATGCCACTAAACACCTCCTCATCTCCCCTTACTTTACACAAGCACGAAACTCACATTCCATCACGTCACTGAGTGACCTGTGATCCTGCCTGGTAGATGTAATGGCGTTCTTGGTAGGCCGTTCGCCTCAGTGAAGAGAAATAGGGTAGCAACGAAGTCAAATAAATTTGGATTTTTTTCTGTCAAGATCTGACAATTACTGTTCTACTTTCTCTTTTGCTTGACTTTTCCGCTGAAACCTACATCGGATAGTGAACACACCTACATTCTGTGTATTTTTGTTCTTTTGTTGTATATTTACATATAACTGAGACTTCATTGGTGTTGGATACGAAAAGGGATTACTACCCGAAGGGTTACGTGGTTTGCTTAATGATTGGCAGGTGTTAGATTTTTCTCATAATTTGCATGTTTTAATGGGTTGCATTTTCAGGGGACGAAGGTATTCCGCAAGATGGCCTTTTCAGTGATATATTTCGGGTAGATGAGATTAGTTAGATGTATATGGATAGTTTCAAATTCGCCTTTGATGTAGTGCATTCGTGGCATTTCTTCCTTCTTACATTATATTATATTTTACTCGTAACTGGAATTTTTCTGGAATTTTTTTCATTTTAAAAAAAAGTTTCTATGCACAAATTGACCAAGAGCAAATTCCGGGATATGGATATAGTCATGGTTAAATTAGTATTCCCGTAGCCCCAAATTAGTTTGAGACTACTTGGGCTTTATTCTTTCTGGTTATTTTCATTTTATGTAATGTTTTCGTCACTTTCAATAAAAGATTCTTTTCATCTAATTTTTTGACAGGCGTGTAATTTATCAGGCTAGTCGTCGACCAGCTTTCATCTACTCTTCTCTAGTCGGGTCCGGCAAGGCGGCGCACTCTTTGCCTCTTGACCCGAGTTGGGGATGGTAGTTTTCACTATGATTGCACTCTGCTCCCCCCCCCCCTTTCCCTTCTACTGCTCTATATTTTTTCTTCTGTATCCTTTTACGTCCAAGGCTCGGTGGGGCGCTATGCTTCGGAACGTTTGGGCACTAGGAGGAAAAGGGGCCCCCTAATGCTGCCCAACCGATCCACCCGGTTCGGATCGGGATCCAAGGGCGGATGTTTAGCGCTTGTGTCCATCTCAATGGATCCCCAATGATGTTTCCCTCTCTATGGGTGCCCAATGATGAGTTAAAAAAAAATAAACATTTCGATACGGTAAAGGGATTCCCCTCACCGTGATGAGCTATCTTGGGAGGTCCCTGATGGAACCCCAACATCACGAAGGGTTATGTCCTTATGGACGCCACTAAGGGCGGTGAATGGGACTTTAATATTGGTGTTAAGGAGGTCTCGTCTTGGGTAGTGGAGGCCGCTTGGTGACCGGTGCCTCTCGCACATTTCTTTATGAGAGCCTCCTTCCTTATACAGGAGAGATGCCAACGTGCGTTTGTACGAGTGGGTTCAGCGTCTTCTCGGATCGCAGCGCTCTCCTTTCGTCCAATCCCAATCTCTACGGTGCCTATACCGATGAGAGATACCATCCATGCCCTAAGCCTTTCGGGTTTAGGACTAGAACACTCTTTCGTGAGTTTGGGGCAGCTTCTGGGCCGGTGGCGCGATGTTTCTGTCCTAGACGCCACCTTTGGAGGACACGAACTTTTAACTTTGTTACCAGATTTCTCCCAATAGCTTGTATAGGGATGGAAGTAGTGCGTTCGTAAAATAGCTGGAGTACTACGTTAGCATTTGTTTGAACCCATATTGTATCACACTTTAGCCGTGCCGGCGCACACGGAAGGCTCCAAATCCGAAGATGGTGTTTGCTTCCAGTAGTGTTTGCTGCCAGTAGTGTTCTTCACGGCCGAGCTGGTTGTAATACTGCTCAGTTCTGGGATAGTAGTAGTAATGGGGGAATGAGGGTAGAGTGTGGCCCCCGATCGACCCTTTAATAACTTCCTCTCCCTCCCCAAAGGGTCTAAGTGGACCCAGATGGGGAAAGGTCGGCGGGAGCCGATGAAGGTAGAAAGGAGTAGGAGGAGTTTAAAATAAAAATGAAGTGAGAAAGGAAATAAGAGAGGGAAGTTGATCTTTTTTAGACCTTCTCCTTATAGCGGAAAGATTTGATACAATGGAACAACTCCTTTGTATGGACCTACTGATTTAATCTTGGATTCCGAACCATGAATCCCTCTATTGCTCGGTTCCTTCCATCGCTTTTATTTCACTTTTGCAACTTCATACAGATAGCGGGATAATAGCATAATCTCTGTTACCTTTTGCGCTTTCTCTTTCCTTCGTGTGTTAAATGTGGCATTCATGCCGTTATGTGTTTTTATGCTCTAAGTTTGTTTGTTGTTTATACAGTATGTTGCTATGTATGATTATCTGTTTGTAATTTATTTGTTTTCTTATCTTATTCTGAACATGAGTAGTCCTCGTCGGTGTATTTTTAAAGCCATCTCTGTAGTCACACACACACACACAACTTTGAATACATGTGTGTGGTGGCCAAATTTAATTATTTCGTTCATTTTTTATACCTTCGTGATTTTTCATAATTTGTCTCTTCATCTTTGATTTTCGTGTAAACCTACCCAGATGTCCACCTTCTGGCAGATAACACTTTTGGGCATCTGTCCAACTTGTTGAGTGTCTCAATGCCTTCTTGGGGCATTAACTTCTACACATCTTTCTCTGCGTTGCATATTACAATATAATTACTTTGCATGTTGATTATCTTGAAGAGGGCCACTTTTAGTTGCCCGTAGAGTACTTCACAAAATTTTCCTTTGGCTGGTTTATTTTCTTGATCAATTGGGGGTGGTCGCCCATCTCGCTCTTTTTTGTTTCTTCCTCCGGAACCTATGTTGATTTCTTTCTTCTTGAGTATAAAAGTGTAATGAAAGACAGTAAAAACGTTCCCTATGTGCCTAACTGCTTATGGTGCCTATTTACCTACTATTTTATTACTTTACGACCAAACTACATATATAGAATTAAGCTGTTAGGCGCCTCCACAAAACTTCGGTCTCGTGGTCCTAAGGACGCCCCCTTCATCGCGCCCCTTTTGGGCTTCCTTCCGGAGTTCAATACACCCTACATTTGAGTAGGTCTGAGCGCTGCGGTGGTCGTGTGAAATAAATGGAAGTTACAGCGTGGAAATAAGAAATAACTTAAAGGTATGGCACCCCTTTAGGATAGATACCCCGCCAAGTGGAAACAGGAGGAGGTTCTGGGGAGACCGACTTGTATTTTATAGCAACTCAGAAAACGCGTTAAGTGTCCTTGAGACATTAGCATCTTCGCATCTCTAAAGTTCTGAGTATTCTTGCCGCCCTGGCTGTTGCGAGTAAACCGAGTGTTGATATCTTCTTCTGCTGTGTTCTTTGACATTAAGGGCTGCGGTCAAGGAGCGTGCTGAGGAGGGCATCAGGATGTCGGCACAGACTGAGCGACCGGACTGTGGGTTTGCTTTTAAAAATATGACTATACTCGTATGACACGAATGAGGTAAAATAGGATTAAATGGTAAAGAGATCGGGGAGACGGCGAAGTGGAACTTAAAGTTGCCTACCATTGCGCCCTGACTTTTCCCGTGGGCCTATATCCCCCTCCCCACCCCCATCACCCTAATCCCTTGACGGTATCATGCCATTTTTAATCGCGTGCGAGTCTAGTTGCGAGTGACTGTGCATCTCACTACTCGTATGTCAGTCGGTCGATCCTCGTTTTGCTTTTTTTTTGTAATAACATTGTAACTATTCGGCCGATTCTAACGAAATTTGAAAAGCTTATGTTGTTTTACATGTTTTTTTCGAATGATAGAATCGCCAATGTCCTCCCAAGGTTAGTTCGGGAATTATTGAAAGTTTTGAAGGTCGTAAGATCATAAATCAGAATAAGTGAGAGCACGCGACTTTTTGGTCAGCAGACCTTGTTTTTTGCCTCTTCAGAATCGGCCACACCAGTGAGACGGAGCGTTATTTGATGCGGCGTTCTAGTGAATCTTACTGACAACATTACCTGGTACCACAGATGGTAAGACACGTTTTGGTTAAATATCCTAGCCTGTGGTGTTTTGGGGACCGGTACCTGTTCCAGTACTGCGACGGACGGGGGATCCTGAGTCCTTGGAAGAGACTCTCGCAAACGGGATTGTGGTCGATTGAATTTTGGGAGGAGTTCGGCCGCCTCCTAAAGTATTTAAAATTTGTAATTGTCGTCCTATGGGGGACGACCCTCTCTCAGGTTGCCCTTATAGATATTCATTGTTGATTCTTGCTCTTGTTTTTTTCCCTTTTGTCCATTTCCTCTTTTTTTTAAAATTTAGTTTTCGTTCGACGTTGTTTAAAGAAAAGCTTTTTAGTGGCGCGAACGCGATTCTATAAGTTACTATGTCGGTCGGATGGTAACCAGTTTACTTTTCAATGAGCTTTTGAAAGTTTTGAAGGACAGATGATATGGTTGTTAACTGATATAAGACGTTTGTTATTTTATTTTTTCAAAATTTTTGAAATGATTGAGAGCACGCGACTTGGGTTTGTTGACCTTGCTAACATTTAGACGGTCTCGCCCTCGTTGGAAGTCGCAAAGAAGAAATAGTAAACGAGACCCCCTTTCCCGGCTCAAATGACTGAAGGAGGATATGTGAATATACAGGGTGCGGCAGAATCGATTGAACAGTTTTGAGGAGTTAATGCTCGGGAAAGGAGGGGGGGGGGGAGGTGCGCGTGGTTTCGCTCTGCTCCGTAGACATCCCCATTTCAGTAACAAATATGGTGTGGACGGGAGTACATATCGCGGCTTTGCCGTGCGCGCGTATTTTGAGAACAATCAATCTGTGATTGCGACGCGAAGATCTTTTCGGCGACGGTTCAATATTCCGCGCAACGATGCCGTTCCTCAGGCGAACACAATTCTGTCCTGGGTTAGGCAGTTGGAGGCAACTGGTAGCACACTAAGAAGAGATACACATATTTCCGATGCAGGTCCATCAGAACACCAGAAAATGTGGAGATGGTGAGAGCAGCGATCGTGCAGTCGCCGAGACGTTCTGCTCGAAGGCATGCTGTTGCTTTGGGAATTTCCGACCGCAGTTTGAGGAGGATTTGAATTTCCATCCCTACAAATAAGGATGGCTCAAGAATTGAGCCAAGCAGACTTTGCCAACCGCGAAAATCTGTGTGAAAACATGTTTGCACAAATCGCTCCCGAGGCAGCTTTCTTCAGTAGCGACGAGGCACAGTTTCTCCTCTGTGGGGCTATGAATAAGCAAAATTTCCGTTACTGGGCTGAAAATAACCCCCTTATTATCCAGGAAATACCGCTAAAATTCCCTTAAACTAACGGTGTTGTGTGTCATCTCACAATTTGGCGTGATAGGCCCGTACTTCTTTGAGGAGGAAGGAATGACCGTGACCGTGAATTCCGAACGTTATGTCTCAATGTTGTACAATTTCCTGTAGCCCAGAATGGAGAAGATTGTTAAAGATGAGGGTTTGGAGGACGTGTGGTTCCAGCAGGATGGGGCTACAGATCACAGCCCCAAATTCACTTAATGTTTTGAGACGAAGATTTCCCGGACGTCTGGTGTCTCTGAGGGGTGATTTAGGGTGGCCTGCGCAGTCCCCTTATTTGAGCATTTGTGAATTCTTTTTTTGAAGAGATCTGAAAGAAAAGGTGTTTAAACGTCGCCCTCACACCCTACAACAGCTAAGGGAGCGGATTATTGAAGAAGTTAACGCCATACCCTGCAGTATGTGCGAACGTGCTGTACGAAACTTCAGAGATCGACTCCAAAAGTGTGTTGCTGTTAACGGCCGCCATCTTCATGACATTATTTTCAGAACCTAGAGATTATAAATGGTATGTACTGCTAAACTCGAGTATAATAACATTTTTTCTCTATATACCCTCCTTACTTTTTTATAACTCTTTAAAACTGCTCAATCGGTTCTGCCGCACCCTGTATATCTTCCCCACAGTTTTAATATCTCTAGCTTCCATCTTCCCGTAGGCAGTCGCCAAATGGGCGCTAAAAAAATGCTATCTAAATTCGGTATTTCCTAATGACCTCATTTTCCTCCGTTATAAAAAAAGTCGTCCGTTTGTTTGTTCGTTTATTTAATGGGCGTGAACCGCTAGGGTCAAAGGCACCCGTCTAAATATCGTTTGGTAACTACCACCTATTTCTGTATTAAATAGCCTCGCCTCGAATTTTATTGAATTATTTTTGTTAAAAAAATAATTCTTGAATTCCTGTCTACCTCACGCAACCACAAACTACACACTCTTCTCTTAAGGATCCCTAGACCCACCCAGGGAGTGTTGTGCTTTATTAGGGGTCACCCACCTCACAGAGGTAAGAGGAGGTCAGCAAGTAAATACTGTAGGTGGGTACGCCTAGATTATTTGCGAAGAATGCCTAGTCAATATCCAAAATGCTAGTTCGACTAGTTTATCGGATAATCATATAATTTCTCTTTTTTTAACGTTATTTTAGGGATTATAATCAATTCTACACTACTGGTATCTGTTGTCTCTATTTTTATAGAGTATACGACCGCTTGGCATCCTTCCCCTGTTTTCCTTTTTTCTTCACTACGACTAATGACGTTCATTTTATGATCTTGGAATTCATGGAGTTTACTATCATTATGATCCTGTAATTCATGGAGTTTAATATCATTATGATCTTGGAATTCATGGAGTTTACTATCATTATGATCTTGGAATTCATGGAGTTTACTATCATTATGATCTTGGAATTCATGAAGTTTACTATCATTATGATCTTGGAATTTATGGAGTTTACTATTATGATCTTGGAATTTATGGAATTTACTATCATTAGAGAATATCCGGATATTATAGAAAAGCTTGGACCATTGTTGATAGGTTCGTAAACTCGAAGGTTATTCACAGCCTACTCGTATGATCTCGAGCTTACCTGCTTACGGCAGTATGCAGGTCTTCGTTTACCACCGACTAATGAGGATGGTGATATTAAATGGTGCATCATTATTGTGGTTTTAGGCTTGAGAACTAAACGCGTTGGTGGTTATATCGTGCAAATTGAAGAAATAGGAAAGATGCTCTTTTTTTATTTAATACTTATTCTGGCAAACCACAAGGGCACACCAGCTGAAAACAGTAAGAAGAGTTCTCTATATGTAAATTGAAATAAGACAGAATGAGTCGTACGTTCGTACTTCCAGTAATCGCTACAGGATCGGTCTCTAAGAGCGCTTTTCTTAATCTTTATTCTATTGAATGAATAAAAGGGAAGTTCTCTTTTTAATATACTAAATATTGCCAACGCAACTCGTTCAAGGATAATTTAAACACTTCAACCAAAATAGATTTTTACTGTACATTAATCAATTCAAACAAAATTAATATATACACTTACAAAAATGCAACTAAAAAAAATGGTTCATAAGTCCCTTTAACGACACTCGGTTTCAGGTGGCTTTAAGGAAGAACAATTTACTTTAAAACAACTTCGTTTTTAAGATATACAAAAAATCTACTTTAAACGCACGGGGACATGAAAATAGGATTGATTACTTACATAAGGTAGCGGGGGTTTAACCAGAGAATCCAAACGAAATACCTTTACTCGATTCTCGTCCAGGGAGGAGCCGTGAGTGTAGTTTATTGGCTTCTCAATAAATGGCGTTACTTCCAAAGAGAGTTGGACGAGTGACGTCACGCTTTATTTTGAGGTGACGGAATAGAAAGAATCAAAACAAAATGCCGATGAGGCGGCTATGTTTCGGACGCTTATGATCTTGAAAAGGTTTTCTCAGACGCAGCTTTTGGATGTCTGTCTGATTTTTTTTTTAGCGATTTGGTTTCGCTGGTAGGGCTTCTCTTTTAGGTGAGAAATCTATCTAGTTTGGAGTTGTCAAACTCAGATGGGGTAAGATAACTTGACGATCTTAGGTACTCGAACTGTGCCGATGGTACTTGGAGGTAAGATCTCTTAACGATCTTTGGAAATCGAACTGGGCCGATTATGCTTGGTGCAATCTGTTATTGCCCAACAAAATGAAAGTACTTTTTAACTTGCTGAGGAATTCTTTGCGGCAAGTTCTTCTCGATGTCGTGACGAAAACGAAAAAGTTCCTCTTTTTCTCCTGCCGAACAGTTTTATACTCGAATTACTCCCGCGAGGTAATGGGAGGTGGAGAGGAATAGCAAGGTGAGACCCGAGGTTGATCTGCCTTTTGGAGCGTCTGTTATTTCTCTTCCTAGAAATTTTGAAATTAGGGAAACTGGGTCTCATATTGATTCGTCAGAAGTGGGTATCAATTCCGCCGTGCTTTTGCGTCGTGGCACTCTGGGGAGAGCGTAATACGAGATCGACAGCTTGAATTTTTGACTTGCTTGTTTATAAATACTCCCTCGGAGGATCGGCATTTTGAGCAGAGGTCAGGAATAACTGTCTCCTAAATTTCCCATTTTTTCCGTTCTTGAATGTTACCGGAGACCGGGTAGAGGGGCTCAGAGAAACCCAAGTGGGCTATGTTTTTCTTTCATTATTTCTCCTCGCCATGGAGAAGATCTCGATAAATAAATATATATATATATATATATGTATATATATATATATATATATATATATATATATATATAATATATATAATATATATATATATACCCTCGCAATTCCTTAACTGCCTCTGTTAATTCGTATATCTCTACACGAAACAAGAACGACAATAAGAACATTAAATGTTTGTATCAAAATAACAATGCAACAAAGTTAAAATAAAAAAATGAACACACAAAGAGATGAGAGGTATGCTTATGTGCGCTTGGATAGAGCTTTCATCCTCAGGTATCCAAGCGCCCAATCAACGATGTATATTCCAAATATTATGGCAGAGCCCGCCCCCCTTCCCCTCCCAAAACTCTATCACACCGCAATCTGGGGTGCAGGAGGCAACCCTCAGCATAAGGGATAATCTGCACTGACCCCGCTCATCAGGGTACCGGGAGAGGTACGGGGCATCAAAATAGTGGCGTAGAGAATAAGTGAGTCGAGTGGTCTAAGGCTCGGTTTAATTCAGATCAAAGTGGTTGCTCGCTGCCTCAGTGTGCTTAGTTCGAATCCCACCACAGTACGGAATTTTTAGAATTAGGAAATACCCCCCCCCAAAAAAAAAAAAAAAAAAAAATTAAAAAATCATATATCCTGTTTTTCTGTTTTTTGCGGTGTGCTGGATTTATTTAATCACTCTTTCGCGCTCATGAAAGATATACATTGTATATTCGCCGCGTGTTTACCTCAATTTCTCCTTTGTCCTTTGAATTCCCAATTAATGGTCATTTAGTAATATATCCACTTAGCAATATAAGAAACTATTGCTAAAATGGATCTATTAATAAATGGCCATTCTACCTATGTCCCCCTAGAAAAAGATCCTACGATTCAGGTTAATAGTGATTTGAACAAAAAAGTGCGTTCCCATCTTAAACATTTTCCCGTAATATTTGCTAAATTTAAATCTAGTAATGTCTCTCTGCCCCATTTATATGGTCTTGTAAAGACTCATAAGCCTAATAACCCTATGCGCCCTATTATTAGTTATGTTGGATCAGTTTCATATTCCTTATTTAAATGGCTCACTTCATACCTCACTCCCCTTGGTGGTACCATTTCTAATTCTCGTATTAAAAATAGTTCCACCCTTATTGAAAAACTCAACTCCATCCCTTACTCTAATAACTTCTCCCTTGTTAGTTTCGATGTTTGTTCTCTTTTTACTAAAGTACCCGTAAATGACCTTTATCCCTCCCTTAGTGATAAATTGCGTAGCTTTGATATTCCCTTGCCAGTAAATATTTTCATTGAACTCATTTCAATATGTACTAAAAACTGTAAGTTTTATTTTAATGGTAAATTTTACCTTCGAAAGTTTGGTTTGGCTATGGGAAATTACTTAGCCCCTGTTCTTTCCAATATATATATGGAATTTTTTGAAACTACCTTACTCCCCACCATTATCGATTTTCTCCTTGTTTGGTTCCGATATATATTTGTTTGTGGCCTTCTTCTAAGGATGTTACTGAACTTAATTCTCTGGTTCCCTCTATTAAATTTACCCTTGAACTCGAACAAAATGGTCTCCTCCCGTTCTTAGATCTACTTATTCATAGGACTCCATCTGGATTTAAATTTTCCGTCTGTATTTATTTCAATGTTTCTCTGGGGGTTGCGGGCCACTAGCATGGAATCCTTGGTTTGTGAGATTTCTAAGATCTTTGAAATTAGTATCAATCTTTGCTACCCTCCTAAATTTCTTGCATGATGCCTAGATTTGGTGAAAGAATCCTTTTTTACAACGGAAATCCCTCCCGCATACAATATTAAGAACTCCCTTTTTTTACCGTTTTCTGTTTCCTTTCCTTGCTTCCCCGCCTTTTGAATACGTTAAATATTTCTGTTATATTCAAATAGCATTCTACCATGTACAAAATGTTGATTCATAATAATAATAATAGTATAGGACGAGGGGAGTTATTCTGTCGATTGTTCAGTTTGCCATAAGCAATACTTTGGGCAAACCGATAAATCATTAAGTGTACGCTTGACGCCACATAAATACAATATTAGTAGAGGGAAAGCAGTAATTCTTTCTGTGTCCATTTATCGGAAAACAGTCACCCTATCAATTGGAATTCGGCTAAATTTATTTACAAATCTAATAAAATTATTCAAAGAAATATTGTTGAATGCTCATTCATTAATTCCTCGCCTAATTTTAATATATCCCCCGGTCTCTTTAAGCTGGACCCTGTTATTAAAAGGCTTATTTATAACGAAATTGTCCATTTTAAATCTTAGCCCTTTGATTTATTAATTTAGTTATGTTTCTCTCGTTTATTTTTATGTATTCACAATTAGGTGTGTATGTATCTTAGTTGCCTAAATGTCTACATTCTGTGCTCACAGTTGGAATTTCCGGAAGTAGACCTTATTATCTATTTGGTTTTATACTTCATATCCGTCTTTGATAGTATTTTTCTATTTTGTGTCCTTTCGTTGTACATGGGCGGGGCATTACTCTGTTGTTTCTCATATATGTATCAGCTTTGTAAAAATTTTCGTTATTCCTTGAGAATGAACTGAACAAGTTCGAAAGTACTTGGAATCCGCCTTTCATTTTCCTGTGGCATTTTTTGCATTTATTGCTCGCGCTACTTTGTGAGTTTCTAATATATATATATATATTTTTTTTTTATTACCTTTTTTCGAAAAATCCGTGCAGGGAAGCGATTCGAACCAGGCACACAGAGGCAGCGAGCACCGCTTTGATCTCAGTTACAAGTATGCCTTTAGTACACTATGGTACGCAGAGAACCAGAAAATTCTCTGAATAGAATAGCTTTTAACGAACACTTTCGCCAGCTCGAACGGAGACTATGAAAGAAAATAGAAAATTAATTGGGAATTCAAAGAATAAATGAGGAATAGGTAAACGTGTGGTTTAATGGATTCATTTCTATCATTCTCTCGTGCTACTTTAAGATATATATATACAGGGGGAGTCAAAAAGTTCTCAGATAAATGGCATAAAATTTTTATTTGTAATAATACTGTAATCATTTTTCTACATAAGCTCCATTAACATCTATACACTTTCTTAATCTATGAATCCAACGGTAAAGACCATCTTTGTAGAATTCACGGGGTTGTCTCTGGCACCAAGTAATGACCTGCTTTTTTGCTTCATCTAATGATTGAAACCGGGTTCCTTTTAGGTGTCCCTTTAAATTTGGAAACAGAAAAAAGTCAGAGGGTGCTAAATCAGGGCTATAAGGGGGATGAGCAAGAGTTTCCCATCGAAATTCCCGTAGCTGAGATCTCACAGCTTTGGACGAATGTGCAGGGGCATTGTCATGGTGGAACAAGATTTGCTTGTGGAGCTTTCCTCGTCGTTTTTTGGCTATTGAAGTTTTCAGCTTCCTTAAAACTCCTTTGTAATAGCTGGATGTAACAGTTTTTTGTCCTTCTAAGAAGTCTATTAAAATAATTCCCTCCGAATCCCCCAAAACTGTAGCCATTATCTTCTTAACGGACCTCTCTGTCTTGAACTTGATAGGCCCTGCTGCCCCCCTTGGGTGCCACTCTTTTGATTGATTTTTACTTTCAGGATCAAACTGATACACCCAAGTTTCATCTCCCGTTACGAGGCGCTCAAAAAAACTATCCTCGTTTGCTTCAATCTTGGTCAAAATAGCCAAAGAAAGGTTGGCCCTATGATTCAGCTGGTCTTCTCGCAACGCTTTTGGGACCCAACGTGCTGAAAGCTTGCTCAGGCCAAGATTTTCAGTTAGAATTCCAAATGCTGAGCCATGAGAGATTTCACATGCATTGGCAACTTCATCAATAGTAATACGGCGATCTTTATCCACTAGATTCCTCACAAGCTCGACATTTTCTGGGTTAATGGAGGTGGAGGGTCTCCCTTCACGTGGATCATCTTCAACTTCTTCTCTGCCCCCCTTGAAGCGCTTAATCCAGTCGTAAACTACCGCTCTACATGGCGAAGAGTCACCATAAACCTGTTGTAGAGCGTCAATAATCTTAACAGGCTTCCAATCAAGTTTAGTCAGGAATTTAATGTTCGCTCTTATCTCAAAATTTGCCATTTTATGGGTTCAAAAAAGTAACCTTTTTGAAGCACATCTAATACAAAGAGTCTCGACAAATTGAATGACGAATCTTGTAGGAATTGTTCAGAAAACATGAAAGTCGTGTTTGACCCTGTATTTACTTGTACAAAATCGAACATTTCAATAATCTGGCATTTGTCTGAGAACTTTTTGACTCACCTACGTATATATATATATATATATATATATATATATATATATATATATATATATATATATATATATATATATATATGAAATGAATAACTCACAAAGTAGCACGTGAGGTTCGCAATGAATGCAATGTCCCGCAGGAAAAAAGGAAAAGGTACTTCCAAGTACTTTCGAACTTTATTCAGTTCATTTTAAAGGATAACTACAAGAAAAAATAATATAATAAGGGTATATATATATATATATATATATATATATATATATATATATATATATATATAAGCTAGTAAAATATAAAGGATCACCTCTAAGACAAGAAATCACCAATGAGGAAGTAGGAGAGGGATGGGCAAATTCAAATTAAGATTTAGCTATAACAAAGGTAGCAAGGTCAAACCGAGAGGCAAGAAAGAGTCAAGAACAGAGCCAAAAGGATTAAAACGATTAACGGATAAAGCGATGGTCTAAAGAGGGAGATTAGGAGAGACATGAGAAGTAAGCAGATACGTAGGGGAGGGGGACAAGGAGAGAGGAAGAGAAATAAAATAATGTTAATACAAAATCAATGCAATAATTAAATTGACACATCGGGTTCCCATAGAAATGAAAATTGTCCTAAAAAAAATTAGGAATATAAGTCAAAGCTAATTTCTTTAAGAATGAGTTTTTTCATAACAACATCAATTTTCAAAAGGCCAGGGAACGTGTTAAAGTTATTAAATTGGCTTATACATGAACATTTAATAAGGTTTCTTTTAATTGAGTTATTTGAGCGAAAAATAAATTTTGCTGTATTCCAATTAATTAAGTGGTTATTTTCGGACATATGCACAAAAAACGCACTATTATTTACAGCTCTCCTAACCTTGTATTTATGCTGATTAATACGGACAGATAATTGCTTTCCTGTCTGACCAAAATATTTACTTGGACAAACAGAAAATTTTACCGAATAGACTCCCCCAATATTATTACAATTATTATGAACTAGAATGTTTTTTTATAGTTGACTCCTATTTGAAAGCAACTGAAATATTAAAGTTTGTTAAAAGACGGGGAAGGTCAATGAAACAAACAGAGAAGGGTAAAACCAAAATGTTTTTAACATTAAAAGGGACTGCAGGAGCTGTATTATAGAACGTCTTTTTTGCAGAGGAAAGACAGTTTAGAAGAAAGGGATAAGGGTAACATAATTTATGGCCAATTTCAAAGATATTGGAGAACTCAGAATCCATATAATCAGGACTAACAACTCGTACAGCACGTAAAAACATAGAGGAAAAAACGGAACGTCTGACTTTCTGACTATGCGCAGAGTAAAAATGAATATAAGTGTTTGAATTAGTAGGTTTGCGATACATGGAGTATTTAAAACCACTCTGTGTTCTATGAATAAGAAGATCGAGAAAGGAAAGAGCTCTATTATTTTCAATCTCATGGGTAAATTTAATGGAAGAGACGAGTGAAGTAAGTTTGGTAAGAAAGTTTTAACATCTTTAGAATTAGGCCACAGGCAAATGACATCATCAATATACCTGTACTTCTTCATTGATGATTTCTTGTCTTAGAGGCGGTCCTTTTATCTTTTACTAGCTTATATATACCCATATTATATAATTTTTCTTGTAGTTATCCTTGAAAATGAACTGAATAAAGTTCGAAAGTACTTGGAAGCACCTTTTCATTTTTCCTGCGGGACAACATTGCATTCATATATATATATATAGATATATATATATATATATATATATATATATATATATATATATATATATATATATATATATATACACCCACAAATGAAAAGTGAAAAACACGATTCCGAGAGCTTTCGTCTTTATTCTTAGAGACCTTTTCAAGGAATGAACAGGAGGTTGGACATACATTGCCTTAAATAGTGGAAGGGCGGGATTAGACTACCCACCTCTGAACCTTAATTAGGAGCTACAAAACCCTGAAACAACTTTATTTGAGATTTTATGTATGTAGTGATAATGGGGTCTAGCATGATCAAACCAGGCCTAAGGTTGAAATTTGGGAACGCGTTAATGGAGATACATTCTAATTTATTTCTAGAAATATAATTACTGCATTTTATGACTGGTTTGGCAGTGTTCCAGTTAATGCTATGGTTAAGATTGTACATATGTAGAAAAAGCGCAGATTGTTCACTGTGATTACGTAAATTGGCTTGATGTTGCTTAACCCGGATATCTAATTCTTTCCCGGTATTTCCATCATAACATTTCTGGCAGTTGTTGCAGCCTATCGAATAAACAATGCCAGGTCGGGGGAGTGAATTTTTGACAAAGATGCGATAAATTGTAGTCTCGTACTTAAAAATAATATTTATGTTTAGATGCCCTAAGTAAACGAGGTAATTTAATGAAAATATGGTTATAGGGTAAAACAAATAAGTTTTTGGCCTAAAACTTAGGGATATTAACATTAATTTGATAATAGGAACGCTTAACGGACTTATAACAATTGTAAAGAAAGTACAAAGGGTAGCCCAAATTTATCCCTATTTTATATATTCTATCGACTTCTTCGTCTAGGTATTCTGGTGAGACAATTCTAAAGGCACGCAAAAACATAGAGGAAAAAACACTTTGTTTGATGTTATTTTGGTGGTTAGAATAAAAGTGTATACAAGAGTCTATGGCTGTGGGTTTTCTATATATTTCATATTTGAAACCATGGTTTGTCCAATAAATTAGAATATCTAGGAAAGGGAGTGTGCGATCTTTTTCAACTTCTAAAGTAAATTTAAACGAGAGCACTCAGGTGTTAATTTTAGTAAGAAATGTATTAATATTTAAATTATTAGGCCAAAGGCAAAGGATGTCATCAACATATCGCATCCAGGCTATAGGGGTTTCATTAATTTGGGGAGGTATTCTAGATTCGAAGAATTCCATGTATAGGTTTGCGAGTACAGAGGACAAACAATTCCCCATTTCCATTCCAAAGATTTGGCGATAAAATTTTCCATTAAAGGTAAATTTGTAATTGTTGATGCAAAGAGCAATGAGTTTAATGAGGGTAGAAGCGGGTATAGGGAGAGCAAGTGTGTCGAGGTGTTCTTCAAGGAAATTCAAGAGATCGGGTACGGGAACTTTAGTAAAGAGGAAACAAACATCGAAACTAACCAGGCTAAAATTATCAGGGTAGGGGAGCTCATTAATATACTAATGAGGTGCATATTATTGATAACATGTGAATTAGAAATGGTCCCAACCAAAGGGCTTAGTAGAGAGGCTAACCATTCACTATCATTATGATCTTGGAATATAATAAATATATATATATATATATATATATATATATATATATATATATATATATATATATATATATATATATATATATATATATATATATATATATATATATATATATATATATATATATATATATATATATATATATATATATATATATATATATATACCGGGTGTCCCAGAAAAAAGTTAACCGTACTTTGAATTAGCATAACTTAAAAACTATTGGAGAATTTTTGGTCTTGCCAATAGTGTTTTATTTACCAACTATTTATCTGTCGATTCTAGAAATTTCATTAAATTCCCTTTTATGATATTGATACACTAATTGGTTTAGTGGAGTCTATCAAAAATATGTTTGCGCAAGGAAGTAAAATAATGAAACGAAGCCTAGGAAGGCTAGGCCACCGTGCACTTTCAAAAGAACCTAGGAAGCCTAGGTTGCCTAGGTCTTTGTGCGATTTTCCAAGCATAGCTTAGGCCATTTTACAGTGGTTTTTCAGCCACGCTGTGGTATGGTCTCGTCATTATTGCTTAATAAGCAAATAAAAGCGTTTCTGTGTAAAAGTTTACTTCCATAGAACCTTTTTAATCATGCAGTTAACAAAAGATCATCGCGTATTTGTAGTCACAAACTTTATTAAGACTAGCAGTATTAAACAAGTACAAGATTCATTTGAACAACGTTTTTTAGGTCGGTACCCACCAAGCAAGTCCACACTTTGGAAAAAGGTTCGCAAATACCAACATGAAGGAACATCTTAAATCTAAATAAAGGTCGTTCAGGTCGTATGAGAACCATAAGAACAACAGAAAATATCGAAAATGTTCAGATGACACTTTTTCAAAATCCACATGTATCAGTCAGAAAGAATGGATTACAATTGTCAAAGTCATCATTTAACCGCATTATTAAACATGACTTAAAATGGCATCCCTATAAGATGCATGCAAGACACTAGTTTCTTGAAACTGATTTTCCTTGTAGACAATTTGTCGAATGACCTCCCCATAAACTTGCTCGTTTCTTGGAAAACATTGTGATTGGTGACGAGGCAGTTTTTTTCATGAATGGAAAGGTAAATAGCCATGACATTCGGCAATATGCGCCGCTGAACCACTCCCCAGCATTCAATTTTGACACACGTATTTGTCAGCAGAAAGTGTCTCTACGGATCGGAATATGCGGGAATGGCTATCTTGTCGGCCCATTGTTTTACGAGAATAACTTGAATGGTGCTGCGTACCTGAACATGATCAACAAAAGAATCTTCCCGGAACTCCGCCAGATTTACGGCAATCAATTCGATAGACTTTGGTGGATTCAGGACGGCGCACCAGCTCATAGACAGCTTGTTGTAAGAACAAAAACTAAGAGAAACGTTTGACAACCACATTGTCACGCTAAATCATACAATTGAATGGCCCTCAAGATCCCCTGACCTAACACCGTGTGATTATTTCTTATGGGGATATCTAAAGAATAAAGTGTATTCTACTTACCTACAGTATCTGCGGTAAGTGGAACGCACTTCCAGTGGAAGTTGTCAACAGTGAATCTGTTGACCAGTTCAAGTCAAGACTAGATAAAGTCTTGAAAAGCGGCCGTTCAGGGACGCAAAACAATTGAGCAGCCATGTGCCTGTTCGATTGCTAGTCCAAAGGTACCCTCTTGGAATGGACCGTAAGGTCTCCTAAAGTACTTACTTTCCTTGTTACTCCTTGTTAAAGCATCAACCAGTTGAGAGATAGTATCACACGTGAAGTCAATAGACTTAAGGAAAATCACAAATTAATCAAAAAGGTTGTTCATCAATGCGATCAAAGGCGCAATTGTGCTTGGAAAGAAATGGAGGAAATGTGGAAGGAAACGGTGCTTAGAATATTTAAAAATGAATTTGTAATACCCATAGGAAGAGGTGTTTTGGTTAAAAAGAGATTTAAATATATTTGTTGATTTTAAACTTCGAAGTTTCATTATTTTACTTCCTTGCGCAAACATAATTTTGATAACCTCCACTAAACCCATTAGTGTATCAATATCGTAAATGGGAATTTAACGAAATTTCCAGAATCGACAGATAAATAGTTGTTAAATTTGTTTTGTTTTACAGAACTCAAAAATCTCCAATAGGTTTTGAGTTATACTAATTCAAAGTACGGTTAACTTTTTTTCTGGGACACCTTGTATATATATATATATATATATATATATATATATATATATATATATATATATATATATATATATATATATATATATATCTATATATAATGCAAACAAAGTTTCGGATTACCTAATCCAACTTCAGGCCAAAGAGATAAGCAAGGAGTTTAAAAGTGACACAAAACTAACATAAATCAAAATTTGAGATGATCTCTGATTCTAAACCTCAGAGAATTTAAATTTATAATTAAACTGTTTAAAAAAAAACTTATTAACTAATTATACATAGTGAATTTTATCGTAAATATATATGTTACTTGGTAACACGTGAGAATCAAAAAACAAACAAACGCAAGATACAACATTTCTAAACAAAGGTTAAAGTTAAATTACCTAAAGCTAACGATTCAATAAAATAAAATATGGTAAAATATGAATTAAAAAGAGATTCCAAACATACCTATTCTGAAACCAACTCTTTTAACATCATCATCAGAATAAAAAAAGAGTGTTTTCATGTTTTTTTTTTAAGGTTTGGAAACAAAAGAGTCTGATGGAGCAATGTCAGGATTGAATGAGGTGTGTGAGATCAACTCCCAACGAAATTAACCCAAAATTGACTTTGTTAAAAGAGCAGAATAAACGTGGTGTTAACGTGATAAGGACTCTTGTGAGAAGTTTTCTGGGGCGCTTCTTCGCTATACTCTTGTGAAGTTTTCTCAAAACACTTTGGTATTAATAAGTAGTATTGATGGTTCTTCGCCCTTCGAGAAAGTTGACAACTATCACACTTTCAGCATCCCTGAAAACAATAGCCATTACCTTTCCTCCTGATCGTCCAGACTTTGCTGTGATGGATCCTCTTCTACCTCATGGTAACCATTGTATAGACTGACCATTGTCTTCCGAATCATAGTGATAAATCCATTTTCTCATCTCCGGTTACAGTCGTTGCCGCCGAAAAAGTCCTCGGGATATGGATCCCACATGTTAAAAATTTGCAGTGAAAGAGTAGCTCTCTTCTCCAGCTGATCTTCGCGCAACAATTTTTTGTGTCCATCGAGCAGGAAGCTTACTGAGCTTTAATGTCGGTCAAGATGGAATAGATTGAACTTGCCGACATGTTCAATGTGCTTGATATCATTGCCACTGTTAATGGAGCTCCACTTCAATTACTGCTCTTACTGATGTTGGCGGTTTGCCACTGCGAATGGCGTCTTCAACCTCCTGTCTTCCATCCGCAAAAACAATTTATCCATTTATAAACAGTAGGCTTACGGGGGAGGGCACTGTCTCCATAAACTTTCATTAATGCATCAATAAACTCCTTCTTCCGCCAACTAAGCTTTTTCAGAAATTTGATGTTTGTCCTTGCTTCAACTTTGATGGAATCCATGGTAAAACTATTACTGCAAGGAAAAATGATTCCGTTTTCTCTTTCAATGTGGTTTAATGGATTCATTTTCATCATTCTCTCTTGCTACTTTGAGAGAAATATACATTTGTATATCTGCCACGCGTTTAACTATTCCTCATTTATTCTTTGAATTCCCAATTAATTTTCTATTTCTTTCATAGTCTCCGTTCGAGCTGGCGAAAGTATTCCTTAAAAGCTATTCTATTTAGAGAATTTTTGTTCTCTGCGTAGCCGTAATGCACTAACGGCATACTTTTAACTGAGATCAAAACGGTGCTCGCTGCTTCAGTGTGCATGGTTCGAATCGCTTCCCTGCGCGGATTTTTCGAAAAAAGGTAATAAAAAATATTACTGCAAGGAAAAATGATTCCGTTTTCTCTTTCAATGTGGTTTAATGGATATATATATATATATATATATATATATATATATATATATATATATATATATTCTCACAATTCACAGGGTATGATATCTGTACATATACATATGCTGTCCATTAGAATGTGAGGAGAGCAGACGGTTTGGCGATCAAATAAGAATAATATGCACCGTGAAATGATGCGTGAAACTAATCTAATTAACTCTAAATAAAACAAGGAGATTTCGCTCTCAGTTTTGTCTTGTTTGAATATCAGTATTTCAAACCGTGACTAAAACATCAACATAATGAGCAATAATTCGGTTCTTAGCATTGGCTAAAATCTTTTTCAAAGCTAAATAAACTCAACGGCGTCGGATGATTGACAAAGCATATGCACAATGGAGAGAGAGCATTTATTTGAAAGCCTCTTATAAATAAAAGTCCGGCTAATACCACAATGCTCTCTAATGGTCCTTGGATCTCAATAAAGGTTCCCCCGCAAATGTAAGTCTTTGTTTTTGCACATTTTGTACTTATCTACTTTGTTTGCATTCCAAATCACTTTAATTTCTTAACAAACTCTAAACTCCTTGACATTAATTGGAATTTTTCTTATCCCTTATCGTTTTATTTTCCTCAATTTTCCCATACGATATATTTAGAGGAGATTTCTTTTTACTTCAAAGTAAAGACCTCTATGAACTTTACTTTTATTTATTAAGCCAAATATTAATATAAATGCGAAGTAATGAGTAGCGTCTTACATTTTAATAAGCCTTCGTTGTTTTCCTGTTCCTATTTTGCGTTGCTGCAAGGTTGCAATCGTGTTCACGTAATATTGACGATGATTATTGCGAAAATTCACCGAGTGGGAGAATTGCATAAGTCCTTGGCAGATCTTAAGCTTCCATTCAAGCCTAAGCGATAAGCTTAGAAGATGCGGATAATTTGCGAGCATCCGAGAAAGACAAATGCTGGGAGAGTGCCTGAGGTTTTGTAAGCTTTATTAATTACGTGGAAGAAGAAACCGAATTCGAATAATAGTTTTAGCACAAGGAGGATAATTTGTGGTCTGAAACTGACATAAGAAGCAAATATATACATTTTACTTGTTTAATTTTTAAATCGGATTGCAACGCGATTATGATATTTTTCCGGGTTACTCCTAACGAAAATAAACAGAATTTTTTATTTTAATATTTATAATTTAGAATATTCATTATTATAGAAACTACTATTGAGAAACATCTCATCCCATCTTTATTTCTAAAAGACTTAATAATAATAGTAGTGTATCAAAACAAATTATGATCTCAAAATGAAATCCAGATTTATGATATTGTTCTAGACTGAGGTTTAGAGGTCTAATTTACGGCAACTTTCATATATGAGAGCTCTCCACATCTTCAATAGATAGTGCAGTCTACTTTGGACCCCTGATTAAATTAACTAAGTTGAAATGGTTCATTGCGATGAATCTCGACCTTATTACCTCGATGACGACATTACGTGGTTGGTGGAGGTCAGGAAAGCCTAGCTACATCTTTAGAAGCAGCATGGCTTTTTAAAAAACTTAATATAGTTAACCAAAACATGTTACTAGTTGCAGCATACGAAAATGAAACTTATACACTGAGTATAAATGTACAAAGTCAAGCTGAAACTGAGGTAAAGTGGAACAGATAGAACGATATATATTTGGAATATCACGCAGTGGGACAGTGAGAGTAGTTTTTAGTTGCTAGCAGTTCATTTCCCGTCTTAATGGCGAAGATCGAAAGGAGCTGTCGCCTATGCAAGCAAAAACGACTAAAGGGTACAAGCAACAGGGTTGCAGAGCTGGAAATTTAGGCTATCTGATGTCAGGAAAGGTTTAGTGATGAGGAAAGCTAGGGGGTTGTATTTAAGATCTTGTAAGCAATAAGGAGAACATTAAAAATTATACAAAAGTGTAGGGGAACGGGGACAGTGTATTTATTTGAGCATGCGCATTGCACAAGAAAAACGACCCATACTTTTTCAACAAGTTGAAGAGGTCGTAGATTGAAAGCAAAGAAAACACCAAGAAGGGAGTTGCAGCAAACAGCGTGATAATTAACTAAAACGACGCGGTCTCGAACTTCTGTGATCAAAGTGAATACATAAACAACGAAAATCTCGGAGATAGGAGAGAATACATACCGACATGAGCAATATAGGCTTTGGGAGAAAATTGGCTATCAAAAGTGGCGCCCAAGTTTATAACAATGAATTTATAATGAGTGGGGTTAGAATGATTACCAACAAGTGACACACCCAATTAGATTGTGGTAAAGTTTTAAAATGTTAGATGACATTCCCTGACGATCTTGCAAACAGGAAGGAAAGATTTAAGGGTGTCACCGAAAGCGGGTGGGAAGATGAGAGGTAGATTTGAGTACCATCAGCATCGAAATGAAACCAAAGACCGCTGCGTCACTCAAGAATGCCAAGGGGAAGATATTAGATCTGAAAGAAGATTACACTAAGGGCAGAACCTTGTCGAACACTAAAGCAGTCTTCTACCATAGCTCCACATGATTCTTGGCATAGGAGTGAGAGGTTCCGAGACGCCTTTATGAGGCCCGCCTGTTGATTCTTTGCTATACGGATAGCAAAGAGAAGCGTACCTGAAGCAACGAAGGTGATGGAAGGGCTGCATGTAAGTTAACGCAGGAGAAGAGGACTTAGAGAGATAGAAGGGATCTATGCTTAGTATCATTGGACGAAAGCCACTGATGACAGGACGGGAAGGAATTAGTGGGAGTAGGATCGCGGAAAGAGTGAAGCGAAAGTGGACAGAAAATTGGGTACGTATTCTTGTCGAAGATTCAGGCATATTTGGGAAATCAGGGGACACTAGATGACTGGAGCTGTGTGAGACGCTTTAGTGCTGAAGGGGGCAAGTGGACACCTGCTTGAGAAGTCTTTGTCTACCAGCGAGATGAAACAAGGTGATGGTGATGATCCAAGTGCTGTTGGTGGCGGTAATATATACTTAACAAAATAGAAATTATTGATGGAGCTATTGGTAGTCTAGTGGATAGTGTTGGATTTCTGACGTTGAGGCACGGGTGAAATCCAAGCGTTGGCGGACACAAAACTTTCAGCAGCGTCATGAGCTGGCCACCCATTGGACGGGTACGTTGATGGCCCCGCGGGGATAAGCAGCTCCACACACTTTATGATTCAGATAGCTAATCACTACACCACTACCATTCCCCTTCCAGTCTTCACAGCGAAACAAAACCACTTTCCTTCTCTGTTCCTGAACTTTGTAGATGGAGAACTAGTGACTCTTGTGGGGGCATTCATGTCCTCATACTCCTGACGCGGATCGGTTGGTCCCTCTGGCGTTCAACAAGTGTTTTACCCTTGTTGGTTGGTATCAAAAACTCATCATACGGCCCGGACATCCCCAAACGAGGACCAGCACCTGTTGACTTCAGGTTCACCAGAGATGGTTATTCTTATCTTTATGTAGATTTCATTATCCGATCGGAGGACCTCGTCCACGATGTGAGGGACGGATGGCGCTATCTACCTACAATTATTGAGAACACTAATTGGGCAAGTCCTAACTCCGACCATAGCTCTAATCCGTTATTAATCTCATAATCACCCCTAAGCGGATTATCTTATCCGATAACGTAATCCTCTTGATTACCAAAGTCCATTAGTACACGCTCCGATGTACTTCTGGAAAGGTTGGTTAGTGTCTTTATTACTGTCTCTGTGTTTTAAATGGCCTACTTTAGTATATCTCCCTTAATTTGTTTGGATTTAACTACTGTCAATAAATATGACTGTTTATTACGCATTTTAAATTAAGGTGCCATTAAATTTAATAAATAGGTTTTGCCATATTTAATTTCTGGATTTCTATTGCTTTTAACAACCCCTGTTTCCTGTCTCGTGTTCTCATTCACCTCCACTTTCACTTTCTCTTGTATTGTATGGTGATATAATCTGCAATACACTGCTTTCTGCATCTTTCTGCTTTCAAAAAGGTTTTGAAAGGCAGAAATTATATATGGCAAAACTAATGTAGTAGTTGTCGCTACTCGAAAGATCTCTATTTGCTCTTTCTTTGTATCTAATATGGATAGTGACCCTTTAACTTGTGAGCACGTTAGAGATACTGTATAATAATCTCATGGAATTTCCTTCTAACCTGGAGAAGTACTGGGTTTGATAAGGTGACGCTTTGGGTGAATTTAAATTGTTATGGCTATTAGCTTAATGGTAGAGTATCTCACCAGCAATCAGGAGATCCGTGGTCGAATCCCTGCCAAGATAATTCCATTTTTTTCCCCAGGGCGTTGTTTCTTTCTTCCTTCTTAGTATGGATTTCCTCCATTGTGCCGTAATTTGCAATTTTCGGAAGATGCATGGATTTTTCTTTGGACTTCAGGCCGGTAGGACAAATAAAGAGATTTTAAACTTCCTCACCGTCAGCAGAAGGATGGTGTAAAAGGTCAGAAAGGAGTAAGAAAATACAGGATTTAACTATGAAGTGACAGCAGAGAGGAGAATCCATGGTTAAGGATCTGACGTATGAGAAGGCTGGAAATCGTCGCTGAAATCTAGGAGATCATCAACCATGATCTATGAGAGACGATGCGTGCCATTGCAAGGTAGACATGTGTGGATGAAAAGCTCATCAGGCTGGTGGTGCATAAGGACATTAGCTATTTTTCATATAAGATGAGGAGATGAGGAAAGGACAATTTCTGTCGAAGTGGACACAGGAAAAGCGACTCGAGCACACCAAGAAGCTGATCAACAAGTTGACTCACTCGTTAGAACCAGATAAGATGTGGTTCTTCTCCGACAAGAAAAATTTCTGCCAAGACCAGAATATCAACTCACAGAACAACAGATAGCTTACTGTCGCACCTAAGGACGTGTCCAGATACATGCAAATGATATTTACAAAGACAATTATGGTCTTTTGTGTCGTCAGCAGTGAAGTGACGCCATGACAGTTACTTATTCCTCGAAGGCCTCAGGTTAAACACCACCGACTACGTCCCTGTTCTGAGTGAGGCGTTGAAGCCCTGGGTAGAGCGGGCCTTACCTGCGTCATGCCACACAAGCCGAAAGTCCCAGGACTGGCTGTCGGAGAATTTCTTCGATCATACATCGCCTGATACTTGGCCTACCAACTCACCTGACTGCCATACTCTCGACTTCATTGTGTCGTGCGAGGTGGAAAGAGAGACCAACAAATCCAGCTGCAACACGAAGGACGAGCTGAGGGACAGGTTTACCTGGGCTTACCGGGAGACACTGAGGAAGGTCTGTAGCCAGTTCCGAGCTCCGGGAGAGCTTTCATCAAGCACACATTTGGGTTGATCGAATGAGTTCGACAGAACATGTCATACACACAAGCTGACCCAAATCTCACGAATATCTGTCTGTCTGTCTGTCTCTGTTTGTTTCTCTCTCTCTCGATATATATACATATATATATATATATATATATATATATATATATATATATATATATATATATATATATATATATATATATATATATATATATCATGAAGAGTCTCTCTTTATGAGACAGGGGTAGGTATGTTAGAAAATGATTAAGCAATTTATCAAGAAATGAGGGTGGGGATAAGTTAAATTTACAAATTTCCTTAATATAAATCTCTTATGGAAAATAATTCCAGTCAGAACATATTTTATACAGACGGTCAATTCTGCAGCTTACAGATGATATTTCAAAACAGGTTGATAAACAGGAGGAAATAATTAGTACCATGCAGAAAGGAAGTGGGTTTTCTATACACTGAAGTGGAACTATTATTATCTGAACGGGTAATCTTTATGTCTAAAAATGGAAGGGAGTCATTAGTCTTATATTCGACTGCAAATTTGATGTTAGGATAATTGGGATTTATATATTTTTGGAACTTGGAATAGCTCATATTTTTAAAAAAGAACAAAACAATCGTCAACATATTTTCCCTAGATTATACGTTTAAACTGTTGTGGGAATTTGGGCAACCAGTCTTGTTCTAGTTTACACAAAAGTGACTTTGCAAATGATTGGACAAAAAAGATGAGCCCAATGCCACTCCATCCCTCTTACTACAAAAGCTGTTATTAGAAATAAAGATTGTGTCTTCACCTCCAAGTTTAAAGAGCCTAGAAAAGTAAACTTTGTTCAGATCAACAACTGTGGAAAAAGTGTTGCAAAGTATCGCATATTATATTACAAGTTTCAGAAACAGGGATATATATGCGCAAGTTCCAATTGAACTTGAAATTGAAACAAAAAATAGAGTAAAAGTGTATGTTTTCCGAAGTCGTGGAAATACGTCTCCGGGAAAGAGTCCGATTTAGTGCCAAAATAAAGGGGCTAAATAAGGCAGCTACTTAACCTCAAAATGACCTATATGTCATATAAAGAGTGTCTTACAGAGAGGATTATTTTTCGCTGAAACTATGTGTCATAGTAAGAAAGAGTCCCTCCTTGTTGAAATTTTAAACATGGGATCAGGCACGTATAGTCGAATTAATTAAGGGTCCTAGACTGAACCCTGTACCTCAAATTGAAATCACTCAAGAAGATACTGAAACTCCAGTATGAATTGTAAAAGCCTCCAAATGAGCAAGAAACTATAGATAATACCAGTCATGTCTGACGGCCAATATTAAAATATCACCTGGGTTATCAGCAACAAATTTGCAGGACAAACGACCTGAACTTATATTGCAAAATCGGGATGTTATTGCCTTATCAGGAGATATCTTGAGGCGAACTAAACTAGTGTCTTCCGAAATTAAATTGAAACCCGGGACAATATCAATATACACACCTCCCTATAGGCTCTCCCTTTCACAGGTGTAAATTTAAAAAAAAAACAATTCCAGGACATACCATAATAAGCCACCATTGAGCCTATGGCTAGCATGAAGTGATCCCTTATGATCTCAGTATCTAAACGGGATGAATTTTAGACGAATAGTCAGTGTCACCATCCCAGATCGGGTTCCCATACCGGACATGACCGAAACAATCCAAAATGTGGGATGTCAAAGTGCTTATCTACACTAGACCTGGCTAATAGATATTGGCAAATTGAGGTCATCCAGGAGTCCAGACAATATAGGGCCTTAAAACGAATTTCAGGCGTTATTAATTCAACGTTCTAACATTTGGTGTCCGAAATGGGCCCCCTCACTCCTCTGGAATAATGAACTTTATACCTTTTTAATATATTAGGCATAGAGGCGCTATCTTATCAAGACAGTATCATAATTTTCATTAAGGCCTATTTTACCAGGTTCCAGCATGTATTCGATAAATTGAGGGAAGCAAACATAAAATTAAAACTAGCAAACTGCAATTTCCTCCAAGAATCCCTAGTGTACATTGGATTCTTACTGCCTTCTCAAGAGATCAAACCCGATAACGTAAAGAAAATTGCCCTTCAAAAATCCCTCCTCCCACCAAAATCGGTCGAAGAAGACCGAGCTTTTCTTGTTTTCTTAAGGTCCTACCACAACTTTATTCATGGTTTCTCGAAAAAAGCCAAACCCAACATCAGGCTGTTCTCGAAACGCGCCACATTCGCATAGAGTCTTTCATAACAGCAAGGTTTTGAATGTCTCATAGAGAACTTAAAGCCTTTAACCCATATTACAATACTCCAACTGCACGCAAACCTTTAACCTAACTACTCATATTAGTTCCTTCGGCATGGGAGCTGTTTTACTTCATATAAAAAACGGTAAAGATATGCCGATCGTCTACGCTAGAAAAATTATTAACTGGTACACGGAATAACTATATTAGAAGACTAGATGTAGTTTGGCTCTAAAAATCAGAAACAAAATATGCGGATACTACATTATTGTACGAACGGATCACCAACCCCTTGTCTATCTTTTTAAAGACAAACTACTAGAAGGTAGACTAAGTAGTTGGGTATTGCTGATACAAGACTACCATCCAAAAGTAGAATATACACCAGGAAAACTCCAAGCCATCTCCGATGGGTTAACGAATAAAATCTATGAACAAAATACATGCATCACAACCATTTGATCAACAGCTGATTTCGACGCGTAACAGAGAGACCCGTGAATTTGGGACATATGTATTCATTCAAGTAATATCAAGACTTTCCCCGTCCCTAGTCAAATAATACCTAATCCACGACAACTTAGTCTGCTACAAAGACACAAGTAACCGACCGCGAATACAAATTCCATCCGATTTAGAGGATATATGCATTGCCTAGGCCATGATACCCTTCTCTTTACACATATGACTAGAAAGAACCGTAAAACAATTGCACGTGAGATACCATTTCCCCAAAATGCTTACTAGGAACCAACAGTACCTGAAAGAATGTCCTATATGCCTTAAGCATAAAGGAAACCTTCCCAAAACAACACCAAACTTGCAAAGGTATCTTCTCTCCAAATAACCTTGGAAAAATACCATTCAGAAACCCTCAGAAACAACAAATACATATTAGTATTTACTGAACATTTTATCCATTATGACTAAACAGTTTCAAAGCATTAATCGCATCATTAAAAGACAAAACGTACCCGAGGTACTGATCTCTGACAACGATGAAAAAATTTACCACGAAATTGATGGAAGAAATCTGCAGGTTGGTCAACATAACTAAGATGCACATAGTTTAATATCATTCCACCTCGAATGGTCTCGCAGAACGACACAATCGAGAAATTCTGAAACTCTTTCGGACAAAAGTGGACACCTCGCCCTATTCGGAAGTATATCTAACTCTAGCTCAAACTGTCATCCAGAGTGCTTATCGTGTAATCATAGGAGAGACACCACACTTTCACTATTTAAGTGTAAAAAACGTTTTCCTTATGACCTCATCGATTCAAACGTTGCTTCGAATCCCGACTCCAGCGCTTGCTCCTACAACACGAAAGTCACTAAAGAATTAATGGAACGTGCCTTCAAAATCTTTCTTTTGGTTCGGAAAGAACTGAACCATCAAAATGCCGAAATGGAGGCGCAACGAAGATCAGAACCCGAACCCCAAGATCGATTTTTGTTGGCATGCGTTGCTACATTAAGAGTATCTTAATCCAAACTCAAACGCGTAACTATATTCCCGATGAGACGGACCCTAGCAAACGAGGGAAAATCTCTGAAAAAACAAGTTCAAAATCTTTGACTTTAGGGACCTAAAAAGTACAAAAATAGTGCAGATAGACCATCTTAAAATAGTCTCAGAAGCATGCATTTCTAAGAAGACAGGTCCCAATGCTCGAACTACATATTCTCTACAAGTCTCACCTACCTTAAAACACCCGGCGACGGAACCTACTCCATCAGATATAAATCTCCACGTTGGCCCGACAAACCCTTGGACGTCTTGGTATTTTCAAGTACCATGTAATCACACTTCTCCAGTCCAGCCAATCACTCCTGAAACCCCTCCATCCTCAACTCTGGGCATCTCACCCCTTCAAGAAAACATTCCGTCAATGGTAAGATCATCTCAATTGTAGGAAGAATCTCCAGGAACATTCTGTCAACCCCAAGTGAAGTAGGCTCACGAACGCTGAAACACGAAGAGGTCCAAGACCTCTCCCCACCATCACCATCTCCAGTAGACGGCCACTAAGCTGACCTCACCTACAAACCACTATTACCCCTAAAAGTTAGTAAAGGCTCCAAAATATATGTATGTTCTTCGAAGGTATAAACCCTATTAAGAAAACTGCCAAGAGTTTTTTATTTACTTGTTCCAAATGTTTTGCCTTCACCCAAGTTCTTGAATGGTGAAGTAGTAGAAAAATTCGGAGAGGGTAAATTAGTCAAGGGCCTTGAAAATGTTTTTTAGACCTTACCCCCACCCCAATCATTGGGAGCCAACTTGAGCATTTTCTTGAAAACATCCATACCCTAGCTAAATAAATCGATGACTCATCATGAGCGCTCTTACACCGAAAAATTAAGCTCCACCCATAAACACTTGCCAAAATTATTATTTTACAACCTCTAATTTGACTTAGACTACATAGACCATGAACCGATTGTGGAAAATGATAATCTCCACATAATCCAAAACCCTGGATTAAACAATCTTGTGAGAAGGCTCACAGGAAATGGGCCTTACTTGATTTGGGAGGAAAACTACTAAAAGGAGATTTTTTGAAACTGCCACCATGAGGACGTACGCAAAATTTAACTTAGAATAAAAGTCATCGCCAAAGATCAGCTTCAAATAAAAAAGAAAACACATCACAAATGACTTAGTCATGTATACCATTAAGCAAGACATGATTCTTGAAAACCACAACTAAGTTCTCGTGAACATGAGCAATCTTGTACAAAATCATCTCGCCGACTATCTATAGACAGAATTTACCTATACCATTAACTCCCGCTTAATCATGATGAACAAATACCTAGAAAATTCAAAACTTCTTCAAAAAAAATGATACAGACGGAGCATTTGTCCTCGCAACAGTTTATATTACCAACGTCATTCCACACGCAGCTTAGTCACCGAAGCTTCTCAATGGCTCTATAATTGAACCGTGTTTTCCTTCACCATGGAGCACCTACCTCAGATTCGTGAATACACTTGAACCCTCCATGGAAATTAACCAAACACCTTCTACCTGATCATACACTATTTCGACACCCCGTCTACCTAACATACAAACTAAAACATTTTCCCACGCCTTTCCAAAAGGCTACTCACGTTAGTCGACTGTACTATATAAACGTCCTCACGCATGGAGTTGTCTCAAATGACCACCGCACATATTCAGAAGTTATGGGAGCGGAAATCCAATTCTGTCAACACGCTCTAAGCCAATCCTTTGTCGTGTGCCCGCTTCTTCCCCTTTTAATCAAAAACAGTCACCTCCCCGGTTGTATATTTACTGAGTACCATTGAACCGATCTCTTTTAATCTGTATGGACCAACTATGTGAATATCTTTTCTCTGCTAGCTTAAACTGTCCCTCAAATCAGACTACCATCGTAGACCCATTTATTAGTCAAGTTCCTCCTAGGTTGCTACCGGGTTTTGAAAGTTCTTTTAAACTCGGTTTTTATATCTTTCAATGGGTTTACGTGTGTGATAGAAAGAGTTACGCCAAACAAACTTAAAGTTCTACTTTTTCAGCACCTGTCATTAAAACGTCTTTTCTATTGTGTACAAGTGTGGAGAGATGGAAGTGAGGAGATTCGAGATCTCTGCTCTCCTGCGAGCGGGTTACAAGTCCAACCTCGCTAAGCGGGCCATTGTCAGCCGGATGACCATTCACAGAGTCGCGGAGAGGCTAAAAAAATCGACCTTGTTCAGACAGAAATCAAGTTGTCAAATTTGGCTCTGAGAAATGTCTTCGAAAGTCCTCGGAAGCTGAAAATGACTGTGCTCGAGAAGAAGAACATCTCGGTGGCCATGGTGGCCAGAGCCGTCAGGGAGGAGGGTGGCAAGAGCTTGAGGTGAGTGGAAAGGCCTCTGCTGTCTGACTGAATGCGAGAACAATGTCGGGAGAGCTGTCGTCGCCTTCTGAACGACTCGAAGAGTCATGGCAACCTTTCAAAAAGTTCAAAATTTGAAACTAAATTTAAATTTTAATGAATGATTGAATATACTATCCTTTATGGTCAACCACAGAAAATTTAAATTTACGAGTAGTTTAAGATTTTGAACTTTTTTAAAGGTTTCAACTTAGAAAAAAACCCATTATTTTTTAAAACGCTAATTGACTCATTAAATGGCTTTAAGTCGATTTTTACAAAGAATAAGTATTTATAGATAAAAAATTCATCTTTCATTTGTTTTTATCTCATGTCCCTAGCTGCCAAGTTATTGTGATATTGCTTCTAAAAGACAAGCCATTTTTTTTTTTTGGGGGGGGGCGCGGCCGCCCTATATATATATATATATATATATATATATATATATATATATATATATATATATATATATATATATATATATATCCTTTCCCTTTTTCTCTTATGGTCATCAGGAAAAGCCGTTATAATTTATGTGCGTCCTAATTCAAATAATATGCATGAATTGCTTCATATTTCCTGTTTCCCGATGATAATCAGTCTTAAGGGATGTATGAATTGTGCTAATATCAAGTCAAGCCTGCATAAATTAATTGGCCAAAGATGGAAAGATGAGGAAGGATGCGGAAGCTGTTTTGGGCAACGCGGAATCCATATTTATACACATAGAGGCATACGAGTATAGCAAAAACTTACATCTAAGCTAATTTATGGCTTTGGAAGGAATTTATGGGTGGGTTGTTCACATTAAAGAAAAAAATGGATCAAGACTGATTTATTAGTAATGGTTCGAACGCATCCTGTCTTTGTCCGAGAACCATTAATAATAAATATGGAGTATCATATGACGCTCTTCGTGACCAGAGGCTTTCAAAGAGAGCCTGTCTCTCGACTAAGTAAAAGTTGGAGTGAAGAGATAAGTCTTCAAGGTTCGCCTGAAGGCACCAAGGTAGGCGGGGGGGGGGGGGGGGGAAGTGTATCGCAACATTCAGGTCATGTCATTCCACACTCTTGGAGCAAATACAGAGAAAGCAAATTCTCTCATGCACCATAGACGACTTTGAGGTACATTCACTAGGGAAGCAGAGCCAGAGCATAAGGTTCTGAGGAGCTGGGATTGTATTAGTGAGGGGGCTAAGTAGTAGGGAGTTGTAGTATTTAATGATATATGTAAGCAGACGGGCCTTAAGGGTGATTATGTATCGAATGGGGACCCAGTACAGACCACGAAGCAGGAGAGTTGCTTGAGAGCAACGCCCCCAGCGGAGAAGAGTACGGGGCTGCATGGTTTTGAACCCATTGGGGAGGTCGAAGAGTGGAAGCCGTTGATCTAGCAGGAAGGGAGTTGCAGTAGTGAAGGCGAGATATGACGAAGGTATGAATGGCAATCTCGAATCTGTTATGGTCAAAGTGAGAATTGATGCTGCAGACGTTATGGAGAGAGAGGAGAGGATTTTCAGAAAGTTGTCCGAGAGCTATTCAGTGATTATTTTATAAGCAGATATTTCTAAGAGTTCCAGCAAATGAAGCTAGAGGTATATATATATATATATATATATATATATATATATATATATATATATATGGGTAAAAATCACGAGAAGTAACACGAAAATAAGTATAAATATTGGAGCTAGTACTCTTGTTATCTTAACATTTTCAAACTCACAATGGTTTATAAAATAGAGAGACACTGTATTTATATAAAGCAATGTTTACGTAATAAGGTCAGATTTTTTTATGACCTCTGATAAGTTTAATTTATGGTATCTGATTTTGACTAGTTAATCTGGTGACCTTAAGCCTGTGGATGGCCAAAGCATTAATTTATCCTATGTCTATTTTTATTCAGGTCATTCTAAAAAGTATTAAAACATCAATATTTTCTTCCATGTATCTTAGGACATTCAAAATAGGTAGTCCTGACTATATAGACCAAGAATTTACAAAAATTGAAGAGATCGCCTTCAATCTGTGTTACCCGAAATATTTTTGGGGAAAACTGCGTCTATAAAGCTAAAAAACATTCTATAACCGCAAGTTAGGGAAAACAGAACCTTTACACAACATATTACTTTTACCTTACCATGATAATTTCTTGTATGTAGTACCAATGTTAAAACATCTTGATATAAATGTAACTTTTAAATACAATTATACATTAAAAAAAATGTAAATAAAACACAGCCCAAGGAACGATAATGATGTAATATATACTATACCTTGTTTGGATCGTAATTTATTCTATGTAGGTCAAACTTCTAAAAATATCTCAGTAAGAATTAAGCAACATCAAATTGCAGTATCTAAAGGATATACAAATAATGCTTTGGCCGTCCACAGGCTTAAGATGGGTCACCAGATTAACTGGTCAAAAGCAGATACCATAATGCATGCAAATGATTTTATTAGCAGAAATATCTTTGAATCGTTCCTAATCTCCAGCACAAAGGAGAGAAATGTAAATATTAGCCCCGGTTTGTTTTCTTTAGATCCAGTCCTGTCTTTCTTCCTCAAATCAAACTTATCAGAGGTCATAAAAAAAATCTGACCTTATAGGGAAAACATTGCTTTGTATAAATATGGTGTCTCTCTATTTTATAAACCATTGTGAGTTTAAAAATGTGATTAAGATAACGAAAGTACTAACTCCAATCAATCTTTCTTTTTCCTTATGTGGTACAACCAAATATACATATATATATATATATATATATATATATATATATATATATATATATATATATATATATATATATATATAAATCCTTGGAGGTTCCTAGCCTAGGGGTATACTGTGTTTGATAGGGTAATGCTTTAGGGGGAATTGAGTCACTGTGCCTGGTAGCTTAGTGATAGAGCATATGATTTCAAACTTTTTGCCCTTGTCGTTATTTCTGTCTTCTCAGTAAGGATTACCTTCATTGTGCCGCTCTTTGCTCTCTTTGATTCTTGTGTTCCTCCAATGTCCTTTTCTCTTACCTTTAAAAAACCCCATATGTTTCTTGTCTTATTGCTCATTCACGTCAAATTTCTCTTTCTCTCGTACTGTACTGTTGTATAGTCTTCAATACAATGTTTCTGCATCTTTCTTTCTGTCTTCAAAATGGTTTTAAAGGCAGAAATTAAATATGGCGAAAGCATTGTGGTGGTTGTTTATTTGATATATATATATATATATATATATATATATATATATATATATATATATATATATATATATATATATATATATATATATATGAATGGGTGTAGAAAGCAAAAATACGGAAAACACTATTGAGTTCTTTATTAACGTTTCGTCTATTGGCTTCTTCAGAATAGAACTCTAGGAGAAAGGGGGGATTGCTCTCTATATACGTGTCAAATGTCATTCCGGATCACCGCTCCTCATCCTCCTTGGGGTTCTCTGGTTGATTTCTTCAGAACTTGACCTTTCTGTTTCGTTTTTGATGAGCCGCGCTGCCACATTGGACAGCCGAAAGAACCCATCCCGGTGATTGGTTGATCTGTCCGAAATAATATGTGCGTCTTCAATTATCCTTCTCTCTCTTTTTGCTAAACCCCTGTGAATTATTTAAATCCCACCTCAATCAGGCAAATGACCGAATTCATCCACATGTACTACCATGGGGTTTGATGTCCTATGGGTTCTAATGTCCCTCTTATGCTCATTGACCCTAGTCCTAATGTCTCTACCTGATTCACCATAATAACTGTGTTCGCATCCGTCACAGGGTATTCGATAAATAATACCCTTATTCGTTTTGGCCGTCAAATTTTTGTGCTTTACTAACTCCTTAATTCTAGTCCCTGAGGAGTTGGCTACTAAAATACCAGCCTTCTTAAGAGACCTATTTAATGTCCTTGCCGCCATAGAGTACTGAGTAGACAGAGGTACCTGACCACTTCTAATCCCTTCGTGGTGGGCTCATTACCTTCGACCACCACTGTGAGCCTAACCGGTTTACCCCTCTCCGCTATTTTTATTGTTTTATGCCGTAATTTGATCAAAATGCCCTCTGAATATTTTAGTCTCATGAAAGCTTTCTGGATCTCTTAAAATTCATCATTTACAAACTTTTCGCTGAAAATGTGAATATCCCTTAAATAGAACCTAATGACTACGCTCGTCTTCGTTTTTTTAATGTGTCCAGAAAGAAAAGGAATAAAATCGTCCTTATTCGTGGGGTTTCTGTACACGGAGGACTCTGCTCTACCACAATCCCTATGGATCAACCTGTCAAGGAAAGGGATTTTATGGTTTTCTTCCTCTTCTACGGTAAATTGTATATCCTCATCTAGCTCGTTCAACCGTTCCAACTTCCGAGGGCTTTGAGGAAGACTGTGTTTTTCAAAAATAGCGTTTTAACCGCATAATTAATTGCGTTACTGCAATAATTTTTCTCAATTTATAAGGTGTAGCGAAAATGGGGAATAACAAATTTTCCATTCTCTTCGATAAGCAAGGGTGATATTTGAAAAGGCCAATCGAAAGATAGTTTTGGGGCTCTCTGAGAGAACGCTCATTTTAAGTATTACCTTCTCGTGTATGTGAGAAGAGCTCCTTCGGAGGGCTTTGAGGAAGATTGTGTTTGCCAAAAATAGCTTTTTAACCGCATATATATATATATATATATATATATATATATATATATATATATATATATATATATATATATGTACTTTTTCATGGAAAAAGTACATAACTGAAAATCATATGAAAGGATTTTGATGTCAATGCACCTGAACATTCTTGTACCAACGTGTTCTAACGTGTTCTACCATGAACCCTTAAATTTTATGTGACAACCAGGAATACCAGCGCTAGTTTTTTTTCACCTTACGCTAGGTTCCTAGTTTTTTTTCGGAAAATGTAAAATTCTATGTTTTTTAATCAATTATGGCAAAAGAAATTAATACAAATAGATAAAATGCACTATAACTTATATTTCATAGCTAAATGAGACGGTTCATGGTATAATAAGATAACAAGATACATGAAATAATATGAACAAACGCGTTTGTAAGAAATATTATACAAGAGATCTCGGTTATGGATGCAACAACAGCATCCATAAACAAGTTCAGTACATATATCTGGACGGAAGAACGATTTCTCTGCTGGAAAGTGAACTTCTAGAAACTCAACCTGTAGTGACATATTTGAAATGGACTGCTTAGAGTTTTTAACACAATTATGCAAACAAATTAAACGGCGATTTATTTTCGATGAAAATGACGTAATTGCAAGGCTGAAAGTGTTTGTTCAAAAGATAGTATTAAATCTTAGCTCACCCTCGTCCATCGCAAATTTGGCATCTCATTTCATGACTATTATCTCTGAAAACAAACTTAGCGACCTTGATGATGAATACAGGAGTTTCCGCATGACGAAATAACATATCGGCATGGATGATAACATGAACATTCCTAAATTTTGGTATAGATTGAGAAACATCAAGAATAGTTTGGGTCAACCTAAATATGATAAACTATCCAATTTCATGACAAATTGAACTCTCTTACCCCACTCGTCGTCTTGTGTAGAAAGGATTTTCTCTCAAGTGAACACCATTAAAACAAAGCATGCCAACAAGTTGAAATCCAATTCGACGAGGGACAGAATCCTAGCTAAGCAATCGGTAACAAAATATAACAATTCATGTGCAACGTGGCTACCTAAGAAGGAATTGTTAAAGGATTTAAAAGAGGGAGGCGCATACAGACGTTACTCACAGCGAGTGAAAGATGCTAAGAATTCTACCGAGCGGCTAAGAGTATATGAAGCTACTGACGACGAATAAATGACGTAAGTAAAAAGTAGTGTTTTTAATACTTGATATTTTGAAATAGAAAATTGAAGAATGTGAAAATCTACAGTTACTCGTATTATAATAGATATAACGTGTTCTAGGTTTATTCTGCAACATCTAGTTTTTTTTCGGAACGCAATCTAGGTTTACCAATAAATCATCGCTGGCATTCCTGGGGGCAACGCGGCGTCACCAGTTCAAGAAACATTGCGTCCTCCAAAATCGAGGCCTGGACAAACTTCAAATTCATGGTGAAGCTCGGGTGGGAGCACAGCCAAATCATCTCTCTGGAACACGTTTATGGTGACTATGCTCCAAAGAAATCAACAACCGACCAATGGATAAATAAGTCTTCTCAGAAGTGGAAGAAATGAGATTTAAGATGCTCCCTGCAGTAGCTGGCCATCCAGGTCAGTTTGTGTGGAAAACATTGATGCTGTTCAGACCTGAATGAAGAGGATAGACGAATAACCACTGAATCAGTAGCAGACACACTCAACATCTCCGTGGGTTTTGCACACGCAATTCTGGTGGACAGTTTGGGGCTAAGCAAGCTTTTCGCTCGATGGGTCCCTAGGCCATTGCGCCCAGATCAGAAGCAAACAAAGGTAGATCTTTTAATGTAAATTTTGACACAAATGTGACACGGACTGTGAAGCTTTAATGCAGATAATTGTGACGGAAGATGAAACATGGCTCTACCAATACGATCCCAAGGACAAAATTAAATCGAAGCAGTGGCTACCCAGGGGTGGAAGTGGGCCAGTCAAGGCAAAACCTGAGTGTTCAAGAGCAAAGGCCATGGCCACTGTCTTCGGGATGCAGGGGGGATTTTGCTGGTTGAGCTCCTCGAGAACAAAAAAACAATTACAGCTGCTTATTATGAAAGCGTTTTAAGAAAACTGTGCAAGAAAATCGCAGAAAAACGCCCTGGGAAGCTGTATCGACGCGTCCTCTTCCACCACGACAATGCACCCGCTACGCGAATTTTTATGGGAAATCATCCAACATCCACATTACAACCCCGATTTATCCCCATCCAACTTTCTTTTGTTTCCAAACCAGAAAAATTCATTGAAAGGTGCCCATTTTCCATCACTTGAAGATGTAAAAAGAGCTGCTTTGACATGGTTCGAATCGCATGACCCCCCGTTTTACACAGATGGACTTAAAGGCTGGTATCAACGTTTGCGGAAGTGTAATGACCGAAATAGGGCATATGATGAAAAATAAACATCATAACTTGACAGTTTTTTTCACGAACATTTTGAAGTGCACACGTATATATATATATATATATATATATATATATATATATATATATATATATATATATATATATATATATATATAGTACAAGAAAGAGAAATTGGACGCGAATGAGCAATGAGACAAGAAACAGGAGGTTTTTTTAGAGGTAAGAGAAAGGGGACATTAGAAGAAGACTAGAATCAAATAGAGCATAGGGCGGCACAATGAAGGCAATCCTTTACCGAGAAGACAGAGATAACGCCAGATGAAAACAGTTTGAAATTCCTCGCCGGGACTCGAACCCGGGTCTGCTGATTGCCGGTCAGATGCTCTACCGCTGAGCTACCAGACACAGTGACTCTACTTCGCCCAAAGCGTTACCCCATCAAACCCAGTATTTCTCTAAGCTAGGAACCTCCAAGGAATTTTTATACTACATATATACATATTTTGAACATATAATTTTGAAACACCCTGTATATATATATATATATATATATATATATATATATGGATTTAGGATAAGAGGATGAGATACATCCTTGCTTATTGCAAACAACGTTTCGGATTACCTAATCTATCGTAAGGCTACGTCAGGTGCACAAGGCTGTACTGCTTATGGTGGGCCGCAAGGTAGGAGGCAAGGCGGTGTTTTTTTAACTCTAGCCTCTCTGTATAGCAATAATAAATAGAGTTGTAGAGTGGTCAATTATTTCTAAGTGACAATGGCACGCCCCCTCCCCCCCCCACTGACTTGGATGTATCCCAGATGAAGTTAAGTGGCAATTGAACTTCCACTTTCTAGTTGTTGCATAAACCACTAGCCCAGGCGGGTGTTATAAAATACCCCCAGCATGCAACAGCCTCCTTCTACTCTCACCTGGTCCCTGAGGACAGCAGAAGCCGTAGGATCAAAGTTTTCTCCTTTAATCTCCCAAGAGGTCAGAGGAAGCAGAGGTTATTTGCCCTTAGGGAGCAATTAACAACAGCAGCATCTTCAGGCTAAAGGGATAAACAAGGAGTTAAAGAAAGAAACAAATCTAACAAAAATATAAATTTGAAATGGTATATGATACCAAAGTCTCTGGGAATTTAAATTTAAAAAGTATAAAAAAAGATTAATTATACATCGTGAATTTTATAGAAAATATATATGTTACTTGATCGTGTGAGAGAAGCCCCAAAACTGGGAGCTACAACATTGCAAAGAAGGGCTAGAGTAAAATTACATAAAGTTAAATGGTTCATCGAGTCGAAAGTATGGTTATTGAAAATTGGTTAAGGTTTTAGCTGGGTGGCAAGTAATATCTGTATTTAATGTGTGTTTGTAAGGGTGGGTGCAATTAAGATCAGAATCAAGAAGCTAACAATTTTCAATGTTGGCATCAACCTTGCATCTTCCGATACGACTTCTGATAGGCCAGACTTCCTGAAGAGAGACCTATATGTTCTGCAATTGACGCACGACAAGGTGTCCACATACCTCAGAGTGTAAGTAGTGAATGGTACTTTCTATGTATGATCCCTGGAAACATACAGGGCAAGAAAATTTATAGACAACACCATTACGAAAACAAACAGCTGTTCCACCCTTGGTACAAAAGAAACCACCTATTTTAAAATTGTTTATGAAGATCATTCGAAAGTAAACTCGCGAAAAAAGCATCGAAGAATCTTGCAGTAACATCTTGACGGATCCTGGTTCCGAGGACCAAGATTCCGAAGGAAAAAACAACGTAAATCTTTAGGGACAATGATCGATGATATTTTTGTTTGGAAAAGGTTATGAAATATTCTGCCTAAGCTTTGGTTAACCAAATTAAGTGGGAACGAATTGGTGACAAAATGTTTCTTAGAAAATCGAATTCCCATCCATTGATTAAACTGTAGATTGTAATTTCCAGGTTTTCTCGTCAATACATAAATACACACACTTGCTCAAGTAAGTATTCATACACCTGTCTAATACCAAAATTCTTCTCCATAATTCATGAACAGTATATTGCACGGTAAAAAAACCTGGATATCTTGAGATGAATGCATTTCTAGACACACCTACATAAGGTCTACAAGTTTAATTAACAAATAATGGAATAATAACACTTTTTCACGATGCTTTGCAATAAAAATATTCATACCCAATACATTTTGATAACTAAAAGGCCTTTTTGGTTAAGGACACTCCTCAAACGATTATTATAGTTTTTAACAAGTTTCAAACAAACTTTCGATGGAATTTGCCCAACTCGTCTTCGCAAAACTTCAATTCATTGAGTGTTGAGGGGTGTCTTCTATGGACATAAGGCCATAAAATTTTTATAAAGTGTGGTCTGGCGACTATGATGTCCATTCTAAAAAGCTTATTTTCACATTCTTCCATTTTCTATTTCAAAATATTAAGTATTAAAGACACTACTTTTTACTTACGTCATTTATTCGTCGTCAGTAGCTTCATATACTCTTAGCCGCTCGGTAGAATTCATAGCATCTTTCACTCGCTGTGAGTAACGTCTGTATGCGCCTCCCTCTTTTAAATCCTTTAATAATTCCTTCTTAGGTAGCCACGTTGCACATGAATTGTTATATTTTGTTACCGATTGCTTAGCTAGGATTCTGTCCCTCGTCGAATTGGATTTCAACTTGTTGGCATGCTTTGTTTTAATGGTGTTCACTTGAGAGAAAATCCTTTCTACACAAGACGACGAGTGGGGTAAGAGAGTTGAATTTGTCATGAAATTGGATAGGTTATCATTTTTAGGTTGACCCAAACTATTTTTGATGTCTCTCAATCTATACCAAAAATTTAGGAATGTTCATGTTATCATCCATGCCGATATGTTGTTTCGTCATGCGGAAACTCCTGTATTCATCATCAAGGTCGCTAAGTTTGTTTTCAGAGACAATAGTCATGAAATGAGATGCCAAATTTGCGATGGACGAGGGTGAGCTAAGATTTAATGCTATCTTTCGAACAAACACTTTTAGCCTTGCAATTACGTCATTTTCATCGAAAATAAATCGCCGTTTAATTTGTTTGCATAATTGTGTTAAAAACTCTAAGCAGTCCATTTCAAATCTGTCACTTGCAGGTTGAGTTTCTAGAAGTTCACTTTCCAGCAGAGAAATCGTTCTTCCGTCCAGATATATGTACTGAACTTGTTTATGGATGCTGTTGTTGCATCCATAACCGAGATCTCTTGTATAATATTTCTTACAAACGCGTTTGTTCATATTATTTCATGTATCTTGTTATCTTATTATACCATGAACCGTCTCATTTAGCTATGAAATATAAGTTATAGTGCATTTTATCAATTTGTATTAATTTCTTTTGCCATAATTGATTAAAAAACATAGATTTTTTACACTTTCCGAAAAAAAACCTATAAACCTAGCGTAAGGTGAAAAAACCTAGCGCTGGCATCCCTGGTTGTCACATAAAATTTAAGGGTTCATGGTAGAACACGTTAAAACATGTTGGTACAAGAATGTTCAGGTGTATTGACATCAAAATCTTTTCATATGATTTTCAGTTATGTACTTTTTCCATGAAAAAGTGTATATATATATATATATATATATATATATATATATATATATATATATATATATATATATATATATATATATATATATGCGGTTAAAAGGCGATTTTTGGCAAACACAGTCATCCCCAAAGCCCTCCGAAGGAACTCCTATCACATACACGAAAAGGTAACACTTAAAATAAGCGTTGTCTCAGATAGCCAAAAAACTATTTTTCGATTTGCCTTTTCAAATGTCACCCCTGCTTGTCGAAGAGAATAGAAAATTTGTTATTCCCCATCTTCGCCCCCTCTTTATAAATTGCGAAAACTATTGCAGTGACGCAATTAATTATGCGGTTAAAAGGCTATTTTTGGCAAACACAGTCTTTCTCAAAGCCCTCCGAAGGAACTCCTATCACATACACGAAAAGGTAACATTTAAAATAAGCGTTGTTTCAGATAGCCAAAAAACTATTTTTCGATTTGCCTTTTCAAATGTCACCCCTGCTTATCGAAGAGAATAGAAAATTTGTTATTCCCCATCATCAGACCACAGATCAGACGGCCTTCGTGATTACTTTGAGGAGGCAGCTCAAGCCTTGGCCGCCCTTCACATTGATGAACGCCAACCACGCGAATTTCAGATGATCGTTCATGTACCTCTCCCAGGTCTAGTGATTCCTGCAGTGATAAATGTTTCTCCTCCCCGATCACCTTCACTCCACCCATGAGAAGAAGGAGATATCCTGAGGGATATTATGAGTGGCCCACCATATATCATGATAGGTCCTCCGGGGGGGGGGGGCAGAGAACCTTAACAACAACAGCGAGAACGTCTGTTTTTGAACCCTTGAGAAGCTCCTATAACCGGATAGCAACTGGCACGGTATCGTTCTCAAATCTCCTCTTCACCCCGGCGATCACTTGCTCACCGAACGGAATATAGACCGAGCGTCGATAGTACTCCTCAACAGTCCTGGCTGGGATATTCGCGGGCTGTGTCTGTCGTGTACAAACCCTGGGAATAGGGACGTCATCGTGAGCTGAGTCCACTTCAATCAGGAGATCCTTGGCTTTTGCAAATAGTGTAGAAGTGCTCCTCGGCATTCTTTCTGAACTTGGCGAAAACAGGCTCGATCTCACGAATCAGTGCCTACGCAGATGCCAAGTCACCGTCTTTCTTCTGCAGGGTTCTGCTCGGCTCAAGTGTGTGGGCCAAAACTAACTCCACCACAACCAACCCAATGAGAAAGTGAGGGTCTTTAATCACAGCGAGTAAGATGCCAACATTGGCATCCAGCTTCATTTCCTTTTTCATGAAGACCGCGATGTGAGGCAGAAACTCGCTGAACACGAGGACTGCATCATGCCGCTCAACCCATCTGGTGGGACACAAGGGTACCAACTTATCCCCCTTCGCTGAGGAAAGCTTCACGATTTTGGAGAATCAGAGCGTCCGCATGTTGTTGGAGTAAATGAAGTTATGGTCTTCGTTGAGCGTCTGAAGGGTGAGTTTCGCTTCTTTCACATCGCAGGCCTTGGTCAGCACAAGGTTCAGTCGGTGATTAAAGCAGTGGATCAGTTTGGCGAGGGCGTATTGCTCCATGCTGATGGCGGCACAACCTTTGAACTTCCTCATCATGACACTCGCTCCGTCGCCGAGGTCCCGGCAGTTTGACATGTTCAAACCAAGGCCATGTACGGTGCGAATGAGCAGTTGGGGCAGGCTTTCACTGGTGAGGTTCTCAGCATGGACGAAATTGAGAAAGTCCTCCTTGATGGCCTCTTCGACGTGTCGAAGGATAATGGTGACTTGCTCCTTCCCTGAGATGTCCGTGGTCTCGTCCATTTGCACTGTGAATAGCCCTGACACTCCGGCTATGACCCCTTCTAGCACCAATCGACCTGTAAAGCGAAATATGATTATGGTAACACTTACTCTTAATGTCAAAATAGCATTAATTCTACTTTTAGAATAAGAGACCTATATTTTAGACGGAAGTTGCAGTGTCCCCAACCAGTGGTATCGATCAGCTCGTCCTGAATGGTTTTGCTAATGAAGGTGGAGTTGGCTCGGCTGGCCAAGCTGGTGTGGAGGCAGTTAACGTCGGCATCTCCTCCCTGGGCTCGATAACGCAGAAGCGCCCTGAGACTACTTCTTCCGTTTGCTCGGAATAGAAAGGTCCAATGGAGAGACAACATATTTCGCCTGCAGAAGAGGATGCTCTCAATTATCGGAACTAATAGTCGCCGGTTGGTTTCTATTTGCTCCTTGTTCTTAGCCTGTAGCACGGTGTCGACAGCCCTCGTCGGGTTTCGCTAAGTGTCAACAAACTACTCTATTTTTGTGAGAGCTGTCGCGTGATATCCGTGTTTATTGTGACTGCTGAGCAGTTCGGTGGCATTTTTGTACCTGCACATCGGCTTGTCCTGAATGGTTTTGCTAATGAGGGTGGAGTTGGCTCGGCTAGCCAAGTTGGTGAGGGGGCAGTTGACGTCGGCATCTCCTCTCTGGGTTCGATAACGCAGAAGCGCCCTGAAACTCCTTCTCGCGTTTGCTCGGAATAGAAAGGTCCAATGGAGAGACAGCATATTTCGCCTGCAGAAGAGGATGCTCTCAATGATCGGAACTAATAGTCGCCGGTTGGTTTCTATTTGCTCCTTCTTCTTCGCCTGTAGCACGGTGTCGACAGCCCTCATCGGGTTTTGCAAAGTGTCGACAAACCCCTCCATTTTTGTCATAGCTGTCGCGTGATATATGTGTTTATTGTGACTGCTGAGCAGTTCGGTGGCATTTTTGTACCTGCACATCGGCTTTAACACCAAGATGCCCAACTATGATCTCCAACTTCTCCTGTATTTCCACTGAACAGCACACATGCAACGCAGTATCCACCCTCGTTCAGCAACGAATACTTCAGCCAGTGGTATGTCATGCACTAGCTTGTTTGGAATCGCCTCTTATGACCACCTTCTTTAATGAAGGGTAGCGATTCGACAGACGGGGCAGTCTGGTTGATTAAGGCCACTTTCTCGGAGTCTGTGGCCGCCTTGTTCCTAATGAAGTTGGCAACGTCCATTAGAGCTGCGGGGAGTGTCAGTGTGCCATGCGAAAAAAGAGAAGTGAGTTTCTTACCCTCCTGCTCCTCATGGTGAGATCTACATGCTGTCGATGTCAAAGTGCTTGGCTGTTGCTCCAGCTCATTGACATCACGCTCGCAATCTCCACTCGTCTAGGCAACTTTCGTCTTGAAGAACGAGGTGACCTTCATATCGCCGGCTCGTTTCATGGTTCATGCCCTGCGAATGAGAGGGAATTAATGCATCACATAGAAAAGCCCAGCCGCTCACATCACCTTATGTCTGTAACAATATATAATAGAAAAATCACTTACTTTGCACTGTTGTGTTTCAGAGAGAGGATGACGCGAAGATGATGCCAGTGTAGTTGCGAGGGTAGAGAGAGAGAGAGAGAGAGAGAGAGAGAGAGAGAGAGGATGCTAGAATTAGTTCCGAAAGTGAAAGATGCCAGCGAGAACATGCCCAGCTCAGGTTAGCCGACAAAGAGCGGAAGGGCCGCCAGGCGTGTGAGTCAGTATGCGCGATCCGACTGGTCATGGAGTCAAACGCACGCGCTGTGTGTCAGCCGCGACTCAAGGTCAAAAAGCGATGCAAGCCAGGCATTTTGTGTGGAATTTACCCGTGGTCATGTGGTCCCCTCCCTTGGATCCGCCCCTGCTGACAGGACAACCAGAACAATGATATAGACGACAAGAGGGGTGAGATGATGGAGATTATCAGTCCACACTCTAACGTCCACTCCCCAAACGAGTACCCTTCTCGTAGGATGATTAACTGGACAGCTTCACCCCTAAGGACTTTAGCCGGGTTCTCCCAATTAACAATTTAATCAAGTCATTACAGAAAAATAGGATTAATATATTCCTGAAGCGAAACTACAGACACTGGGCGCGTTCTCGTCAGGATACCATCCACATTGCCGAAGAGCTTCTGACTGCGGGGATAATCGAGAAATCCCCGAAGATCAGCTCGGCTCATCGCATCTTTATCGTGCATAAACCTGGCGAGAAGGCCAGAGTAGTGTACGATATGAGCCCGGCCACGTAAAAATTCAAGCCTGCTACATTCCAACTGCCTTCGATTTCCCGCGTTCTTCAAGAGGCTGACCTGGGTGAAATGACCTTTAAACTGGATGGTTTCTACCACCTACACCATCGAGCAAGGAGATTTCGGATTTGTGATCCAGAACCGAAAATTTAGGTTTATCCATCTGCCAATGAGTTTCTCAGGCTATCCATTTCTGATGCAGCAAACCCTGGGTCCTGCTATGGACCACTGAGCGCGCCGGCACGGTTGCCGGGCATTCACGTACTTAGATTATGTTCTTCTCCTTGCCCCCACCTTCATTTCCTCCGTGAGTGAATCAGTGAACTTAGAGAGAGCTCGCTTAAGGTCAACATAGACAAGTGTATTTTGGAACCGTGAACGCGGCTAGAGTATCAAAGTATTCATGGGGATTTGCATAGAAACAAGTAGCCTTAACACAGTCCTTGTGCCATAAGACGAGAAACGCGATCGAATATGAATCCGCTCATTAGATGCCGCGAAAATCCTGGCTCCATTTGTCCGCACTAGTGAATTTTGTAGTCCTCGTAATCAGATTGCCCGTCTTTTGGTTACAGTTATGTTTAATTAAAAAAATATTATCGCATCCCCAACGGCGTCCTTCCCCTTCGCCTCTTGATAACCACTTAATGGTTTCGGTGGAAGCTCCCTAGAGCCTCCACGGTGGTGGGCTATTGTTTCGCTGCCTCTCCCGGCATCGGTGTTGTTGTCTCGGGAGACTCTATGGACATCTTGGCGCAAAGGTTTCAGCTGTCCAACATTTTCCTCTGGAAATCTTTGGTTTTATAGACACTCCTACTCCTGATGCCTCATGGGAGATTATTCTCTGATAACATGCCAGGAATCGCTAATACCCTTATGGTTAAGATACCTTCGGACAAACTCTTCCACTTATCATCACAATCCCGCACGGCCATCATCAAGATGTTCCGGGTATCGGTCTTGAACATCTCACACGTCCGCTCAGATTCCAACATCGCTGATTCAGTGTCCCGGACCTTCTGAAATCATCAGTATCATCATTTAGCAATTTGTTTCCAATTTTTCGCATATTTTTGAAGATCATCTCTCCATCTTGTTTTTGGTCTTCTTTTCGGGCGTATTTTATTAATTAGAGTCCAATCAGTAATGATCATAATCAAAAATAATAATAATGATAATATGGGTGTAGATGACTCTGGATAGAGGTAGTACTTTTGCTGCCTGAACGCTGCACTCTACCTGGTAGGGGGGACGGGCACCACTGGTCCTTATCCATCTCTTAAACTCTCACAAGCTGGCTCCAAGCGTCACACTTCGCTACAACGCCTCAGCCGGCGGGCTAAACCACGTGAGGGGATGGTGTTTACACTGCACTACCAAGCTAGGAGGAGGAGCTGCATCTAGCAGCGAACGGCTAGCCGGACGGAGGAGATCCTCGACTGATCAAACGTCCAACTGTAGGGGAGTAAACCTTCCAAATAAGGAGTGGAGTCCCGAAGGTGGGTCAGTGCGCTGTGCTTACTGACTCCGGCAGCTCCTGCAGCCAACCTGGTGCCAAAACATACTGCTCTGCATTCCTTTGGATGACACCGGCGAGGCAGAGATGGGGCTCTTGACGACTGGGTAACCCATGATCTCCATCCACTTTGCCCAGGCCTGCGCTTCCATGGCGCAATCTCAATTGTCTTCCGATACAGAAGGATGCCAAAGAATAATAATAATAATAATAATAGAGGATTTATATGGCACCCTTTAAGACCTTGAGCCTTCGCAGGGCGCCAGTCCATCGACTTGCAAAAAGCCTGACAGAAGAGGTGGGTGTTCAGAGCCAGCTTAAAAGCCCCAGGTGAGGAAGAGAAGCTTATGCCAGGGGAGCAGACCATTCCACAGCTTAGAGATAAATACAAAGAAGAACCGAAAGCAGGAGGGAAATTCTCTAGCAAAAGGCTAGGGTGGAGGACATGTAAGGTGGAGTTGCGATGTTTAGGATTTTAAATATAAGAAAGAGGACTTTAAAAGTAATTCGAAATTTAATGGTCATCAGGGCAGTTCGCGGAGCAGGAGTGTGGCACGAGAGAACCCTCCTCAATGAAAGATAACTCAAACCGCAAAGCTCTAAACAAAGTTCAGATATGAACAGAATGAGTGAGAGATGGCAGATAAGAGCGAGACCAGTTTATAGCAGTCCCAAAGACAGACACGAAGTCAAGAAGGTGGCGTAGAAGAATGGATTGGTCAACGGTGTCAACTGCTGCCGAAAGATTGAGAAGTACCAGAGTTGAAGGTCTCTCAGCGTCGGCATCGCGGCGGTGTCGGTCAGTCACATGAAGGAGAGCCGATTTAGTTACTACCCTTTCAAGAGAATCGGAAAAGAAAGGAATTTGCGAGAATGGACGATAATTTGGAAGATTATTTGGGGGAAAAATATTCTGTAAGATACCCAGTAGCTGTGGTAAAAGGACAGGTTTTATATGTCGCGCTCCAAGACTTTGACAGCCTTCACAGGGCACCCGTCCATGGAATAGGAAAATGCCTGAGAAAAGGCTGAGTTTTCAGAGCACGCTTGAAAGTGACGGGTGAACAAGAGTGGGAAAGTGTCAAGCCGAAAGCAGATTTTTTCGATTAACAGAGTACTGAGGTGAGTTTGTCAGAGACTGAGGTGAGGGATGTAAAATTGGGAGGTGGAGTAAGGGATGTTACAGTGTGACGCGCGAAAGACTAAGACGAGAGCCCAGGGCGAATATTAACTAGCTTTTCAGAGAAAATCCACAGACGGGGATGGGGAGAGGAGTTTGGTGTAGCCTAGGAGACGAGAGACGAGCGAGGAGCTCGAAAGATGCACGAGGATTTTGTTTATTTTCGTTAAGGATTTTACGGGTAGGGGCTTCGCGGGGGGATCGCAGGATGGTTGTGGACGCAAGATTTGCAAGAGAATAGACGAGAGAAGCTTGCTTCGTCCCCAGGCCTCAAGTTCGGGCGGAACAAAGTCGCCTCTCACATGCTCTTGTTAGTTTCTTTGCCTGAAGGAGCGTGTTGAGAAACAAAGGGGGGAATCTGCGAGCGGAGGCAGGACAAAGGGGAGCGTGAGTGTCTAGGCCAAGGGTAGGGAACCTTTTTGTGCATAAAGGCCATCTTACAATTCATCATCACTCATAAAGGCCTCATAGAAAACATTTTCAAAGTTATTTTATCCCTTAAGTAATTTATTAGTAATCTAATAAAAATACAGTTTTATAGAAGTAATATGTAAATGAAAAATATTGAAATCGTAGAATTTTCAAATATTTTATTTATGTAAGAAGTTTTCAAAATAATAAGTAAATGAATAATATCGAAAGCATTGACATTTTCAAATTATTTTAATTAAGAAAGAAGGTTCTTTGTATTCAAGGAACAAGTAAAGAAACAATAATCTTATAAAAAGATAGCATATAAATATCGAGAATATAACATTTTCAAATATTCAATATACAGTAGGCGATCATGTACATTTTTTAGACAAATTAATGACTTCTTTGAATTTGCTTCTTTTGAGAAAGCATTTTGATATCAGGCTTTAACAAAGTGGTTCTTAGTCTCAAGAGGTCCTCCAAATGCTTGTGTGTCAGTGAATTCTTGATTTGCACCAAGTACGAAAATGTGGATTCACAACAGTATTTTGAGGAAAATCAGGAAATCAGTCGTCGTGCATGTTCACGAAGACGAGGATATTCTATCAAGTTTTTCCAAATTTCGACGGGATTTTCTCTCTTGTCAAACAGAGACTTCAGGATATTATCCTCAGACATTTCAATAAGCTTCATTTGCAACTCTTCAGGAGCCTTTGATACATCAACTAAGTGGGGTTGAAAAGCAATTTTGAGAGTGATGTTATGCTTTTCAAAATCATTGAATCTTTTATTGTATTCTTCTATCAATGTGTCTAAAACCGACTCATATTCCTCAAAATAACAATAGATATCTTCATTTTCACTCATTACTTTCGTAAGCTGAGGAAAGTGTTCTTCTGAAAGTTTTGATTGAGCCAAAAGGGACTTGAAATACAACAGTTTCTTTCTAAATGCCTGAATTTTTTGCCACATATCATAAATACAATTATTTCTGCCTTGCAATTAAATGTTTATGGCATTCAAAAATTGAGGATGTACTTGATTGGTAGACCTTTTACTGTCGAAACGGACCATAGGCCAATAGCCTACTTAAAAAAATGTACAAGTCAGAACGACAGACTCATGAGATGGTCTCTTTTATTGTCAGAATACCAATACAATGTATCTTACGTAAAAGGAACGGATAACGTCATTGCTGATAATTTATTACGCAATCCGATAGACGAAGGCCCTAGTTGTGGTGACTAACCGGAACTGTCCGGCCATTTTATTTTGTTATTGTGTATATATGTATGTTCTATTTATTTTTTTATGTATATCTAGTTATAACTGTAATTTCTAAGACCTTGTTGCGAAATAGTGCTATTTCATTATGTACATTTTTTTTGTGTGTTTCGCGTATGTATGTTTTCTGGGATCTCATTTTGGCTATAGATTGTAACTGCGAGTAGGTTATATCTTGTGACATTATCCCTCGTTCCACTTCAGAATTTTGTCCCCTCGTGATGGGTAGAGATGTAGGGGAATAGCATAATGCTCCCAAGTTTTGCCCACCTCCCTTGCGGGGGGGCCGCTTATCAACCCTTCCCCTTCCTGCCCAATATTTGGTGGTCTTCAGCCAGAAGAAACCGTCGGCCATTTCAGCTAACCACCGAGTTCCTTCATGGACTGTTTATCGATAAATAAGAGCCCATCTTCGCTTCCGATAGTTGCCGGAAGTTTATATAGGACGAAATGGAGTAGCTTGACATCTAATCTACTTCCGGCGCCCTGAGAACCTCTGCCGAGTTTCGAGTATAAAAGACAAATTCTTTTAACCCTCAGTAGTAGAGCTTGCAGAGCTTCTGGTGGGGCAGGAATTGCCATCTATCGGTGTAGTGGTAATTTGTCGAAGCATCAAGTCTTCAGAGAGGAGATCGGTCCCAGTTAGGGGGGCTCCTTACCCCGTTGGTCTGCAAGTCAGTGCGGACCGAAACTTGTACTCACGTGTAAGAGCCGAAGCTACAAACAGCCTCACTCTGGTTCTCTAAGCGATAAAACTACATCTCGGCTTTTCTCCGTGACCCTACGCGTCGATAGGTCCCTTTTCTCCCCCCCCCCAACCCTCACAGAGGCACCCAACATTCCTTGGAGTTCACGAGCGTGGGGCCCTCTTTAATAAGAAGCTCCCGTCACCGCCTTTTTCCGCAGAATCATGGCAGAATTGTGGGATCAGGTTGGCCCCTGGAGAACCTACCTCATCGTCTCCACCCCGCATCTTACCACCTTCACTCACCAGCGCCACCCAAACATCAGGTTTCAAGGTAACCCTTACCTTTTACATTCCCCGACTTCACCGCGAAGCTTACCAGCATTACAAGTGTATAGGGATTTGTATGGTGAATAGTAATTTTCAAGCCAAGTGAGGTATCCGAGATTCACTTAGTGATTTATCTCTCAAAGCCCATTATATATATATATATATATATATATATATATATATATATATATATATATATATATATATATATATATATATATATTCTTGTTTAGTGTTCATTAAAACTTTATTTTCATATTGTTGTGTATCTAACTTCCTTTGGGTCGCTTGCTGGCAAAGTTCATTCCAATACCTCCGTAGCCAACCTCTAAGCACTCTGAGCCAGTCAATAAACCTATTCAGGACACGGGCCGAACGAAGTATAAGGAGTAGTACGACGACTCCTCCACATTCGAGATAATATTATATATATATATATATATATATATATATATATATATATATATATATATATATATATATATATATATATATATATATAAGAGTCTGGGAAAACTCCAACTACCCCTCGGCCTATTCCTCGACAACCTCATTATACTTATTAACTTTATCGGGATCTATACATCCTACCACTTCTAAAATACATTCCTTAATGAGTTCTGCATCGCTGAATGGCTTATCTTTTTTTTCCAAGCAAATATGCAACTTTATAGCTTGCTTCTGTCGTAGCATTTCGTTGATGTAACACAGACTGGAAAAATTGTCTTTGCTTCTGTTTTTCCTCTTTCAGTTTCTGCAGTGCTATCTTTCGAGGCTCACCCTCTAATTTGACATATTTATTGTCTTTATGAAGAGCATAGTGTTGCTGTGCACTGAATTTCTTAACTGTTACAATTGCAGTATCACAAAACAAGCAAGACATTTTTCCTCCAGGATTCACTAAAAAATATTGCAGTTCCCATTCTTCATTAAAGATCCTGTTTTCTTCTTTAAACTCCGTTTTAACTTTTTTGACATAATTATGGGCCAAAAAGAAATGTATTTATTCTGAAAAGCCATAAAAAAAGGTTAATAATGAATTAGTAAAGCCAGCCGTACACTGACCCAGACAAAACAGTCTTAGACAAGACATCGATAAACCTGCATCCACAACCATGTTATAATAATTATAATTATTATTATTATAACAACAACAACAATATAGATTAGTTATATTTTTTTCTGTGATTAGTATTATTATTTATCATGACCTAATTGTTGCAGAAACTAACTCAGTCTCACAAAACAAGTCGGGATGAAGTAAGCCACGACAACACAATTACTGAGTAGAGTACGTAGTTATTCGGAGTAGCACAGACCACAGTGAGGAGGCAGACGAGGCAGGAACTCTTCGTGTATCATACGTGAAATCACTCACTCCCACTAGGCTAGTGTAGTTTACACGGAAACATTGCCTTTCTATAGCAGTTGCTTTAAGTTTAGATTCACTGAATTTAAGAAAAATGCTTCCAATCTTTGGGAGCGACATCACTAAACACATAACTTTCCTTTTGTCTGTGTGTGTGTGCATAATGATTTTAGACAAAATGTTCAATGTCAAAAAAAGAAATATATATCAAAAGGCCATAGAAGGCCGCACCTGATGGTCCAAAAGGCCGCAGGTTCCCATCCCTGGTCTAGGCAGTAAGAGAGTGACTGAAAATGAAAGAGTGTGTCGGCTACCCGGAAGAAGTGAGGCGAAAGCCACTATATCCTGAAGCTTGGTTGTTTCACGTATCCAAGCAGCTGGTTTTCTGTCACGCCAAGTTATCCCCATCATAATACGTTCATGGGCTCTTTGTGTTACTCTAAGTGTTAATGTTTTTTTTTGGTTAGGAGATTATGCATTGGTTGTATACTTTTTTTTTCAGGCACATTGACATTTTTCTTTTGAAGACGATGCTTGTCTTTCCAAATGCTTTGCGGCCTAGTGTGATTCTGCGTTGGATTTCTTCGATCCTTTCCCGGCGACATTGTAATCTGTTAGCCCAGATAGATATATTTGTCTACCATTTTAATTTGCTGGTTGATAATTGTGATACAGTCGACCCTCGGATATTCGCGGTTCGTCATCCGCGCCTTCAACTATCCGCGGAAAATTTGGGGGGCCTTAAAATTCAAAATTTGCGCCATTTCCAGACATCCGCGGAAACCTACGTACATGGTCGTAAAACGTAAGTGTTGGTTGGCTGAGACGGGACGATTCCAGCCAATCAGCGTTCAGATCTCACTCGCTCGACTACAGTATGTACAATATATGTACCGATTTCCCGCGCTCCATTCAGTACGCTTGTGTCCCACGTGTGTGAGCGGTGATTTGTGTATTTGTCGTAATTTTACGTGTTTTATTTCTGGGTTTTCAATCGTTTTACACCCTGAATAATTCTTGCTTTTGCACCTTAATATTAACAATGCCAAGTAAAAAGCCTGAACCCCTAACCACACCCGAAACTACGCCCTCCACCTCTGGAGAAACTTTTCCTCCCTCCTCCTTCTCCTCCAGTGTTTACTGAGCAGGAGTCTGAGAACAATTAAAATCTCCTCAGCTTTCCTATTCAGTTATATCATCATCATTGTCATCGTCATCATTGAACTGCACAGGCAACATCATCTACAATCATCAATCATCATTCTTCAATCGAAACAAAACTATCTCCAGGTGAGTAAACATTACACAATAAAATAATTTAATGGGTTCTGATACTTTATTTTGTACTGTATCTGTATGAACATGACTAAACATAACTTCCTGAATTAATATGGCGAGCGTATTACGATGTTTGGGAAGGGTTGGGGGGGTTTGGGGGGTAGCGTCAACTATCCGCTGTTTTTAAATATTCGCGGGGGTTCGTGGTCCCTATCCCCCGCGAATATTGGGGTTGACTGTATCTATCATTTCGACCTCTGGTTGGTTTATCATGACTTTCTTTTTCCAAGATTTATTTTTAGGTCAACATTTTGCTCTCATGGTTAAGTTTATTGGAGCATCGTTTGAATCTTTGGTATGTTATCAGCTATTGATTCAGGATAGTTTGAATCTTTGGTATGTTATCAGCTATTGATTCAGCATCGTTTGAATCTTTGGTATTTTATAAGCTATTGATTCAGCATCCTCTGCGACTTTCAGGTGATTGAAGTAATTCCCATCCATGTTAATTAATGTCTTTGTAGCCTCCTGACCTTGAGAATGAACTGAATAAAGTTCGAAAGTACTCGTAAGCACCATTTCATTTTTCCTGTGGGACATTGCATTCATTGCGAACCTCACGTGCTACTTTGGGAGTTATTCACAAAATCACACAGGAAAATGAAAGGCAGATTCCAAGTACTTTCGAACTTGTTTAGTTCATTATCAAAGAATAACGAAAAATGTTTACAAAGGTGGTATATCCTTAACTCTATAATTTAATTGGGTGAATTTTTGAAATTTTTGAAAATGTTTTTTTTGCTTAGTGGACAAGTAATCTTTCATGTTTTTGAGTTTAGGTTTAGTTGAAACTTTTATTCGCAGGGGTGTTTTTTGTATGTTTCGAGCTTTTATCAAAGTTCTTTCTAAGAGTTCATAAAAAATAAATATAATTATCGAATGATTTGGAATGAAAAAACATACAAATCGTGAAGTTCAAAAATGTATTAAAATTAGGGCTTTGGTGTTCTTTTACTATCATTTCGTATATAAAACAAATTTAGATGAAAAAAGAGATCCGACGATGGTTTTTCTATATATCAAACCGGGTGAAGTAACTTTAAAAAAAGGTTTCAGGGTATCTATGTTGAAAAAGGTGTTCAGGGTGTTAAAATAAAGAGTCTATAAAGGGGATTAAAAAAAGCGGTTTTGAATTGCAAATAGGCCGTAGACCACAGGCCGAAGGAGGGCCTGTGGAACCAAGTTCTTTCTGTAAGAAAGAATACGAAGTTTGGCTTGTATATATATATATATATATACATATATATATATATATATATATATATATATATATATATATATATATTATTTTATTCCGTTTGCTATCTCTCTCCTTCTGCTTTCTTAATCTATGAACGATCCTTGTTTGGTTTTATAAAAAGACGAAATCGGTTGTGTATCATCTTTCCTTATTTCCTATGGGTTAATAAGTATCTACAGGGTTTTCTGGCTGTTGGGGGAAATTATTAATTTCTCTTTTTTTCAGAAACATGTTGATGTAACGGTATACAGTCAAAGGTTTTAGGTCTCATACAGGGTAAAGTTTTAGTTAATAAATTTAGTTGACATGGACGACGGCAAACCATCTAAATATTGCAAAGAGTTACCTGCAGCATAGTGATTCGCGGGGGCATCAAAATATTTGTATTTTAACTGGCGCTCAATTCTCTGTTCACACTGTAAATGCTGTAAGTTTTTACATAGGCAGCTGCAACGGAGACTACGAAGCCGTGGCCTTGAGAAATGAACACAACGGGCGTTCTGACAGAGTTCCTACGCTGGAATTCATCCGACAAATCCTGACATACAAGATAAGCTCCTGAACAGGTTGAGGCATCATGTTGAGTCGGGGACGATCTGGTTCTTCTCAGATAAAAAGAACTTTTGCCAGGAGCAGTTGCACAACACCCAGGGCAACAGGAGTTCCTGTTATCCATGCTCGGTTCTAGGTATCATGAAGACCATGTTTCCCCAAACTGTGATGTTCTGTGTGTGTGTATCCAGTGAAGGTAACACTATGCCGCCCTACATCATTCAGAAGAGTCTTAGGCTCAATTCAGAACGCTATGTGAAGCGGCTATCGACTGTGATCAATCCTTGGCTGCAGAGGGTTGCTGCTGGAAGGCCAGACCTCCGAAATGAGGCAGAAGTGGTTTCGGAGAATTTCGACAACTTCAGCGTACTATGAGGCAAATCAATCGCAAATTCTGCGAATTTAGTGTACATACAAGCAAGTAGGACGTTTCCTAAACTTAAAATGAACTTAGAAAAAAAAAACCTTTGTTATATGAAACAAAAAACAGGAGCATAAAAAATACACGTCATCAACGCGTTGTCGAAAGTGATAGCAGAAATGTTCACTTTTTCTCAATAACACTTGATGAGATTATAAATGTTACATATTACAGATAGTTACCGAAATTATTCATCTGATACCTATTAATGGCACTACTATAAAAACTTAAATTTGTAAAGTATTGGCCTAGCGTACAATAGATATAAATCTGGACCTATTAAAACTAGTGTCAGTAACAACCGACGGAAAGTCGGCGATAGTTGGACAAAATAAAAGTAGCATGGAAGATTTTAGGTTTCAATAGAAGGTGAAAAAAATGTGATGCATAATTCATCGGGAAACATTTTGTACTTGGGTATCAAATTCAAAGATGTGATGGACTTAGTGGTGAAAGCAGTAAATGAAAGCCCGATAGTTTGGGCAACCTTTGTAAGATTCGGATAAATAAAACGGGGACTTGCTTTACTCCTGGGTTGTTTGCTGGTCCAGTTTAAATGGTTAGAAAGAGTATATTCATTGTACATTCGTTGGAAATAAAAATGTGAATGCAACCGAACCTCTTAGTCCTATATTGCTTTCAAACCTATCATTTCGAGATTTAACATAGCATTGGAATAATTTGAATTTATAGCATCAGAAATAAAAGCTTATGATAAAAGGTATGTGGTGATATATATTTACTTTCGAAAGAAAATTAGAAATATGGGAATACCAGCTGGAAAAAAATCAAACTACGCTCATTTCTTCACACTCTGGAAAACCAAACCTAAAAAAACTGCAAAGAAAGGATGGGTTTGTTTTTTTTAGGTCTTTACTCGGGAAAACTATTATACATAGTTTCGGGAATATCCAACTTTCATCATCATTCTTAAAATGATCGAAGCAGACAGGAAACGCATTAAATAATACGGTTTCTGAATAGAAGATGATGACTAAATATAATAACATCAAGATTTTTTTAATATATCATCAACATTGACAATGGAATTTGGATAATTCCAGAATTAATTTCACGAGTAAAGATTTTCAAATTTTGCCCATTTTTTTGTCACTGTGAAATTTGAAATTCAACTAACGAATGTTTCTCTGACATTAGTCAAAACAAAAGCGATTTCAATCTATTAATTACTGCGGTTGATCTGAAAGTGGATAGGCTACCGTAAAATTTTCAAGAGGAATTTAGGTAAACATGAAGATCGGCGGCGCGCCCGAAAAAGTGTATTTTTTTGCGCGTGTTTCGTTCACCCGCGCATGCATATTCATGCGCGTTATAACATTATTCTAGAAACAATTATGATCATATACTTGGGGCTATGCCCCACATGCCCCCCCCCCAATTGATTGAAACTCAGGATCATAGTAGGGGGGTGCCCCTCGCAGTGATAAACCTCCCAAGATCAGTACCCTAGAATTTACTCCCAAAAAGGTGAAACATATTGGAACACGGCTGAAATATTTTGCGTCCCATCGTTCGCGCCGCCGATCTTCATATTTACCGGAATTTATTGATATATTAAAATCTAAGTGTCAGGCAGAGGGTGCACCATCTCTGCTAAAGCTTTGCATGAAATATCTTCTTGAACTTAGCTTTATCCAACTTGACACCACTCGAAAAAAATGGTATCGATGTTCACCGGAATTTATACATAAGGGCGATTATTTTCGAAAAGAAATTACACGAATAGCAACTTAAGAACATTAATGATTTATGTGCATTTAGAAAACTCTTTGTTTCTTGTTTCTTCGTTCTTGTCGTCAGAAGTTGAAAAACTTTTGAGTGGTAAACAGTACCAACTATCCCCTTAATTGTTGTCTACCTTGTTAGATAAATACAAACATAAATAAACACACTCCATAATGCAATGTTTCATTATTATTAACTTCGTGTATTAGTTATGGAATATAATAGAATAGTTCAATAAATGAAGGTGTGTGACCCGCCATCACCTCATACTTTGCTTCTAAACTTGCGAGGGAAAAGGTTACATACCCTCGCTTTAGACTGTTTAAATAGACCAACAGGAGGTCATCATTGTAACTTGAAACCTATGAAGACATGTCTAGTAGACAACGGCCACAAGAGTCTGTTTATGGCAGTAACGAATACAGACGAAATGGCTGTTCCCACAGCTTCCTCTGTACCAGTTTAAGTCTAATCAAAGCAGCGCAAATGATACGTAGGATCCAAGCGCCGTCGCATGGTGTTGTATAACAACCACAGTACTAAAAATAGGCTGAATGGTTTTCGGCTCGAATACAGCCAATCCAAGACATATCTCCTGTATAACGACCAGTAAATATTAATGGCGATGGATTGAAGATTTATATTGAAATAAATCCCCTTTAAAAAGAGTAAATGATTGCATCAGTCGAAAAATCACCCTTTTTAAATTAATCCTTAATATAATGAGTGCCCTATAAATAATACAAGTTACATTAGATAATTTTAAAATCTACAAATGACACAGATTCTTCCAAGTGAAAAAAGAAATAAATAAAGAAATAAAGACATCTTATTCTTGAATATTCTTCCTTACAGATTTTGTATAACGACTCTGTTCATTAGGCCTCATCATCTAATCCACGAATTCGAAGTTTTAGCAGCATATTTTATTATCGATAGACAGGATCGAATTATCCCAAGTGAAGCAAATAATCGCGTTTATGATCAGTTGCCTGCCTTGGTCCTCCCCTCTTTGAAAGCCTGTCAAAACATATGCAGAGAGCCATTGAAGCTGTCATTTGGGGCCACACTCGTAATAAGTAAAGTAAAATTTTGTAAAAGAATCGTTTTATTTGCTTTCTTAAAAAAAAATTGCCCTTTTCGAAGAATGCTCTCCACGCATCCTGGACGAGATCGACGAAATCCCCTGCCCGGCTAATGAAATGCACATAAAGATCAGTATGATAATCGTGGGCAAGCACGAAGGCAGCAGGGCTCGGTCTTCGCTGGGAGGAGGGGAGGGGGAAGACAGCCTGGAAAATCATATTCAGGTTCAGTCTCTCGGGAACTTGGCGTGAAATACAGGCTGCCGTCTTAAATCGGTGCTCCATCGACATCCATTGTGCCGTGCCTTTCTTTCCTGTGAGGAGTCTTTCGAGGGAGGGAAGTTTTGAGGGTCGACTCGCATCGCAAAGGTCAACGGTTTATTACGTTGTGAAAAAGTTGCCAGAAAATTTTACAAAAACGAAAAAAAAACTAAAATGAGGAAAATGAGAAATTTAAGATGAGAAATAGAACATAAGATTGTTTGAAAGAAAGTTTCCAGTAGACTAAATTTCGAGTTTTTACCAATGGTGTCAACTTTAGACTATAACACATTAATAGATATATGATTCTTTGTTTTGTTTCTATTGCTATAATATAGACGTAATTTGGGAATTTAAGTAGTTTTTTTTATACTTTACAGCAATGCTATTTTACCAGTCAATCAACTATCGCCTATTATATTCTAATAGCTAATTATCGTATTCACTATTATTTATTGGTGACACTTATTTATATTTAATTACATTCAATTATTTTTAAATTTAGTCTCTTTTATATTTTACTACTTATAAAATTGAATTATTTTTAACTTTGCTTGTTATTACTAGGCACTAATTGATTTAAATTGTTTTAGCTAATTTTTAATATTTAACTAATTTGATTATTTTTGTTTTTTTCCACTGTTAACCGCGCGATAGAATGATTTACACTGGATTGATTTTTTATTTGTCGTTGTCCAATTTTTTTGGGCCACTTCCTATAATTTGGAAGGTATGCGGGTTGACTGCGTGTATATCGGATTCGGGCACGAGAATTGCTCCTTCAAGTAGTACCTAGTCCTTCCACTTCCTCACTGGTCTATGGGTCATCATGAATCCAATTGTATTTTCATTTACTAAATCCTAGGAGTAGTTTTTCTGCACCTTTTTTTATTGTTCTCCTTTGACAGTTTGGACATAGGAGAGGCGAAGACTTTGATATCAACATCTTCCCCATCTAAGTAGTACCCTTTCCAAGGATTTCCTTCTTCAGTGATATGGGCCCATGTTTTATGGGTGCCCGATTGACCCGGTAGTTGTTGTTGTTTAGACTGCTGTTTCTTTTTGCTGTTTTTACTGTTGGTTTTGTGATGTGGAAGTTTGTCGTTCCCTCCTCGTGGGTAGGGTTGGAGTGGGGCTGGTGGGTGTTTGACCTTCTTTTCTTCTTTTAGTTTGGGATTTTCTTCTTCTCTTTCTCCTCCTCCATCGCATTTTATTATTCAGGTTTGTCTTCGATTAGAGAGATCGTCCTATGTCTTTTGATGGGGGCGGGGGAGAAACCAAAATTTATTTTCATTAAATTGAGCGGCATTAGGTCTGTAGGAAAATCGATATCCCACCCTCACAACTGAGGCCCTGTTCCTTAACCACAACGTCCTAGCAATTTTGGCGGCGTAGCCCGACCACTTAACCTCCCCCCTCTCTCCCCTCGCCACGAGGAGAACCAGAAAGGCCGCCCAAAACCACATAATGCACTAATCATCACATGTCGGACCCCGGTGAGCCTAATATTGGTTAAACCGGCCATATTTTCCCTAAGAGTTGATATTTAATTTCACTTCATATTGTAAATTAGAGGAGCGTCGGCCTAAAGCCAGAAGGCGCCGTTTAGGGCTAACTGAAAGACGCTCTGAGAAAAAAACGTTAAAGGCGGAGACTTAATGCCGCCGTCTCCATCCCCTCCTCCTTCCCCTGCCCCCAATGGGGGTGGCGAAGTCTATATAATCAAATAACTGCAGAAGAACAAGGTTGATCATGTTAATCCTCGAGACAACTAAGTCCGGCTAGAGGCCCGGCAACCAACGAAAGGGACAAAGAAGAAGCTCATCCTAAGCCAGTTCCTGGTGGTCACACCGAATTTAGCATCCTGTCACAGGTAGATCGTGAGAGTCATCGAGACAGCGAAGTCCGGTCAGTGCCAGGCAACCCAACAAAATGAACTTAGAAGAAGCTCATCCTGAGCCAGTTCCTGGTGGTCACACTTAACCTTTAGTTAACTTGGATTGAGAAGCAAGTTCAACTAACTCTCGTCAGAGAAGTTGCCTATCCTGGTGTATCCTAAAACCCAGAGATAGTCCTCGCCATTGAGAAATGCCCCAAAGTGAACTCCCTCAAACATTCCCCTTCGTCAAAGGATTCACTCGTTTGCTCACCACTCGTCAGTGCGAATTATTCCCAGATTAATCCGAAGAGTGGGAGAAGCATACTTCCTCCGTCCCGTTGCTGAAATCACCTCTCCAAGAATACGTGCTTAACTCCATCCGCCACACGCTCAGAATTCCTCTGCGGCTTTAAAGCATTCCCCTTCAGACAACATCTGGAACGGCAGGTCCAAGCGCCTGCCCGAAAACAATATTCTTGAAGCGACATAAAAATTGAGGCCAAGGTCAGACTCAAACCCGATTCTCGTGTGAATCTTTAAAGGTATTTAAATACCATTATCTGTTTCCTTAAAGGTCAATTTGCGTTCAATGTTAAAGTGAACTTTGGGTCAACCATTACTATATATTCAATTGTGTAATTTAGTAAGCCTCACTTAAATTTGTTTAATTCATTACTGTGTAGTTTGTTTGTTAAATTTTTATATTTGCTCATGTTGCAATTAAAATCTATTTTCTTAGAAGCATGGCACTAGAAACTCTCAAAGATAAAAAAAGAATCAACGCAATAATAATAATAATAATAATCAAATATAGCATTCTTAGAGAAAAAACTTAATCAAGGAATTCTGAACTGAAGTACGTAACCAACCTATACCTACGAACACCATCACTCGGTCCTTGCTATACCACGACAAGGTCATTAAGTACGTCACTGGACGACCCTACGTTGGCCAGATTTTCCATGTTGGCAAGTCTGACCAACTCATGGTCATTAGATCTTTGTTTTCTTCCATCATCATTAGTTTAGGGGCGCTGGTCAGTTGTATCGGCGTGATAACATGAGTTGCGGCTTCAAAATACGTTTTTTTCTTTGACATTTTTTTTTTCTTGTTTTATTTTTTCTTCTTTTGCCGGAGTGCTTCTAGGGCACCTCATGTCTAAAGTTCTGTGGTTCCCTCCGCAGTGGGCGCACTTTAGATTTTGATTTTGCAGTCTTTTCAGCTCTGTTCAAATTACGCGCAGTTTTAATATGCCAATTATTTTGCTTGGTACACTCATGTGGGATATTTTTCGACTGCTGTGCATTTGTAGGAACGTTCTAGGGGAGTTAACACGTCCCATTTTATTTGCTCTGGTGCTATTATCAAATAAAACACCAGAAGTCCTTCGGTTTTTGCCTTTTGGCTCATGTCAATTTCAGCGAACTTCACTTTGACAATATTTTGCCTCTTCCCAATTTTTTATACCTTCGGGATGTTTGCTTACGATTGCTCTTTCTGCAGCACAACCTTGATTCCGTTGTATGAAATTATCTCTATGAAGAAGGGGTTGAGCCGGAGGTATATGATGGTTCTTTGAACCAGAATTTTGTGGGGCATGGAGGCCTCCAATCCGATTTTTTTGGAGGGCTTTTCTAGCTGATTCTGAAACCAGTTTCCCAATGTCCTTTGTGGTTTGGGAGATTGTAGCTAATCGTGAGGGGGTGTAGAGTAAGTGGATAAGAGCAATGTTGAATATTCCGTATACTGTCTCCATCTCTACCATTCTGCTTAGTTTTGTTCCTCCACAGAGAGTACGGAGGGAAACTCTCTTGATTTCATGAGGAATCATGCCCCCTCCCTGCCTTTTGTCGTTCGGTTGACGATACAACAAATGCCGCGAAAAAAGAGAGTTATTTTTCATCTTCCGGGACATTTTTATAAATTACTTGGATATACTACACTGTAAACAACAATGATAAATGAGAAGGGGTCTCGCGTGACGCGGTATCCTCGGTATGCGTGAAACCACACTTTTTGTTCGATAACAATGCCTCAAAATGTCAGACAGTGTCCTACCTTCACTTTTCCACTGGACAACCAGCTTTCTAAATGATTTATCAACCCCAACTCGTCTTGCCATCCTGATAAATGAGTAATATCATCTTTGGCACTATACAATGCACCTGGGAGTGTGTTGCTATACATACGTTGTGGTGGAGCGAATGTGAGTGTGTGTAAAAGGGCCATTCTCCCACCCTTTTTCTCAGTACCCTCTTCCTCCCTCTGTAAGAATGTGTGTGAATGGGAATGGGTTTGTTTTGTTTTTGTTTATTTTATGTATAAAATGATCACCATGTTTTTCTTTCTTTCCAGGCGCCATATTCTGGAAAGATAGTAGCTAGTTTTGATATATCACTATAATTAAAGCAAAATAGTACTTTTTTAAAATAATCTTTTATCAAAAGATTACATTTTGAGGATTGTTTGGATATACATTTAGAGAGAGTGGAAGCTTGGACGGCTGGCAAGAAGGGTTCTCTAGACGAGTGCTCCGCCCAGCCCTGAGACGGAGGGCTTTCATACCTCGCTAGACACCTGGACCACCATACCCGCATTGGCTGACAATCCTGCCTCCTTTTATGTTAGCCTACTACCACTCACCTCCAGCACACAAGTGATAGCGTGTGCCCCTTTTCGTTCGGTTGTTGTTGTGTTTTTTTTATGTTTTGTGTAGATATATAAGTAAATTTGTTGTATTCGCCTGTTAGAAAATTCTCTTTTGGAATCCTATTTTGGATTGGGGAATTTGGCCTCATTTTGAAGTGTGCACACTTCCCTTGTAAATATAAATTATTGTGTGAATATTCTCCCCATATTTTTGTAAATATAAGCTGTAAATATAACTGTATTCTTTTGTAAAGTAAAGGACTGTATATCAAATTGTATCAATTCTTCCTCGGGGTTCTCAAGGTCCATAAATCCTAGGATAAGGTTGGAACGCGGGTTAGTCTAGATTTTCGGCCCGCTACATTTGGCGCCCGAATAGGGACCTTGAGATCTCGAAACCGGAGGAATTTGATTTGATTGCAGTTCGTCTGTATATTGGTAGAAGTAGTTTGATTAATTTTACCCTCCTCCTATCTTTTTACTAACTTGGGAACAATGGCTGTAGCTGAAACTTTGAGTTAAGAAGTAGTGCGATTGAGACTGGAGTTGAGGAAGAACGAAGAGGAGTGTGAAATGTTGCGGGGAATGATGGAGGGAATGGAGAATGAAATAAAAGGGATGAATGAAAAGACTGATAAAAAGACTGATAGGATGAAGAAGGTAATGGGAGACCGACAGGATCAGACGGACCGACAGATGCAGGACCTGTATAACATGATAACAGGGGCTGGATCAGCCCCAGGACCTACAACCCTGACCCCTGCTCCGACTGAAGGGGATAAGACTAATGGGATCAATGGGAGTGTGTGCGAGTCTAAAGAGGATAGGGTGATTATAGGTGATAGGAAGGACGGAGAATGGAAGAGAGTTGAACGCAAGAGAAGAAGGAAGAGTGGTGCAAAGGGGAAGGATAGGAAGGTAAGAGGCAAGAGTGTGGACTCATTGTACTCGGATGAAGGAGAGAGTGATGGTATGATTGATATGAGTGAGAGTGAAGGCAGCTCAAGTGAGAGTGGAGTGATTGTGGGAAAGGGTATTTTGATAAGGGAAGTGCCAAAGATAGATCAATTTAGGTTACATGGTGGAAAAAGTGTGGAAGAATTCTTCGGGAAACTTGAGCGTTATTGTAAGCTCAAGTACCCGGAGAATAAGGGATACTGGCTGAATGTTTTGGGGGAATGTTTGGAGGGAAAAGTATTGGAGTTTTTCCGCGTGATTACAAGTGTGGGGGAACCAAGGTACGATGTGGTGAAGGAGAGATTGATTGGGCAGGTGAAACGAATGAAAGAGAGCGTGAAGTATAAAAGGGTGAATGAATTTGAGAAGGCTCGAATGGGGAAAAGTGAAAGTGTGAACATGTATGCACATAGGCTTGAAAGTATGACAAGAAAGAGGTATGGAGATAATGATGTAAAAGAATGTAAACCACTCATGAGGAAGTTTTTGGACACGATCCCGCGAAAGGTGAGTGAATGGCTGAGTGGAAAGAGAAAGGAGAGAGTGAGACTGACAGGTGAACGGTTGATGTGGGAGGATGTGTTGGAACTGTTAGAAGATGGACGATTTGATGATGAAAGCGATCTAGACGAGGATGGATGGTACAGTGTGAATGTTGGGGGTAAGAAGCCCAGGAGCTTTCATCCACCCCAGCAATTTGTCAGGCTACAGGGATGCCCTGAAGGATGCACCAGCTAGAGTGATGTCGAACTTCCTGGGCCGGCAGAATGGATAAGCAAATGGAAGGTGGTCGAATGGAAGAGGGCAGATGAATTTCAAGCGTGGGAGCGGATATATGAGAGAGAAACCGAGGTATGTCCCAGCAAACGAGAGACCGAATAGTGGGAGAAAGATTGTGGAATGTCGTCGGTGTGGAAGGAAAGGTCATATGTTGGCAGAATGTAGGTGGACATCTGGTGCATGTTTTGGGTGTGGCAAGAAAGGGCATATGATAAAGGATTGCCAGGAAAGTGTGAAAGAGTGCTTCGAGTGTAAAGAAATAGGCCATTTGAAGAAAGATTGTCCGAGGTTGAATGGGGGAGCAACTGGTGGGGAAAGTATGAAATATGCATGTGGTAATTGTGGAAAGGCTGGTCATTATGCAAGGATGTGTCGTGACCAGAGAAATGTATGTAGCTATTGTGCAATGGAAGGACATTCAAGTGAAAAGTGTTGGATTAGACTGAGAGCGCAAGGTGTGAATGAAAAGTCTGAAGCGGGAAACTGAATGGTAAGAGGGTACCTGCTGAAGTATCCTCTGGGTGCATGAGTGTGAGTAATGTGTTGGTAAGTCTGTCTAGTGTGAAAGTGCTGTCTGGTAGGAAGTATGAGTGTCTGAGTGTTAAGGTGGAATTGAATGGAATTGAGTGTTTGGATTTAATAGATTCTGGATGCAAGGCGAGCTTGGTGTATAAAGATGTGTATGACAAGGTTAGCGAGAAAGCCCTCCTGTCTGAGTGCAAGGGTAGTTTGGTAGGTATTGGTAATAGGAGAGTGCCTGTAATTGGAATGATAAGGTCAGCTGTTCGAATGCATGGTATGATGATGAATGAATGTGAATTTTCTGTGATTGATAAGGTGAGTAGTGAGTATGGTGTGATTTTGGGGTATGATTTTATGAAAATAAATCGTATGGTTGTGCATCCTGCGAGTGATCAGATTGAGAGAAAGATTGGTAAAAATTGGGTGTATAAGTTGTATGTAGGGAAAGATGGTAGCGTTTTGAGGAGTGTGTTTACTGGTATTGAGGTGACTGCTATGGAGAATGTAAGGCTTGTGAAGGGTGAAAGGGTGTCTGTTAGAGTGAGTTGGAGTAAGGATGTTAGTTTGAATGTGGGTGAGAACACTGTGATATTGGATGGAAAGGATGCATATTATAAGGTAAGGCGTGTTGCTTGTGTGTTTGATGGCTTGATGAGAATGAATGATCCTTTTGTATGTGTGCAGGCGGACCCCAGTGTGAAAGGGGCAGGTGAGGGGAATCCAAGTCGGAGATGTACTGGGCCACCTCTCCACTGTCAATGAGGTAGGTATGGATGATAGTACGGATGTCAGGGTGAATGTTGCAGGTGAAGAGACGTGTGAATAGACGTATAATGATGTGAAGAGCATGGTGGAATTGGATGGATGTTTAACTGAGTATGAAAGGGAGGATGTGTATCGAATGATATTTGAACGAAAGGGAGCCCTCAGTAAGGGTGATCTGGATTTCGGGGTTGCAAAGCTCCCGGAATTCAAGATTGTCCGGAAGGAGGACTCCCCAATCTATCAGCGGCCAAGGCATTTTCCACGTCCGGTTGCTGATGAGATTGAGGAGCAGTGCTTGGAATTGGAGCAATTGGGGGTGATTGAAGAGAGCAAGAGTGCATGGAATAGTCCAATTGTACCTGTACGTAAGCCGGATGGAAGATTGCGTCTGTGTGTGGATTATCGAAAGGTGAATGAAAGGACTGTGAAAGAAAGGTTTCCGATGTGTGTGGTATCTGAGTGTGTGTATAGTATGCATGGGATGGAGTGGTTTACGAAGCTGGATCTGGTACGGGGGTATTACCAGATGCCCATTGCTGAGGAGAGCCGGCCAGTAACTGCCTTCTCTTCCTCAAAGAGGCATTACCAGTTCCGGAACCTCAGCTTTGGGTTGGCTAATGCTCCCGGAGCCTTCCAGCGGGCAATGAATGTTGTGTTGAGTAAGAATGTGATTGCGTTTATAGATGATATTTTGATTATGACTGAGACTTTTGAGGAGCATATGAGATTGGTGAATGATGTGTTGAGAACGTTGGAGAGTGTTGGTGTGAAGGTGAAAGTGGCGAAGTGTGAATGGTTTGCGAAAGAATTGGAATTCCTTGGGCATATGGTGAGTGAGAATGGGTTGCGAAAATCACCGAAGTATGTTGAGAAGGTGCGAATGTTTCCTAAACCGGTGACTGTGAAGCAACTGAAGTCGTTTTTGGGTTTGATTGAGTTCCAGCAAAAGTTTATACGTGATTGTTCTGGTGTGAGTAAGCCTCTGACTGAGTGGATGGGCAAGAAAGGTAGTACGGTTGTAAAGTGGAATGATAAGATGAATGAGGCGTATGAGAGACTGAAAGAGGCAGCGGCTGAAGATGTTGAATTGGCTTACCCAGATTATAGTGTAAATGCTAAAATGCTTGAATTGTATACAGATGCGAGTGGGTATTGTATGGGAGGTTTTCTGATGCAAGAGCAGCGTTTGAATGGAGAGAATGTGAGGCGAATAATTGGGTATGTATCCAAGGCTATGAATGTTGCAGAACGAAAGTATTCGACTGTGGAACGAGAGCTGGCTGCGATAAGATATTGTTTGAAAGTGTTGCGTCCATTTTTGTATGGTATGAGGTTTGTGATAAAAACCGATCATCAACCTCTTGTGTATCTGCAGCGTATGAAGTGGGTTGATAGTAGGATTGCAAGGACTTTGGAAGATTTGAGTGACTTTGACTATGTGATTGAATATGTGCCTCGTGAACGGAATGGAGTGGCTGATTTGATGTCAAGGTATCCTGGTATGAATGATGAAAATGTGTGTGGAGGGAGTGATCCTGAGTATTTGCCGAAAGGGATTATGAATGGAAAAGAGAGTAAGGGTGGTGGTGATTCCTTGTTTGAGAGTGTATGGAATGGGTTGCAAGATTTGAAGAGTGATGGAGTAGACGTGAGAGTGCCCGATAGTGTGGATGATTTAAGGAAGGAGGTAATGAATGAAGTGTGTAGGAAGCCTGAAAGCATTGGTATGGCAAAGGTGCGGAACTTCATGAAAGTATTGAGAGCGATGTGTATGCAAGGGGTCCCGCCATTTCAGGAAGTGTTGATTGTAGTGAGTCGTTTGTATGGAGTGATTGTTTATGTGCACTTTGGTGGTGAGAGGCCGATTATGTACAAGGATGAGAAGATGAAGGGTTTGAATCCTAATCTGGTACATCTACAATGTTTGAGCGGTGTGCACTACAATTGGGTGATTGAAAAGTGTTCGTATATAAGAGAGAAGAATGATTGTCTGGATGAAGATGAGCGTGTGGTGAGTGATGATATGGGAGTTAATGACAGTGTTGATATCAGTGCTGATGTTGGTGTGATTGTTCCTTCTGTGTATTGCGAACATGGTGGACCTGATATGATGGAAGCGAGAGTGAAAGTTGGTGAAAGGTTGTTCTGTGGTTTGATTGATACTGGAGCGCAAGTGTCTTTAGTAAATGAGAGGATTCTGAGTAAGTATGATGAGTTTAAATGTTGCGAGCATAAACCTGTGAAGTTACGGATAAGTGGATTACGGAATGGCATGATAGTGGCATGGGAACAGGTTAGTCTGAAAGTGAGTTTGGGGAATGGTGTGAAGGTGAAGCATGACTTTGTGATTCTGAAGGATGAGCAAATGCCGTGTTGTTTCTTGCTTGGTGTAGACTTTATGAGATTGAATGATTTGTCTTTGGATGCTGATAAGGATTGTCTTATGAAAGGTGAATGTGAGGTGATGAGGTTGAATGAGTGTGCAAAGAATGTTGTCAAGTTTTGCGGTATGATTGAGTTGGTCATGGATGATGAGAATGAGATTTTAAGTGATGAGGATATTCTAGAGATGCAAGAGATATGTCCGTTTGTTAGTGAGTTGAAGAAGTGTGTAATGATGCGTGTTGATTTGAATGAATGGCCAGAGTGTTTAAGTGATTTTAAAAGGTATGCTAAAGATTTTGTTGTTTGTTGTATATTTTGTGAGGCATGTGAAGGGTGGTGATGATATGTATGTACCTGTGATGTCCTTAGTTGGTATGATTGGTCTGGTGAAGGTTGTGCATGATAATTATGGGCATATGGGTAAGTTTAAGCTGTGGGAGTGTATGAAGGAGCGTGTGTTCCATCCGTTTCTGAGAACTGTTGTGAATGATGTTGCAACTACGTGTGAAAGGTGTCAGAAGCGAAAGGTGCAAGGTGTGCAAGTGAAACCACCGATGTTGAAAGTTGATGCGAAAGAACGGTTTGAATTGGTAGTGATTGATTGTGTGTCTTTGCCGCGTACGAGTGCTTGGAATGTTGGTATGGTTGTTATGGTTGATCATAAAAGTAAGTTTGTGTATGCAGCGCCTGTGAGAGATAAAAGGAGTGTGACTGTTGCGCGTGTGGTTGAGCAATTGTTTTTTCCTATGTGTGTATGGAAGCCTAGAAGATGTCTGAGTGATAATGGGCCTGAATTTGTAGGGAAAGTGTTTGAGCAAATGTTGAGAGAGAATGGTGTGGAGCATGTGAGAACAACTCTGTATGTACCGTCTTCAAATGGATTGGCTGAACGTACTATAAGAACCTTGTGTGAGATGTTGAGAATGATGAGTACGACAGTGAATGACTGGGATGTGTGTCTGGGGAGAGTGTTGTGGGCGTATAATTCAACTGTGCATAGTGCAACTGGAATGTCCCCATGTCAGTTTGTGATGAATTTCGAAAGGCGAGTGAAAGATAGGTTTCGTTTGAGTGAAACTGAGCAGAGTGTATGGCGTGAGGCGCATGAAAGGTTCCATTCATTTGAATTAGGTACAAAAGTATTGAAGGTGAAAGAAGTGAAGGGTAGGCTGAATGTGTCAAAGATGAGTGAGAAGTTTGATGGACCTTATAGAGTTGTGAGGGTTTGGGAAAATGGGGTGACGTATGTTTTGGAGAGTGTGAATGACGGTATGACTGAGAGAGTGCGGGCTCATCAGAGTCAGTTAAGGAGATGGAGAGAATCTCCTGACTACCTGGTGAGCCATCCGGTGTATGGACTGTGTAGAGAGAGAGGTAAAGTGCATGATGATGAGATTGAATGTGATAGTATGGATCTGTCTGGGAAAGAGCTAGTCTTAGTCTCGAGGAGTAGAAAGCGTACAAAGAAGAGTGAAAGGAAGAATGCAAGTACAAATGAAAGTAAGTCTAAGCAGAGTGTTTCTGGTATGGGGGATCTTGAAGAGGTTTCTGGTATGCCTGTTAAGAATACAGGGGATGTGAGTGACCTGTCTGTTTTGCAAGAATGTACTTTGAGTTGGATGAGAGCTGTGAGTGAGGAGCTGATGAATGGGGGTATGATGAGTGAAGGTTCTGAACGGAAGAGTATGAAAGAATTCTGTCGTGAGATGGGAGAACTGGTAATGAGGGCTAAAAATATGGTGGACGATATGATAAATAGTGACGATGAGACTGACAGGATGACTGACGAACAAACCCGACCAATTGCTACGCGTAACCAGGGACCAGTAGAAGAGTGTGAATGGGTGCAGAAGGGTGCGATTGAGCACAACAAGTGGTACCGTGAAGAGTGATTGAAAGGGTTTTGTGAGTGGCTGGTCGAATGGCTTAAGGAAGGAGGGGTGTGGTGGAGCGAATGTGAGTGTGTGTAAAAGGGCCATTCTCCCACCCCTTTTCTCAGTACCCTCTCCCTCCCTCTGTAAGAATGTGTGTGAATGGGAATGGGTTTGTTTTGTTTTTGTTTATTTTATGTATAAAATGATTACCATGTTTTTCTTTCTTTCCAGGCGCCATATTCTGGAAAGATAGTAGCTAGTTTTGATATATCACTATAATTAAAGCAAAATAGTACTTTTTTAAAATAATCTTTTATCAAAAGATTACATTTTGAGGATTGTTTGGATATACATTTAGAGAGAGTGGAAGCTTGGACGGCTGGCAAGAAGGGTTCTCTAGACGAGTGCTCCGCCCAGCCCTGAGACGGAGGGCTTTCATACCTCGCTAGACACCTGGACCACCATACCCGCATTGGCTGACAATCCTGCCTCCTTTTATGTTAGCCTACTACCACTCACCTCCAGCACACAAGTGATAGCGTGTGCCCCTTTTCGTTCGGTTGTTGTTGTGTTTTTTTTATGTTTTGTGTAGATATATAAGTAAATTTGTTGTATTCGCCTGTTAGAAAATTCTCTTTTGGTATCCTATTTGGATTGGGGAATTTGGCCTCATTTTGAAGTGTGCACACTTCCCTTGTAAATATAAATTATTGTGTGAATATTTACCCCATATTTTTGTAAATATAAGCTGTAAATATAACTGTATTCTTTTGTAAAGTAAAGGACTGTATATCAAATTGTATCAATTCGTCCTCGGGGTTCTCAAGGTCCATAAATCCTAGGATAAGGTTGGAACGCGGGTTAGTCTAAATTTTCGGCCCGCTACAACGTTACCAATTTTAACGTGTAAGCCGAAAGCTATCGTTCTCTAGTTTTGGACATACCTTTTCTTCATTACAGATTATTTTCTTCATGACTTTTTTTGCTACTGTTTTATGAAATGAAACTTGGACACTATCAGAGGCAAATTTCAATGAATATCCTGTGCAATTTTCATAGAAATCAGAGTATTTGTAAGAAAATGTAGATATTGGTATTTTGTTCTCTACTTTTGGACGGTATATGACAAAATCTAAATGGAAAAAGTTAACCCTTTCGATCCTTTTGGGAGGTACGTTTCCCGATAAAATCTGCTGAAATCCATTGTATGGCTTGAAAAGCCATTTAGAGTGGATGGATCTGTGTTCAGAAAACAGCTGCGAAATAAATACATCGTTACCCGGCCCACGTTTTTAGTTGCGAGAAAATAATTATTATTACTACCCGTTAAGAACGGGTAGAAGTCATTATTAAATGGACGTCTGTTGGTGTTTTCTTAGAAATTTTAGTTTTTCTGTATTGAGGAAGTTCCTTCCCCGTTTTATCTTCTTTCCCTTCTCTTCTTTCGTAATTCATTTTCTCCTTATTACTCCTCTCTGCTTGCCTTCGACGAAATTAGTTGTATAAGGACACCAACCACTTTTGCATTGTAATTGCTTATTATTTATATCCCCCTTAATGCAAATATTCTGGCATCATAACATACGTCGATTTTAGTCATACTTAGCTTTGTGTTTGTAAGTTTTTGTATTATGTCAACCTTTTCTTTCTTCGACACCTTCTGGAACCTAGAAACTTCTTACGTGCCGTCCCACGCCCAGCCGAAACTTTATATTACTAGGATGACGCTTTCCACAAAGGACAACAATAATAGTTTGGATGCAGTTAGACACGTTTTTATTGTTTTAACAAATAAATATGTGTTTCCATTGTAATATTAATCAATGTGGTCGCCCTCGGCGGCGAGCACGCGCTCCAGGCGAAACCTGAAGTCCGCGCAATCGTTGCGGACGAAGTCCTTCTTCCCGCTGGCCCACACGCGGTTGACGGAGGAATTCAGCCTGCCGACGTTGATGTGGCCGACCTTGCAGGCCTTGCTCTCGACATGCGTAGTCTGTAGGCGAATGTGGCGTCCAAAGTTCCTTCGACCAGAATTTCAAGTTCGACCTCAATCACACTTGCACGGTTTTGGCCGTGTGGGTCGTGAGTAGTGACTAAACCCAGGGCAACCCGAGGATGATGTGGGAGAGATTTGATTTTTTTCTCTCAATTGCCATCTCGGGTAATGGCGTTGGAGCCAGAGATTAGATGTTGTGATGTGTAAGAGTTGTTTGTTTCTTTAAGTCAAAGTGGCTTGGTTTTAAGATGGTGGAGTGGCTTTATGTATTTCGGCATATGACGTTCTTGGAGTTTGGCGTCAATCGCGTGGAAGGGTGTATCCGTCTAGCATGTATTGGCAGGGACGGTTTGGATTTTGTGTACTATGTAGAAATTGGGTTCCGTGAAGTTCAAGTGTCTTATGGAAACGACCGTTGTTTCAGAGTGTGAAGAGTTTATTGGGGCTCTACGGGGTGTCCATTTTATCGCACGGCGTGGCAAAGGCCTCCTTCAAGAAGGTTACACATATCACAGCCCAGTACTCGAATATTCTTTATTCCCGCCATTGAGCGAACTTCATCCTTTCCACCTTCCGCAAGGACCTCTTTGTGGTTTCTCTAGGTATAAAGATGACTAGTTTAGGATATCATTTGTTGATCTTCATTTGCTTATTTGATCATTTCCACCTCTAAACTTTTATTCTTTTTATTATCCTTCTCTACTCCATATCTTTGTTTTCTATCCATGCATTTCTTTTCTGATCCCTACGAATTATTCGGATATGTCCTCACTTCAGCCCCTTATCATCATCATCATCATCATCATCATCATCATCATCATCATCATCACTAACTCTATAATTTAAGAAGGGGATTTTATGTTTTTTTTATCAAAGTTCAGAAATAAATATAAGTATCGAAATTTTGCGAATTTTTAAAACCCAAAGAATTACAAATGGTGAAGTTCAGAAAATTTATTTTTATATATCTTCTTCTTCTTCTTCTTCTTCTATTCTATAACTCTATATTTTAGCAACGTGATATTTTGAAAGGGAGGAAATTTAGTTTAGAGTTCCTTTTTCAAATTAATCTTAGCAGTGAAGCGCAAGCTCCCCCCCCTACGGGGGGAGTGGCGAAGCCATTGCCTGGTTTCATATTGCGTATCTAAACTTTACTTCGATAAGTTAAAACCGGCAAGATTAAAAACTCTGCTGAGAGCAGAGAGGGCGTCGCTGTGCTGAGGTAGCCAAACTTTCCTACCGCTCGAAGAAACACCATGGGACTAGACATGTTATGGCGATATATATTATGGTTCTATGGTTAATAACTCATGCTTAATGGTCAAAACTGCCTATATAATCCTATTTAAACTCTCTGCACCCAGCTTCGACTGTAAGCATAAATTAGATGTCGATAAGCAGCGCTTCATCATGAATGCAACATCACCTCCGCCCTCGAACTTGGAGTAGTCGTTTATACTCGCTCGATTTGGCCAATCCGACATTATTGGTGGCCGTTAAACGACAATTAACCTCGAAACATGACTTTCATTGAAGGATAGCACCACATCTAACATATTATCAATCTCACTTCCCCGTAAGAGCGCGGCGATTTGCCATCCTGGCCGCCGTGCTGATGGGACTCAGCACCCCGTCCGACCCCAGCTTAGCCTCTTCTCCCTTCTTCAAAACACTTGTTTCCTCGCTTTTCATACAACCTCTCCCACAACTTTCAATGGTCAGCCTCTAATTTCACAGGGTAGATGCTGACCTTCGTCTCAAGCCAACCGTCCCGGATCGGGGCTGAGTGGGGAGGGGACAATGTTCCCTAACTCCTGAGCTCCGGTTCGGGATGGGTTTTTTTTTAACAACCTGCTTCATCCCCACCCATACCTTCCTCACATCCCTTTTCCTCTCCTCTTCACATTCTATCTATTTTTACGCCGTGTTCAAGGTAAGGCCGCCATGCCGATGGACTGCCAGGCCACCAGGCGGGAGGGGTGGTCCGAAATGGCGGCGCCTGGCTCTGCCAGGCCTGTAAGCACCTCTTGCAGTGTGGGCAACTGCAAGAGGTGATGAGCTATTGCGTCCCGTAGCACAAATAGGGTCACCATGCTCAATGATGAAAATAAAAAAAACCAACCCCCAACTTCCCAAGAACATCAACGGAGCCGCCCTCGGGCAGCTCCACCGAGAAAATGAAGGTCATCCCCCTTTATGCTTGCGCAGGGGACCCTCACTACTTCTTTAACCGGAGAGGAGGCTTACTCCTCTCCTACGCCTACGAGTGTAGGGGACTCCCCCTCACCCCCTTCTCTGGAGGTGCTTTTGGGCACCTCCCTATCTCCAGCGGCAGTCCCTCCTTTGCTTTCTAAGGGGACTGCCAAGAAAGCCAGCAGGCAGCCCATTGCCGACCACCCCTCGTGTAAGCGGCTCGGTAGGGCAAACCCCCTTAGTGGGGAGAGGGAAGCCAGGCCCCTTCGGTCGCTTCCCTCAAAAGACCTGCTGGCAAGAATATTAAACCTTGCCGGGGTCAAGGCCTGTGCCTCCCCACTAAAGACTTATGACGCTGCCAAGGGGACCTGCGATGTCCTGGGAGGGGATGGCCAACTGGAGGCCCCTCCTGTGATAGACATGGTCCTTGAAAACTAGCCTCAGACGGTAGGGCCTTCCATGGGGGAGAATCCGGGCTCGGCGCCAAGCACCGAACCCGAATCCACCCCTATGCAAGGTCCTCCTCAAACGGCTGGGGATTTTCAGGCAGTACAAGGAGGATAGGAATCTCCTCCGACAGGTGCCCCCGTGACTACCAGGAACTTCTCCATTTCGGAGAGGGACCTGTCTGAGGCCGGCCCATCTGGCATGGGGACTTCTGCCGGTGGAGGTGAGAAGCGGGTTCATTCCCCGCCCTCCTCTCCAAAAAAGAAAAAGACTAAAAGGACTAAAAAGACAAAGAAGACTCGGGGCTCCTCTCCATCCGCGGAGGCCGCAGGGACGGATGGGTCTACTGCCACTTCGGTAGGCGACCAAGCCAAGATCAGTACATCCGGCCCCTCTACTCCCCCGTGTGCGGAGCCCCTGACTAAGACTAACACCAAGAGTGTACAGGGCGGAGCCTCGATGACATCGGGGCCCCTGATTCAGAGGTTACCTGGCGTTTTCGAGCCCGCTGGTTTCAAACGCTTCCTCGATATTCGCTCCACTGATGGCACCATGTTGTCCAAGGGCAACATGATCCATCAGAGGAGAGGATTAGCTAGTGCAATTGGTAAAGAGCCGAAGGTGACCCGTTTCTCGGACGGGAGCCTTTTGGCGAATGCGGCGAATCCCGCCGAGGCAGCAAGGATAAGTGCTCTTCGGACACTTCATGGCACCCCGGTGAGTGTGACGCCGCACTCTACCATGAACTTTGTGAAAGGAGTAGTTTATGCGAGGGAATTCGTTGACTACTCCATTGAGGACATCACCCTAGAGCTGGCCGACCATGGGGCGGTCAAGGTCGAACGTGTGATGAGAAAACAGGGAGGAGCCTCGAGACCCACCCCTACACTCTTCGTCACGTTCGACTGTGACAAGCTCCCTGAGTCGGTGCGTGCCGGTTGGTACTGCTACTGCGTGAAAACATTCGTGCCACTGCCGCGGCGGTGCTATTACTGTCACCGCTTCGGCCATACGAATCGCTCATGTAGGTGTGCAAAGTCGGGGTCACCCGAAGTCTGTGTAAATTGCTCCAAGGTCGCACACGATAAGTCCAAATCGTGTTTGGCCAAGTGTGTCAATTGCGAAGAGCCGCACCCTGATTATTAGAAGCAATGTGGTGCATATCTCCTTGGGAAAGAAATCCTGGCCGTTCAGGCCTAGGATCGACTCTCATTCCACGAGGCTAAGGACTTGGTCCTGGCGCGCTCAGCTTTGCCTTAGACGTCATATGCCTCAAGAGTTAGAAAAGCACCCTCTGCTCCTGGCCCATCCAGGCGAACGAGCACGGTTGTTTCCGCGCCCATTCGGAGCCCTTCTGCAGGCTCTACCCAACCCGGGCACTCCCCTGGTAAAGCTGGCGGCAAAAAGGGCTCATACCCAGCCCCGGCTAAAACCAGGCCCCCCCCTCTTCCCCAAACGTGCCCCCTGCCTGCCCTCTTGGGGTATAAGGGTCTTGCGACCCCACCACCGCGGGATGGCCGGGCTGAAGGATGCGCGGTTTACACCCGGCATGATGTCTCCGTTCTTCCTTTCTCTTTAGATACCTCCTTTCAGGCAGTGGCTGTGCAGCTGCACCTGGATAGGAGGTATACTATCATTTCTGCGTACATTCCACCGTCAGCTGACTTCGACGCGGGGGACTTCCGCCGCGTCGTAGCACGGTTGCCGAGGCCCTTTCTCTTGCTTGGAGATCTGAACGGCAGGCATCCTCTCTGGGGAGATTACTCCATAAATCCCAGGGGACAAGTCCTTGCCGATCTGATCGAAGAGCTTGAGATGAGTGTCCTAAACGTGGATGAGTTTACGCCTGACTGTCCGAGAACCGCTTCATTTTCTTGCCTTGACCTATCTTTGGGCTCTTCGGATGCACAGCCTGATTTTGATTGGAAGGGGGTCGATGACCTCCATGGTAGTGATCACTTTCCCATTCTAATATCATTTTCAGGGCAACTGCCGCCTGAGAGACCACCTCGGTGGTGCTTGGCGCGGGCGCGGTGGCCTGCATTTCAGGAAATGACTGAATTCTCTATCTCAGTCGAGGAGTTTAGGTCGGTAGATGAGGCCGTTGAGTTCTTCTCCGGCAACCTCATCGCCGTGGGCCTGACTACTATTCCTAGGACGTCTGGCCGTTTTGCACGCTGATCACTCCCATGGTGGTCGGCCGAGTGTGAGACGGCCTTCAAACAGAAGCGTTATGCCTAAATGCGCTATAAGCGCCGCCCGAACGATTTCATTATCGCTGAATTTCGTCGGGTTAGGGCTAGGTTCCGGTATATTTCGAAGCACGCCCGCCGCTCTTCTTGGTGGGCATATGTGTCTTTACTTAACGGGAAGACCCCTTTAGCTGAGGTGTGGAAGCGAGTCAAAAGGATTCGGGATAAGTTCTCGCAGGACCCCCCTACCGTTCTCCAGGAGAATTGCACCGCAATCTCGAACCCCACGTCCGTGGCGGAATCCTTAGCGACCGCTTTTTCCTGCATTCTCTACCCGTCATGCTGCTCCACCAGCATTCAGTGCACGTCGTCATGTCGTGGAAAGCCGCCGGCTGGACTTTACCTCCAGAGGCGGAGAACCCTTCAACGACAAGTTTACTGTGAGAGAGTTGCGTTCCGCTCTCGCTTCGTGCGCGGACACCGCCCATGGTCCGGACGATGTCCCGTACGCCATGCTTCGACACCTGGGTGAGCAAGGCATGGCCTTTCTGTTAGATTTGTTTAACAGGATCTATGTCGAAGGTCTTCTTCCAGACTCCTGGCGAATCACTACTGTGCTCGCCTTTCGCAAACCGGGGAGAGATCACTCTACTCTGACCGGTTTCCGCCCAATCTCTCTAACCTCTTGCGTGTGCAAGTTGGTAGAGAAATTGGTAAATGTTAGACTAGCCTTTTTCCTGGACAGCGGAGGACATCTGTCTTCCGCACAGTGCGGCTTCCGCAAGTTCCACTCCACGTCGGATGCTCTGCTCCGACTGGAAAATGCCGTCTGCAAGGCTTTCCCTTGTAGACAGCACTACGCCACGGTGTTTTTCGATCTGGAGAAGGCCTATGATACCGCATGGCGATACAGTATCATGGAGACTCTCCACACGATGGGTGCGAGGAGACGCCTCCCAATGTTTATATCTGAATTTTTGCGAGATCGTCGATTCCGCGTACGGGTGGGGGGAACCCTCTCCGGCCCAAAGAAGCAGGAAGAGGGTGTCCCGCAGGGAAGTATCCTCAGTGTCACACTCTTTGCCCTGAGCATCAACGGCATCACCCCGGTGCTGCCGGAAGATGTTCTCACTACGCTCTACGTGGACGACCTTTCGATCTCTTTTGTCGCGGCTCAGATGCCAACTCTGGAGCATCGACTCCAACAGGCATTGAACCGCGTCTCTCGCTATGCCGAAGCGCACAGGTTTCGGTTTTCCTGGGCCAAGACTAAGGTGGTGCACTTCTGCCGCCATCCACGGCTTTACCCCGACCCAGATTTGTTTTTTAATTGGGTGCACCTGGATGTGGTTGAGTCGCACAGTTTCCTTGGTCTTGTATTCGACCGACGCTTCACCACGGATGCTCATATTCGCAGCCTTAGGTTCTCTTGTACGTGTGCCATGGACATTCTCTGTTCCGTGACGTTCAGCGCTTGGGGCGCTGATAGGGCTACTGCCTTACTTTTTTATCGATTCTTTGTTCGCTCGAAGCTCGACTACGGATGCGAGTTTTATGCATCCGCAGCTGAGCGTTTATTGCGGAAGGGAAATTCGATCCACCACACCGGCCTTCGCCTTGCGACCGGTGCCTTCTGCACTTCTCTCATTGAAAGCCTGTTGGTCGATGCTGGGCAGATGCCACTCGCTCTGCGCCGCGTGCAGTGCATCAGTTGCCTGTACGTGCGAGCCCGGCGCCTCCCTCATTCGCCAACAGCTCTCACTGCATCCGCAGCTGATCTCGATGGTGCTTATGCCACCGAGGGACGCCAGTCATACCCTAAACCCAAAGGGGTTTAGGGCCAGAAAACTCCTTCGAGAGCTAGATATAGCTCTCGGGCCGGTGGCGCCCCTTGTTCTGCCCAGGACGCCACCCTGGAGGGTACCACATTTGGCTATTTGTCGCCACGCCTCTGCTCCCAAAGCTTATACTGCGCCGGGAGTATTGCGTTCGACCTTTTTGGACTGGAGCACACATCGTGTCACGCTGGAACCGTGCCAGTGTATACGGATGGCTCCAAGTCCCAAGAGGAGGTCGGCTTCCACGCCGTATTCCCTCTGTTTGAAGTCAGCGGGGCTCTACCAGGCGCTGCGTATGTCTTCACCGCCGAGCTGGTGGCAATACACCACTCGGTACGGGAGATTACGCGACGTGCCCGGTTCGGAGACCAGATTGTGATCTATAGCGACTCACAAAGCGCCCTGAGTGCTCTTGGGGCATTGGAATCTCCGCATCCCCTGGTTCGCGATATTCGTGACACCACGGTTTTGGCGAGCTGGGTGGATGTCGAGATTATCTTCTGCTGGGTTCCTGGACATGTAGGAATTGCGGGGAATGAGCGCGCCGATGAGGGCGCCAAAGAGTCCGCGAGGACTCTGCGACACCACCAGCGTTTCGCTCTTCCTCACACCGACTACATGGCAGGTATACGGGCAGCTCTTCGGACTGCTTGGCAAAGAAGATGGGAGACGGTCGAAGGGAACTTAAAGTTGCGTGCCATTGCGCCGCGACTGTTTCCATGGACCTATCCCCTAATGCCGCGACGGCTTCAGGTCGCTTTCTGTCGTCTCCGAATCGGACATACTTGTGTGACGCATCGCTACCTGATGGAGCGCTCGCCTGTGCCCTTTTTCGACGACTGCGTCGTCCCCCAGACTGTTCGGCACATTCTTGTCGAATGTCCCAGTCTGGGTGATCTTCGCGCACGACACCTTTCCCGGTACCGGGATGGGCGGGGTCGCTACCACCTGTCCCTTGTACTCGGGTTGAGTGCGTGCACATCGACTGGTGGACTTATTGACTTTTTGGGGGAGGCCGGCCTTCTCCCTATTATTTAAGGAGGGTTTGTTTTTTTTGTTTTGTTTTGTTTTTTTGCATTTGTTTTTGTTTTTTTTCCTTTCCCCCATTTAGGGTGTTTTTTTTTCGTTTAATTTTATTTTAAAGTAGCCTAGAACTAGGCCAGTTTTAATACGGCGACTAATGCCCATGTAGGCAGTCGCCAGATGAGCTCTAAAAAAAAAAATAAAAAAAAATATCAATCTCACTTGTTCAACAACACACGCGAAGACATACGGAATAGAGATTATTACATTACCCATTGCTCGTTTATTTTGTTTCAAGTGACCAAGAGTTATTTCTCAACATGCAATCGCTAACCAGCAAGTAAAAGTTGGGCACGTTTGACCTCTCCTCTTTTAACAATGATTTGTCTGTTCTTTGTTTTTTCTCCGACTTAGATGCGCACGTTGGCCGATATAAGACGGTCCGAAGATGCCTTTTTTTCCGAAATATTGTCAAATTCTAAGCTGTAAGTGCAATTTGTTTTACACGACCATGTCACCAAAATCTTTTGTGATTATGTGTACTAGTTTGCACCCAAAATCCGGGTTTATTTCCGTTTAAGTCTGTATTTTATAGCACTCGCATATGTTTAATGAGGGCTCATTAAAGTTTTTGGAAATCTCTCATTTCCTTTGTTTACTCTCGAGCATCAATGGCTCTTATTGGGTATTACTCAACAGAGGGTTGCATTTTACAACACATATCACCGCACATCTATTTTCTCGGGGTGTAAGCTTAATTACATATATTTGAAGAGGCGATGTTTGGAATGCAAATCTTCATAATCTAAAATGTCAAAATTCATCCAAGATTATCTAAGCATTATATCTCTAATTCAGATTCGAATGTCTGCAAATTCTCGGCAATAAATGTCTGTTAAAAGTTAAGATGACGTTATTTAACAAGTTTCAAGGTCCCAATGAACTCTATGAACTTTAATTTGAAGACACGTGGGCATTTTAATGGGTAAATACTTTATTTTTTAGAGGTTCAGATTCGTGCCATCTCATAGTTCAGGTATTGCTGCCAATTATTTGGGGAATTTATTAAAGGGATCAATGAATTTGGCAAAATATTTGTGGTCGAATTTATATAACCTAGAGATGAAATACTTGGCAGGCAACACAGACCCCATAATTTTGTGGAAATGGGCATGGAAACGAGTCTAATGTACAGGATGGTCCGAAAGTTTTGTCACTTCCTATCGAAAAGTAATAATAGCAATAGAGGAACAATATAATAATATTAAACACATGTACTGGTTTTGTTGTGTTCACTTTCATTGACACTGTCACACATCGAGAAGGTCTGTATGAAAACGATCATGTGCTCATACACTTGCAATCATCCTCTCTTCCAAACTGCAGGAGCTCTTGTCAGCCATCTGAAATAGAAAATTATAACTATATTCACAGGGGGTGACAAGACTTTTGGACTACCCTGTACAGAAAAAGTCTCCAGAGGTCGCTGAATCAGTGGATTTATGTGTAGAATCTCGAGAATGCTGAGGAATTGTGGGAGATATTCTTGCTTGTATTTTGCTCTTGGTTAGTTAGTTAATTGCGACGCCAACGAGGGTATGAACCCCCAAATTAAAAGGAAATCCCTATCTTCAGGCTAATTGAAAAAAAAAATAAGACAAAAACAACGAAAATAACAGCAACAAAATCACTTACAACAAATAAAAAACAAGTACATACAACATTCAAATATCAACGACATAGAAATAAGAAACAGCCCGAGAGGCCTTCGCCCCGCACCTCCCCGCGTTCGAGGGAAATGTGCAGATAGAGCGGTGGTACTGTGGTTTGCCACTACCATGCGAGCAGGGAACCCGTCATGGCCCAAAGGAGGGCCACCCGTTCCGTGTCAGGAAAGTGGAGATATGAAAATATCCGTGACGAGTTGTGGAACGAGAGAGATGTGATGTGTGTGCGAAGAGAGGGGGGCGGAAGAGACAGCGGTTTTGCGATTGGCTGCGCGTGTGGTGACGTACGTGGCTGGAGATGTCCGCCTGTATGCTCAGACTCGACGCACCGTCTTATTACCGGATACCCTCTCTGAGCGCCGATTTCTTCTCGTCTCCGCTCTCGCCGGGAATCGAAACCGACACCCAGACGTTGAAATCCACGTCTGGATTTCCAGACGCGGAGGAGCTAAGATAAGATGGCTGAGTTAATATATTTTTTGGCTTAAGAGAAGATAGGAAATCATACTTGGATGACAGTTGTGAAAAGAGTTAGAGGAAGTGAAGATATAGAGGAGGTACATGAGAAGAAGAGCCAAAAGAGGAGGCGAAAGAAAGGAAGGGCACGCATCTCTCCTGGACAAACTGCCTTTGTCACACACCGAAGGCGAGCTCCTTGGAAGAATCCGACTCCTAAAGTAAGGCCTTCCAAGTCACATTACCAAATCGCATTACCACAAATCACATTACTAAATCAGATTAAAAAACATCTAATCAACTTACCATTTTACTAAATCACTTTTACCAAATTATCAAATATTACCACATTACCACATGAGAAAACATGTTTAAGGCACATAATGACCATTTGCTATATTTCTCCTAAGAAAACTCGAGCGCTAGTAACCAACCACATCGAGACAAGTTCTTCTGGTAGTCAAATGATGGAAGTACCAATAGTGGTGTAGTGTGTTTGGCAGGAATGCGGTTGTTTCTTTATCAGGCGGCCTTTTAGTTATTAATTGCGCCCCTGTCAAGTTTCAATCGTAGAAAAGATTCCCCCAGATGGATAATGAAATTCACATAAAGATCAGAATAGCAATCTCTGACAAGCTTGAGGTTTACCAGGGTGCAATCTTTGTTGGGAGGAGGAGTAGGTGCAAGAGGAGCCGTAGTACTGCGTTTTGCCATTAACTGGTGAGCATGGACCCTTTCATAGCTAGAGAGAGGATCAGCTGGTTTGCATCAGCGGACGGAAATGTTGTGTGCAAAAGAAAGAAAATTGAGGAGACATCGGTGTTGTGATTGGTAGTGGATAGGGCTGCCGGCACCCATGTCCAAGAGTCAGCACCCCGTTAATATGCGACAAGCTTCCTACGAGGGTGAATTTTTTTTTGTCCACTCTCGCTGAGATTGAAGCCGGTACTTAACGTGGTTACCACGTGAATTCTACGATCATATGTTTTGTGAAAGATGCGATGATCTACGTGTCACTAACTGTTCCCATAATAACCACGTCATCCTATGTAATCCTGATAACTTTGTCTGTGATCACTCCTCAGCTTTTCCCACACGACCTATATCCAAGTAGAGGGGGCCTTCCTGTGCGACCTAAGAAGCTTCCGGCTCTCGCTGAAGCGAGAGAGAGAGAGAGAGAGAGAGAGAGAGAACTTTTGTGCCTGGCCAGATAAGAGAACTCATAACCCCCCTTCTCTTTCTGACGGAAGTAAACTTGCATGGAAATACAATACTTCTCCAAAGTGAGAACATGACAGACTCCGCCAAATTTGTGGAAGAATAAAACCAGCTTGTCGCAAAGAGAGACTCATTCATTTAGTTCATAGCAGTTCAGTAGTCAGAGTCCATCCACCCACTACGCGGCGAGGAGTAGCCTGCCTCTGAGACTTCTTACGTCCTGCTAGTAACAATGGTAACAGCCTGTTGGTAAATGCTTCCTCACTGCATTTCAAGCTCGCCGCATGGAATCCTACATCTCCATTTTTCGGCAATTTTACAATCGCGTTTCCATTAACTTCACCGAGCTTAAAGACCATTTAATTCTCTCCGCGCCTTCACAAACTTTAACATACGGTGAAAAGCATATATATATATATATGTCAATTTGTATATCATTACAGTGTTTTCTCAGTATGAATAGTAGTGCGAAATATTCAGTGCAATTAAAAAGATTTAATTCTCGGTAACGATTCTCACTGAAGTAAAGTTAATCTTTTAGGTGTCACTATAGTTTAGCTTATTCAATTAATATAGTTAAATTAGTTATTTACTATAATAAAGACAAAATACAATTTCTCTCCTTGCAATCTTTAAGAGCATTTGGGTATAAGGATGTTAAACGTCATCAAAAGTTCACTCCAAACCCGAGATAAATCAAAGCAAATAGGTCATGTTAGCATATTGTTCAGTGGCAGTGGTACTTACAAATCTAGTGTCTCGAACTGGGTACATTTGGTGTTCAAAATTGCCACATAGCAAACAGTTACTCCAAGTCACAAGGATGTGAGGGTAGAAACGAAGATTTAGCGAGCAAGTGACTTATGAAGGTTGACCACATCTAGAGTCAAACAGACTCAGAAATGCATTATTTTCCCCTCAAATTTGCTTAGATTTTACATATATTAAATGATACATGTGTCACAATGCTAAATTTACTAACAAACTAAAATTGTGCATATTTTTGTTTTCATTTTATCAAATACAAAACTTCTCATGGATAAACAATCAGCATACCAGTACCCCAATACTATAAACATATGCATGGTACGTTTACCTGCTGTTAAATATGTGACTTTTTGCTTTTTGACCAAAACAAAATCACACAAAATCTAGTTCCTAATTGCACCAATGAAATATTGACTTGGAAGACAAAGGTGAGACGAATGGAATTAAAAGAATAAATGGAAAGTGAAAAAAAAGAGATGGGTAAAACGAAATTGGAATGTAAGAGTAATTTCATGACATCTACGGAAAGTTACTCCCGTAAAAGACCCCCCAAAATGGGGAAAGTTCAATATGGCGCAACTAAAGTCACTACGATCAATTGGACGTAGACAACTCATCAGGTTTTATAACTTTAATATGTATCTTCTAAATAATTCATGAGCAAACTTGATGCAGTTCAACGGGAAAAGTTTATTCTGGAGACAAGTTTCAAAAATGACTAATTTCTATCTTCAGTCCACAAACAATGATAACATAGGCCTAAGGATTTACAATTGACCCCATACAAAGTCAAGCCTTTGGCCTTCGTTATCATTGTTTTTGGACTAAAGATAAAAGCCAGTTATTTCCGAAACTAGTCACCAGTATAAAGTTTTTCTGCTGAACTGAGTCTTTTTTGACCATACAAAAAACTTGATACTGAGTGAAAGACATACAAATATAGTGAGCTTGGTTAGGTCATGTTAGCATATCTTATGTTAAGGCTAGGTTCGAGTTACGTTTTGTTAGGTTATGGTAGTTTTGGTTAGGTGAGGATATGTTAGGTTCAGTTTCGTTATATTAGGTCAGGTTAGGTCAGTTGCCGTATACCGCCAAAATTAGGGGCATAAGCTGCCTTCGGGAATCATGCAAAAGCTATTGGCACCATTGGCACCTTTGCTCCATATAGCCGAAATTTCCATGACTTTCATTTGCATCAAGGGAAAAATAGGCCCGGGTGCCTTTTCGAATGGTAACAGTTGGTAATCATTGTTTACAACATGAAACATAATTTTAACATCTAAACGAGGTCCGTCTGATGAGGGCGTTCATGCTAATAAAGAGAAAAGACAAAATGATCACACAAAAATTCAAGGAGTTTTTTTAGGTGAATGAATGTATGAGAAAGAAAGAGCACCTGACCTAGGAGCAAAAAAGAAGATTGTATTTATGATAGATATGGATAGATGGGTCTGCTAGAGGGGCCCCTTGGGACCTTCTGCTCAGGGATTAACACCGACTGGACATGATCTTATGGCGCATAATAATCCATCGCTATGAGGGGCCATTTGACATGAAAAAAATTATGGATGCCTTTGTGTTTGATAGACCATAAAGGCGGTTCGAGAGGGCACGTAGTTTTACTGGCTTTGATTGCCACTAACCCTACTTTGTGGTAAGGTGTTTTTTTTTGTTGAAGTCTGCTAATTAGTGTTTGGTTGTGTCCAAATTTGTGTTGAGTGCACAACTTTCACTTTCGTGTTACAATTGGAAAATGAATTCGTTAATACTTTACCTTTTAATATAAACCGGTATTTTTTGCATAGGCATCGTTGTTTGCATGTATTTATTCATCTTTCTACTTTTTCTTTCATCTTTAACCTCCTCATTTCGTCACTAAAAAAGTGTAGCAATTTGTTACGGCAGTTAAAAAAATATAGGAAATAATATAAGAGATGTGCAGTAATATTGTACTTGAATTTGACTGGATTTGAATTGCCATCAAATTATATATATATATATATATATATATATATATATATATATATATATATATATATATATATATATATATATATATATATATATATATATATATATATATGTGTTAATAAAATCACTGTAGAGGAGCGTAGTATTTATTATCTCGAGGCCAGTTTCGGCATAGAGTTTGTCATGACAGCCTCAGTTGAACACTAAGAATACATGCAGTCCCATCAAGCATACAATACATATCTAGTTTACAGACATCCAATTGGAATTTTTAATCAGAGGGTGTGAATTTAGGTTCATTAAGGATATCTTTTAAGATTAGATCTTTGACGTAGGGGCTGCATGTGGATTGCCCATCTGAAAGGTTAAAGTTGGGGATTTCATCTATAAGGGTGGATTCAATTACCTTTTTTGCGGAAGTCCTTACACGGGGAGATTAATTTGGCCTGTAGGGAGTCTATCGGGTGGTTAAGGTTATTAGTGTGTGTGTGAAAAGACTAGAGACTGTGTTTTCCCGTCTAATGTCTCCTCTGGCATGACATACTCCATGCCGAAACTGGTCTCGAGATAATAAATACTACGCCCCTCTACAGTGGTTTTATTAACATATTTGGAATCTGTCGCCATTGGATTTAACAATTGTTCTGATATATATATATATATAATATATATATATATATATATATATATATATATATATATATATATATATATATATATATATATATATATATTCCAACATTATCAGTGCTAATATTTCTATTAGAATCCATTAATTTATTGAAGAGAATTCGAAGATATAAACTAGCAATATAAAACCCCTAATATTCTCATTCGCATCCTTTTAATTTCATTCTTTTAATCTTAAAACTCGCTGATTTTAAGTAATTTAAATCATGCCACATTTTATTCCTCATTCCACATAATAGGTAAAAGATTCTTCATCACAAACATCTTCCCCACAAAGAAGTGACGACTAGAGACGTCATTCATTGGGTATTTGCGATCCTAAGAACAGAAATTTCGGGTGCGCGATTTTTCACCCCAGCGACACCAAATTAAGGTAATGGGATTTCAAATATGTATTTTATTGATTTAAAAACGGACACTGCATCACTATGCTTGATATAGCGTAAATTGTCGCAAATTTATACGACAATTTAACTATCCTGAGTTTTCTCAAGACGAACCAACCGTCAAGTTTCCTTCGAACGACGGGACGAGAAAAGAACGATTTGGGAGGTCTCCAGTTCTATCGGGTTTCTTTGCTTCAGCCTCGCATTGGCGATTCTATTTCCCTACGATCGGTCGTTTGGTTTATTTGTTTAATTCTATTTTTTTCCTTTTGGTTGCTTTATTTAGCTCACCTTTCCTAATTTAAAGGCTTTTTCGTTCAAAGTTTATTCTATGTTGTAAATTAATATATTTCGATGCTTAGATAAATATAAATCTAATGTTAAGTGCTATTTAAAAGGTGTACACAAAGTAAATCGAGGTTTTTAAATATAATGTGTACACAAAGTTGAGGTTTGTAAATATATACATGATTTTAGGGTTCTATCGATCTCTTTTTGCTTTTTTTTCACTCTCGTGTTTGTGTCTGTGAGATGTTTACCCTAATTTACTTTCAATACGCACAACCCTAGATTGTAGTAAAGCGTTTGCAATTAAAGATTACGCGAAAGAGAACGAACGGTGGAATCAACGAGGAAATTCCATTTGGGTGGAAATGATTAAAAGGAAAAAAAAAGCTATTAAATGACAAATTAATAAAATAGAGGAAGAGTAAAATGGGTTAAACACTTAACGAATTTGCCCGTATATACTCGGAAATTTATAACCTGACTTAATAGTGTATCCGGGTATATATAAATACATCAAAAGATAAATATATTTATACAAAAATTCCGAGATATTACGTTTTTTTTTAACTCATTATCGACATGAATATCATTAATAAACTAAAAATTAAAAAAATAGTTATCTTCCGTTGCTTTCGTTTACAATGAAAGTTTGGGCAAGTAAGTGGTTAATGATGACAGTCTGTATAGCCAAACTTCATTAACTCTGCTACACATAATTCAATCCATCATTGCCATGTTTGCCTCTTAGAACAAGGTGGAGATAAGGGCGGATCCTGCTATAATTACCTCACTTGGACTTTCAAGGAACCATCTTGAAACCTATTTGCGAATCCTCTATTAGAGTCCTGACGTAACAAAGTGATACATCGTTCAAGTTTTGCCTGTAGTCGTCATCGATGATGTATCACAGGTCGTGTCTAAACTTTCAGGTTATTTAACGTTCGTGCTGAAGATGTAACAACGGATTTACACTGCCTGATGGGTAGAAGAGGGGTGGCAAGAACCCCATACCAAACAAGAGACATGGTTCCATTTAGGGTTCTCAAGGGGTGAGGGATAAGTGTTGGGCAAAGGTATTGTGCGCATATTTTAATCTAAAATAATTTGCGGATTCAGGATCTAACGCCAATTATTTGAGTCAATTGTTTACTTCGTTCAACTTATCAATATATTTCATACCCGTGGTAATTTATGTCGGCTTTTGTTTTCGTTTTATGAATGAACAAAGTTTACTGAAATATTATTTTTAAAAGTATTTTGTCTCCTTAAATTTACTAAAGGTAATTTTTTTCTTCAGTTCTAACTAACCCAACCCTCATTTTGATCACAATATTTGAATGCCTCTAAGTCAGATTACGTCGATTCGATAGGTACTTAAAAAAAGATGGAATGTCTCCCGGTTTGTCCTCTTTTAAGACAGGTAGCGTACAGTAGGATGGGACTGTATTTATAACTAGTCTATCTTATCATTTGACTCGCTTCTAGAACTAAGCGAGGGTCTCCCTAAACCAACATCCTCCAGGGGGAAGGAATCGGTTACTTTAACCCTTTGAGGTCTGGGCCTTCAACTTTTTTTTTCCTCCTGAGGCTGAATCTTCCCTTCTTCCCCAATTAAATTGTTGTTTTCAGTCCGAAACTTACTTTTCCATATTACTTTGTTATTTATATATAATTAATATATAATTATAGCTACAGAAAAAGTCATTATATATTAAGTAAAGGTAGATAAAAAACTCATTAATTCTTCATCTACAATAGAACATAATTGAAAAAGAGAATCAAAATATTAAAACAGATTAAATAATGATAGTACTCCGTTTCTTTAGTGAAAAAGGGACTCTCCAAAATAATCACTTATGCTAAAAATTCATTGTTTATATTATTCACTCTGAAAAAAACTACTTAGCATAACTACGAGTAGTAAGATATACTCAAAAGTTAAACCTAAAGACATTTGAATTCTTTTCTAAAATAAATCGTATGAAAAAGGTAAAACCAAGGAACGACACAGAGCTGATTTGTTGGATTGCCTTTGTTTGCACTAATCTTTCTCTTTGACTTTACATTTCATTGGCATAATGCTACAAACAACTCAGTTGAGCTGGGTCCTAGTCTCCAACTGTGAAGGAAAGTGGCGCTCAGTCAGTCTTTTTATTGTGGGATCTCAGAGGAGAATCCTCATGACTTTGATGGCCGAATATTTGATTACTACGCACCGCTGAGTACTCTACCTTGTCGTCGGTGAGAGAGCTTGCGTGATCTGCCTGAGTTAAGCTAGCTAAGCTGGGGGACTTTTAGTCCGGTAGGGTCACCCATGCCAGTAAGGTAGCTGTAGTAGGATCCAGACTAAGGGTTGTCAAACTTCTCTACCACTTCTTTGATGCGTCTCCTTGCATCCCCCTACCAACCTCTTCGATTCTGTTAGTACTAAGTTTCACCAACTCTCCTCAACTGTCAAAAAATCAAAACAAAAACCCAATAACAAAAAAAAACCTTCATCTCTATTACACATAAGTTGTTTATTAATAAGGGCCTCACCAGCTCCCTTATGCCGCGTGAGAAGAGAGGCTTGGGAACCTCTTTAAATAACGCCTTGGAGCACTCATAGGTTACAAGAGACTGAGATTGAAGGGATCTTAGGCGTTTGGGGTACGATTAATGGAGAAATGCTAGGTACCCCTTAAAAGCTTTCTCCTAACGTGTAATTGCCTGACCAGCTCCCTGTGACCGCTACTTGGTGAATAAAGGCTCAACTGATCTTTGGAGAGAGAGCTTTTGTGCCTTGCTGGTTGCCAGATCAGCTAAAGATCTCGGATGAAGTCGTGGGCACTTAGCTTTACTATTTGCCTCAAGTCTGGCCGTTTTTAGTTGATTAGTAGGGCTTAGTAGGAAGACAGTTACACCTCAAGCACCCCTGTCGAAAAATCAGAGAACCAGTTCACTGGGGCTCTCGTGCTGCTCAGTTGAGAGCTGCGGCATGATTGGGGACGTCCGGCCCAGGGGAGACCTTAGGGTTGGTGTGCTTGATCAAAGGGTTTCTGTTCGCCGAACGACCGAAAACCTCCTGGAAATAGGCGGATGAGATTAGTGCGAGAGAAAATCACAACCAAAAACCCCTTTTTTAATGCGTATGGTCCGAGATTTTTGTAACATGGCAACGAAGAATGGTCCTCCGTTTCGAAAGCTAACCTGCAAAATATGCAAAGTCTATAGATGGAGTGAAGACTTCGGGGGAAGGAGTTGCAAGGAACTCACAGATGGCGTCAGTGTCTGTGACTTCTGCGAACTCGAGAAGCGCCTGGGCGAGAGCATCGCTCAACTGAGAGAGGAGAACTCCCTCCTTAAAAGGGAAGTTCAACTCTTAAAAACAGAGAGATGCAGATGCTCAGGCGAGAAGGCTCCGGACGTCCAACAGCCGATTTCTTCTGCTGAAGGGCTTCCTCAACGAGCCAAAAAGAAGAAAAGAAAGAAGAAAAAGTAGAAATAGAAGAAGAGAAAGTAGAAAGAGAAGAAGAGAAAGTAAAAGGAGAAGAAGAGAAAGTAGAAAGAGAAGAAAAGAAACTGGAAACAGAAGAAGAGAAAGTAGAAGCAGAAGAAGAGAAACGGGAAACAAACCAAGAGATAGCAAAGGAAGTCAAGAAGAAGAATAAGAGGAAGAATAAGAAGAAGAAGAAAAAAAAATTAGAGATACAAGAGGAAAGCGGCAAGTCGCCTCCGAAAGGAAAGACTAAGTCGTCCGCAGTCAAATGTGCAAGAGTCACCCTTATTGGTGATTCTCAAGCACGGGGTCTGAAGCCCCTGCTAGCGGCCCGCCTTCGCACAAGCGTTAAGGTGAGCTGCATCCCAGGTTGTGGGAATAAGCAGGTAAGAGCTGAGGCCGAGAAGTCTCAGATTTTAGAGACTTCAGTCGTTGCCCTTATGGTAAGTGGCAACGACCTCTACCTCAGAGGAGGTAGGGTAGGCCCTACAGGTGAAATTATGAGGATAGTTATGGGCGCTGTCGACGAATGTGGACTGAAAACCCGCAGATGCGTCGTGGTGGGGATGCTCCCGAGGTGGGGTCCAAGCCGGACTGCCCACTTGAGGAACATGTCGCTAAACAGGCACCTTGCAGACCTCTGTACGGCTGAGGGTGTCTTTTTTGTGGACCCGTACGCCGTTTTCTATGGTAGAAAAGACCTCTACCAAAGGGACTGGGTGCACCTCTCCTTTAAGGGCAAGGCGTTCCTAGCCAACCTCATCCAGGATGTCGTGGAGCGCACCCAAAGGAGTGTCCGGCCCATTGGGAAGGCGGACGTACGCCAGTACGCCCGAGTCACTCCCCAAACAACCTTCTCAGAGGTTGTCAAAAATGGTGCCACCACGACAAACAAGAAGCCGGGAAACGGAAGAGTATAGGGGGTCCTACATTAGGGGACTCCCTGAAAGTTCTTCTGTTCAATGCGAGGTCAATCAGGAACAAGTTTCCTGAGCTCCGTGGCCTCGTAGCGACGGAAGAACCCGAAATGGTAGCCATAACAGAATCGTGGATAAAAACCTCAAACCGAGACTTTGAAGGCGAATTCACGGTTCCTGGCTACCAACTCTTCCACAAAGATAGGCCAGACAGAGAGGGTGGCGGTGTAATGTTGTATGTCAAGGATACAATCAAATCTACGAACTCCAACGTTATATCCGACCACGAGCTCCTAGGCGTTGACCTAGAGATCGGTCCTGCCAAATACAGGACCCTGCTGCTTTACAGACCCCCTTCACAACCTGTTGAGAAGGACAGGGAACTGTACCAGCTGCTGGGTGAGCTGGTTCAAGGCAGAGTGTGCATCGTTATGGGCGATTTCAACAGCGAGGTGACTGGGAAACCAGAGCAGCCTGTGGCGAGAGCGCGCTACTCCTGGAGTTCGCCAACAACGAGTTCCTCACTCAATGGGTCAGAGAACCGACGAGAGGAGACAATATCCTCGACTTGGTCTTCACCTCTGAGGATGATATCGTTGAGGATATCTCTGTAGGCGGAGAGCTCGGTGGCAGTGATCACCAGCTAGTTAGATTTAGCGTCAAGATCCCGAAGGTAAGGTCTGTTGCCAGTCAATTAAAGAAACTTGACTTGAGAAGAGCAGACTTTGCAAGCCTTCGAGCTGGACTGACTGACGTGAGGCTAGAAGTGTGCGATGCCGTTGAAGACTCGTGGAATAGTTTCAAAACCACATTCATGAGTCTTCAATCGCGTTTCATCCCTCTGAAATGCCCCCGTCTGTCTTCTGTTCAACCTAAGTGGTTTAATCGAGAAATCGGCCAACTGCTTAGGGAGAAGAGAAATGTGTACCGGCAATCGAAGATCTCGGGTGACTTTGACGAATACCGGAGGCTAGCCAGGAGAGTGAAGTCCAGCATAAGGGCGGCTAAGCGGTTTGAGGAACTCCGAGTGGCGAGACTCTGTAAAGAGAATCCCAAGTAGTTTTTTGGATATGTGAACAGCCGTAAACCAATCCGTCGAACGATTGGCCCTTTGAGGAATGAGGAGGGGACATTAAAGCATTCAGATGCAGAAAATGCTAACCTCCTCAACGACTACTTCTCTTCAGTGTTTACTGAAGAGTGTGGTCCCATTCCCCAGCCGACGGATTCCTACTCGGATGAAAAGCTGGAGGCAATGGACTTCACCGAAGGAGAAATAAAGAAAAAGATCGCTGACCTAAAGACGAATAAGTCCCCTGGACCGGACGGGTTTCTACCTAAAGTGTTGAAGGAAGTGTGTGATGAAGTATCACGACATCTGTGCGCTATCTTTAACATGTCAATCCGGACCAAATGCGTTCCTAGAGACTGGCGTGAGGCGGAGGTGACTCCTATCTTCAAGAAAGGAGACCGTAACCAACCGTCGAACTACCGACCTATCAGTCTGACTTCGATAGTCGGTAAACTCATGGAAAGCATCATGGTGGACAAAGTGACGTCGTATTTAGAGTCAAACCTGCTACTGAGGAGTTCCCAGCACGGCTTCCGAAGGCAACGGTCATGCCTGACGAACCTTGTAGAATTCTTCCACTTCGTTTTCAGTGAGCACGATCGGGACAAGGCGGTGGATGTGGTCTACCTAGACTTTCAGAAAGCCTTTGATAAGGTACCACACCGCCACCTTCTCCGGAAAGTGCGAGCGCTTGGCATAGACGGAAAGGTAGCCGGCTGGATCGAGAACTGGCTAAGTGGCAGACGGCAATGGGTGGTGGTAAATGGACAGTCTTCTGAGTGGGTGCCCGTTACTAGCGGGGTGCCTCAAGGTTCTGTCCTGGGACCACTACTATTCATTATCTACGTCAACGACATGGACGGTGACATGGTTGCCAAGATTTCCAAATTTGCCGATGATACCAAGCTTGGTATGAACGTTGCAAAAGATGGAAATACTGCCCGCCTGTAGGAAGATCTTGGGAAGATTGGGGAGTGGTCGGACACGTGGCAAATGCCTTTTAACGTGGGCAAATGCAAAGTGATGCATATCGGCCACAGAAACCCCCAATCTCAGTATATCCTTAAGGGCACTGCTATGGAATCCACCGACACTGAGAAGGACTTGGGTGTAACAATCACTAGTGACCTCAAGTTCTCGAAACAGTGCATTGAGGCGGAGAAAAAGGCCCAAAGGATGCTAGGCTATATTAAGCGCCAGTTTGGTTATCGGAACTAGGAGATTGTACTGTGCCTGTACAACTCACTTGTCCGACCGCACCTGGAGTATGCCGTACAATTTTGGAGTCCTTCATTGCGAAAGGACATCGCGAGATTGGAACGCGTACAAGCCAGGGCAACCAAGCTGATTCCCTCTATCCAACATAAAAGTTATGAGGATAGACTAAGGGAATTAGATCTGTTCTCGCTGGAAACCCGTAGACTGCGTGGTCAGCTCATCGAAGTTTTCAAAATACTTCGAGGGTTCGACAATGTTGACTACCGGGATATTTTCACACTGAGTGAGAACAGAACGCGCAATCACGGCTTCAAACTTGAACTGAAGCGTTACAACCGCAATATGTGTGGAAATTTTTTCACCTACAGTATCTGTGGTAAGTGGAACGCACTTCCAGTGGAAGTTGTCAACAGTGAATCTGTTGACCAGTTCAAGTCAAGACTAGACAAGGTCTTGAAAAGTGGCCGTTTAGGGACGCAAAACAATTGAGCAGCCTTGTGCCCGCTCGATTGCAAGTCCAATGGTACCCTCTTTGAATGGACCGTAAGGTCTCCTAGGGTACCTTCTTTCCTTGTTGTTGTTACTCCTCGTTGTTGTTACTCTACGGAGAAAGCATTTTTACTTGCTTAGTAACAGACTTTGAGCACCGCCCACATATAAAGGAGCCTATTCTGGAAGTCTTTGGGTGAATTTTGCTTCACCCTTGAGAAAGAGAGAATAACATTTGTTTCATCGAGGATTCATAATTCTCGTCCATCACCCTGCGTGGGAACCTGCTCGGATGTCTGCCATTCATTGATTTCGTCTTAACTATGCAGGCCACTTGGACTGACATAATTAAGGGCTTATGTGAAAACTGGTTTGAGGACTAGCCCACAGCAGACTGAGGAGATATTCCCATCACCCAGGGGGTCCGGCCAGCATCATAAATGGAAGTAACCCCGTCTCTATGTAGTTGGATGTGGTTATGGCGCAAGTACCCGAGAGGGGGTGGCAAAAATTTAGCGGCTGTTGATTCGACTGCTACTGCCATCAAGTTCACTATAAGTCATCACTCTTGAGGTTCCCATTCGAGATCCATCCTATCCATCATCACCCATCATCCTGGCAGCAACCGAGCGGGGGACCAACTGGAAAATGGACGGGAGCGCTCTCACCGACGTTGCTGACCTTTCACAAACCACTACCAGCTTTAACACCCTACTCACATTCTTTTTAATTCACAAAATTACACATTGGTTACAGAAAACAAGAAAAAAAGAAGAGGACATAGTAGGGGACGAAGAAGACTACAGAGACCCTCACTAAGAGGGTCCCCCTCAAGACCATACAAGGAGAAAAAGCCCCTGAAAAGAGGAAGCTATGCGAAACTCCATACCTCGATCACAAGGCGGCCCTGGTAAATCAATTGAAGTTTCGTCAGGTTTTATTGCCATCTGCGCAGAGATCAAAGATGTGGACCGGGTCCTGTCTGAAGAAGGAGCTACCACATTGAAGAGCATCGGACTCGAAGCAAATACTCCCCCTCCCCCACAAGTGGCAGCAAACCGCAGTGTCATTTGCCGCAAAATGGAGAGTTGGGTCGGTAAAAACTCAACCGAAGATCTGAAAGAGGAGATTATAAGGAGCAACCCGTGGGCGGAAGTCCGGGGTATAATCAAAATAACGTTCTCCACCACCGACATGGCTAGGAAAGCGACGACGGGCGGGATCTTGGTCTTTATTATGAGAATCCCATGAGAGAACATCCAGCAAGAGAGGTTTAATATCATACAGATGTGCTTTGTATGCTATAAACTAGGAGATCACAAAACCATGGCTTGCCTGGACAAGAACAAACTGTGGTGCAGTGAATGCGCTACAGAAAAACATCGGTTCAATAAGTGCGAGAGCACTAAGAAGAAATGTCTCAACTGCAAAGGGGAACACAAGACCATGGCCCTGAACTGCCCAAAATGCCCAGATATAATCGGAAGGAAGGAAGAAGAAGAGAAGAAAGCTAAGGAGATGACATACGCGAGCGCTACTAAGAAGAATGGGAAAGTGAAGACTACACCTGCACAGATGAGCATCACAGGAGATCTGAGTGCAAAGATTCTGATCTGCATTACTCACGCAAATATGTCTAACGCAGTGAAGCCTAACTGTTACAACGATGAACTCAATGCACTTTTAAATCAAACAATCTTCCTTCAGTGATCATGTGCAGGAGCGGCACGACGGTGCTGCTATTGCAATAAAGAAAGGAATTAAATAAAAACAAATAAGAAATCTAGAAGAATCCTATCTCGCGATTGACGCTGGACTCGACATAGGAAAGTTAGTCATTGCTACCGGATATCAACCGACAAGGAGAGACGTGTTACCAATTTACACTCTCACTGGCCTATTTGGCAAAAGAGCCCCCAATATATTAATGAGGATCTGAACGCTAGATGCCGAGAATTCGGCTACAAACTTTCAACAGTATAGGAAGAAGCCTGGACCTATTGCTGGACAGAAACATTGCCTAGCGAATAAGTACCGACTTCCCCACCTTTGTCAAAGAAGGAAGTGCCACAAACCCAGACATCTGTCTGGCGAATCATCAGCTACCGTTTAATAACTACATGGAGCCAGTGCAGGTACCATGTAGTGACCATATAGGGATCCTACTCACTATCAACAGGAACCCTATACAAGTTCCAGCTGGGAACGGTACGCGCGCCTTCTCGGGGCCTACGATCCGCCCAACTTGGATGAGGCGATTCTCGAGGAGATTGATGAGGCACTTGACGACCTCAATAACCATCCCATCAACGAAGATAGGTTTGTATCCCTAAATCCGAGTATAGTACATTTTATACATACAGATGGACCGAATACATGAAGGATTTATACCGTGAGCTGAAATTATTGTATGAGATCAACATCAGGAATGCATCAGTTGACTCAATACAACGAAATAAAGAAATCAAAAAGAACTCAACCAGTTGATCCTCGAACAACAATGGAGACGATGAGATGATGCGATCGATAGCCTCGATCACGAAGCAACTCCCAAAGAGTTTTAGAATAAGATTAGATGGTCTTAACTGATCGACTGGAAAGAAGAAGAAGATTGAACTAGTAAAAGAAGACGGAAACATCGAAACGGAAGAAGAAAGAATTGAAAAACTATTCCGAAGTTACTGGGAAAAGGTCTTCAATATAACTGATGAGGAAAACGACGATATGACCTAGAGTTGACGCACCCTCACCACCAGGTGGATAGACAACTTGAGGGAGACGCCAAGATTACTGAAGAAGAACTACTCGGCGCTCTACTCTCATTCCGTCAAAAAGCCCCAGGACAATCAGGGCTTACAAAGTTAAACTTTCAAAAGGCACCAGCCAATGTCATCGAAGGGATGGACAGGATATTTAACGCCTGCCTGAACACGGGATACTTTCCAGATGCTTATAAAACGGCCAAGATCATTTTCTTGCCTAAGCACGGAAAGGCCCCAACGTTGAAGGAGAGCTAACGGCCAATTTCACTTTTAGAATTTGGTGGGAAGCTCTTCGAGAAGATCCTCAACAAAAAACTGGTGTCTCACCTGAAGGAGAACTCTCTCTTCAACCAATATTAATTCGGGTTTAGGAGGAAGCAAAGTACGGAGATGGTGATTAATGTCATCGTGGAAAAGCTAGCTTAAGCAAAACGGGAAAGAAGTTACGTGAACATTGTTTGTCGGGATGTATCAAAGTCGTTTGATAAGGTGTGGACCTAAGTGAAAACTTAGAAAGAACTCTGTTACTATGTCATGGAGAGAGCGCCGTATATCAGTTTAGGTTGCACGGACGGACCAAAGTTTCCGCTCACTGCGGGCCTCCCACAGGGGGGGGGGTTCTTTTCCCCCACTCTCTACTTGATTTACACTGCTGATGTCCAAGCTCCTGTGACCTCCACTCGTTTAAACATTCAATTCGCCGATGATTTCACCCAGATAATCACTTGTTCATGAAGGAATGCATCTTGGCAAGCTCGTATGACAGCAGCAGAAATTGAGAACCTTAACACCTACGAGGCCCGGTGGAAAATACGCACGAACCAAGAAAAGTTCAAAGTAGTCCCCATAAGCAGGATAATACTATTCGATGTCAGGGTCGGGGATAGACGCAATCCCTAAACCACGGAGTGCAATATACTCGGGATGAAGATTACTTCAACCGGGTACAAGAAGCACGTCGCAGAAAGAATCACTAAGGCCACAGCTGCAATCAGAACTGTGTACATGTTCAGGAATCTCCGTGAAAGCAATCGGAAAAAGATCTACAATGCACTTGTAAGATCGAAGCTGCTATATCCGCTTCCGCCCTCTCATGTGTCTCGAAGACACAAAAGAAGAAACTACAAGTGATACAGAATAACTGTATGTACCTAATTACAGGTACATACAGGTGAGAGAGAAGACGCCAGGAAGAGCTGCACCGGGAAGCAGGGATAAGTCCCATTAACGTTGTCATAGAAGAACGGACAAGGAATGGTTAATCGAGAATTGAACGATGATATCATCCAAATGATTAACCAGAACAAAAGAGACATAAGTCGCGCCAGATTTCCGAGCTCCGCTGGGCTTTTAGCTGGCGGAGCAGAAGCGGTGTTCTACGCATGAATAAGAATGTTTTTTACCCAAACCATTGACAAATAAAACCGATCAAGAAAAGAAAACCTAATTACGAAACCTCACCAATTTCTACAAGAATTTACGGAATATCGACAGCAAATTCACGATGAAGACCCAACTATAACGAAGAAGACATCAACGAAAAAAAACAAAATACACGATTTACACTCACTACAAGATATATAAAAATAAAACAAAGACACTAAGCATAATACTAAAGTGATTAAAGTAATTTATTACTACAACAGCAAATGCGCATAACATATCCAAGAACATTAATTTTATAGAAGACAAATGGCTTGAACCCCATAATAATATATATTATCCCAAAGACAACCAAGGAACCACATAACAAGAAAATATTAAAAAGCGATAGGCCTGATCACCAGGCACTTAGCATCTCTTTGCACTTCTTTCTCTTTTCACCACTTGTCTATTTCCAGCTATCTGTACCCACACCCTTTCTTTGTTCCCTACACACACCTATCCACTTACATCATTCATAATTCAAAGCGGTCTTCAAGGAGCACATCTATCACTTTCTCTGAACAAATTTGGTGTGTTTTTGTAAGATTTTGTAGATAATAGCATATAGATATTTTTACAAGGGCAACTTCATTTATATAGTGCCATAAAGCTGTGTACCATTTCAAATGAAACGATCAATGCATAAAAAACATTTTAATAAATACATAATTATAAACAACTAAATAATAAATATATATGAAGGGAACAAATTTAAAGTGATAGATAAAAAAAAACATTGAGTATAGCAACCTGCAACAATAAACAAACGTAACTTCACTTGCAGTCCTTCATCAGTCACTGAATGCGGGCGGAGGGATTTGAATTTTAAAACTTGTGTAACGCGAGAGTTGCCAGCCATGAATTAGAAATGAGCACCACACAACGATAAAGTAAGGTTCTAAGAATATAACACTTAATCGTTTTGGGTGGATAATGTGGGATATATCCGCTCTGGGTCCAGGCAGTAATTTGGGGGAAAGTGGATATATTTGTTCTGGGTCTTCAAATAGTTAAATCGACTGCTCTCCTCGTTGGAAACCTGCACCTGCATAGGAAGAGGTAGAGAGTTGAATATAAAGCCCTACCACTGCAAACCACCGTTTTTATCACTGCGGATAGTAGGTGAAGAGGAGTCTTTCACCAACTAGACATCCAATCCTAGACATCCAATCGCAATCTTTGGAGTTCTTTTTCCCAACACAGCAGCATATCTCGAATTCAGATAACCTTTTTGTCACTTAAGATCTGTAGAATCCTCCTGTCTCTGACTTGCCCAAATTCCAAAAGGAAGCCCTGCAGGGGTTGCGAATTATGGCATCCCATTCGATGATGGAGTGGTCAGGACAGGTAGGAAGGCCCTGATAGACATAATCGTAGGCAGAGCAGATAAGGGAGAACTCACGATCTGTTTGAAAGTGCCGGCCGTGCTCGGGAAGAAGGCAGGCTGTTCACTCAGGAAGAGTGTGAAACTGCCTTAAATAGTTTTAAATAAAAGTGACTGAAAATGACAAGAATCGCAAAAAAGTACCTTATAAATGCACCTTCAGATGTCAATCAAGTAATACTAAATATCTTCAACACATGCATAAATGATGGCCTCTCTTCCGATTTACTAAAAAAAGCCAAAATTATCTTTCTATTAAAGCCTAGCTACAGGCCAATCTCCCTCGAGAAACTTCTGAGTACTAGGCTCAGGAGATACTTGGAAACTGAAGAGCTATACAACGAACAACAACATGGTTTTCTAAGAAAACTCGGTACTAGACGGCATTAGCCTTAGTAACTGAGATGAATGCTTTCGCAAAGGCCAAGGCAGAAGCCAAGAGTGGATATAGTGCTGAGAGACGTGGCCTCAGCCTTCAATAAAGTCTGGACACCAGGCATGAAAAGAAGAATCATGGTATGACAAAGATTTTGTACGATAACTTGAAGATCGAAAGGTTATGATTAGTATAAACATTACCGAAGGGGGGTTTTTGACCTGGAGACAGGCGTCCCACAAGGTGGATGTTTGTGTCTCACACCGTATGCAGTTTATACCAGTGACCTCCCTCATCATTACTACGATTTTTGCCCCATACATACAGCTAGCGGATGATATCACCCGAATCGTAACGAGAGACTATCATAACTCCATCGATATGGCCAACAGAACAGGAAGAAAAATTGTGAATCTTAACATCTAAGAAAGATAAATAAAATCAAGACAGACATCAACAAGATTAAAATGACACCAATGGGACGCCATATTACTGTGGATTTAGTGGTAGAAGGTGAATATTATCTCTACTCTACAAAATGAAAAGCAGTCGATCTAAAGATGACAACCAGAGGGTATACATCACACTACAAGGAAAAAGTCGCTGTAGCCAAAAAAGACGCTCCGTTCTGTTACAATTAGGGATACTATCACCATCCAATAAGAGAAGGTAATACCTACTTCTTGTAAGACCACTGCTCTTATATTCCGTCATTGCCAAACTAGTAAACATAAATAAAGTGAAATTATTACCTCCCTTACATGAAGAAAATAAAGCACAATAGATATTAACTGTAAAAGTCAAAGTAGCAAAAAGATCCGCCGAAGTGGACAAAAATAAATAAATTAATAAAAAGATCCGTATTGGATACATAAGTTAAAAGTTATAAATTGATTGACTGAAACGAAAGAAACTAAACATGAATAAGTGCATTTGTAAGTATTGCAGTGAGGAAAAAACTGCATTAATTAAGAAAACAAAGACTTAAACGCTAAACTCAGTAAAGTGAGGAAATACAAAAAGAACTAAAAATGTTAAAAAGAAACACAGCTAATGAGTTTTCCAGACGACCTGACACATCTTTTTCTCTCTCTCTAAATTACACATATTTCAATCGACTTTTCTTACAGCTATCCCTACAACAACTTCACACTTTAAACATCCCAATCACATGAGTTAAATCGAGTAAGAGCCAAGTGAGAGCCTTCTAAAAAGATGATCCTACAGTAGGGAGGACTGGGTAAGCTTAAATCGAGCAAGAGCCAAGTGAGAGCCTTCTATAAGGATGATCCTAGAGTAGGAAGGACTGGGTAACCTTAAATCGATCAAGAGCCAAGTGAAAGCCTTCCAAAAGGAAGATTCTTCAGTAGTAAGGACTGTATAACTTTTAATCGAGCAAGAACCAACTGAGAGGCTTTAAAAAGGAAGATCATCCAGGAGAAAGGACTGGGTAACCTTAAATCGAGTAAGAGCCAAGAGAATGCCTTCCAAAAGGAAGATCCTCCAGTACGAGGCACAGGTCCGATCGGTGGTGCATACGCCCCACGTTGGAAACCACTGCTCTAGAGAATGTAGGAGAAAATATTGATTTCGTTGCTTAAGAGGCCAATGAATTTATTTTACATTTTGAAATTATTACAGGAGATGTAAAGGGTTGAGTATTTTCTATCGGGTTTAGAACAGAGCTCTGCGCAGGTCAATTTAGTCCATCGGTATTTTCAGCATCCATGAACTGCTTCACCGTCTTTGCAGTGTAGGACGGAGCATTATCCTGCAGGAAAACGGGCTCATGTTCTCTCTCTGTTCGGAGAGACGGCGTCACACATTCCTAAAGCAGATTCTTGTATACCGCAGCGTTTATTTTGTCGCGTAAGCGAACAAGAGGAGAAACTAGCGTTTGAAGACATTTCTCCCCCACGCCATAACGATGTCAGCTCAAATTTACCGTGTTTTTCGTGTATGTGAACCGAACAAATTAAATTTGCTTTCATAGTGAAAACACTACTACTTCCCATCAACCCGCAGGACATGCTAAGTAGCAAAAGTCAGCCTAGCCACTCTCTTTCACTTATGGTTGGTTTCTTAGCAGGGGAGTGTGTTATGAGTCCCTTTCTTTCTCAAGTGACGTGAGGCAGGCTGGCGCTACATATTGAGAGTCAGGTTCTCGGCAACTTGACGTGAAAGACCGGCTGTTCTCTCAACTCGGTCCTGCATTGGCATCCTTTGCATTGCGTGTTCTTCCTTAGGAGTGTTTTTTCGAGAGCAGGCAAGCTTTTTATCGTCAACTTGTATTACCAGGTATCCTCAAGGACCTTTATTTTAGAATTATAGAATCAAGACAAGCAAAGATCCTTAGATCTGTTCTATTCCTAGTAGTAAAGTGGAGAAGATAAGATAAGGTCTTTGGATGACGTTTATAATAAAAAAATAACAGTACTTTAATACTATTGAATCATTCTGTGTATTTTAATAATTAAATAGGTGTTCATGTAATTTATTTTTAAACGTTGATTGATATGCCTTGAACTACTTTAGCTGGAAGAGAGTTCCAAGTTGAAACAATTTTATCTCAAAGTTTTCCCATGATTTCGTTTGTTAAGGTAAATCAAAGATTATATTATCGCAACCATTTAAAAAAATTGAAGACCTCGCTCCTCCGGAATGAGCTTTGTCATTTTCGCTTTAATCTCTCTAATGTGGCGCTATCATTTGGCAGATAAGGAGACGAGAACTGGGCTGCATATTCAGCTGTGGATGCACGATTAATTTAAACATCGAAGTACAATGTTTTACTCTTATTTTAAAAATTGCCCACTATTTGGACCTAGTGTTTCGAAAATATAAGTCACTCGGAATTAATACACCAATATCATGTTCTTCTCACACGTTTTCTAATCAATGACCACCTAACGTAGAAACAAAGCCAATGTGTATTACTTTATATATTTATTTATATAAAAATTCATCTGCCATATAACCGACCAATTAAATATCTCGTTTAATTCTTCCTCTCAATCTGAGTTGTGCTCCGCTATGAACTTGTTTAGTATCGTCCGCGAACTTAGCAATGTTGCTTAATCGGCTTAAATGTAAGTAGTTTACGAAGATAACAAATAATACAGGGCCCAAGACTAACTAACCCCTGAGGTAGGCGGCTAGTGACTAGCCCAATCAGACGATTCTCCACTTATCACTACTTTGTTTACGGTAGAAAGCCAGTTTTCGATCCATCGAAAGGGGCTAATTCTTAACCCATGTGTTCCAACCTTTTCCAAAAGTCTCCAGGAGCATCGAATTAGATAAATAATGTTTACGGATTTATGACGATCTTATTTTTCCATCATATTGTGAAAATATTCTAACAAATTCGTTAAACATGAATGACTTCTATAACCCTGTTGACTATTTTTAATAAAATTATGTTAATCTAGGTGTTCTATGATTGTGTCTCTTACAATTGTCTCTATAAGTTTACCAACAAGCAACATTAAGTTAATAAGTCTATAATATGTGGGCTCACTCTTCTCCCTTCCTTTTTAAAAATTGGTGTAATATTTGCTAACTTAGTCTTCAGTAGATACCGTCTCTTAAATATTTGTCAAAAATTTGGGTGTGGCGCTATGATCGCGTTTTTTATCTCCTTAATATATCTTGGATGTATTTTATCTTGCCTCGGAGATTTCGTATTTATCAATTTGTCTAAATACATAATTTGTGAGTTCGATTTGTGAACATTGAAGATTGCCAAATGTCTTTCCTTCTTAAAGTCAATTACTTTGGGAGAAACAGGAATGTGACTTATGTCTTACAGCGTAAACGCCTTGGAAAATTTCCGATTAGGGTTTGTATAATACCTTCTGTCTCGCTAACCCCCCTTTCCTCGTCATTTTTAATTGGCCTTTTACAATCTCGAACCGGTCTCCTATTATTTACATACGCATAGAACTGCTTGTTTTTTTTTATTTACACGCTATAAAAGGATAAATTTCGTAATCTTTTTCCTTTTTTTTACTCAGTTTCATACTCGACGCCGATAAAACTGGTCGACAAGGTTTTTGGTGCTCAGGAAATGGACATCATTCCTGTAAGAAATCAGTCTCCTGAATCGGAAAATTACCTTCATTTTGATCTATCAAGTCTATTTTTTAAGTTATTGAACATCTTTTTTATAATACATATATTAGGTTTGAGTCAAAGTCCACATGTTAATAAGTCTGTGTGTGAGTTAATGTCCATATGTATATGTCATAAGTTTGTATGTTATAAATTAGTCACTACCTATGTGTGTACGCCCACTACACTGTATTCTTTACTTTATCCTAATTCTAATTATTTTCTTTTTTCCCGATCTTTCAGATGTTGTGGTGAAGTAAGCAATTAGAAAATGAACAAGATGTCCTCTTCAAAAAAGTGTTGTGTTAATTCTCCAAATGTGTTATGGAAACACAAAAGTGAAAACTATAAAGACCTTTTTACCAACTTGGTATCAACTTTTCGTGATATTGGCGCGAATATCAAAATTCCTTTTCTTTTTAGTCATCTTGATCGTTTTCCTGAAAATCTCGGAGATATTAGCGACAAACAAGGCGAACGATTCCATCAGGACATCAAAGAGATAGAAACTCGTTACCAACGACCTTTGGACGGTGTGATGATAGGAGACTATTGCTGGTTTATACAATAAGATACTCCTGTTGGTCAACATCAAGGTGCGCAAATAAGCGAAAATTTATCCCTGAATTTTCTGCCAAAGATCTTTACCAACGTGCATTTTCAATTTTTTTAAAAAATTTTACTTGTGCTTTGTTTGTTTATATGTTATGCTCTCTTAATTGTTTCATATTAATTGCCTCTTGTAGAATTAAAATAGTTTAAATAAAGAAATAGTCTTGTTTAATTGCACTAAAAATCACTAATATCAACTCATGTACACCTTTGGAAATATTACCATGCGCAGTTTTAGCATCTAATAGAGCCAAAGTGGAGATGAGGAGCGATGCAAAACTAGACCTGATGGAAGAAAACTGAAGTTATTTTCGCATTTAGTAGAAGCAAAATCACTTAAGAATTCGTTGAAATATTTCAGGCACCAGACAAAAGATTAATTTAATTTTAATTATGGATAGGCGGTGAGTATATGAGTGTGAGAGATGGTGGTGTACTAGAATAGTGGGGTTTGGGAATAGTGGTGAAAATAAGGAAGTCTTAGGGTTGCAAGATTTGCAAAGGTGCCTGGAGATCAGGCTAATCTCTTTCATTGTTTATTTTATTAATGTTGTTTTTTATATATGTATATATATGTACACAAGTATGTATGCATATATATATATATATATATATATATATATATATATATATATATATATATATATATTACTATAAGGCGTGTACTAATTTAGCTTTTAATGTTAACTTGACGAGTAATTTGGTTGTTTAGGTTCCTTTTATGTGTTTTTTGTTTCTACATCAATTCTTACGTGGCTTATTTGATTTTTGTAAATGTTTTTGTTATATTCATCGTTGGTTGTTTGTATTCGTGTTTTGAGTGTTCTGTGATTCGTACTTACCTATTTTCTTCATTTTTATTCTTCATTGTCGTCACTAGGTAGTTGTTAGTCTTTTTTGGTTTTGAAGTAAAATCGATTTGGTTCTTCGTTATCGGTTGCTTTTCATCGTCGGTTTTGGTTGATAGTTTTTTCCTATGCAAAAAAAATGGGACAATTGCGTCTCCAAGCTTGCTGAAGCTGCTTGGAAATCTTGCGTGACTTGGAACTCGTTGATTTTCTTCGATGAGTGCTTTAATTTCCTCGGTGCTATTCATTGTAATTTTCTTTTTCATATCTGATGCTCTTTCCTTTAAGATCGTATTGAGCGGTTTAATGTCCACCGCTCTGTGTAGATCCACTTGCTTCCTTCTATCGCTCCTTCCTGTATTGTTGATGATATACATACACTTATTTTGTATCCTCTGCATTTCTTCTTTTGCTGTTTTTGAGATGCCGAACAGAGAAACTGAGGGATAGATGGGGGTGGGTCTGACTAGCGTCAGATACAGTTTCTTTTTATTCATTTGGCTGAGGTTTCTGAAGCTATAGAGGGTTATGACGTGCTTCCTGCACCCGTCAGAAGTGACTTTTATTCCGAATACATTGCCCTCGTTCATGTAGGGATAACGTATATCCCCCACTCTCACATCTGCTGTTTTTCTTCTTCATAATGGGACGATCTTGAATTTGTCGCCATTAGTTCGGATTTTCCATTTTGATTCATATACGTTGATTTTCTTATTTCCTTGACAGTCATTCGAGCTTGCCAAGGCGCGTTTCTATATCCACTAAATATGAATTGACTTATCTCATCGGCGAACTGGATGTCTAGGCTAGTGGGATAGCTTTGCTCTGGGATGTCGGCTGTATATATCGAGTATAAGGTTGGATTGAGGCACACTCCTTGAGGCAATCCTGCCTGTAGATTAAAGGTGGGACCGCCCGTGCGCCTTATGCTGATGTAGGCCGACCTCTCCATGACATAATCAGAGTATTTTTTCAAGCTTTGCGCTCAAACCCAGCTGTAGGATCTTGTATTGCATCCCCCCTTAGCCATACTTTATTGAATGCCTTTGACACGTCCCTGCATACTATGTCGATATAGCTCCCGTTTTTCTTCGCTTGAGCAATCTTTTCTGTGATGACATTTATTGCCATCTCATGCTTCTCTTCTTTCTGAAGCCGTATTGCTGTTCGTTGTAGAGCGAATTTCCTCCAAGTGCTCGACGAGTCTTCTGTTCAGGATTTTCTCGAAGAGTTTCCCCCCAATTTCCAGAAGGGATATTTGGCGATAACTCTCCTTCCTCGTCGTGGGGTTTCCAGGTTTGGCAATAAAGATCATTTTTGCCGTTTTGTATGCGTCGGGAAATTAGCCTACATTTAGGCCGGCATTAAAGATGTTGAATAAACCTTCCCGTATGCATCTCGGTGCTTTGACGAAGTTTAACTTTGCTAAACCTGGCCATCCTGGAGCTTTTTGCTTAAAGGAGTGGAGCGCGCTTTCTAGTTGGTCTAGCGTCACTCTTTCTTCTTCTCCTTTCTTCCTGTTCACTTAGTGGTTAGCATGCGTCCTTTCAATGATTTCGTTCAGCTCGTCTATAATCTGATTTTCGAAATCAATGTCGAAGCCTTCATTTTCTTCTTCAATGATCCTGAAAATCTGTTCTCAGTATTGCCTGAGAATTTCTCCATTTCATTCTCCTCTGATTTAATTTCACCTTGGTCGTCTTCTAATTCCATCTTTTTCTTCTGGGGCTTTACTCTCATTCTCTTGATTTTCGCCCAGAATTCTTTCGGTGATGCTTCGCTATCTAGTTCTTCGATAGCTTCATTCCATTTCTCATCTTGTTGTTCATAAATTAGAATTTTTAGTTCTTCCTTTAATTCACTCATACGGTACATTGTATCACGGGATGTATCCGTGTTGATGCTCATCTGATACAATCCTTTAAGTTCAGAGTGTAAACCTTTCATTCGATTGGTCCATTTGTATGCAGAGATCGTTCTGTATTTACTTTTGGGAATCGACTCTCGATCATCTGGGTCTCTAGCCGCTCTATTTCTTCGTCCAATTCCTCGAGCGTCGCTTCACCGAGGTTCGCTGGGATGTAATTTCTTAGCATTCGCTCGTAATTATCCCATTTCGCCCTGCCGTAATTCTTCTTTGTATGTGATGGTATCAATATATGGTTAACGTTGTATAAAGATTAGTCCCTATATGGCCCCTACAAGGTATCACTTCAGGGCTCATGTGATAATTAAAGGGTAAGAGGAAGTTGGCTAAGCAGATGTCCAGCTTGGTGGCGCACCTTTTCGTGATGAAGGTCGGAAAGTCGGGGCCCAGTCTCTGGACGATGTTCCTATCCAGCAGAGTATTCAAGCATCTGCCTATACCGTCGCTTCAAGTATCCCCAGACTCGGCACATCGTGCGTTCAGGTCCCCCATAAATATCGTAGGGGCCCCTCACCCGAGTATACTCGTGATAGTGTGGTTCGACAAATAGTCGCATCTTGGGGGTTGGTATCCCGTGTGGCAACGACCATCTTCCCCAGGTTTATTTCTACCTCTATGGCGAGGTAGGATTCTTCCAAGTTCCTGAGTTGCTTGAATTTTATTCCCTTCTTAATCGCAATGGCTGCTCTGTCGTATCGTTCTTGAGAATGGTTCACTGTCAGCACGTCATAGTTCCATATCTTGATTATGTCCCTATCCGTGTTAACTTCTTGCTCCGAAATTAGTATTATGTCAGCATCGATTTTTTGGAAAATGTTACCTTAGTGCACACTTTTCGTGGTCAATCCGTCAGTGTTGATACTCAAGATTCTTAAGCTGTCTATTTGCATTATGACTAATCTGCCGTTTCTTCAGTCTGGGGTCCCTGTTAGGGACCTTTTAAGGAACAGGGAATTTATTTTCAGTAGTTTCTTCATGTATTACTTCCATGCCTTTGTTCCTCTTTGATAATTGTTTTCTGAGTGGGCTGGGAGTCTTTGATTTACTCCTGGAGGCCCTTTAGGATCTTGTTCTTGGTTCTGTCTCTTTCTCTTCTACTTCGGATTGGGAGTAGCTTGAAGACTCTTCTTCGTATTCATCTGAATCTTCCTCAGATGTTACCTGCTTTACTTCTTTTTTTGCGGTGGTTTGGATGAGGCTGTACTCATATTGAGTATTTTTAGTGAGTCCGGGGATTTAGGTACTTTAATTGTAGACAGATTGTTTGCCTGTAGTAGTGAATTAAGTTCACTCTCGTAGCTTCCTGGGCTTCCGATATTAGCGATGTGGGCGTGGATGACGCATGTGAGGATCTTCGAGTTCAATTTGGAGTTGAGTTGCATCGTAGGTTGGTTTATGGTTGTTTGGTTGGGTATTCATGCTGCAGCCGCGTAGCTCTGGGCACTACGGGCTCAAGCTTCTTCTTCCTTCTTCTTTATTTTCTCTTTTCTCCTGGAGCAGTTTAGTGCCAAAGTTCGGTGGTCAGCGTTATAATTTAGGCACTTTTTAGTCGTTGAGGCAATTATTGTCCTTGTTGGGGCAAGAGTGGCACGTATGAGTTTCCAGTTTGTAACAGGAAAAAGAACATTTGAATGTTGTGGAATTTTTCCTGTTCGATGTTCTCGGATGGGATCCTCATGTTGAAAGCTAGGAGCCCATCTATTTTGGTTTTCTGTGCCATTTCGGAGGTCTGTAGGTGATTTTAAACACATGGGTGTAGTCATTAAACTTGATTAATTCCTTAATCTTCGCCCATGGGTTTTGTTCTTTAATCTCTCTCTTGATTTCCTCTGTTGTTCTTTCCTGAATCCAGTTTTCGATCTTCCGGCAGATGACGCTCCTATTGGCCGCCACCTGGGAGAGGGTGGGGATTTTTGCCTCAAGCCCGATCTTCCTTAGGGCTTCCGTTCCTCGGGTGGACAGTATTTCGTCCATATCTTTAGTTTCTGAGCAGAGGGAAATGTACTCGTTGGTCACGTCGATCAATCGGATCAGTTCAACCTTAAGTTCCTCAAATAGAACCAGGCCCACCTGAGCTTTGAGCGTAACTGCATGGCCGGGGAGCCCCTTGAGGGGGACTCTCTTCGTTGTATCCATCTCCCCTGAAGGTGGGTTGGGTCTTTGTTCCAAGTTGGTCCTCGTCTTTTTTCTAGTCTTCTTTCTCGAATTGTGTGAATGAGAGTTTAATTGGGTGATGTGTTATGTGCTTAGGTGAAGGAGATGTAAATTCAGAAAAGGGCTGTTCCCCGCCTTAGTGCAGCCCTGTGCTTCTGCGAACCAGTACTGTAATTTATGGGGTGATGGATGATGAAGGGATGGACCCGGGAAGAGATCCTCCCAAGGGCTGAATTATGGCGGACTTTATGATGGGTGAAGGCCGAATCAACTTCCTTTACCCGGGGGTGCCGCTCCCTTGGTTTTTAAAAAAAATTCGCGACTGCATCCTCCATAGCATATAGACGGTTATCCCTCTATGATCCTGGGCGGTAAACCGCCATCGATAAAGCTAAAAGCTTCATCAACGGAGTTCGCAGTCCGTCCCTTATCCCATGGAGCCTCTGAAATTGATTTCTGCTCTGGGTTAATCCTCAAACGAGCTTCCGTCAATTCCGGAACCCAATTATGCCATATCACAGTCGACTGGAATAGTTGGAACGAGGGTTATGAGCAGTCCAGGTCCATGATTGCACGGTGCCCGCCGGCGAGGAAGGATGTAGGGAGCTTAAACGCTCATGTCAGTTTTGCGTGACAGATGAAAAGGGTGGTATTTACTCTTTCCAAAGACAACAGTAGGGCTGTTTTTTTTAAATTGGCTGGCTTGGCTCGCGTGTCTTTGCTTCGAACGTAAGAATTCAGAAAAGCAAGAATATTATTCGGCGAGAAAAATTTACGTATGCATGTCAAGTGTAAACAACGAATAACGTTTCGTCTACAAAATATTTTATTTTGTTGTCCAGAGTAATGAATATAATTTGGACAGCTTACATTGTTGCCACTTTCTTTTAGAAAGTTATAATACCGGTTTCTTTCTCCTATAGGAAACTACGGTATTTTGGATGAATGCCGAGCTTGTATTTCAATTGGGGGGTACTCACTTTTTTAGGGATGCTTTCATTATCATACATAATTATAATAAAAAGTACATCCCAGCGATAGTGTTTATATTAAGGATTTTCACCCATTCAACTTCATTTTTACTACGAGAAGCATCGGAATTTGCCTTTCTGAAATGAGGATATTACTTCGGTGTTTTATTTAAAAATCTGCTTTTAAGTTAAATGGAATATAATTGTGGTCGCTTTTGCCTATATTTTCATTGATAAAAACATCCTAAAAACATTTTTTTTATTTGTATCTATAAAACGCTCGATCTGTTCCTGCGGCCACAACGTTATTCGCTCGAACTAGCGGTCATTCACGCGTGAACGTAAACTGCCGGGCGCTCGCGGTGAAACGTTTACCCATTGCAAGTATTATTAAACCAGGCAATGGCTTCGCAACTCTCCCCTACGGGGAAGCTTGCGTTTCGCTACTAAGATTAAAATTTAAAATCTAAAAAAAAGCAGCCATGGTTAATTTTTTATAAATTTTCTGAACTTCGCCAATTATAATAATTTTAAAAAGGAACTCTAAACTAAATTTCCTCCCTTTGAAAATATCACGTTCCTAAAATATAGTTATAGAAGAAGATATATAAAAATAAATTTTCTGAACTTCACCATTTGGAATTCTTTGGGTTTTAAAAAATTTAGAAAATTTTGATACTTATATTTATTTCTGAACTTCACCATTTTGTTTTTTGATATTAGAAAAGAATTATTAGAAATAACTTTGATGAAAAAACATAAGTCATAACCAAACTAAGATGAGATTATGGTAATACTTCAGATTTGGGGCACACGGTAGGTGGCGCTGTTAGTAGGCTACAATTTTGGGCTACAATATATCTTTTATGACGTCAGACGGTAGTTTCAGATGTAACCAATTATGGCATTATATTTTTTTTGTTGTTTTGGGGATTTGTAACTTTTAGTCTGTATTATTTACTAAATATCTGCGCCTCTGCTCGTTTATAGTTTTTTCTAAGTTAGGTAAGGTTTCTTAATGTCTTTTATTGTTTTTTTTGGTTTTCGTATTTTTTGTTTCTCAGTGAACGATAACAGCTTCTTACTGGCAGCATCGTAGCTATAAATAGAACCCGCTTAGCATTTGTTTCTCTTTCGTTATGGCTTTTTCGTGTTCTAGTTGTGCTTCTTCGTTATTCGAATTCGGCTTTACTTTGTATGATCGCGAAAAACTTTTAGATTATTTAGAGGCCCATAAACTAATCAAGAAACCTATAAAAGTAAGTATTGTTTGTCATTAGGTTAGGTTTTTCTGCCAGTAAAATACTGTTGGGCAAAAAAACAGTAAATTCAAGGGGACTGCTCCTGAGTTTCAATCAATTTAGGGGGGGGGGGGGCTGGGGTCGCAGTCCCCCAGTATATACTCATATACAAAAAATATAATGCCGTAATTGTTCACATCTGACGCTACCGTCTGACGTTATAAGACATATATTGTAGCCCAAAATTGTAGCCTATAAACAGCGCCACCTACCGTGCGCCCCGAAACTGAAGTGTTACCGAAATTATTATTCAAATACTCAAAAAAATGCCCATCTTAAATTATAGAGAAAGTGATGATGATGATGATATCATATATAATATATGATATTATATGATAGGGAGAGTACGCAACTCTCCAGAATCTGCCTTCATCCCACAAATAATAATAATAATAATCAGCAGGTAGAAATATTTTTGTACCACCAAATAAGAATTTCAAACAATCTGCATCTGTAATTATTTGCGACAGGACTTTTTATCCCTGGCAACCCCGGCTACCTATGCTAGTTTGTTATAATCAAGAATCTTTCGCTCTCGCGTTAGATCGTTAACCATCATTTGGTTTAGATAATCTGTGATTAAAAAATTGATCAATCGCTTTCCTTCATCATCAGCTCTTTTATCATTAAAATTTACATTTGGAAGTTTAAAATCACCAGATAGGCCGGTTAATCGTTGCCTAGCAACATTCCCTAGAAACAAATAATTCTGTTCATTTGTATCGTTTTTGTGCGAGGATTGGGAGGGGCGGGTATATACATCATATTTTTTTTCCGAAAGTTATAGAAATATGCTAAAATAGCCGTATTATTTATAGTAACTAAATTAGTTGCGTTTAAATTCTCTCCCACATGCATGAGGTCTCGTCCCTTCTATCCTTTTGTTTATGTGTATTAAAAAGTTTGTACTTATTTAAATTAAATTGGCCTATGAAGTCTTTACCTTCTGACTTCACCCAAAACTCAGGGATTAAAATAATGTCAAAATTACAATAGTCACAAGCCTCTCAAGTTCATTGAATTTCTTTCTAACACTCCGTGCGTTAAAAGATAGACGCCTTATTTTTTCCATTTCGTGCGACTGGCGATCAATTTTAGTGATGCTGCTTCTAAACTCAGTTCTCCGCTGGACCGCTGTGAAAAACAGTCTCATTAGCATGGAGGCCGGCATTGTCCTGTCAGAAAAAAAGGCATAAGGAGTTGTTTAGAAGCCTGCCCGGCCTCGCTGAGCCTACTTTGTTTAGATTCAGTCCATCTGGCATAAATATGTATCGTTGGTAGAAAGGATCCCCCGAATTGACGAAATGTATCGCTTTTTAGGGGAAGGAATTTTCAAACGGTTAATAATGTGAGAAAAAAAACTGTTCCCATAACCCACTCAGGCCAGTACACTTGAAAGAATAATTTCGAAAAAAATGCTTTTATTCCATAACACTATATTTTAGGAATGCTATTTTTTTAACAGTTTGAGTTTTAGTTTGTGATTCACCTAGGGTATATTTGAAGCTTTTATCCAAGTTCTTTCTAAGGTTTTCTTTACAGTTTGAAAACCAGTTCGCAGGGCAGGTTTTCCGTGTATATTACGCTTTTATCAAAAATCTTTCTAAGAATTTAAAAAAAATATGATTATCGAATGTTTTGGATTTTTTTTTAAACAAAAATAATTACAAATCGTAAAGTTCAGAAAATGTATTAAAATTAAAGCATGGCTATTTTTTTCGCATATAAAAGCAAAGTTAGATGATGGGGAGGCGGTTTTTTTGCGTATATCAAAAGAATTCGGATGAAAGTTTTTTTCTTCCCTTTAGACCTACAACATAAGCATGGATCTGAAAAAAACATAGACCAAGAGTAAATTATTAGGAGATTATTGCGGACCTGAATGAAACCCTCGCGGCATTAGGGGGTAAATCTAGGGGACAATCGCAGCGCAATGGCACGCAACCTTAATTTCCTATCCGCCGTCTCCCATCTTCTTTGCCAAACAGCCCGGAAGACTGACTTGATTCCTGCCATGTAATCAGTGTGAGGGAGGAGAGAAACGCTGTTCTAGTCGCCCAGTCTTCGCGGACTCTTTGTCGCCCTCATCGGCGCAATCTTCCTCCATGTCCAGGCACCCAGCACAAGACAATCTCGCCATCCACCCGGCTCTCGCCAACATGGCATCACGGATACATCGATTTAGAGGGTAGGGACATTCCAATGTCCCGAGAGATATTTTACTATATGATGTCTAATTTATAAAATGGCACGTTTTCTGAAATCAGAACCTACCCAATATTTCTTATGGTTCAGCTTAAAGTGAGAACTATTGTGTATTCATTATTGGGATCAAATCTAGAATTCGGACCCCAGACAACTCAACTAGAAAATACAGATCACAACTTTTCCCTACTCTAGAATCCAGCCCCCAAATCCCTCCCAATGTACAAACACACCAATTGTAAAATCTTATTTAGTTTAATTTAAAACAATTTAAAGGTTCTTATAAAATTTAATTTTATTATCATAAGTTTAATGACCAGGATTTGCATGGATGAATTACCACGGATTACATGAATGAATGATCCAGGATTTCATGGATGAATAGCCACTAATTGAATAAATGATTGGCCACGGATTAACATGGATTGCCTCGATACATGACCACGTATTTCCCGGGTGTAAGACGACGGATTGCATGGATAAATGGCCACGGATTCCATGGATGAGTCGTCACGGATTACGTGGGTGAATGACCACACATTACATGGATGAAATGCAGCGCAATTGGCCGTGGTTAAAAAGAAGAAGAAAGAAATAGAGAGATTGAGCCACGGCGAACATCTGATGCACGCGACCAGGATTCACGCGGTCAAGAATAAGAGAATTGCCGTATATGAAAATTTACAGCCAATTTACACCTATCCCGAAATGACATTTATTTCTGCGAGTAAATCTTGGCTAAACGCCTTGAAGTGTCAATTGTGGGGAACAAGTGGTGTGTGTAAAGTTCAGAAAGACTAAGAAAATGCATGTGCAGATGTCAAGTGAAAGACGGAGGGAGGTGGGTGAGAGTTGAGTTGATTGAAGAATCTCCATGATAGGAATTTTCAAGAACGTGACAGAACGAGAGCGTAGTAAGGGAGAGGCTCTGGGGATAACCACCCATAATAGTTGTACGTTAAAGGAGTGTTTCATCTTGGTATAGTTGTACCATAAAATAGAATATTTATCTATGTGAAGTGTATGCAATATGAGAATGACAGACTGCAGGAAAAATGCCAAATTGATCTGCCATGAAATGTGCTTTCATGCCTGATGAGAAATGCCTGTATGGTCCATAGTGGGCGACGAATATAGAAAGATAAATGCTTCTTTCTGGATCCGTAAAAATAGTCTTGAGTTTCTATGTAAAAGTAGGATTTACTACACGAAAGTGTGAGCTTGACTTGCTGAAAGAAGGAATTCTTTGAATGATATGAATCTTGCCAAAAAAAATATGAGTTGAATCTTAAGCAATGGAATGATACTTTCACACAGCTGGAAAGCAGAGGCGCCTTTAAGATCGCAAACTCTTTGTGTCGCGTCGTTGTGCTATTTAGATGGGAAGCGAGAAGGAAACGACATCTCCTTTTATGAGGGGACATAGAAATACTGATGCATAATGAGGGGTCATATCCAGCATTATGAGGTAAATGTGGAGAAAAGCAGGAGATCAATGACTAGCTTCAGATTTCCGATGTTTTTTTTGTATTGCCCATTCTTGCATTCCAAAGTTTCGTCAAACTGCTTTCAGTAAAGTTGGACCCCAACCTACGGAAACGTGTTATACCATCACTGATTTCTTTCATGTACTAGTATTATGAACTAAGGCGTCTAGTTAACTTCAAAGGATAATAGAAATTTAAGCATTATTCGCTCCCTTGTATGTTTACTTTGGGGGGCCTCAAATGAGATGACATTTCAGAACAAATGTGAAGAAATATTGAGCCTTCATTTATCGGTGACTATAAATCTTTGCTTCCAGTTTCGTCTACAAAAGGACAGGAATTATGTTCTTGGTAGTTTGGGAGGGGGCGGATTGTAATGAATCTCTTCACCTATGATATTGTACTTAATAAGATTCTGCTCTTCTTTATTTTACTAGCTTCGAGTTTTCCTCAAAAGCAAATACAAATTCAAAATATGTACAATATTGGCTTCTCTTCGAAGAATTTCCTAAAGATTCAGTAATCGATAGTTAAAGCGAGACGAGGAATCTGATCACTAATTCCACAATTCAAGATTTGAGAAGTAACTTCATTTTATCAAAGCGCAATCAAGATTCGTTTTGAAATCGTTTGCACGATAATAAGCCCTTTTTTTTAAATCGAACCTCCTACAGAGGGATAACATCTGGAGCATTACGTGCCCTCTCGCCCCTAATATTCGCACTTCAACATAATGCTATGTGACAAAGGGCCACCAAAGGTGATCAGAGTTCTTCTATTGGTAAACAAAACAAATTGACTTCCGCAAATCCGCAATTGCGGAAGTTCAATTTTAATTGCTAACTTGCTTTTGCAATAATGATACAATGATAATGCTAATTATGTAACAATGTGTGTACGTTGTTGTCATGACCACGACTGGAAGATGCTTGACTGGTGCATGAAAAATAGTGTCTGGGTTCCAAAAATTTCAAGAGCATAATTTCAAGGAGGCTTTTATGTCATTTCCCGAAATGACAAAAAAATCATGAACTCCATCAAACCAGTAATGGAAGACCATTGGAAGCTAGCCGTAACATTACCAATTTTATAACTTAACCAATTTTAACGTAAGACAAAAGTCGCTTACTCTACGTTCTAGAGAAATGGTGTAATGTGTTGATCCTAAACTCGCTTATCACATCACATTGCCATATACGTGCACTATACTTGTTCCGTGTACGTAATAGTAATATGTAATGATTATATGGTGATATATTATTAACAATGGTAATAATAATACCTATTATTATTACTATTACGAGCCAATAATAATAAAAGAGAGGGGAGGCGGGTCAGTGTGTGGATATCGTGTCATCCGAGCCATGCAATTAGTGTTGATAGTTCACCTCTTCGGTCCTCAACCCCTATCCAACCCAACACACACAAACACACGTGACAGATTGTCGGGAGATGAAAGGACAAAAAAAGTGTGGAAAAAACGAAAGCAATGAAACTGTGTTTTTTGGTCTCTCTCTCTCTCTCTCTCTCTCTCTCTCTCTCTCTCCTGAATGACAAATGATAATTTATGTTGTAATTTACCTATGGTCCTATCCCACACGAACCAGGCTCGTGCTCGCCAGCATTACCCTATCCGAGGCGAGCTTTAAGCTCACGTTCGGGTCAAATATCTGGTTATATATCTGTGTGTGTGTGTCTCACGTGTGTGCACGTTTCAAACTTAAATCATATTCCAATCGTTTTCATGAAAATAACGCACATACAGGGTAATACTGTCATTAATCAATAATATCAATGTGAGGCTATGGAACGTACATACTCGCATGCCGCCAGACAATCGTGGGAACGAAAGAAATTTGTCGTTTGAGTTGACCTTCGTCTTCTCTCCCCCCCCCTCCCCCTTCCCCCAACTGGCGACAGGAAGTCTGACGAAAGAAGGCCTATCTCATAGAGAAGCCTAAATTCTATTTGCCTTCTTTATGATACCATGGAGATTGTCCAGAAGGCGCTGCGATAAGCGAATTGTCGTGAATGGAATCTCTCTCTGCATTTCCCAAAATCCGCGGTATAAATAACATCGCCGTTCATCCCTATAGAGCAGTGTCCCAAACCTACTCGCGTAACGCGTAACCCTCACGTTGAACGAGAGTTGTTGCCGTAACGTATCGACTGCCAACGCGCCGCCGAGTAAAATTGGTCAGTTCTGTTAGATCCCGTGATCATCAACCCCAGGCCCCCGCTATCAAACTTTGCCAATATAAAGACGAGGAAGATTTGTGCTCAAACTTAACACATTTTGAAAAGATCTTCGAGGTAAACGGATGGGCCCTAGAATCCGAAGGAGTCAGTAGATTGCTCCCATTGCCAGTCCGCGCTTAAGAGAAATTTTCATCTCGTTACCACATGAAGCTACAATAGACTATAGTACCTTGAAGGCCGAATTGCTATCCGCCTTCAACTTGAATCCTCAGTTCTACCGCGCTAAGTTTAGATCGACTAAAATCCAGCCCGGTCAAACTTACCGACATTTTGGATATATCCTGAAGCGAAACCTCCAGTTCTGGCTAGAATCCTCCAAAGTCGAATCGGAGTATGAGACCCTGATTGACTTTATGTTTATATTAAAAGACCAGCTATTGTCCACCCTCCCTCAGGAGATCCGAGCATTCGTGCAAGACCGCCGAGCGTCTACCTTTCAAGAATGCCTCGAGGAAGCTGATCTCCATGCGACAAATCATCGCCTATACCCACAGGATACCCGGGAGAATAGTCCCCCGTCCCCGAAGAATAAATTTAGTCAATGGAAGTCCCAACAAAGGAAACCCCCCTCCATTGATAAGGACCACAGCCCCGTTCAGGCCAAGGAATAAGCCTTTTGTAGCCCACGAAGACAGAAAACCCCCAGTCTTCAATCCCCCCTTACAATAACCAGCACCAGAATAAGCAGGTTATATGCTACTCCTGCGGTTCCCCCGGCCATTATAAGTCCCAATGTGTACAAAATTCCAGCCTACGTCCCACCCAGAGCCAACAAGTCCACTAAGTAACTGCTACCATTCCCCCGGAACAGCCAGCCGCGCTTACGCCATCCCCCTCGTCTCCATCCCCACAGGAATTTCAAGTGAACTTCCTGTTCAACAAGAGTTCCCCCGGAGGACTAAATTTCGAAACCAGCTCGATCAATGGCTGTAAAGTCTCCACCCTCGTCAGAGACACAGGGTGCACATGCATTGTGGTTTCAGACAAATTGCTTACCCCTGTCGACCCCCAACATAAGAAGTACGCAATTGTACACGACTTCTTGGGTCAGAAAATAGATTCCCGGTAATCCACTGCCATGTACAGTGTAAATATTTCACTGGTTGGGCCGACGTAGTGGCAGCCCCCATCAAATTTTGCTCGGTACTCATTGGCCAGAGCGCACTACTCTCCCCGAGTGAAGTGACCCAAGCTGTCGTCACTCGAGCGCAAGCTAGCCGCGAGGCCTCTCCCCCAACACGCCTTTTCACCCCAGAGGCTCCTTTAGAGGTCCCAACGAGTAATGCACAATTCCTCAGAGCTCAACAGATCTGCCGTTTACATCAATTCCTTTGGAGAAAGGCCCGAAAGAACGAAGAGGTGATCGTTCGAGGGAACCGTCCCATAAGGTACATCATTAACGACTTCCTTCTGTTTCGCACCTCGCGGGATACGTCTGACCCACCTTCCAAGGTCATGTATATTCCGCGCACACATGTAGACCAAATCCTGCGAGTAGCACATGAAAGTCCCATGGCCGGTTATTTCGGTCATAACAAGACTTCTCAGCGAGTATTTAAATACTATTTTTGGCCCGGTGCAGCCAAAGATATTGCAGAATTCTGCAAAACGTGCGATTTGTGCCAGAAAACCACTGCAAAAGGTCGAATAGCCCCAGCTCCCCTGCAAAGAACCCCAGTCATTTCGGAGCCCTTCTCGAGAGTCGCCATCGAACTCATCGGACCAATTCACCCCCCGTCCGCCGAAGGTCATATGCATGTACTAACATTGATAGACTACGCTACCCGATTCCCAGACGCTGTCACTTTAAAAAGGATCGATAGTATCTCTTGCTCTGAAGCCCTTATTTCCATTTTTTCTAGAGTAGGATTGCCCAAAGAAATCTTGTCAGATAGAGGCCGCCAGTTTACCTCTGAGCTCATGGAACACGTAAACACCCTGCTCCAAATCAAACCTATTTTTACCACCCCTTCCATCCGAGCGCGAACGGCATGTGCGAAAAGTTCAATGCGACCTTGAAAAGCGTCCTCAAGAAGCTTTGCATGGAACAACCCCAAGAATGGCACCAATATTTGCCAGTTGCGTTATTCGCATGCCGCGAAATTCCCCATAGGACCATCGGATTTTTCACATTTGAGCTCCTATACGGGAGAAACGTCCGGGGGCCCCTCAGTATTTTGAAGGAGTTATGGACAAATTTCCGTTTGTGTCCAGAAATAATGAGCACTAAATCCTTCGTCCTCGAACTAAAGGAAAGATTAAAAAGGTGTTCTGACATAGCAGTCAGAAATTCCGAAATTAATATGGTAAAGTATCGGACATACTTTGATCTAAAGGCCAAACACAGAAAACTGAAGCCCAGCGATGAAGTTCTACTCTTACTTCCCTCGGACTCCCATAAATTTCTCTCCCAATGGAAAGGCCCCTACCCCGTTCAGAAAACCCACGGATCAGTCGATTACGTTATACAGACACCCGCAGGTGATAAGTTATATCACATAAATATGCTAAAAAAGTATCATAGACGGGCCTGTATAAACAATATAGTCGCCTTCGATAAGGAAAGGGTAATTGACGCCGTCCACCCAAACAACCCGCTAAATATTGTTAATTCGATTTGCGTAGAGTCAAGCGAAGATTGTCCCCTCCCCGCCCTCCCGTCCAAGCTGCCCCCCATAAAAGAACCTTTCCCCGAGTTGGATGTAAACTCCGACCTCACCCCTGCCTAAAGGAACCAAATGATGGCGCTTTTGGAAGAATTTAGTGACGTCATTTCCGAGTCACCAGGATGCTCGACTCAGTTCGAACATGATATCGCCCTCACTACGCTCGAACCTGTGCGATGTAAGCCCTATCCCGTACCAGTGCACCTAAGAGACACTTTCAATGAGGAAGTCGACAATCTTTTGCAATTAGGGATTATCGAGCCATCTACGTCCGACTACTGTTCCCCAATAGTCATGGTCCGCAAGCCAGACCAGCCCTTTAGGATGTGCGTCGATTTTCGGAAGTTAAACACTGTCACCGTGTTCGACGCCGAGCCTCTCCCCCTAATTGACCAAAATTTACATCTCTTCGAAGGAGCCGCCTACATCACTGAGATAGACCTATGTAAGGCCTATTATCAGATCCCCCTAAAGGCATCAGCGAGGAAACTAACAGCCTTTCCTACAGACAAAGGTTTAATGGAATTCACTAGTCTTCCTTTCGCCCTAGTCACTGCCTGCAGTAGCTACAACCGCATAATGCGCCGTGTAATAGACGGTTTAAAAAATGTTTCTTTTTATTTTGATAACGTGTATGTGGCTACACGTTCATGGAACGACCATATCTTTTCCCTCCTCCCGCTTTTAGAACCCTTAAAGCATCATGGCTTAACGATTAAACCCTCAAAATGCCATTTTTCTTATGAATCCATAGAATACCTTGGATTTAAAATAGGCGAAAGTCATCTGGCCCCACAGAAAGAGAAGGTAACTGCTATTGTAAATATGCCCCTACCGCGCACCAAGAAGCAATTACGGTCTTTCCTCGGTGCCGCTTCGTACCCCAATTCGCTTCTGTAGCAGCTCCCCTAAACGATCTGCTAAAAAAGAAACTCCCGGACCCCCTCCAGTGGAACCCCGATGCCGAAGCGCACTTTGAAGAGCTCAAAGAGAAGCTAGTCTCCGCACCAATCTTAAAACTGCCGAACCCTCAAAAGAAATTTGGCGTAAGGACAGATGCCTCCCAACTGGTTATTGGCTGCGTATTACTCCAATACGACGAGGACCAATAACCCGCTCCTATAAGCTATGCGAGTCGCCGACTGACGGCTCGCGAAAGGGCATACGCTACGGTAGAACTAGAAGCTCTAGCGATTGTTTTTGGGATTACAAAATTTAGAATGTATCTGGTAGTTCGTCCATTCCTCATAGAGACTGATCATAGACCGTTAGCCTACTTAAAAACTTGTAAAAACCGAAACGGCAGGCTAATGCGCTGGTCATTATGGCTATCGGAGTACCGTTATGAAATCAGGTATCTAAAAGGGACTGACAATGTACTCGCAGATAGCCTTTCGAGAAACCCAATTTCAGATAGCGATTAATAGTCAATTATTTATTTTTTTGTGTGTATCTCTTTGTATAAATAATTATTTCTTGCCTGTACTCTGTATGTGTTTTGTTTTGTTTTATATATGTAAATTAGAGAAACTGATGTAGCAGTAGTATTTTGTTGCCATTAGATACTAAGGTAAATTCCTAACGGTTTTAATAAAATTACCGACTCAAATGTTCGAGTCGAGGAAGATAATTACAAATTCCCCCGGTAAAGTGAATTTTCACATTATTCCTTATTTCATGGCGGAATAATGTTCCTCGAAATAGGTAGGCGTGTGAGGGTATGAAACGTACGTACTCGCATGCCGCCAGACAATTGTGGGAACGAAAGAAATTTGTCGTTTGAGTTGACCTTCGTCTCCTCTCTCCCCCCCCCCTCACCCTTCCCCCAACTGGCGACAGGAAGTCTGACGAAAGGAGGCCTATCTCACAGAAAAGCCTAAATTCTATTTGCATTCTTTATAATACCATGGAGATTGTCCAGAAGGCGCTGCGATAAGCGAATTGTCGTGAATGGAATCTCTCTCTGCATTTCCCACAATCCGCGGTATAAATAACATCGCCGTTCATCCCTATAGAGCAGTATCCCAAACCTACTCGCGTAACGCGTAACCCTCACGTTGAACGAGAGTTGTTCCGGTAACGTATTGACTGCCAACGCGCCGCCTAGTAAACTTGGTCGCTGTCTTAAAGTGTTTCTGAGGTAAATCCCGCCCCGCAGAGTCTGTGACTAGAATAATACGCTCTGTTGCTCAACGTAACTTGAGAAAGAAAAGGAACATCCAAATAGTTATCCTTCCTATTTAGATGAAGAAATTGTCATTATCAAGACCATTTTTTCTAATTTGTATTACCTCGATTGGTTCATATCGTCTGCCCATTTTGCGGCTAGGAAAACATTTTATGGTAATAAGCCTTCCCGCACTAACGACTTCAACAAATGTATAACATTGCCATTTGATAATAAATTAAATAGTTTAAAGGACATATTTGGAAAAGCGGGTATTAATCTAGCCTTTAAATATAATAATTCCTTAAACCAATTGATGATGGCCCGGAAACCCAAAGAACATCATAACATAGGAGTATATGCAATACCATGCAACGAGTGTCATAAAGTTTATATAGGGGAAACGGGGAGAAATCTAGACAAGAGATTGTACGAACACAAGAGAGATATTAGAGTGGGCAGCGAAAGCAGTGGAATATTTTGCCATGTTAGAGACAAGAATCATACGATCGATTTCAATGGAAGTAAAATGGTATTTAAATCGGCTAACTATGTTAAGAGAAGAATCTTAGAATCGAGCTTGATATCGTCAGTTCCTAATTTAAATCTATCTGAGGGTCAATTTTCTTTTAATCCTGTAATAAGAAAGCAAATAAACAAAATAGCAAAATGTCAGCCCTTCAATATGTTTAGGCCTAACCCCCCTCCCAGATTAGCCACAAGTAGGGGATTGGGGGAAAAAGAGGGGATCTTGTGTTATGCTTATATGCACTTCTCTTATATTTTCTGCCCAGTGTCAGTTGAAAAAGGGTGTGAGATACACCGAAACTGTTCTGAATTAAATTGTCTTCGGAGAATGTGGTTTAATTCCTCATATATATATATATATATATATATATATATATATATATATATATATATATATATATATATGATCGTAGATTGAGTCATAGGGTCAATACCATCGACTTAAACAAAAGCGGTGTGTCCAGATCAAGGACTAGAATAATTATTGGACCAGACTATGAGCAACACTACGACAACCAATTATGATAACTGATATTATTATTGTTGTAAATATTTTCTGAGTATTGTAAACATCACTTGATTTTCATTGTTGCTATGATTGTTAGTATCAATATCATTATTTATAATTATTTTCTTTAACATTCCTGCATATTCTTGCATACACATGAGACCCCCTAACAGAAACTGGGCATTGACATTAACACTATTTTCCAGAGACTTTTTTTAATATCACTACCCTATTATTAAACTACTTCTATTAACAGATGCACTCATACCATAGCAACGACCTTGTTGCTGCCATTAGGGGGGATTGAAGCACGGCCGGTCTCTCTCTAACAGCAGTAGTGACACCAGCAAGGCTAAACGAATGTACCAGCCCAGTATTCAATACTCCTTTTCTGAATCTGCTGCCTTCAGCAATAGAAAGGCACAAGAGCTTCTATACAGTTAAATAATAGTGACATAATAGGTATTATCCCTATATAATACTATTTAATAATAATTAAAACTGCATTTTCCAAGAAACTTAGTTTTCATGATTAACATTTGTGCTGTTGTCAAACAGATCTATAATTTGTGGGTCATATTTAACCACTAGTAGTAAAAATGATAATTCAGTATTTTCTCACAAATTTAGTTTCCTTTCTCATAAGCCAAAGACACTACTGCATTTAAAAAAAAAATATATAAAACCAAATCAAGCCTTGTTAACTAATGGCTTCAAAGTGGATAAACAAAATTTCTCATTGTGGGGTCCGATCTGAATATAACATGCTTTTTTTCAGTCAAAAAAAATCTTTAATATATTGTAAGAACTACACAAAATAACCATAAAAGATAAAAACTCTAGTATGAAGCCTATTGTTTAATTATATTACATATCGCGACGTCAAATAGCTCTTGGTTAAAATTTACCCAATAAATAATACTAGGGTTAATAGCTTAAAACTTTCTCCACAGGGGACATGCTTCCTGTTAAGTTCATCGAGTCCCCTTACTTTCATACCTTAACCAGCTACCTCAACCGAAAATTCAAGGCCCCCTCAAGACGAAACTACATGAGAATCCTCAAGAAAAAGTGCGAAACCTGGAAGGCAGAGCTGACCAGTATCTTTGAGAGTATCCAGTATGTAGCCACCACAGCGGACTGCTGGAACATCTCACAACCGCTCCTTCCTTGGCATGACTGCCCATTGGATTAACCCTTCGACACTGGAGAAAAAAAAGGCCGTCCTTACCTGTATGGAGTTGCCTGTGGCTCACAATTATGATGTCCTTGCTAACACCATAAAGGACGTCCACCAGAAATTTCTAATTGAGGCCAAGGTAAGAAATAAAATTATATATTTGAGCAATTTTGTTCAATTCTTATTGATTTATTTATATAAAAAAGGTACTGACCAAGGGCAATAAACAGATATAAGCCTGCTAAGATGCCAAACCCTGTAAAGACGAGAGTAAGAGATTAAATAAACGTGGGAGGGTTTTAGTTCGAAAGGTGTGTTTGACACTTCTCGCTTAGATTAAAGTCAAAGGGAGAATGAAAAATGGAAACAGGAAGTCTGAGTATTAAGTGGGAGGGAGTAATAGAATTTAAGATACCCGAGTTGCATAGAATAGGGATGAGAGAAAGTAGAAACCTTACAAGACAGTAGTCACTACGATTAGTATCACAAATTGCAAATTTATTACCGATTTTTTTTAGGACTGGCAGGTAACCAGGATAACTACGGGCAACGGCAGTAATTTTGTGAAGGCCCGTAAGGGGCGCGGCGATTTGCCATCCTGGCCGCCGTGCTGACGAGATTCAACGCTCCGTCCGGCCCCAGCTTAGCCTCTCCTCCTTCCTTCTGAAAGCCTGCTTTCTTACCCTACATCTTCACTTTCCACACAATCTCTTCAACAATTTTCTCTGGTCAGCCTCTAATTTCACAGGATGGATACTGACCAGCTTCTTCAGTCAACTATTCCGGATCGGGGCTGAGAGGGGGGGAGGACAACGCCCTTTCACCCCTGAGCTTGGGTTTGGTGCGGTTGGTTTTAAAAACCTGCTCCTTCCCCACCCTCATCCTCTTCACACCCCCTACCTTTATCTCGACGAACTATCAATTTTACGCCAAGCCCAAGATCGAGCCGCCATGCTGATGGGCTTCCTGGCCACTGTGCGGGAGGTGTGGCCCCGAATGGTGGCTGCCGAATTTTCCAGCCATGTATTCATCCCTTACAGCGCGGGTTACTGCGTGGGGTGATTAGCAATAAGAACAGGGTCCCCATGCCCAATGATGGAAATTTTAAAAAAACTCCCGATCACCCGACCCCTGCTCCTCTACCGGATATGCTCATGGACCATTCTTCGGACCAGGCGAGTTCGAGGCCTACGCGGCAGCCTCTATCTTGCCCTCAAATGGAAAGCGTCGCAGCAACCACTTCGAGGTGGCCCCCTCGCAATATTACTCAACCTTCTCGTGCTCAACAGCACCCTAACCTCTGCAGAAAACCGACGACAAACCTACATAACATCCTAGCTCCCTTTGCTTGGTCTCGCTATATATCATTACGTGTTGCAGAAGAACAAAAGGTCTGTGGTTTACGCACGTACCACGCCTTAAGAGAAATTTTCTCTAAGGCCACCCCCGACTTCTCAATCGCTGACTCACGCGCGGAGGTAATAGTCCGCGCTACCACAGAGTCATTTTCCGAACGCCTGCTCAGCCTATAATCTCTCGGCTCTATAAAAATCTCCACCAGTGACAAAAAGGAATTTAATGTCAGGAATTGCAGTCCTAGTAGATAACTTCTTCCCAAAACCTGATGCTACAGATGAATTCATCTCTTCCATCATTAAAGAAGTTTTCACGGACCAACACCATAATGTTGAGTCGATTAGTATTTTCAAAAAAACATCTTCTCGTTCCTTCACCCCATTTAGGGTTGATAAGATAACCCTAAAACAGCAAACGATACCACCGTTTATAAAATATTCAGGAACACATATACGAGTCCAAGAAGAACACCCTACCCAACTCCAGTGCCGTAACTGCAATAGATTTGCCCACTCGGCAAAATATTCTAAGAGCACCGAGAAACCGTGCTTCTGATGTGGAAAATTGGGACACAATGCCCCAGATTGCACAGAAGAGCCGCAATGCCTCAACTGTGGCGGCCCACATCATGCCTGCCAGAAGAAATGCCCTTACTACCTCTACCATCAGGAGATCCGCGTTCGCTCTCTCCCTACGATCTGGCATATCTAGACGTCAAACGAAAATAGACATGCGTGAAGAAGGCATCACGTTGTCAACACGCAACTTTTTCGCTGTGACGAGTGGTTCTCCTACCATTCTCGTCGCTCAAATCAAAGCTAGTACATCGACACTCCGTGCCTACAATCCGATCATAGCCTCTCTAGCTCCAACGGTTACCATTCCCTTGAAGCAGCGCGCGCATCAAGCTACACCTTCGCAGCAAGGCGAAGTAATGGAAAAGGGCAATGTTGTCTCCTAGTCTTGATGGAGCACAGCCCACCTCTCCCCGTCGAAGAGTGCCACTGTCGCCCAAAATACATGTGGTACAACTATCTTCAAGACCCGAGTCACCTCCCAATCGCAAGAAGAGACATCGAAGGGAAAGACTCCGAACTCGATCACCTCATTCCCCTTTATATGCATCAAATAGTGAACTTGATCCTGCGTCACCAGCAACTGAACCGTCAGCGACCCCAGTCGATGATGACCTGGGCGATCGCCCAAATACTCAGGCCCCCGTTTGTACTGAGGGCCCGATAAATCCGAAAACTGTCCTTACTCAGAGTAAGCCGCTGCCCGCCCCCATTCACCGCAGATTATCGCTGCACAATGTTACTCCTGTTAATGAAATCTTTAGCCCCCCGCGGATCAATCGTGAGGGAGGTGGAGGCTGTAACCGCTCTCTACCTTCTCTCTCCGACTCTTCCTCTCCAAGCCCCTGCAACGACAAACGCACCCGACTCGAGGGCGATGTCCCACGCTTCCCGGGAGCAATGAGCTCTTCAGATGAAACGTGGCTTTACGACATTAAATCATATACCTCGTATAGCCCCTCGCAAAGTATGTCCGAGAAAATACCTTCACCCGACGAGAGAGATCTTTTAAGAGACCATCCTCACTGTATAGACAAGAACACTCTGATATCACCATGTTTAAATAAAACCGCAGAAACCACCCCAACTACTTTTCTCTTACTTTTCTCTTGCTGGCTACACCCAGGTCAGCCTTCTACATCCCCAATTTTATGGCAACCTTATCTTGGTCCGCACGGATATACCGTTTACCACCATATCCCTCGCCACTAACCTTAATGTCCTCGCTGTTTACCTTCACCGATCTACGCTCTTAACTGTGTGTTCAATATACCTCTCACCCTCCAAGCCAATCACCTTTGCCCTCCTGAGTGAACTTGTCTCCCGACTCCCAAAACCATTCCTTTTAACTAGAGATTTTAATGCTCGTAACCAGTACTGGTACGACACCATAAACAAAAGCAAAGGACATGTCGTACTGGACGTAGTTTTACAACAAGACCTACAAGTCATCAACGACGAAGCCCCTACCCATTATCATCCTCAGACAGACTCCTTTACCCACATAGATCTCTGTCTGTGCTCAACTGACTTCCCGCCTGATCACTTCTTCAGAGTATTTGATGATCTGTGTAGAAGTGATCATTATCCCCTGCTCCTAGATCTTCTCCATCTCTACCCCATCTCTCCAAGACCGCATTGGGTTTATCAGAAGGTTAACTAGGAATCCTTCTTAACATCGTCTTCCATAACTGTGTCTGATGATACAACGCAAGGCACATCCTGCTTAAAACAGTTTGCGGAGCTTTTTTCAGCAACGGCTCACAAACATATTCCAGTACGCAATGTTCAACTCAAACCTTCGGTTACCTGGTGGAATAAAGACTGTAGCACCGCTAAGCGTGAACGAAATAGGCTGCATCGGACATTCCGAGATAATCCCAGCACGTCTTCATACATCAACTATAAAATACAATGCGCCCTCGCCCCCCGGACCTTCCGTCAGGCAAAGCGCTACTCGTGGATCCAATACACATCCTCTATTTCTTCCCGCACCCCTCTAACCAAGGTTTGGCGAAGAATACATAAAATCCGCGGCTCGGCACGACACCACACTTCCCCATCTTCCGTCACAATGACAACCTCGTCAATGCTCCCCAGGCCGTTGCACAGCTTATTGCGAATAGTCTCGGCTCAATCTCCAATGGGCCCCTCCTCCTCGAATTCAATCGTCACAAAGCATTAATGGAAAAGACCCTTCCAACCCAACAAATTACACTGGGCTGCATCCCCGCAAAAATTCCTTGCAACAAAGACGTCATTACCATTTCCCATTAGAGTTTTGCATGCTGAACCTAGAAATCATACTCATTTTTTCAGGGAGGTTCTCATTTTTTTTGTAATAACCGACACTAAATTATTCAGGTTTATCGTGCAGAAATGCGTCTGAGCCAGGTCTATAAAATTCCTGTAAATTTATATAGGTAAGTAAAGACAAACAGAGGTTACAGGCCATTTTATTTTATTGAGAAGAAACAAAATCATGATAAATGTACGTTACACACATACAGGCATGTACATATCTGCTTACGAAAATTACCATTGTATTTGAATGTTGGGGCCAGCTATTCTCCCTCAAAGGCACGCGTTCGAGACTTTCTCTTGTGTGCCAGTGTATCAGCAGATGTTGCCCGGCTTCTTTGAAGCGACCAGCAGAAATTAGCCATCATCGTCACGCTCCAATTGCCTTGAAAGCGGTGCTCCATTTCGGATAGATATTTATGGAACCTCTCCCCCTGTTCCTCATTGAAGTCACCCAAGTTGGCAGGAAAGTAATTAAGATGGCTATGGAGGAAATGCATTTTTATGCTCATCCGTACGCCAGCCGTCTCATATGCTTGAAGCATGTTTCTAACTCTTTCCTTGTAGTCATCGGCTTTTGTGTTCCCTAAGAAGCCTGTTACAACTGACTTAAAACTTGTCCAAGCACTTCTTTCATGAGGTGTTAATGCTTCAGTAAAGCCGGTATCTGAAAGAAGCTCACGAATCTGTGGTCCAACAAATATGCCGGCTTTCATTTTAGCATCAATTACAGAAGGGAATTTGTGGGACAGGTACTTAAAACCCTTCTCCAACCTTTCGGGAGGGCTTTTACAAAGTTCTTCATCAATCCCAGCTTAATGTGAAGTGGAGGTAGAAGCACTCTCTCCGCTGGTACAAGTGGTAGAGCTTTGACGTTATGGCGGCTAGGTACAAATTCCGTCCGTTGTGGCCATTGCACTATTTGGTAGTATACGGAATCTGCACGGCTGCCCCACAAGCATAAAAAGCATGGATGTTTTGTGTAGCCTCCCTGCAGCCCTAACAAAATGCTTAGGACCTTCAGGTCACCACAAAGAAGCCAGTTATGATCCTGATATTGTATGTTGTTAAGAAGAAGTGACATGGTAGCGTAGGTTTCTTTCGGGGTGACGGAATGGGAAATTATGCTACTTTTTTGCCATTAAAAAGTAGCACGGCTTTTAGACTCCTTGTACAGGAATCGATAAAGAGCCTCCATTCTTTAAGATGATATTCCTTGCCCATGTGTCCCACAAGACCTGAAACATCATGGCAATAAACCATGTCGTCTGTCTTAGTAAAGTACCGCACAAATTCCTGCTCTCGATGCCTATACCATGCAAAGCGTGTGCTGCTTCCCAAAAGATTTTTCTCTGCTGACCTTGAGCCTAGCAATTGTGCAGATTCTTTTGAACAAGATCATCTAGCTCACTTTTCCCACGTATCCCGGTAGGGTTAAACTCGTTATCCACATCTGCATCTTCACGGTCACTACTTGAAGAGTTACTAGAACTGCTACGGTGCACATTTTCAGGACATATTGGTAGTGGGACGTCATCACTGTGTGGTACAGGTCACATAGCTGATGGAATGTTTTGATATTTAATGTGTTTCATGCTTTTAGCATTCCCCTCCAGCGGTTTCACTATACAAAAATAGCAGTTATCATGGTGATTTTTCAGTTACCGCCAAACCATCGGTATACCAAATGGCATTGACTTACTTTTCCCTTTAATCCAATGGCTGAACCCAGAAATACAGTTCACACAGGCAAAGGGAGAAGCCCATGGTTTTTCCTGATCTCCTAGTTTAATGGCAAAGTAGGCACGGGCACGATACAGACGTTTTACTGAAGATGTGATAGTGCGTTTATGTTTTGAGGGTGTGTACTTTCCGCATATGTAGCAGAGCGAGTCAGGATGGTTCTTGCAAGTCTGCGGCATCCTTCAGTTAATCTGCAACAAAATAAATAAACATAAGACACAGTCAATGATCATACACGGACATTACACAGTAATAATTCATACATAGCTTCCTATGCACCTAGTTCTATAACAAATGCTGTGCAACATAAAAACTAGAACTTCAGGAGCAAAATGAATACTACCACAGTGGTAAGCACGCAAAATTTGTCTGAAAAATGATAGTGTCATCTATGTTGCACTTTTGATGCAGTTCAGTGTTATCGGCCAATTGCCCTTGCCTCATGTCTATGCAAGTTGCTCCAACGCATGGTGAACACCCGCCTGATGTGTTACCTTGAAGAACAGGAGCTTCTCTCTCCATCCCAATTTGGCTTTCGCCCAAATCGTTCCACACTCGACCCTCTTATCCTACTTGACCATGACATTGGCCTTGCTTTCTCTAGGAAAAAGTTTGTCACCGCAATCTTCTTCAATTTAGAAAAAGCATATGACACAGTCTGGCGGCGCTTGATTCTACAGCAGCTAGACGACATGAGAGTTCGCGGACCCTTGGTTCTGTTTATACAAAACTTCTTAAAAGACTGCTCTTTCTGTCGATCTCAGAGGCGCTCGCTCTACAAAGCTTGTACAATACGAGGGAGTCCCCCAAGGAAGTGTGCTTAGCACTTCTCTCTTTGTAATTGTGATCAATGCTTTATCAAAACATATATTATCACCTGTACACTACTCACTTTATGTAGACGACATTGCCATCTGGGTGACGAGCTCGTCCGCGGCGATGGCTACCAACTTGCTCCAGCAAGCCGTGGATTCAATAGCGGCTCATGCCTCATCGACCGGATTCACCATTTCCCACCCCAAAACAACAGTTATATTTACCCGACGCAAATCGATTCCTAGGATAAGCCTTAATATTTCTGGCTCACCGATCAAATTCACCAACTATACTAAATTCCTAGGCCTTATATTCGACCAGCGTATGGCATGGCGATATCATATTGAAGACCTCGTGAGTCGTGAGAAGATGCGCTCCTGTCCTTGCCCTTATTACCTCTTTATCAAAACTACACTGGGGAGCTGACCGCCGCACCCTCCTCGAGATCCACAGGTTGCTATTTCTTTCAAAGCTTGACTACGGCTGCCACCTGTATGGCTCTGCTTTCAAAAGCATGCTAAATAAACTAAGCCCGCTGCATCACAGAGGCCTGCGCCTTGCTACAGGGGCACTTAAGTCTTCCCCTGTTCTATCTTTCTATGCTGAAACAGGATTCCTCCCTCTTTCATCTCGCCATAATGAATACTGCCTCCGATTCTACATCAGATCCCTCCGTATGCAATCTAAACTCACTCGAATTCTCTGCTCCACATCCCCTCTACCAGAGACTCGTCCTCGTACCTTCTATTCATATACACTGCGTATAGCACAGTTTTTGGAAAAACTCGAGCTTAGACACCTTTCAGTTGCGGTGGAAAGACCATCAACGCTACTCCAATGGACCCACAGGAGTGCTAAGTTCTGTGAACCTTTCTTGAGAGGCCCCAAGGATCAAATACCAACTGCAGCTCAACGAGCCATGTTTCAAGAACATGCAGAAACTCACACCGGTGAAACTCCTATTTACACCGACGGGTCGAAAACTGATACAGGGATTGGATGCGATGCTGTCCTTCCCTTTCATACCTTGCGCTCCACCCTACAGCCTGCAACATCTGTCTTCTCAGCAGAGCTCGTGACCATAAAAATAGCCTTGCGTGCCCTCAGTCTCCATTCCCCAAGGTTATATATAATATTTTCGGATTCTATGAGTGGGATGACTTTCCTTTAGCGATTGTCCCCCCACACCTTGTAGCCATAGAAATCTTAGAAACCCTACATCTTTTGATCGGACGCTCGTACTCCATATCATTCTGCTGGCTGCCCGGACACTCAAACATCCAGGGAAATGAAACGGCTGACCTAGAAGCAAAGAAGGCCGCCCTCCATACTGTATCGTCCATACCTCAATCAGCGATCTTTCACAGAGACTACATCCCTTTCATACGTAAATTGGTCAGAGAAAAATGGGAAAGATATTGGAACTTGTATGGTCATCCTCACCTACTCCAACTCAAGGAAAACGCTTTCCCTTGGCCATCGTCATACTCTCCGACGAGATGGCACGAAGTTGTACTGCGCCGACTGCAAATCGGTCACTGTCGCTTCACCCATGGCCATTTAATGGCTAACGAAGAACCACCATCTTGCCAGAGGTGTGACACTCGCATCTCAGTGCAACATATTCTGCTCACCTGCCCGCGATACTCTGCCCACCGAAGGAAGTATTTTGGTCTTCACCCCCACCTTTGCTTCTATTCTCGGAGAGTCTTCCCATGTTGTGCCCAACTTATTGCGATTTCTGGAAGATGCCGGCCTTTCTTCCAAAATTTCATACCTTCGTTGGTGCTGACCTATATTTTAATATTTTAGCCCACCCTTTTTTTAACTTATAATATTTGTCCACATATCCGATACTTTAGCTGTTTCTTTGCTGTCCTGTATTTTAACTATAGTTTATTCTAGTCTTGTCTTTCCATATTTTTATGGGAAAGATACCAATCCCATGTTGTTGATCTTTTTGTTTTTAATTATATATATATATATATATGTTTTTTAACTCATTTTTGTGTTTAACTTTGGTTTTTATAACTTTTATGACCACTTAAGCCAGATGAGCCTAAATGGCAAAACAGGCTCTAAATCCTTAAAATTAAATTCAAGTTTCCTGTAGTCCGCCTCCTGTAGTCTGCATTAAAAACAAGGCTAATGGAAGAAGTTAAGGAGCGTGCTATTGCCATCGAAACCGGGGCCAGTTATAGTAATAGTGCGGAAGACAAGGATGAGGAGGATGACTTCTTCAAGGAGCTTCCAATGAAAATCGTTGGGTCGAGCAGCCATACCCACCTCTCCAACAAGTTGGTGAACATACCCAGTTTAGGCATGGGTATGTTCTCAAACTTCCGCCTGGGTTGATGTATTTTTAAAACACAACACTGCAATTCCTAACTCTGCAGCCGTGGAAAGACTGTTTTCCCAGGGATCTGATATTCTTAAACCTAAGAGGGTCAGCCTAACATCGGAAAACTTTGAATGGTTGGTGTTTATGAAGGGCAATATGGATTTGTTGAAGCCACTAAGCCCATTGTCAGAAGACGAATAAATGACTTGTACGGGTGATAGCTTATTAAATTCAAGCTATTTGTTTAATATACTATGAAGTATGGGCTCTAGTGTGTAATTATTCATAAGTTAATAAATTGATAGAATTACTATTTTTTTTCTCTTTTTTTCACTCTTTTGTTTTATTTATTTTTCAGATTTTTTTCTTTAATATCCAGACCCCAATATTTCTCCATCATACACTCATACTACTACCGGAGCTTTAGCCCCCCCCCCCAACAAAAAAAATTGCGATTGTAGATTTGCGTTTGCGATTTAAAATAAATCTTAATATTTGCGGATTTGCGATTGCGGATGTTATGAAATGAGTGCGGATTTTTGATAATGGAAGTTCAAATTCGTTTGCGATGCCCAGCACTACAAGAAAGCAACATCAAATGTTTACAAAGTCTATTAGTCTTAACTACAGTTCCATTCACAACACTCCCTGATTGTCTAAAATAATCTAAAGAGATACAAATCACTACGGTTGTCTCAAGTCTATTTCCATTACAGGAGCTCTTGGTCAATATATTTATCCAAATTGACCTTAAACATACAGATAAAGAATTAAAAGGATCATCAATTGATAACATCGATTTAAATATCCAGATTGAATTATAACGTCACACTCAATCTTATGTGCTGATGGATGTTCAATTCGTTGCTTCATTTAATTGCCAAAGATCACTGACTAAAGCAAACTGTCCTTGTGACATCCTAGAGTAGTTGCGTTGCTTATGTAAATAATGCCCAACTCGTTACATTGAATACGATTTCAAACATTTTCAGATCTGAGGACAGAATGTGTAGTGAAAGATAATCGCCAGCATCTTCTAGATAAGATTTAATATAAGATTTAATATAAACGCCTTGAAACATAGCAGCGTCGACGAGCGATTTCTCGGAATAGGACAGATTTAGAAGTTTCGATCGAGATGGCAAGTATCGCTTTCAACGTCGACACGACTCCTTCTACTTTAAAGAAGTGAATAGGATTTAATGAAGAGGAAGAAAAAGAGATTTTTGCCTAGCAAAGAGGACCGACGAATTTAGAGTAGATAAGTGGTCGTAAATGAAGGAAGAGAAAAAGGCAAAGATAACATATCCCTAATTGAGGCCCGGACTAATTAAAGGGTAGCAATTACATATAGTTAAATATTGAACCTATTGTTGCAAATTAATGCTACATTTTAATTATACCCTTTTACATGTTACGATTTGTGGTAAAGGGACGAGTTTCTTTGCTTGATTGTCGTAAAAGTCGAGTTTATTTTTTTAATGTGTCAAAAAAGGCGTTTATCTGCTTAGTTGTGGCAAAACAATTAAAAAGACATTTGCTTTGTTGTGCTAAAATGGCAGGTTTCTTTGCTTGTTGTGGTAAAAATACAAATTTATTTGCTTGATTGTGGTACAAACGGGCTTCTTTGCTAAGTTTTGGTAGTTACAATTAAAAAGACGCTTTCTTTGCTTGGTTGTGGTAAAGACCCCGACTTTATATGGTTAGTATTTGTAAAATAAGTTTCTTTGCTTAATTGTAGTAAAAAGACGAATATCTTTGTTTGATTGTGTTTACAAGATCATCTTTGCTCGATTGTGGTAAAAAAGTGTTATTGTGGTAAAGTTTGACTTGGGGTGTGCTAGAAATAATGATTTGGCATGTATTTGTTTTGGTTTATATGATAGTGTATATGTAATAAAATGAAAAATAATTACAGGTAATTTTACATAATTACCAGCATGTTTGATAAATCTAATGCAATCTAGCGAATTATTAAAATTGTCTGTTAATATTACATAGTTACCAAGTTTTCTTACTAAAATAAAAAATAAAATAACTGATTAATCGAATTCAGCTTAGGTTAGATAAGGTTAGGTAAGGTTAAGTTAGGTTAAGAAGTTTGATCACTGAAAATTATTGGTTAAGTTTATCATTTGTTAAGCTCTCTCCCATTTACCAAAAATGTTGGTAATTAAGAATAATTATATGTAATTTTAATGATTTTCAAACATATTCACGAAGACGAGAGAAGTGAAATACTTGATGTAAGAGAGTAATTCATTTTAGGAACATTTTGTTTATATATGCAAGAAATATTGTGCCAAGCCCATTAATGCTTTGTCCCCAAACAGGACTTTCAGAAATTTAAGAAATACGAAATAGTGATCACCATCATTGCAGGTATTTACCTCGCCCTGTTGAGAGAAGCTCTGTTTAATTTTTCTGGGTTTGTTTCATAATGGGAAGTTCAGATGGCCATAAGCTACCATTATGGCCCGTTCATTCGAGGTTGATAGTGGTCGTCAGGGAAAGTAGTCAACACTGGATTTTTTTCTTTCCTTATTGGTTTGTCTGCCGCGGCTGGCATCGAACCCGGGACCTTTTAGTTTTAAATCCAGCACGATAACTACTACGCTACCGATCACTACAATGGAGTAGGTTCAGACATTGACAGAAACGGATCTACTTTGCTCGCGTAGTGGTAGCAAAAAAGGTAGGGGAGAATTGTCAACATTTTCAAAGTAACTCACCTGTTTGCTCCGAATGTATGGCAAACGAATCATAACCGGTGTAGGCCGCGCGTCGTAGAAAGGGACTAAATATGATAGTAACTTTTGGGTAAGATGTTTTCCTTGACTGTTAGTTATGTTTTTCGTTGGTCTCCAGAAAACTGAAGTCGCAGAATGATCTGGTAATTGTAATAACTTTTCTGAGTGCAGAAGTATCGAGAAATAGAACAGAATCCAGTATGCCTTGATGTTTTAAATCGTGTTCTCTCTTCGAAAACACTTATGGATTATCAAACATTGAGGATCTAGTTGATCTGAGTCTTATTTTCGAAACGAAATCTTAGTCTAGCATGTGTGTGAGATGTTTAAGAGGAGACCTTTTCTTAATATCAATACTCGCTGAATGGAAGCTCTCTCGACCCAACTATTTCTTAAGGACAATAAAATTGACTTTCGGGAAAACGAATGACCGGGTAATTCATTCTATCTTATATGTGAGCACTGTGAATCAAGCAGGAAATATCGAGTGGAGTCCTTAATGTTCGAAGAACCAGTTTAGAGTCGTTATTCAACGCAAATTATGTCTGCAAAGATCAACGAACTTCTTGATCAAATGAGTCATGTCACGGGTTTCTGAGAAACTCCTATGAAAATCTTCGTTGATTAATGGCCGTCAGAGCTGAGAATGGCGGCAATACCAGATTATAAAATAATTGTTCTTTATTCGAAATTAAGTGTTCATTCTCACTTTGTCTAGTTTTATTCTAATTCGTAGCTCAGACATCTCCAAACATATTTGCGTCCACTTTGGGGCAAACTTGACTCGTCAGAACAATTTATTCAGTGCCGAATAGCAAGAGACTTGCAGCTAATCTTGTTACCAAACTAATTCTCCTTGATAGCACTCGTAGTTAAATAAATGAGTTTCTTCCTAACTAAGGGGCCATCTTATGTTAATCGGGCTTAACTTTGCCTTAGTTCTTTTATCTTTGCTAACAAAGACTTTATGTTCAAGGAAAGGGAAGTCAAAAGAAGTACATCAGTTTAAAAAGGAGAGACGGATTCTCTCTCTTGCCCAAATTAAGTGAGAGAGACAAAATCGTATATAACAAAATCTTTTTCGGGGGGGAGGGGTGAGAGCTTTAAGCCTGGATAATTGTTTAGCGAAAACAAATTGGGGTTAGCATTAAAAATGTTTCCGCTCCAAAATAGTTAAAATATCCTAAAGGACAGTAACACACAAACAGGACCAGCACTTTCCTGTTTGCATCGTTAGGGGAAAAATATATTGAAGCAAGAGGCAAACAAACAAACCGACCAACAAACCCTTCGCCACTGAAATCTAAAGAGAAATTTTAGATACAGAGTTAGATTAATTCTATGTAGACATGGATATGAATGGGTTAAGAAACTTGTACAAGGGCTTCCGGCAACCATGCAAGCAGATCATTCGCAGTAGCTCACGTAGATAAAGAGGCAATATCAAAACTAACCATGGGTTGGTCAAGATTCCCAAAGTGATTTTTACTAAGGATTCAATCAACAGTTCGGTTGGATCTGTTTCTTATGACTGATCTAAATGGTTAGTCTTGGACTTGGACTTGGACTTGGATATAAAAAGTAGTGAAAAGGAAAATACATACACACATATATGATTGCAACTGCAATCATGTATGCATATATGTATATAATATCGGAAGATATATAGTTAGGGATAGATTTCCCTGATGAAAAGGATAGAGGGGGTAGAAAATCCCTGGTGATAGGGAATCGCAGGCATTTGTCAGAGGTTGGTGTTCTTCTCTTTGTTATTTGATCTAATATTCTTGTTGTTATTTCGCTCTTGTTTGGGTTGCTATTAATCAGCATGTTGGGTTGTGTGGTTGTTTTTTTGTTTTTTTATGTTATTGGTTGGGTGTTCATTATGTTTCTTGTAATTTGTAGTGGTTTTTTGTAGCGTTCAAGCCTTTGTATGTTGTTGTTGTAAGTTCTGTGTTTCTCTCGTTGTTCATTTAAGTGTCTTTAGTGTTCTTCTTCTTGTTCAAACTTGTGTAGTCCATTATTTGGTATGTTTAGTTCTATGTGAATATTGGGTCTTCTCGTCTTTCTGTATGTGCTTTGCTACTGACAAAGTCCAGTCTTCTTCTGTTTAAGTCATGTAACGGAATGTCGATGTGTCTCTGTCTGATTTCGTCCGTCAAGAGACTTGGGATTTTCTCCCAGATTTTTCGGGCTCTTCCTTGCAGTTCCATGTTGATTGGAGTCAATTGGATGCCTTGGTGAAGGTCCCTCTGCCTCTTTCTTTCTCTCCTCTCGGTGCATGTTATTAGCAGTACATTTTTGTTTTTAACTCTTTGTAGGAGTCGTACTTTGTTTTGGGAACTAGTATTGATAGGTATTGGTGGATACAGGAGCTTCGATCTTATGAGCGCGTTGTAGATTTTCTTTTTGTTAGCCGGGTTCAAGTTTCAGAACCTGAACAGCTTTGAAAGCTCTACCCGCGCTGCTGCCTGAGCAACGTGACTACCGTATCCCTTACTACCTATCTTTAGTCCAAGTACTATCCCGTCGTTACTGTAAGGAATCCGGGCGTTATTGGTCTCGATGTGGGCCCGTTTCTTACGGAAGAATGGAAACACCTTAAACTTTTGGGTGTTAGTGGCGATCTTCCATCTTCTTTCGAACCTGTTGATGTGGTCGATTTTTCTGGCGGTAATCTGTGCCATGAGATGAGATTTTTGAAGGGGGCAGTCCTAATCTGAGAGATTTCGTCAGCGAACTGAACATACAGGGTGTCCTCCCTGACCGGATCGGGTAGGTCGAGGGTATCTATATTGTAAAGGAGGGGGCTTAGGCACCCCCATTGCGGTATGCCTGCAGTTAGTTCGAAGTCTGGTCCAGTATGGTCGTATATTTGTAAATATGCTTTTCTGTCTGTCACGTAGTCGCAAAGAATTTTTCCCAATCTTGGGTTTAGTCCGAGTCTTAGTATTTTGAACTGAAGCCCAGTCCTTCATACTTTATCAAACGCCTTCTTCACATCTCTGAGCACTAGGTCAGCGTACCTCTTTTGGCTAGCAATCTTCGCCAGTTTTTCGGTGATGACTGCTAGCGCCGTATCAGTCCCTCTCCCTCTTCTAAATCCATGCTGGTGTTGGTTATGGAGGTTGTTTTCCTCCATCAAATTTTGGATTCGACTACCAAGGATCTTCTCGAAGACCTTGCCAGCCACTTCGAGGAGGGAGATGGGTCTGAAATTTGCTGGCGTGTCGGGCGGTTTCCCGGCTTTGAGAATGAAGATCATTTTGGCGATCTTCCATTCGTCCGGGAAATAGCCGACGTTCAGGCACGCATTCATTAGATTGACCAGCCCCTCTAAGATGTTATGGGGGGGGGGCGTTCACCCAGTTGAGTTTGGTCAACCCTGTTTTACCTGGTGCTCTAGGTTTGAAGGAACGTAGCGTCGTCAGTAATTCTTCTGTCGTTACTCTTCTTCCGTAGCCTGTCATCTCTCTGTCAGCAATCGCGTTATTAGAGGTGTATGTCCTGTCTAGTACAGGTCTTAATTACTCATGAATTTGTTCTTCGAAGTCTAGGTCGAAGAGTTCGTTTTCTTCTGCAGTGATGGAAAAATGGTTAGTCGCTCTATGCAGCCCTTTTTTATACAGTATTTTCGTCAGTTTATTTAAAAATAAATCAGTGTGATCTCATTGCTAATCTTAAGTCTAGTATACATAAGATGGTGAATAAAATGGTCAGTTTCAATGTTGTCTATAAATTTACTAAAGTTTTGTGAATAACACAGGGAAACAATTTTAATCACATTTTCTGGTGACTTAGATATATCTGACAATTTGAATTCGTTTTTTCCTTCTTATTTCAAATATATAATCCATTTTTACCTACATGCTATAGTTATTCTGTAATTTCTATTTTCCCGTTTCCCCGAAAACTGCCCTCCAGACGGACAGAGAGGGTGCTTGTAGAAAGCAAATACTTCACAGTACATAGTAGCAAGATAGTAATAAGTGTTATTGTGCAAACTATTGACATTATTGTTTCTTTTTTCAGGTCTCATGTTTGAGTGATGGCTTCGTCAAGAGGAAATTGCGTTAATGATCCAGACACCTTCTGCTACATATGTGGCTGTTACATGCTAGTTCGTCAAAGGCGCAATATATCAAACTTTGTGATCCGCACTTATAAGGCATATTTTTAAAAAGATGTATCTGATATGAACATCCACGGAATGGATTCAGAGTCTGCAGATTCATCATCAGATGCTAAACAGTCATTAGCTCCTCACTGTTTCGATCAAGAGGATATGAATGACTTGATACGTAATTTGGCGCTCTCCAAGAAAGCTGCAGAACTTTTAGCCTCCAGGTTGAGTGAAAGACATATGCTTGACAGGTCGGTACAGGTATCATATTCTTGCACAAGGGAGAGGACATTTGTTAAGTATTTCTCTGAGAACAAACACTTTGTATACTGCTACGATATTCTTGGTCTGTTTACCGAGTTGGGACTTGGCACATATAGCCCTGCTGAGTGAAAACTGTTTTTGGATAGCTCCAAGCGTAGCCTCAAGTGTGTCCTTTTGCATAATGGCAATGACTTTGGTGCAGTTCCTCTCGGTCACTCTGTCCATCTGCAAGAAACTCACGATGATATAAGAATGGTCATGGATCTACTTAAGTATCATGAACACAATTGGATCATATGTGTAGACCTTAAGATGGTCAACTTCCTCCTTGGCCAGCAGAAGGGATATACAAAGTTTCCATGCTATATCTGGATGTGGGACAGTCGAGTCCGTGACAAACACTGGTCCCCAAAAGATTGGCCAGTTCGGGAAACTTTGGAAGCAGGAATGCCAAACATTGTTAATGAGCTAATCGTAAGTTGAGAGAAGATAGTTTTCCCTCTACTTCATCTCAAACTGGGTTTGATGAAGCAGTGACAATGATTGTTTTCAGTACATAGTATCGGCGTTTCCTGCTTTGTCATACGAAAAAATAAAAGCAGGAGTATTTGATGGTCCCCAAATCCGAAGACTTCTGAGTGATTTTAGATTCGTGAACACCATGACTGAAAAAGAGAAGGCAGCCTGGCTCTCATTATCTGCCGTTGTTCGTAACTTCTTGGAAAACAAAAAAGCGTATAACTACGAGGATCTCGTTACTAATTTGCTTTTAGCATATCGTGATCTGGGATGCAACATGAGTGTGGAGCTGCAGTTCCTACTAAATAGTCACCTCGACCGATTCCCAGAGAATCTGGGACCCGTGAGCGACGAACAAGGGGAACGCTTCCATCAGGATTTGATGGCGATGGAAGAGCGCTACCAAGGTCACTGGGATAGACACATGATGACGGACTACTGCTGGACGATTAGAAGAGATCAGCCAGAGAAGACTTACAAGAAAAAGAGTTACAAACGCAAATTTTTGCCTGATTGAAATCAAGAAGAGGTCCTCCAGCCTGATGTATGGTCATTAATAAATTAGCATCTATTTGGTTACAGTATTTGTAATCCTAATGTGTAATTCAAGTTTCTTCTCATATGCAATGAAATGTTTGTGCAAAAAAAACCTGCTTTACTCTAAATAACGCAAAAGGATGATTCAAAATGACTTCAGGGCATGATGATAGGCGTGATAAAAGGAAAATTATTGTATAATATTAGTCATTGATATTATGAAAAATCTGTAGCATTTAGAGAGATTCTGATTTCAGATTTGAATTCAGTCTGCTCGAATTAGTTAGGAAAATGTACTTTTGTCAATTCACCAAATATATTGTTCCCTAGTATAATCAGGCTGTATGACTTCCAGAACTCATTCTTATCCATATATGCATAGAATTAATTTTTCTATCCCAAAATTGCTCTTTAGGTTCAATGGTGAATAGTATCTCCCAGCGCTTCTGTATGGCCATGAGAAACCCTCGCTACCATTGTTGAGCTGTTCATCCGTGTTTTTTTTATCTAAACTCTTTCCTTCCTTACATCCTTCCTAGAAATATAATTTGGTATATCTACGTTAATGATATTATATGTATTTGTCCCACTAAGTGCAACGTGAATAATTTTCATTGTTGCCTTGAATAATCTCGTACTTTCAATTACATTCACTGACGAATTAGAATAATCCGGTATATTACCGATTAAGGATACCCTAGTGCATCGTATGTCCCAAGGACTTAAGTTTTTTGTCCACCGAGAGCCTTTTCAAATTCCCTCCTATATTCATTTCCATGTACTTTACCATTTTCGCTATCGTGTCGCTCATTTATAAGAGATTGCGATTTTTTTTATCATAATGTGTCGCTTACGTATAAATCACAGAGGTTTTATCATTGCACTCAGATTTCAACGGTAATTAAGTAAAATTCTAGAGAAAATTTCTTGGGTTTGAACGTGACAGTAATTTATGTCATGCACAATGGTACTCTTGGTAAATTTTCATTTTTCCCAAGGTATATTCACCAGGCCAAAGATTGTCGCTCATATATGAAAAACATCTTTGGGTTAGTGGAAGAAATTTTGAAGAAATTTAAATAGCTAAAATTTGTAAAAAAAAAAAAATTCTATAGGCTTTTTTATGATCTGTTATGATTTTTTTTATGTGTAAAAAAGATTTTGTTTTTGAGGAGTGAAATACTTCTGTACATTGGAAGAAATTAAACAAAAATGCTCTAGTAGCGAATAGGAAATACATCCTCAAAATAACTTAGAGATCAAATTTTACTTATTTGCAATTGCTCTTTGAGTTTGTGATCCCAAATTAATAGCTCAAGAATTTGAGACATTAAAAAAATCGGCTAAAAATTGAAATACACGACATATTTCCTAAAAGAAAATTTACTCTCCGTTAAAAAGTCATTTTATTGAAAAAATAAAATACTGTCACGTTGAACAATATTTTAACTCTTGTTTATAACCTTCCCCCATTGAGAGCCTACTAGTCGATGCTGGGGAGATGCCACTCGCATTACGCCGCGTGCAGTGCATTACTCGCCTGTACGCGCGAGCCC